>JAVANC010000021.1:33306783-34506783 GCA_033319125.1 Parnassius glacialis
AAATAATATCCACTACCCCATATCCTCCCGTGGGTGTCGTAAAAGGCGACAAAGGGAAACAGGCGGGAGATGGGCAGCAGCATCTTCCTGATAATAGCCAAAGTTACAATAAAAAAACTGCGGTTGCCAACCCGCTCGCCAAGCGTGGCAACTATGGCAAATACCCCCCCCCCCCCCCCAATGACGAGAGTAACAAAGAGACGGCCCCCAGTCTCCGGCGGCCCCGCTATTCCTGGCTACGGTGGCGACCATGGTAACGGCGGGGCAGGGGGTGCTAAGAATCTCCGGTGGAGGTTCGGTTGCCACCTACGACGACTAGACCTGGCAACGTACAACGCACGCACCCTGAGGACTGACGAGAAGATCGTGGAGCTGGAAAAAGAGATAGACAAGTTGCGCTGGCATATTAAAGGATTAGTGTAGGCATTATGCATTAGGCATTAGGTCCTAGTAAATGGAAACACTAGTTGCCACTAGCGTACTCTAGTATCGAATGGCAGAACTAGGAGAGTCAAGATCCTTCTAGAAATTTCCATGGAAGAACTTTCTAGAACTATCGACACCTAGTCAATCAGGACCGGTATGTACTCAAACATTCTAGATGTTTCTAGAGTTCAAGGTTCTATAAACTATTTGTGATCCTATATATGGCCGGTATAGATCGCGACAGAGTCAGTATTGAATTGGCGATACAAGCGAATACTTCGAAGCGGTACAACTGCGAACTAAAGTGATCGGTAGTACAATTGTGTTTTGTTATTAGTGTAGTTTTAAGAATTAGTATTCTGTAATTAAAGTGTCAATTTTGGTAATTAACTCAGCAGTTTTTGATTGTCTCGAAACCTAAGCTCCTAACAATAATCTGCAACGATGCCAAAATTTAAACAAAAACTTTAATCATAGCTCTAATACTAATTCTAATTATATAAATCGTAGCTCAAATAATAATTCTAACTGAATAAGACTTCGGATGCGCGTCTGCCGAAATCGTACTACCGTAACGACACGAAATCATTTAATAATACATACTATTTCCACGAAATTTTATAAAAATTCTTATGCTAAATCTTATTCTAATTCTAATTCATCTCGGCAATGCTTTAGCAAGCAACCGAGTCATTCTAGTTCATTTGTATCTCAGTCACCCAAAGAGGAACTGAGTCGTTCTAAATATATTACATCTCAGTTGACCAAAAAGGTCATCTTAGCAACCCAAAGAGGTTAAGAAAATTTACGTGGTAGAGCCATGCTGCAGCTATATTAATAGTATAGTTGTAGCACGAATGGGTCGGCTCGACCGGGGCAGGATAACGCTCTCACAGAATACCAGCGTAAAATAGCAGCTTGACGCTGCTGTGTTCCGTATGATGAGTGTAGAGAACCGGACACCCTGTTTACTGGAAATGAGGCATTCGATCTTAGTCCTCACGGGTGACAACGCATCTGTATTTTGATTTGTAATAGATCCTATATTAGCTGTAAATGTCTATAGACTGCAGCAACCACTTACCATTAGGTGGACCGTGTGCTCGTTTGTCACCCTTATCCTCTAAAAAAAATTATCGCTGTGTCATGGCAGCGTAATAAAACTACTACCCCATATAATACCATGTGTGAAAGGAATAAAACAGGAGATGAGCAGCAGCATCTTCGAGAAAAAATCTCAAAAAAATGCAATTTATAACCAGCCTGACAAGCTCGCTGACTATAGCATAGCATAGCATATAACACTTAATGAGGCAATATGTGGGAATGATTTAAAAAAAGCATAAATCGTCCTTTTTTATAAATTATATATTATACTGGGTGGCGGTTAGGTTATCACATTAAATAATACAGCGATGTATACAAGTTCATATATGTTGATTAATATAATAAAAAAATAATTCTACCAAAAATAAAAAATGCATCTTTCAAACAAAATAAATATCGTAAAAATTGACACGAAATAAATCACCTTCATAATATAAAAAGAAGTATAACTTCGCCTCCAGGTCCTTCAAAAGAGTTATTGCCAAGGCAAAGTCAGAGCACATAGGCAGAATTGGCGAGAAACTAGTTCGCCTTCCTTCGGGAACCCGTGCATTCTGGTCTCTTGTCAAGGCTGTCTAAGGGAATTTATGTAAGCCATCACTACCATCTCTGCACAGGGAGGACGACTCACTGGCCCAAGACGCAAAAGACAAATCCGACCTTTTAGGCTCCCTTTTTGCATCCAACTCGACTCTTGATGACGGGCGGAAAACACCGCCGACCATCCCGCGGTGTGAGTGCTCCATGTCGGATGTGCTGTTCTCACAGCGCTTGGTTCGCAAAGCACTTCTCTCCCTGGACATCCAGAAGTCGAGTGGGCCTGATGGAATCCCCCAAATTGTGCTGAGAACGTGTGCTCCAGAGTTGGCACCAGTCCTAACGCGTCTTTTCCGGTACTCCTACTCCCAAGGCGTAGTCCCGAATTCATGGAAGACAGCTTGTATCCACCCGATCCCTAAAAAAGGCGACCGCTCAGACCCGTCCAACTATAGGCCTATAGCGATCACCTCCTTGTTCTCCAAAATAATGGAATCCATTATTAACCGCCAGCTCATCCGGTACCTTGAGGATCACCAGCTGATTAGGGACCGCCAATACGGTTTTCGTCGGGGTAGATCAGCTGGTGATCTTCTGGTCTACCTGACCCATAGATGGGCGGAGGCAGTAGAGTCCAAGGGGGAGGCGTTGGCCGTTAGTCTGGACATTGCGAAGGCCTTTGATCGGGTTTAGCACAAAGCGCTTCTTTCGAAGCTCCCTTCCTATGGGCTTCCCGAGAAATTGTGCAATTGGATCACCAGCTTCCTTACAGATCGGAGCATCAAGGTTGTTGTAGACGGTGCATGTTCTGACTACAAGCCTATTAACGCTGGTGTTCCACAAGGCTGTGTGCTATCACCAACGCTGTTTCTTCTGCATATCAATGATATGTTGCTAACTGAAAACATTCATAGCTATGCGGATGACAGCACTGGTGATATTCTATACACCGGCCGTGCCAATATTTCTCGGGAAAACGTCGCTGGGTACCGGAACAAACTTGTGTCTGAAGTCGAGCCTTTGCTGGACAAAGTCTCGGACTGGGGGTGACTAAATCTAGTCCAGTTTAATCCTCAGAAGACACAAGTTTGAGTGTTTACCGCTAAAAAGAACCCCTTTGTCGTATCTCCTCAGTTTCAAGGCACTCCCCTAGTTGCCTCAGCCAGTATCGGAATCCTCGGCGTCGACATATCGAGTGACGTGCAGTTTCGTGGTCAAGAAGGCTAAAGTGGCCTCTAAAAAGCTTGGCGTGCTCAGCAGAGCGGGACAGTATTTCATGCCGGCACACCGCCTGCAACTTTACAAGGCGCAGGTTCGGCCTCACATGGAATACTATTCCCATCTCTGGGCAGGGGCTCCCCAGTGCCAGCTACTTCCACTTGACCGCATCCAGCGCAGAGCGGCTCGAATCGTCGACGACCGAGCCCTTTCCGATCGGCTCGATTAATTGGCACTGCGAAAAGATGTTGCATCCCTTTGCATTTTCTTTCGCATCTACCATGGGGAGTGCTCTGAGGAATTGTTCGGATTAATCCCAGCCGCCAAATTTCACGAACGCACATCGCGGCGGAACTCCCGATACCATCCACACCATCTGGATGATTGGCGGTCCACCACTGTGCAATTTAGAAGATGTTTTCTTCCTCATACGACTTCCTTGTGGAATCAATTACCATCAGCGATTTTTCCGGACCGATACGACTTAGGGACCTACAAGAAAAGAGCGTACTCCTTTTTAAAAGGCCGGCAACACATCTGCAATTCCCTCCCTGGTGTTGCAGTTGTTCATGGGCGGCGGTAATCACTTACCATCAGGTGAGCCGCATGCTCGTTTGTCCCCTCTCCTATAAAAAAATAAATAGGTTTATTGACCAGAATTGATATGTAAAATCGGCAACGGTACGACAGGTACGCAGTGCTTATTCATAAGTAATTAGGCAAAAAACGGAAAAAAAGGGCTATTGCAAATAGAATGTTTATTGTTATATATGTTCAAAGAACGTTATATAGGATAAGTCTCTTCATTTAATGTGATAACTTTACCGCCATCCCGTAAAGTAATAACTTTGGAAAAATATTTATAAATCCAAAGCAAAAACGTTCGTCAAAAACAGCTGGCGTCAAGCGTCGAGGCATAAACCTGCTTTGACAAGTGAAGTTAGCATACATTCCATGAGCTGACTTTGATTTCAGTAAATTGTGTTGCCGAGATTTAGACTTCTGGACTGACAATAAACATAGAAGGTTATCTAACTCTCAATTATCGTGTATTTTGCTGCCCACTTCCAAAAAGGAGACGGTACTCAATTCGACTGTATTTTTTTATGTTGCTACCTCATAACTTTGTACTGGGTGAACCGATTTCAATCTTTTTTTTATATGAAAGCTGATAGTTTTCGTGTGGTCCTATATGAATTTGATCAAGGTCAGACCAATAGTTTTTGAGTTATTCTTAAATAAATTATATTGAAGTCAGATTTTAAAAAAGAAAAGTTTTTAGAAAAGACGGAATTTCCCCCCACTAGAGGTTAGGAGGAAATTGATGATGATATCGATGCAAAGAGGCCAATGTTTAGTAGTAGACTTATGAAGGCGTGTAGTGATGCTGGTGTTGATTAAAATGGTGGTAAGTTATGCTTTAAAGGCATAATATGTGTTGTGTATAAATATTTTTGTATAAATAATTAAGAACCATCATTAAGAAAAATCTATTGTCCTATTTTATTTTTTTGGTAAAGTGAAAAAGGGACATGTTTGAGAAGTGCAAAGCGTCTAGTGTTTGCTGTCCCCTGTCTAAATAATGTTGGACGGAAATATTTCTCAACTTTCATTCATAAGTAGATTTTTTCTTAAGGACCCATATCTAGCACACAGTTTGACACATTCCCACATTACGACCAGTCACTGTTGACAAAAATTTTCGGCAAATACTCTTAAAGAACTTTAGTTTAACAGACTTTTGACAACTATTATTTAAACAAGTACACAAACAGGCCGTGGTGTTTTAAAAGGTTTCAAAAAAGTAATATTGATTTATCGAGGTATTTTCACATCTCAGTTGCCAAACCGTTAAAAATAAATCAAAAATTTCTAAAAGTAATTATATATCCCTTAAACCTTTTTTTAAACTGCGCGTATTATAACAATATAGCATAATGGTAATGCTTTTTTAATTTATAAATTATTTTAAAAATACTTGAGTACTTCAGTTTTTACTTATGTAGTCGTAAACGATTAATTGACAAAGCACTCGAGTAAACTAATTTCCTTAAGCAAATTGTATAGATACACACTTCTGTGCGATATCTAGCTGCTTATAACGGTTATGTGTCTTCAGTATTATTATATGGTCTGCCTTTGTGGAGGAGTTCTGTTGATGTAATTAGAGCGTTTAAATTACAAAAGAAATGTGTGCGAGCGGTATGTGGTACGTGGTTTCTAGATAGCTGCAAGCCCTTGTTCAAAAAGATACGTATTAGTAACTAATTACGCGTATTGCCTTTGCCATGCATTTATATTCGCGAAATATGTATTTTTGTAAAGCGACACCCGAATTACTTCATAACCCATGCTCAATCTCTCGAAAAGCAATCAAGGCATAAAAATAGATTATTTCATCCCAAATACAGCTCTAGATTTTATGCGAACAGTGCACCCATGATGGCTATTAAAATATGTAATAAATTACCCAATAACTTAAAAGAAATGCCTTTGAGTAAATTTAAAATTGAGGCTTCTTGACAAGAGTTAAGGAATATTTTAATTGATTGCAATATTTGACTGATAAATGATATGGCAGCGCATGAAATACGAACAAACTAAAATTTATTATATATATATTAGATATTCATGTACGTGTTAATGATGAAATGATTAGTACATAACATCATATATCCTGAGTCTAAAGAAGTTCTTATCAAGTCAAAAAGAATAAGAAGTAAGTAAACTTGTTTAGCGCATCTCTTGGACCAATTTAGATTTAATTCAATTCAATCTTCATTTTCACTTTTGTTCTCAAACGACGAACACGGAGACAAGTCCCTTACATAAATTATAAAACTATCGACAGCTTTATCCACGACGTGATCCAGGACATTTCATTGATTTCTTTTTTGGAATGTGTTCGGCCCAGTTTTTCTTTCTATTTAGTAGCATACATTTCGTTAATACCTTTTCCGAACAGCATTTTGACATCTGTAATTTTAACACTGGTGTTATTTCGAGCTACATAACATTTTATATCTGCCCATACCAGATCAATAGGTGGTAATCGTAGGACTTCAATACCAGTCTGTTTCGCCATTTTGTCGGTAATATATGACTTATATTTACGTTTTACGTGTTTTACTCTTATAAGTAATTCTTCTTCGGTGTCACTATTTTCAAAAGCAATGTATTTAGAAGAACCGGTCTATTAACTTTTAATGGCTGCATCGCGCACAACATCCCGTACTCATAATAAACGCGTTGCTAAGCGTTAGCAAAAAATAAATGTATGGAAGCGACAGGTATCGTTTTCTCTCTACGCAAACATAATACGATATGTCGGTGAATGTTTTTCCGCCTGCAGTAGAAACAGATTTTAGCACTTTAAATAGTTAGTTGGTTGTTGGCACAATACTTATTAATAAACGTGTTGTTAAGCGTTAGCAATAAAGAAATGTATTGGAAATTTTCTCTTAATGCAAACATAATACGGTATGTCGTTGAACGTTTTTTCGCCTACATTAGAAACAGACTAACAATTCAAATAGGTAGTTGGCTGTCGGCACAATAGGTACACAAGCAATGGCGAGGACAAAATCACTGCCTTTTGATCAATATAGGTAATAAATATATAATATTTGTTGAAAGTCATTTTAAGTTTGTTCGGAAAATACATATGTACCTGCAATAAAATGCACCGGAACTTTTGTATGTTGTTGTTTTTGTTTAAAAGAACAGTTTACAACAAAGTTGTAATCAATTTTGCTCATTACAAAATGTAATTTTGTGTGTAGTAAAATTGCAAAAATTTTAAAAATGGTTATTCGCTTCTTAATAGCATGCAAATAATCCATAAGCACAGACCTCCTCTCATTTCTGAGAGGGTTTTAGGGCAAAGAAGTGTCCGCGCTGTCCCAATACGTGTTAGGAAAACTCACATGTAATGTGAATATTTATTTTTCTTATTTATCAGACATACAGGTTTCCTCACTATGTTTTTCTTCGCCGCCAAGCACGTAGTAAATCAGCACTTAAAATTGCAACTAACAATTTCATTGGTGCCGGCGGGTATCGAACCCGGGTTGCTCGAAATTTACAGCGAGCGCTAACTTACTTATATTTTTCATAGCCGAATTTTTTGCTAACGAAACCATGAACATTAATAAATGAATGATCTCTCTTGGGATAATAATTTAAGCTGCTTTTGCTTTAATGCAGAATAAAGTATAATTTACTGATGTTTATTTTGCCTTAACGAAATTGTGTTGTACCTTTTTGTAATAATGTGTGTTCAATTGTACAACATACATACAAAAACATAGTCTTATTGTAAACCTGCTCGATTTTATAAGTATACTAAAAATGAAGTCTTTTTGCCTTTCCCATAATTGCTTCTTAAGACACTCTTGGAACGATATTGATTGATGGTCATCACATTGAATAAAAGGGATTTAGGTTACATGATTGTGTTTACACGAAATATCGTTGCACATATCACGACTTTTATTGTAAAGAAGTTGTTATCATCGATGAAGTAGCTAAAAGAATCTAATGCATAGTAAAACTAATAAAGGTTTTATTTATTGAGTGTAACAAACTGAGTTAAATATTAAATCTATTTTAAAACTAACCAATGCCAAATATTAGCTCAATGTCAGCAAGTTATACGTGGTAGAGCCACGCTGCGGCTATATTATTATACGTGGTAGAGCCACACTGCAGCTATATTATTATACGTGGTAGAGCCACGCTGCAACTATATTATTATACGTGGTAGAGCCACGCTGCAGCTATTATATTATACGTGGTAGAGCCACCATGCAGCTATATTATTATACGTGGTAGGGCCACGCTGCAGCTATATTATTATACGTGGTAGAGCCACGCTGCAGCTATATTATTATACGTGGTAGAGCCACCCTGCAGCTATATTATTATACGTGGTAGAGCCACGCTGCAGCTATATTATTATACGTGGTAGAGCCACGCTGCAGCTATATTATTATACTTGGTAGAGCCACGCTGCAGCTATATTATTATACTTGGTAGAGCCACACTGCAGCTATATTATGGTTGTAGCACGAACGGGTCGGCTCGACAGGGGAAGGACCACGCTCTCACAGAATACCAGCGTGAAGTAGCAGCTTAACGCTGCTGAGTTTCGTTTGGTGAGTGTAGAGAACCGGAGACCCTTTTTACAGGAAACGAGGCATTCCATCTTAGTCCTCACGGGTAACAACGCATCTGAATTTTGATTCTTAATCGAAGATAGATGTAGTTGTCTATGGGCCACAGCAACCACTTACCATCAGGTGGACTGTGTGCTCGTTTGTCACCCTTATTCTATAAAAAAAGTGCTTTTAAAGTTGATTACGAATTTTGAACTTAAAACATATGAAGAAAACAAGTTACCGTTTACAAGGTTATAAACGCTTGTAACAGTATACTATCATTCTTTAAATAACTCTACGAGTTTTCATTAAAAAAAAAACTTCACAGTTTCTAGCTATGTCGTGTACCTATCCTCAATGTACAAAGCGAATGGGTAAACTAGTTTCATTACACAAACTAAACTCGTAATAAAATTAAATCTAAGCTCGTTAGTGACTTTAAAAAACGTCTTTAGTTGCAATGCTTATATGGTGGTAATGGTTATGAGGTTGAGGTTTATTGATTGTAATCTTCTATCTACTTTAATTAGATTCTCTTCAGTTGGTTTACTTTTTACTCTTTGTACTTACATAAAGTTTTTATTAGTATTACTAACTGACCAGGCAGACGTTGTTCTGCCCTTTCCGACGACGAGTTTTGGAGTTCATCGTGACACGTAATTTTTTGTCAAATTAATAATAGATGAGGAAAATCTACTGAATAAACTTTAGTCAAAACAAATTTAGCTAGTCACCAATGTAACAAATTGCTAAAATGTACGCGAGGGTAATATGGTCCCTTAATCTTTCCTTTGCCTTATAACGAAATTTAAGAGGAGAACAGAGACAAAAATGCAAAAGTGTATACTATAATTAACATATTAAGAAATATAATAAGCTAAAAAAGCGTTAGCAATAATAATATAATAAAAATAATCTTTATTTATAAATAAATTACATTGACAAATATTTACAATTGTCAACAGATATATATATATATATATATATATATATATATATATATATATATATATATATATATATATAACAAAGAACACTTCGAAAAGCGAAGCGCTTTTAGCGCTTTTAGCGCTCGCTGTAAATTTCACAGTACGCGAGCAACCCGATTTCGACCCCGCCGGCACCAATGAAATTATTTATTGCAACTTTTATGTGCTGATTTACCACGTACTCAGCGGCGAAGGAACACATGGTGAGGAAACCTGCATCTCTAAGAAATAAGAAAACAATATTTCGAATACATATGAATTTCACCAACACTTCCTTGCCCTAAAAACACCTTAGAAATGAGGGGAGGGCTGTGATCAGCAGTGGGACGTATATAGACTGTAACTTTAACTTTAAAGCTATTATATGAATAAACTTTTCTGGCCAACATTCGACATCCTACACAGAAATCGGGTGCATTGTTACAGTGCTAGTATTTCGCAAATTCTAACTTTATGGTCTTGATAATCATCATTATTATAGTCCGCTGTCCAGCATAGATCCACTACTGACATAGGCCTTCTCCAAAGACTGCATTACAACATGGTTGTGCGACACCTGCATTTATTTAATTCCAGCAGCGTAGCAAGGGGGAGGGGCAGGAAGGTCATGGGTCCCGGCTTAAAGGCGGCTACTGACATGCCTGCCGCAGGGGCAATCTAGGGAGCACACGCCTGCCGTTTAGTGTGAGAGTTGATGAGAGTGTATCCACTCGCTGGATGCACGCGTTGAGAATGGCAACAGTTTTATCGAAATATCAATAAATCGGTATACATAGCCTTGACTCTTTTTTATATAGAAGTAGCTGACCAGGCAGACGTTGTTCTGCGTTTTCCGACGACCATTTGATTTCCTAAGAAAAACTCAAAAAGGGCAGAACAACGTCTGCCTGGTCAGCTAGTTTTTATATATTATAAAGATAAGGGTGACAAATGAGCACAGTCCACCTGATGGTTAGTGGACACTGTGGCCCATAGACACCCCTGTTAATCAATAAAACAACTAACTAATTAATAATTACACCCATAATTTAGTGCTTATAAGCTGCAGCATAGCTCTGCCACGCTATTTTTAGGCTATCAAAGACAATTAAATATGACTAATTTCACTCGTCATAATTTAATATAACCAATTTATTCTGTGATATAACTTAATTAACTAATGCTTAGTAACTATAATTTAACTAGTGTTTCAAATAGCCAGGATAGTTTTCTAATGATGATTTTTAATACATTTAATTATTAAAATTTTGTATTTTTGTTTAATTATTTAGTTAATGACATTTTATTTATATTCCAGCAATTTTAATACTATTGGAATATATTATTTCCCATACTAGCCCTTATGATAAGTTAGGTTACAAATCACAGTAATGTTACTTGTAAGTTACAACGTTCAAATAACATTCTTTCTGCGGTTCTGACTTGTACTCATACGTGTGCTCCGCGCGAAAGTTGCAACGAACTGATTGAAATTGCCCCAATTTCGCTACACACGCAACAACCGCAGGGCCGATTTAGGGAACAAGGAAGATCTTGCGTTACTGCCGCAGGGCCGGCTTAAAAAATTGCCCCTGCTTGCCTACACATATCACAATTAAGGAGGCAATTAAGGGTCATCCCCACTCCTACACCCTAGATTGCCCCTGAGGCAGGCACGTCAGTAGCCGCCTTAAGATTTAAAGAGGCGGCATTTCAGGTGGGAAAAGTCAGTACCCAGCCTAAACGCGAATTTTAGGGAGGCGAGGGGCGGCGTTGTCGGCTCATGCGAATCCGGTCGGCACCAAAACATGCTATAATAATGCTTTCACGCCTGCTCTTTGAGACTTCATTACTGAGAGAATTTTGGCAGGGACAAGTCCAAATTACCGCCTAAATGCGTGTAGCCAACACGAATTTGGGCCGTGCTACGGATATGCATGTCTGAAAATCAAAAAAATATTTTGAGGGATTTTGATTTTTAATATTAAATGTTTTGTTAAAGATCCCCAGTGGTATAAGTTGTAGCGATCTTGGTATGAATATATCTCTAAATTAAAATACAGATCATAATTTTAATAAAAACATTATTTAATGTTCACTTCGGACACATATAATGTGAAGTCTAAACAAACCTGCGCAGCGCCTTATCGGGCTAGTTTACTTGACGTTTTACATGCATTTAATAAAAGATATGACCTGCCTTACTTCGCGAACTATTCTTGGAAGATAATAAACGTAGCAACAAAGAACATTCTACAGTATTATATTCATGATAAAATATTTATTTAGTGAGGAAATTATCATCATCATAATCACTAACCGATTACTAAGATAGACTTACATCTTGAACGACATTTAGTGAAGTTAATTAGAGCATGATAATAATGATATTCTTATTTCTAGTTTTGATCACTGTAATATTGATGAAAGATAAAAAGTGAAGTAAAATAATGTAAAAGTTCATATACGTCCCACAGCTGGGTACAGTCCTCGACTTTTATGCCGCGTTGCCCTTTTGCGTGTTAGTAGATTTACACAAGTATTTTTTTGAAGACTGAAGACATTCACGTCAGCCTAAAATGGTGTAAAGTAGCAATTTGAAACCGCAATTAACAATTTTAGTCTTACCGGCATGAAACGTAATCGGTTTGCTCACTCGTGAAATTTTAAAGGGATTCTTAAATCCTTACTGAAATCAAATTAAAGATTGATCGCTTATTGTGTCCATGTGTGGATTTGCGTGTATGCGCGTCATTATTATTGAATTTGGGATTTATTTACATTAGATTAAGTAAATAAGAAAAATTTTCTTTGTATCAAGATGAAAACATTTATAGAAGATCAACAAATTAAAAACAAACCCTCAAATTATTATATATATAGTCTTTTTGAGCAATTA
Source organism: Parnassius glacialis (assembly GCA_033319125.1). Lineage (NCBI taxonomy): Eukaryota > Metazoa > Arthropoda > Insecta > Lepidoptera > Papilionidae > Parnassius > Parnassius glacialis. Next base: position 33,319,098 of record JAVANC010000021.1, read on the forward strand.
ACTGGCAATACTGTAGCACCAGGAATGGGTAGCAGTTTAGCTAACGTATTTTGACAGGCAAATTGCTAAAGCCAGTGTAAATATTATTAAACAAAATATAATTTTGTGACGATGCAGTTACAAAGATACAAAGTTAATATTTATGTTAAACGTATTTAAAATACTTTTAAATATAGGAATGTTCAACTTAACTATATTTTTTTAACTTACATTAGTTTTATTTAATTTTCAACTATGTAACTATGTAAAATTATACATTATGCGTATATTAGTATAAGATATATTAAAATTTTGAAATCAAATAAAAAAAAATCATTAATTCAAATTTTTTATTTTATCTAGGTTTTTCTTCAAAGTTGAAATTAATTGTAAATTATTATAACTGCCAATTTAACTACAGCCTTAAATATTTTTAGTCTCTAATATTATACAGTTACAGAAATATGAAGCGAGAACTGGCCTATATCGGTTTTGTTTACGTTAAATATCACGTGTCCGTTATTCTAGCTGATGAATCTGAAAATGAATTTATACACGGTAGCTCCAATTTTCGATATATTTAGTCTGTAACCTTGATAGTTAAGTATATATGTCCAAATCAAGTAAATAACATTATTTATTTACTGGTTTTATTACAAAGTGTTTTAGTAATTTTTTTATAGACTGTGTAATTTATATAAATGATAAACAAGCACTTATACACTGTTACTTTTAGACACTAAATTAAATTCCTACATCCAACAAACTTGCGACCAACTTTTTTAAATAAAATTATTTAAAAAATAAAATTATTTAAAAAAGTTATGTAGGACTTATATAACGAATTAATTATATTCCTAATTATATAACAAGTTCCTAGGCTCTTAAGGATTGATAAACGTGAAAAGCAATAGGGAAGCTATCACTGGGAAAAAATTAGGAATCTGAGAGATAATTAATAGTATTGTCAGTTACGTTGCGAAAATCCATTATATTAAATATGTTAAAAGTTAATAAGCTAAGATCTCCGTAAAAAAATAAAAATGATGTGATATGACGAACACCTCCCACCCTCCCTAATTGCGCGCACCATTCAAGTCACCTACAACAATCCCAACATCACTACACTCGGAAAATACAATACCGTCGATAACACAAGATTAGGTGGAAGACATCATCATGAACATCACAAGTCCAATCAAAATCTACGGCATGGTCTTCAGATTCCATTCATCGACTCTTGTTGTGTTTCATAATCGATATGTTAATATTTTACATCGAAGAAATAAAAATATTTCATTTCATTTCAATTCATTTTATTTCTTTAAAAAATAATAACGCTCCTCCATTAACGTCTGGTTAATATATTAATAAACCGTTCGTTTTCCGTTTCTATTTCTTGTATTAGGTATGAAATGAAGCTAAAAACTGTAGATTTTTTTAGCAACATTTAACTTTTTAATATATTTAAATATTGAAAACGAATTAAAATGAAAACAAGTAACTCTTTTTAAATGAATGATTTGTGTGAAAGTGTACATACTTATTAATACGGCTCATGACGCAAAACGCACCGTTTCTTTATTAAAGTTACGGGGTAGTGTGATCTACTATGGCTACGAATACGAAGCCAATACGAAGTGGTCTCTCAAGCACCTTTATCTTCAACGATTATCGACTACAAGCGTTTCTATGTCCTCCCCATTTGCCAGTTCAGATAACTAATCTGATGTGTTATATTTGCCTCAATATTCCTTTAGACAAGAGGTGTAGTGAGACGTTATAAACTGTAACTTTTATATCTTTATATATAAAAATCACGTGTCACGTTGTTTGTCCGCGATGGACTCCTAAACTACTGAACTGATTTCAATGAAATTTTGCACACTGTGTGTATTTTGGTCCAACTTGAGAGATAGGATAGTTTTTATAACGCTAAATGACCTCCTCCACAAATTGGAGTTGATTTTTATTATATTATATCCCTCTAGATATTTGCTTTAGTAGCTAAACTTGGCAGACCAGTTGGCAACCGCAGTTTGTTATTGTCAGAAAAATGCTGCTAGTTATTTTTTTTATTATTATTGATTTTTTACTACTTTTTTCTTATTTAATGAAATATTTAACGATACAATTATTATTATTATTTGTATGGAACTACATAAAATAGAAAAGAAATAAATATATTTATCTGGGGGCACGGCAGCACCCCTGCCAATTCGAGCAAAAAAGCGGCAAGGATGGTACATCCTTTTCTCCAAGCAGTTCAGGTCATATTCGAAACCCTATAACTTCGTTGTGGATAAAACTAGAAGCCTAAATTTTCAGTAACCAAATAAGCATTGTATAATCTCGGTATATTTCAAATTTCATCAAATTGAAACCAGTAGTTTAAGAATTAGAACTTGTCAAAATTTCTTAATTTTGTCACTCACTGACTAACCGATCATCAAAACTCTAAGGCACTTTTAGTAGATATAGAAACATCAAATTTGGAATACAACTATTTTTTAGTATATAAATCAAGAAAAAATTAAAATATTTTGCAATTTCGATCCAGTTTTTGAGATACATTAACTGCATAAATAACTTTGTAATCCCATATAAATATATAGGATTACAAAGTTACATTTGCAGTGAATGAATCAGTCTACCTATATATGTATAATATAATGGAATAATAGGTGTGGATAGGTACTTAGATATAACTATCTACAAAAAGAAATGAGATGCCATCAAACACATACTTGTAAAAAAACCAAGTCTCGCAACTCTGTTCTTCTACCGTAAAAAGTTGTCCAAAATTTCCAACGACCCTTACTATAAAAATCGTTAAATTCGCAATAAAAAATTTTGAGGGTCATTTAGCGTTATAAAAACTATCCTATCTCTCAAGTTGGACCAAAATACACACAGTGTGCAAAATTTCATTGAAATCAGTTCAGTAGTTTAGGAGTCCATCGCGGACAAACAACGTGACACGTGATTTTTATATATAAAGATATAAAAGTTACAGTTTATAACGTCTCACTACACCTCTTGTCTAAAGGAATATTGAGGCAAATATAACACATCAGATTAGTTATCTGAACTGGCAAATGGGGAGGACATAGAAACGCTTGTAGTCGATAATCGTTGAAGATAAAGGTGCTTGAGAGACCACTTCGTATTGGCTTCGTATTCGTAGCCATAGTAGATCACACTACCCCGTAACTTTAATAAAGAAACGGTGCGTTTTGCGTCATGAGCCGTATTAATAAGTATGTACACTTTCACACAAATCATTCATTTAAAAAGAGTTACTTGTTTTCATTTTAATTCGTTTTCAATATTTAAATATATTAAAAAGTTAAATGTTGCTAAAAAAATCTACAGTTTTTAGCTTCATTTCATACCTAATACAAGAAATAGAAACGGAAAACGAACGGTTTATTAATATATTAACCAGACGTTAATGGAGGAGCGTTATTATTTTTTAAAGAAATAAAATGAATTGAAATGAAATGAAATATTTTTATTTCTTCGATGTAAAATATTAACATATCGATTATGAAACACAACAAGAGTCGATGAATGGAATCTGAAGACCATGCCGTAGATTTTGATTGGACTTGTGATGTTCATGATGATGTCTTCCACCTAATCTTGTGTTATCGACGGTATTGTATTTTCCGAGTGTAGTGATGTTGGGATTGTTGTAGGTGACTTGAATGGTGCGCGCAATTAGGGAGGGTGGGAGGTGTTCGTCATATCACATCATTTTTATTTTTTTACGGAGATCTTAGCTTATTAACTTTTAACATATTTAATATAATGGATTTTCGCAACGTAACTGACAATACTATTAATTATCTCTCAGATTCCTAATTTTTTCCCAGTGATAGCTTCCCTATTGCTTTTCACGTTTATCAATCCTTAAGAGCCTAGGAACTTGTTATATAATTAGGAATATAATTAATTCGTTATATAAGTCCTACATAACTTTTTTAAATAATTTTATTTTTTAAATAATTTTATTTAAAAAAGTTGGTCGCAAGTTTGTTGGATGTAGGAATTTAATTTAGTGTCTAAAAGTAACAGTGTATAAGTGCTTGTTTATCATTTATATAAATTACACAGTCTATAAAAAAATTACTAAAACACTTTGTAATAAAACCAGTAAATAAATAATGTTATTTACTTGATTTGGACATATATACTTAACTATCAAGGTTACAGACTAAATATATCGAAAATTGGAGCTACCGTGTATAAATTCATTTTCAGATTCATCAGCTAGAATAACGGACACGTGATATTTAACGTAAACAAAACCGATATAGGCCAGTTCTCGCTTCATATTTCTGTAACTGTATAATATTAGAGACTAAAAATATTTAAGGCTGTAGTTAAATTGGCAGTTATAATAATTTACAATTAATTTCAACTTTGAAGAAAAACCTAGATAAAATAAAAAATTTGAATTAATGATTTTTTTTTATTTGATTTCAAAATTTTAATATATCTTATACTAATATACGCATAATGTATAATTTTACATAGTTACATAGTTGAAAATTAAATAAAACTAATGTAAGTTAAAAAAATATAGTTAAGTTGAACATTCCTATATTTAAAAGTATTTTAAATACGTTTAACATAAATATTAACTTTGTATCTTTGTAACTGCATCGTCACAAAATTATATTTTGTTTAATAATATTTACACTGGCTTTAGCAATTTGCCTGTCAAAATACGTTAGCTAAACTGCTACCCATTCCTGGTGCTACAGTATTGCCAGTTAATTGCTCAAAAAGACTATATATATAATAATTTGAGGGTTTGTTTTTAATTTGTTGATCTTCTATAAATGTTTTCATCTTGATACAAAGAAAATTTTTCTTATTTACTTAATCTAATGTAAATAAATCCCAAATTCAATAATAATGACGCGCATACACGCAAATCCACACATGGACACAATAAGCGATCAATCTTTAATTTGATTTCAGTAAGGATTTAAGAATCCCTTTAAAATTTCACGAGTGAGCAAACCGATTACGTTTCATGCCGGTAAGACTAAAATTGTTAATTGCGGTTTCAAATTGCTACTTTACACCATTTTAGGCTGACGTGAATGTCTTCAGTCTTCAAAAAAATACTTGTGTAAATCTACTAACACGCAAAAGGGCAACGCGGCATAAAAGTCGAGGACTGTACCCAGCTGTGGGACGTATATGAACTTTTACATTATTTTACTTCACTTTTTATCTTTCATCAATATTACAGTGATCAAAACTAGAAATAAGAATATCATTATTATCATGCTCTAATTAACTTCACTAAATGTCGTTCAAGATGTAAGTCTATCTTAGTAATCGGTTAGTGATTATGATGATGATAATTTCCTCACTAAATAAATATTTTATCATGAATATAATACTGTAGAATGTTCTTTGTTGCTACGTTTATTATCTTCCAAGAATAGTTCGCGAAGTAAGGCAGGTCATATCTTTTATTAAATGCATGTAAAACGTCAAGTAAACTAGCCCGATAAGGCGCTGCGCAGGTTTGTTTAGACTTCACATTATATGTGTCCGAAGTGAACATTAAATAATGTTTTTATTAAAATTATGATCTGTATTTTAATTTAGAGATATATTCATACCAAGATCGCTACAACTTATACCACTGGGGATCTTTAACAAAACATTTAATATTAAAAATCAAAATCCCTCAAAATATTTTTTTGATTTTCAGACATGCATATCCGTAGCACGGCCCAAATTCGTGTTGGCTACACGCATTTAGGCGGTAATTTGGACTTGTCCCTGCCAAAATTCTCTCAGTAATGAAGTCTCAAAGAGCAGGCGTGAAAGCATTATTATAGCATGTTTTGGTGCCGACCGGATTCGCATGAGCCGACAACGCCGCCCCTCGCCTCCCTAAAATTCGCGTTTAGGCTGGGTACTGACTTTTCCCACCTGAAATGCCGCCTCTTTAAATCTTAAGGCGGCTACTGACGTGCCTGCCTCAGGGGCAATCTAGGGTGTAGGAGTGGGGATGACCCTTAATTGCCTCCTTAATTGTGATATGTGTAGGCAAGCAGGGGCAATTTTTTAAGCCGGCCCTGCGGCAGTAACGCAAGATCTTCCTTGTTCCCTAAATCGGCCCTGCGGTTGTTGCGTGTGTAGCGAAATTGGGGCAATTTCAATCAGTTCGTTGCAACTTTCGCGCGGAGCACACGTATGAGTACAAGTCAGAACCGCAGAAAGAATGTTATTTGAACGTTGTAACTTACAAGTAACATTACTGTGATTTGTAACCTAACTTATCATAAGGGCTAGTATGGGAAATAATATATTCCAATAGTATTAAAATTGCTGGAATATAAATAAAATGTCATTAACTAAATAATTAAACAAAAATACAAAATTTTAATAATTAAATGTATTAAAAATCATCATTAGAAAACTATCCTGGCTATTTGAAACACTAGTTAAATTATAGTTACTAAGCATTAGTTAATTAAGTTATATCACAGAATAAATTGGTTATATTAAATTATGACGAGTGAAATTAGTCATATTTAATTGTCTTTGATAGCCTAAAAATAGCGTGGCAGAGCTATGCTGCAGCTTATAAGCACTAAATTATGGGTGTAATTATTAATTAGTTAGTTGTTTTATTGATTAACAGGGGTGTCTATGGGCCACAGTGTCCACTAACCATCAGGTGGACTGTGCTCATTTGTCACCCTTATCTTTATAATATATAAAAACTAGCTGACCAGGCAGACGTTGTTCTGCCCTTTTTGAGTTTTTCTTAGGAAATCAAATGGTCGTCGGAAAACGCAGAACAACGTCTGCCTGGTCAGCTACTTCTATATAAAAAAGAGTCAAGGCTATGTATACCGATTTATTGATATTTCGATAAAACTGTTGCCATTCTCAACGCGTGCATCCAGCGAGTGGATACACTCTCATCAACTCTCACACTAAACGGCAGGCGTGTGCTCCCTAGATTGCCCCTGCGGCAGGCATGTCAGTAGCCGCCTTTAAGCCGGGACCCATGACCTTCCTGCCCCTCCCCCTTGCTACGCTGCTGGAATTAAATAAATGCAGGTGTCGCACAACCATGTTGTAATGCAGTCTTTGGAGAAGGCCTATGTCAGTAGTGGATCTATGCTGGACAGCGGACTATAATAATGATGATTATCAAGACCATAAAGTTAGAATTTGCGAAATACTAGCACTGTAACAATGCACCCGATTTCTGTGTAGGATGTCGAATGTTGGCCAGAAAAGTTTATTCATATAATAGCTTTAAAGTTAAAGTTACAGTCTATATACGTCCCACTGCTGATCACAGCCCTCCCCTCATTTCTAAGGTGTTTTTAGGGCAAGGAAGTGTTGGTGAAATTCATATGTATTCGAAATATTGTTTTCTTATTTCTTAGAGATGCAGGTTTCCTCACCATGTGTTCCTTCGCCGCTGAGTACGTGGTAAATCAGCACATAAAAGTTGCAATAAATAATTTCATTGGTGCCGGCGGGGTCGAAATCGGGTTGCTCGCGTACTGTGAAATTTACAGCGAGCGCTAAAAGCGCTAAAAGCGCTTCGCTTTTCGAAGTGTTCTTTGTTATATATATATATATATATATATATATATATATATATATATATATATATATATATATCTGTTGACAATTGTAAATATTTGTCAATGTAATTTATTTATAAATAAAGATTATTTTTATTATATTATTATTGCTAACGCTTTTTTAGCTTATTATATTTCTTAATATGTTAATTATAGTATACACTTTTGCATTTTTGTCTCTGTTCTCCTCTTAAATTTCGTTATAAGGCAAAGGAAAGATTAAGGGACCATATTACCCTCGCGTACATTTTAGCAATTTGTTACATTGGTGACTAGCTAAATTTGTTTTGACTAAAGTTTATTCAGTAGATTTTCCTCATCTATTATTAATTTGACAAAAAATTACGTGTCACGATGAACTCCAAAACTAATAAACTGATTTCAATGAAATTTTGCACACTGTGTGCAGTTTGGTCCAACTTGAGAGATAGGATAGTTTTTATGCCGATAAGTGATCCTCAATTTTTTATTGCTAATCTCAGGAGTTTTTTTAGGAAAGCAAATGGTCGTCGGAAAGGGCAGAACAACGTCTGCCTGGTCAGTTAGTAATACTAATAAAAACTTTATGTAAGTACAAAGAGTAAAAAGTAAACCAACTGAAGAGAATCTAATTAAAGTAGATAGAAGATTACAATCAATAAACCTCAACCTCATAACCATTACCACCATATAAGCATTGCAACTAAAGACGTTTTTTAAAGTCACTAACGAGCTTAGATTTAATTTTATTACGAGTTTAGTTTGTGTAATGAAACTAGTTTACCCATTCGCTTTGTACATTGAGGATAGGTACACGACATAGCTAGAAACTGTGAAGTTTTTTTTTTAATGAAAACTCGTAGAGTTATTTAAAGAATGATAGTATACTGTTACAAGCGTTTATAACCTTGTAAACGGTAACTTGTTTTCTTCATATGTTTTAAGTTCAAAATTCGTAATCAACTTTAAAAGCACTTTTTTTATAGAATAAGGGTGACAAACGAGCACACAGTCCACCTGATGGTAAGTGGTTGCTGTGGCCCATAGACAACTACATCTATCTTCGATTAAGAATCAAAATTCAGATGCGTTGTTACCCGTGAGGACTAAGATGGAATGCCTCGTTTCCTGTAAAAAGGGTCTCCGGTTCTCTACACTCACCAAACGAAACTCAGCAGCGTTAAGCTGCTACTTCACGCTGGTATTCTGTGAGAGCGTGGTCCTTCCCCTGTCGAGCCGACCCGTTCGTGCTACAACCATAATATAGCTGCAGTGTGGCTCTACCAAGTATAATAATATAGCTGCAGCGTGGCTCTACCAAGTATAATAATATAGCTGCAGCGTGGCTCTACCACGTATAATAATATAGCTGCAGCGTGGCTCTACCACGTATAATAATATAGCTGCAGCGTGGCTCTACCACGTATAATAATATAGCTGCAGCGTGGCTCTACCACGTATAATAATATAGCTGCAGCGTGGCCCTACCACGTATAATAATATAGCTGCATGGTGGCTCTACCACGTATAATATAATAGCTGCAGCGTGGCTCTACCACGTATAATAATATAGTTGCAGCGTGGCTCTACCACGTATAATAATATAGCTGCAGTGTGGCTCTACCACGTATAATAATATAGCCGCAGCGTGGCTCTACCACGTATAACTTGCTGACATTGAGCTAATATTTGGCATTGGTTAGTTTTAAAATAGATTTAATATTTAACTCAGTTTGTTACACTCAATAAATAAAACCTTTATTAGTTTTACTATGCATTAGATTCTTTTAGCTACTTCATCGATGATAACAACTTCTTTACAATAAAAGTCGTGATATGTGCAACGATATTTCGTGTAAACACAATCATGTAACCTAAATCCCCTTTATTCAATGTGATGACCATCAATCAATATCGTTCCAAGAGTGTCTTAAGAAGCAATTATGGGAAAGGCAAAAAGACTTCATTTTTAGTATACTTATAAAATCGAGCAGGTTTACAATAAGACTATGTTTTTGTATGTATGTTGTACAATTGAACACACATTATTACAAAAAGGTACAACACAATTTCGTTAAGGCAAAATAAACATCAGTAAATTATACTTTATTCTGCATTAAAGCAAAAGCAGCTTAAATTATTATCCCAAGAGAGATCATTCATTTATTAATGTTCATGGTTTCGTTAGCAAAAAATTCGGCTATGAAAAATATAAGTAAGTTAGCGCTCGCTGTAAATTTCGAGCAACCCGGGTTCGATACCCGCCGGCACCAATGAAATTGTTAGTTGCAATTTTAAGTGCTGATTTACTACGTGCTTGGCGGCGAAGAAAAACATAGTGAGGAAACCTGTATGTCTGATAAATAAGAAAAATAAATATTCACATTACATGTGAGTTTTCCTAACACGTATTGGGACAGCGCGGACACTTCTTTGCCCTAAAACCCTCTCAGAAATGAGAGGAGGTCTGTGCTTATGGATTATTTGCATGCTATTAAGAAGCGAATAACCATTTTTAAAATTTTTGCAATTTTACTACACACAAAATTACATTTTGTAATGAGCAAAATTGATTACAACTTTGTTGTAAACTGTTCTTTTAAACAAAAACAACAACATACAAAAGTTCCGGTGCATTTTATTGCAGGTACATATGTATTTTCCGAACAAACTTAAAATGACTTTCAACAAATATTATATATTTATTACCTATATTGATCAAAAGGCAGTGATTTTGTCCTCGCCATTGCTTGTGTACCTATTGTGCCGACAGCCAACTACCTATTTGAATTGTTAGTCTGTTTCTAATGTAGGCGAAAAAACGTTCAACGACATACCGTATTATGTTTGCATTAAGAGAAAATTTCCAATACATTTCTTTATTGCTAACGCTTAACAACACGTTTATTAATAAGTATTGTGCCAACAACCAACTAACTATTTAAAGTGCTAAAATCTGTTTCTACTGCAGGCGGAAAAACATTCACCGACATATCGTATTATGTTTGCGTAGAGAGAAAACGATACCTGTCGCTTCCATACATTTATTTTTTGCTAACGCTTAGCAACGCGTTTATTATGAGTACGGGATGTTGTGCACGATGCAGCCATTAAAAGTTAATAGACCGGTTCTTCTAAATACATTGCTTTTGAAAATAGTGACACCGAAGAAGAATTACTTATAAGAGTAAAACACGTAAAACGTAAATATAAGTCATATATTACCGACAAAATGGCGAAACAGACTGGTATTGAAGTCCTACGATTACCACCTATTGATCTGGTATGGGCAGATATAAAATGTTATGTAGCTCGAAATAACACCAGTGTTAAAATTACAGATGTCGAAATACTGTTCGAAAATGGTATTAACGAAATGTATGCTACTAAATAGAATGAAAAACTGGGCCGAACACATGCCAAAAAAGAAATCAATGAAATGTCCTGGATCACGTCGTGGATAAAGCTGTCGATAGTTTTATAATTTATGTAAGGGACTTGTCTACGTGTTTGTCGTTTGAGAACAAAAGTGAAAATGAAGATTGAATTGAATTAAATCTAAATTGGTCCAAGGGATGCGCTAAACAAATTTACTTACTTCTTATTCTTTTTGATTTGATAAGAACTTCTTTAGACTCAGGATATATGATTTTATGTACTAATCATTTCATCATTAACATGTACATAATTATCTAATATATATATATATATATATATATATATATATATATATATATATATATATATATATATATAATAAATTTTAGTTTGTTCGTATTTCATGTGCTGCCATATCATTCATCAGTCAAATATTGCAATCAATTAAAATATTCCTTAACACTTGTCAAGAAGCCTCAATTTTAAATTTATTCAAAGGCATTTCTTTTAAGTTATTGGGTAATTTATTACATATTTTAATAGCTATCATGGGTGCACTGTTCGCATAAAATCTAGAGCTGTATTTGGGATGAAATATTCTATTTTTATGCCTTGTATGCTTTTCGAGAGATTGAGCGTGGGTTATGAAATAATTCGGGTGTCACTTTACAAAAATACATATTTCGCGAATATACATGCATGGCAATGGCAAAACGCGTATCTTTTTGAACCAGGGGTTGCAGCTATCAAGAAACCACGCACCACATACCGCTCGCACACATTTCTTTTGTAATTTAAACGCTCTAATTACATCAACAGAATTCATCCACAAAGGCAGACCATATAATAATACTGAAGACACATAACCGTTATAAGCAGCTAGATATCGCACAAAAGTGTGTATCTATACAATTTGCTTTATGTAATTAGTTTACTCGAGTGCTTTGTGAATTAATCGTTTAAGACTACAAAACTAAAAACTGAAGTACTCAAGTACTTTTAAAATAATTTATTAATTAAAAAAGCAATAACATTATGCTATATTGTTATAATACGCGCAGTTTAAAAAAACGTTTAAGGGATATATGTATAATTACTTTTAGAAATTTTTGATTTATTTTTAACGGTTTGGCAACTGAGATATGAAAAGATCTCGATAAATCAATATTACTTTGTTGAAACCTTTTAAAACACCACGACCTGTTTGTGTACTTGTTTAAATAAAAGTTGTCAAAAGTCTGTTAAACTAAAGTTCTTTAAGTGTATTTGCCGAAAATCTTTGACAACAGTGACTTGTCGTAATGTGGGAATGTGTCAAACTGTGTGCTAGATATGGGTCCTTAAGAAAAAATCTACTTATGAAAGAAAGTTGAGAAATATTTCCGTCCAACATTATTTAGACAGGGGACAGCAATCACTAGACGCTTTGCACTTCTCAAACATGTCCCTTTTTCACTTTACCAAAAAAATAAAATGGGACAATAGATTTTCTTGTGCCGTTACACAAAAAGTTCTTAATTATTTATACAAAAATAAGTATACACAACACATATTATGTCTTTAAAGCATAACTTACCACCATTTTAATCAACACCAGCATCACTACACGCCTCCACAACTCTACTACTAAACATAGGCCTCTTTGCATCGATATCATCATCGATTTCCTCCTAAACTCTAGTGGGGGGAAATTCCGCAGCTGTTACGAGTACCTTTCTTACCCATCAGTTTTCTGTTCGGTTCGGTTTTCCCTACGTCAGCTTACTAATCCATTGGTTTTTTTTTTTATAGAATAACAGTGACAAACGAGCACACAGTCCACCTGATGGTAAGTGGTTGCTGTGGCCAATAGACATCTACATCTATCTTCGTTTGCGAATTAAAATGCAGATGCGTTATCAGCCGTGAGCATTAAGACAGAATGCCTCTTTTCGACTAAAAAGGTCTCCGGTTCTCTACACTCACCGTACAAACACATCAACGTGTCGTGAAGCGACAATTAATAAGAAAAATATATAGAACCTAACCTAAGAACAACAAAACAACAAAAGTAGAACAAGAAAATAATATATTTAAATTTTTTAAAAAGGTATTTACAATTTTATAAAAAAATAAATGATGATGATGGATGAAGTGAGATTACAATTAGATTAAAAAAATAAAGATAAGAGAATAGGAGAATATAGTATTATAGTGGAGCCTAAAGGTCGAAGGACACACGCTGCGCTTGTAGAAGTAGGCACACGTGGAGCTTGATGTTTCTTGGCGGCGACGGCACGCAGCGCCTGGACTGGGCACACGCAGCGTCCGGAGCCGACGCACGTAGCGCCTGGAGTAGGTGCACTCAGCGCTTGGAGCAAGCAGTCGCAGCGCCCAAAGGTAGCGCGGACAGTAGGTGCACTCGGCGCCTGGAGCAAGCAGTCGTAGCGCCCAAAGGTAGCGCGGACAGTAGGTGCACTTAGCGCCTGGAGCAAGCAGTCGTAGCGCCCGGAGTAGTGTGGCCCCGCGCTTGAAGTAGACTGCCGACGACTTCGGATGTAGATGGAGGCTTGCAGGATCCCGGGGCAATGCGGCCCCGGGATAAGGCCTTAAGTAGATGCTTCTCGTTTGAGAACAGAAGCGAGACTCCCTGTATTCTCCAATTGTTCGGCTTTTATACCTTTTTAGAGAGAACGAGAAATTATTTAAATTAAAAGGAAATTTATTGTATATGACCTAGAGCCAAAGAGTATTTATGAGGAAATATTAAACTAAAAACATCAGACCAGTGACGAATTTGAATAAAAGTTACCATAACAACCATATAAATAATAGTTGTCAAATCTAACAATTTTTTGATTTCAGGCTTATAATTGAAAAACCATTACATTTAAGTAAGAAATAAGATATTATTCATATAGGAAAAACTAATGCGCGGCAGCGCGCACGAAGCCTGAAATTGCAGAGTTACGGAGAACTCAATATAAGACCGAAAAAGATAAGACTCCATTGACAGCGATTTTAAAAGGTGCTGATAGTGTGAAAATACGAAGTGAAAATGATTTGTTATTGTGAAAAACGTTACAGGATCCTATGGAAATAAAGGTGATGCAAAATATAAATGCAGAAAATCAAAAGCAGAATGGAAAAATAGTGTAAAATGATATGTTAGTAGTATAACTGATAGCGTGAAAAGTGATGCAAAATGTGAATGCAGAAAATCAAAAACAGAATGGAAAAATAATGTAAAATGATATGTAAGTAGTATAACACTACAAATGTTAAGCTGCTATTTTACGCTGGTATTCTGTGAGAGCGTGGTCCTTCCCCAGTCGAGCCGACCTATTCGTGCTACAACTATACTATTAATATAGCCGCAGCATGGCTCTACCACGTATATGTTAATTACTCTGGTTCTGCTTCGATTAGGATTTCGACTGCTTTCGCTGGAGGAACTCAGCAATATGTTCAATGACCTCAATAGTATCCACCAACCCTCAAGGAATAGGTCATAATATGAACATAAACAAGACAATGTCATGTGTAACGTCATGTCAGTTGTTAGCTCAAAATTATTGAGGAGTTTTAGAACAAATTTTCTAACTAGATAAGTTTAAATTCAACCAATATGTCAATCAATGGACCTAACTCAGCTGGGTAGCATTGGGGGAATTACAAAATATCTTCTCATTACGTATCCCGTAAAACTTTAAAACAAAAACTACCAGTATGTATTATTAGTGATGACATATGGAACTAAGTCGTGGTGCTTTAGTAGAGCTGTAGTTATACTCGGAGTTTCTCTGATAGAATCCATAATGATGATGTTTGAGGCAGAACCCTTTTTAAAATGTGTAAGTATATAATAATTAATTGGTAAGCTAGTAGATATATTTTTATCTACTAACTTACCATTCTAAACAGATTAGGGTTTCTAACTTTATGTGAATATTAATATAAATATTTATAGTAGAAAATGATTCCGTATCTTTAAACATTCTTTTGAGAAACGAGTTTGAAAGACTACTATTTGCATTTCAAAGATGCACTCTGTTCTTGTCAAATATATAGTATGATTTAATATTTTGTATTTTTTCTTGCTATTTCAAAAAGTACTAAAATTTACTATTATTAATTTTTGAAGTGATAACTTCTTTCGGTGCATAAGACAATTTTCAAATAGATAATATCTTATTAGTTAGTGTCACCAACACGCTGAATAGCCTTATATCTATAGCTACCAGGCTTTGCCTGGGTATCTATTAATGAAACGTCATTTAGATTTTTTAATAATTTTTAATGACCATGTATTTAATGAGTTTTTCAATTTATTCAGTTATTTCCAAATTACAGACAAGATAAAGTAAAAAACTGAATAAAAAGATAAAACGTAAACTTTTTACTTTTTGACATTTAGTTTGGTTTAATGTTTAAAGACAGGAGCGAAACTTGGCCTTTTTTTAATTAGTAAGGGTCACAAATCAGCATACAGTCCACCTGGTGGTAATTGCATGGAAATGCCCCTTAGACATGTGGACCCTGAGGACCAACCTCAGCACATCCCGATGAGGAGGTGAAGGAAATGTATAAGGATATCTCTAGAGACATGCGTTCCTCCAAAACCCACTATACGGTGCTAATCTCAAAGAAAGACTTCAATGCAAAACTAGGCACAAGAGAGAACGGTGAGTTGTGTCAGACCATATGCCAAGGCAAAATCATGAACAGATCTTCCCGCATTATCAGTTAAACGTGAACCGAGCCATTCGGCGTGGTGGGCGATTAAATCGACAAGGATCACGATCTCTGCGGATGGGACCTGTTGTAGCAAGGAATTTGGACGTTGTAGATGAGTAGGTCGGTGTTGGCGTTACCGATATGGGACCCACAGAGGCACACGTAGACACGCGGATGGTTGTCGCTGTCTACATGTAGCCAAAGGATGGACAGATCCGAACCTTCAAGACTGCTGAGGAGTCGAGAACGGATGTTCTCTCTGACGTATACGCTAAATCCAGCCCGATGCACAAAGGAATGTTCCAAGTTGTACCCCGGGTAGGAGAGATACGAAGTATCAGCTGGAGACGACACCTGCGTCTCGATCAGAAAGAGCAAGGCCGTCTTCTCCGAAGATGGTAGCGGACGGCGTTGGTCTTGTTGCTCAGTTTGCCCCGAGCAGTTATTGTTTTGAGCGGAAATTTGCCCACCCCTGAATACGCGGGGCAGCCTGAGCACCCACGCTCAGGATTGGAGTAGCTTGATCATGGATGCTCAGAGAAGGATTCTCCAGGGATTTGGTACCCTCCTAGGGTAGTCTTTCATTTAATTCCGCTGCCATGTTGATGGGGAGGCGGGGGGGGGGGGGAATTGGGCCTCCGGCCACCTGCACTCACCAGACTAAACAACAGAAGCGGAGCTTCTATTTCACGTCGGTATTCTACGAGGACGTGGTACCAACAACAGTAACAGTGGTAGAGCCACGCGGCAGCGTTTGCTGTCGCACGGATGGACCAGCTCGAACTGGGGTGGTACCACGACCTCACAGAATACCAGCGTGAAGTAGAGGTTTACCTCTGCGTTTCGCTTGGTGAGTGCATGTGGCCGGGGACCCTTTTCACTGGAAATGAGGCGTTCCATCTTAGTCCTCACGGGTGGCAACGCATCTGCATTTTGATTCGCAAACGAGGATAGATGTAGATGTCTATGGGCCGCAGCAACCACTTACCATCAGGTGGACTGTGTGCTCGTTTGTCACCCTTATCCTATAAAAAAAAACCAACCCGGCTCTGCAAATGCTGCCTCATGGCTCTACCACCGTTAGACACTCGTAAGAAACATTTTTTCAGCATTAGAAAAATGTTGAATAAATTATTATTTAGAAATAAAAACTCGTCTCTAATAATCGATTGCCTGATCAAGAAAAAAATCCTTATCGCTTACTTACAGCCAGTATAATTAGTGTCTGTAAGGCATTCTACAAGGCATCTGTGTAAAAGAGTATCCATGTGCAGTATTGTAGCCTCTTACTATAATAACTATTACCTTGTTTGTCACTGAAATATTATTATATGAAAGACAAAAACAAAAATATAAACAAACTCTGCTCTCGAATCATTCTTCTCACGCGATGCAATTTCATCCACAATAAAACTTATGTAGCCAGCTAATTTACTTCTGAATCAAGAAGATTAGCATAACCACGGTAGCACACTCGTTTCACCACGGTAGCACACGGGTTTCACCATGGTAGAACACGTTCTCTGTGTGTGAGTGTGTGTGAGTGTGTGTGTATTAGTGTGTAGTGTGTGTAGGTGTGTGTGTGTGTGTGTGTGTGAGTGGGTGGGTGGCGGTGAGTTTGTGTGTGTGTGTGTGTGGGACTGTGTGTGTGTGTGTGTGTGTGTGAGCGTGTGTGTTAGTGTGTAGGTGTGTGTGTGTGTGTGTGTGTGTGTGTGTGTGTGTGTGTGAGTGTAAGTGTGCGTATGTGTGTGAGTGTGTGAGCGTGTGTGTTAGTGTGTAGGTGTGTGTGTGTGTGTGTGTTTGTGTGTGTGTGTGTGTGTGTGAGTGTGTAAGTGTGCGTATGTGTGTGTGTGTGTGTGTGTGTGTGTATATGTGTGAGTATGTGGGTGTGTGAGTGTGTGTGTGAGTGTGTGTGTAGCAAAGTAATAGTAGTAACAAAGTAACCTAGTTTTTTGTAAAATGCAAATTTATAACTTGTCTATACCTCCAGCTACTTTTAATTTACACTTTAATGATATATGAATGTCGACATACACGACAACGAATACACACAATATACACACAACTTAACAAAATCACAGAAAATATACAAAACCTGCTCAAAGTTGAAAACTTTAATAAACTAAGTTTTTTTATATAGGATAGGGTGACAAACGAGCACACAGTCCACCTGATGGTAAGTGGTTGCTGTGGCCCATAGACATGTACATTTATCCTCGTTTGCGAATCAAAATGCAGATGCGTTGTCACCCGTGAGGACTAAGATGGAATGCCTCGTTTCCAGTAAAAAGGGTCTCCGGTTCTCTACACTCACCATTCAAAACACAGCAGCGTTAAGCTGCTATTTTACGCTGGTATTCTGTGAGAGCGTGGTCCTTCCCGGTAGAGCCGACCCATTCGTGCTACAAATATACTATTAATATAGCTGCAGCATGGCTCTACCACGTTTAATTTTCTAGAAAGGGTTATTATAATATTAGGAAATTTATGGATGACAATAAACCCTGGGAATGAGGTTATCACTATTGCATACCTTAAGCGAAAGCGCAAGGTATGTTCTACTATCGCCTAAAAATTAAGATTCCAACATTTTATCGAATAAAATCGTATCTAGCAATCATATTATACATATAAATGATATAAAAAGCACATTGTTAGAAAGATAAATTATTGTTGAACTTATTAATAAATTTTTTTAATCGATAAATTGCTATTTTTAAATAAAAAAAGGGTTTTAGTGGCTTATTGTGTGGATTTATTATGTCCTTGTGGCTTGTAAACACGATAACTTTTGAAAATATCAACTGTTTAACTCAATCTATTTTTTAATCTCTTCATCTATCATGTGGGAAGCCACTGAATGTAAATGGCAGTGTAATTCTGTTTTGTTTAGCTATAATTAATTTTTATCGGATCCAGAATGGCGAAATTTTCGTTGATTTGGTAGCCTCGTATATAAATTATTTCTGTAAATGGGGAGATACAGCCCCAGAGTAGTTTAGTTCGGCTTCAGTCGCCGTCGTGAGTGGATAGTTTCGGTTGTTTGCAGCGGCTCAAAAAGATCGCTGTACAAATACTCAATATACGAATAACCAAATTTCTTAAATACTTGATTATATTAATAATAAGAGATTTTTTAATTACAATATTTAAAAGCAGAGAATAAATAATAGAAGTAAGTACTAAAAGTAAGTAGTATATTTTTTTTTGTCATGGGTGACATTTACATGGTTTTCGAGGGTGTTGAAACCGATAGGGTTGTCGAAATGTAAATCCAAGATGGCGGCCGCAATAGGTATCAATTTTTTCATCATAGGTGTCATTTTCATGATTTTCGAGGGTGCTGAAGCCGATAGTGCTGTCGAAATGAAAATCCAAGGTGGCGGCTGCCATGGGTATAAATTATTTCATCATGGGTGTCATTTTCATGGTTTTCGAGGGTGTTGAAGCTGATAGTGCTGTCGAAATGTAAATCCAAGATGGCGGCTGAATTAGGTACCAATTTTTTCATCATGGGTATCATTTTCATGGTTTTCGAGGGTGTTGAAGCCGATAGTGCTGTCGAAATGTAAATCCAAGATGGCGGCTGCAAAATATATAATTTTTTTCATTTTGGGTGTCATTTTCATGGTTTTTGAGGGTGTTGAAGCCGATAGTGCTGTCGAAATGTAAATCCAAGATGGCGGCTGCAATAAGTATCAATTTTTTCATCATGGGTGGCATTTTCATGGTTTTCGAGAGAGTTGAAGCCGATAGGGTTGTCGAAATGTAAATCCAAGGTGGCGGCTGCAATGGGTATCAATTTTTTCATCATGGGTGTCATTCTCATGGTTTTCGAGAGTGTTGAAGCTGATAGTGCTGTGGAAACTCAAATCCAAGATGGCGGCTGAAGTAGGTACCAATTTTTTCATCATGGGTGTCATTTTCATGGTTTTCAAGGGTGTTGAAGCCGATAGTGCTATCGAAATGTAAATCCAAGATGGCGGCTGCAATAGATATAAATTTATTCATCATTGGTGCCATTTTCATGGTTTTCGGGGGTGCTGATGCAGATAGTTCTGTCGAAATGTAAATCCAAGATGGCGGCTGCAATAGATATCCAGTTTTTCATCTTGGGTGTCATTTTCATGGTTTTCGAGGGTGTTGATTCCGATAGTGCTGTCGAAATGTAAATCCAAGATGGCGGCTGAATTAGGTACCAATTTTTTCATCTTGGGTGTCATTTTCATGGTTTTCGAGAGTGTTGAAGCCGATAGTGCTGTCGAAATTTATTTAAACTACTTTAAAAATTCCGTATAATCATGTTATACGTAATTTTTTAATGCGCTTAAGGTATGCGCAATTAGATTTACCAATATATTTTTTCTAATTTGTTTTGTGTTGTTAATTGTGTTATATACATGATTGTAAGTATATAACACAATTAACAACACAAATTGTGGTGTAGCTAGGCATGGGCGAAGTGAGCCCTCGCCAAGAGGCCTCGCGAGGCCCCATAAAATGAGATGCCCCCAGACTTTACCACAGATGACTTATTAATTTGATAACCATTTTAGACCAATTTCAATTTTGCCGTACCTATCTAAAGTTCTGGAAGCCTGTGTTCACAAGCAAATCTCTATGTTTATAACCGAACATAGCCTGCTGAATAAATATCAGTCAGGCTTTAGCGCAGGTCACAGTACTACCACTGCCTTGATAAAAGTCACAGATGACATTCGAATGGGAATGGATGAGCAGAAGCTTACAGTGGTAGTGCTTGTTGATTTTTCAAATGCTTTTAACACAGTCGACCACGATATCCTTATAGCCTTCCTAGCTAATCTTAGTTTCTCAATCCCAGCTTTGGAATGGTTTTCATCCTATCTTTGCGGCCGCCAGTCAGTTCGATTAGGAGAACAGTCTTCAACATGGGCTGACATTGAAACAGGCATGCCGCAAGGCGGAATACTTTCTCCTATAATGTTTTCTCTATTTATAAATTCTATTACTTCAGTTCTCAACTGTTCGTACCATCTGTATGCAGATGATCTTCAGCTCTATGTGCAATCTAGTGTTAATGACCTTAACCATAATATTCACAAAATCAACCACAACCTTGATGCTATAAGAGATTGGTCGTACAGACATGGTGTTTCGGTTAACCCTTCCAAATGTAAGGTAATGGTTATAGGTAGTAGCAGAATATTAGCCAAGATTAATAACAATGATCTTTCTCCCGTATTTTACAATGGAACATTGCTGCCATTTTGTAAATCTGTTCAAAATCTTGGCCTACATATAGACAATACCTTAAGCTGGGGAGTTCAAGTTGCTGAAATAAGCCGTAAAGTTACTGCCACCTTACGTTCTCTTTGCCGTCTCAAAAACTTTCTGCCTTTTAAAACTAAACTTCTACTTGTCAAGACTTTGATATTACCCCTTATTGATTATGCGGATGTGTGTTACCCAGATCTATCTCAACATCTTCTCGATAAGTTGGAGCGCCTTCTCAACAATTTCATTAGGTTCATTTTCGGCTTACGTAAGTATGACCATGTTTCTCAGTACCGTTATAAACTTAAATGGCTTTCTATTCGTCAAAGGCGTAGCTCCCGAATTTTACAAGTACTATATTCAATTTTAAATGACCCAAATTCTCCTTCTTATCTTAAGGATAACTTTCAGTACCAATATTCTACTCATGATATAGTTCCCCGTTCCCAAAATAGTCTTAAAATTCGTATTCCACCACATAAGAGTGGTTTCTTTAATTCCTCTCTTACTGTGCAGTCCATACTGCTCTGGCATGTCTTGCCTGTTCATATAAAAAAAAAACAGTAACAAATAATATTTTAATTTAAATTAAATTTTTTTTATAAGATGTAAAAAACAATAAATAAACAAATAACTTTAACGCTCGAAGAATAAAGTCACAAATTTAAGTGTGTTTGTTTGGGATCTCGCAAGAAGCCCCTCTTAAGTGTTACTGCGAGGCCATTATGACTACCTTCAAAGACCGCGATTGAATTACATTGAATTAATAGATATGAGTAGGTACGGTGACACTGAAAGTTCTTAGAAAATCAAAAACTGTACAAACTAGCAAGTTATTAGTTTTATTATATATTTTCAAAATAGTGTCCATTTACATCAATAAATTGCTGTATCCGATGGAACCACTGAGAAAATCACTTTGCCCACTCGTCCTTAGAGATCTCTTTGACGCCATTTTGAAACGCAGACACTGCTTCCTCGGCGTCCATAAAACGTTTTCTCGAAGTTTTTCTTTTATTTTCGGAAATGAATAAAAATCGCAAGGTGCGAGGTCAGTGCTATAGGGCGAGTGACCCAGTAATTCTACGTCTGAAGTCACCATGTAGTTGATTGTTTGCTTGGTGGTGTGGGTCAAGGCGTTGTCGTGGTGAAAGAGGATCCTACTGCGAGGTCTTTTCTCCAAATTTTTTTCCAAGACAAGTGGCAAACAATTGTTAGTATACCGTTCTGGAGTAACTGTTTTTCGATCCTCTAAAACAATTATTGCATTATGACCTGTCCTTCCCAAGAACGAGGCCACCATCTTTTTTCCCACGCTTCAACCTCACTTCACTTTAGTTGACAACTCCTCGGAAGGAAACACCCATACAGTAGACTGTCTCTTAGTTTCACGATCATAACAATAAATCCAGCTTTCGTCAACTGTAAGTTTGTCGAACACAGCATTTGAGTCGCCTCCGTTAAATCTTTGAACCATTTCACGACACTTATCAACACGACGGAGTTTTTGGGCCTCTGTCAAATTATGGAGTATCCACCGGGCACAAAGCTTCCTGACCGCTAAATTTTCATGGAGGATTTGGTGCACTTGACTCAAACCAATGCCTAAACTTGTCCGAAACTGCTGATAAGACACTATTTTGTCAGTCTCTATCATATGCCGCACAACACTGATGTTATCTTCAGTTGTCGCCGTAGAAGGCTGTCCCTCATGCAGATCACCGGTGAGATTAGTGCGACCACGTTTAAACTCACTAAACCAGTTGTACAGTTGTACAGTGTTGTTAAGTAGTGGCACAAGATGGGGCTTCATCGTGAAAGGCCAATCGAAGTCTGACAGATCATAAGTTTCTTGTTGACTTAAATGACATCGAAATTCATAAAAAATCATTGTAAAATAATTTCTCGCGTTAAATTCATGCTGACGTGACAAAGACAATTTTCAATTTTCCGCCAAATCGTAAACAAATGGCAAATTAATAAAATACATACACAATCATATTGGCAAAGAGTTCCATTTTATTTTTTTATAATATCGTTTACTAGTGGCCAATTTTAAAAACTTTCAGTGTCACCCTCGTATGTCGTGTCAAAGCATGTTTGGTAGGATAGATCTATTGGGTAGATCCT
Organism: Parnassius glacialis; assembly: GCA_033319125.1. Lineage (NCBI taxonomy): Eukaryota > Metazoa > Arthropoda > Insecta > Lepidoptera > Papilionidae > Parnassius > Parnassius glacialis. The sequence continues at coordinate 33,342,179 of JAVANC010000021.1, forward strand.
TGGAACGAAAGAAAAGGGGTCGCGTTGATGCAACTTCGCCCACGTGCATATTAGTCCACGCTACGCCTCTGATTGTAAGCTGTTGTTTAAAAAAAGTTTCGCTGGGTTTCATGCTGGTTCTTGAAAGGACAGAGGTTTTTTTTCAAACTAGTGGTAATTAAACAAAAGAAGGACTTTCAATAAGTCTTATTTACAATCTATGTTGAATAAAAAAGTTTGTTTCTGTGTATGACGTGACGTGACTAGTGTATTCTGTATAATACAAGAGTCACGAACTCATCCGAACGACGCACGATAATCCACGAACACTGAGTTACGGCGACGCCGAAGGTTCGGCAGATTTTTGCAGAAACCGGAACTATCACCGAAATTAGATTTTTTGCCGAGACTTGCTGAAACCGAAACCGAACCTTCGGTCGGTCACTAGTAATAACCCAACCCTCACACTATTCAAAGATTTTAATATGTGGACGGTAACAGGGATCATTATCCCAATTCTGATGTAAGAAACTTGTTCACGCAAAAGCGTTAGTGTCAGGCATCGACGTTAGATGGCACTCGGCTCGGTCGATACGGAATGACGTTCGTGCGTGTTGAACGTCCGAGCTTGCTGAAAGGTGGGAGTCGAGAGCGAAAGATTAGATGTCTTCTTCGCGTCGAAAGAATCACGCGGTCCCGTTTTGGTCGGGAGCTCTTAATTTTATGTTAGGCGCGTATAGTAAATATATCACTGGGAATGGTAGCGAGTGTTGAGAGTTTACCCGGGACTTTAGGTTTAACGCAGAATCTGTATAAGTGGATTCGACTGTATTAGTTACTAGTGCGGTAGTTAATATTCTAGAAATAACGGTGACCTTTGACCCGTACGTTCTGTGTTCATTTTCGCGAGTCAATCGTAACAAAGGAAGAAAGTGACTGCGGAAGGCGACCTTAGCTTGGAGGGGAGCTGAGGGCCGAACTGCTGCAGGGGGAACGGTCAAATAAGGTCAATAACACTACCAGCCACACCCAAATACACATCACTGACCTTTACTTTCTAGCACAATACATCCACACGAGACCTGACCGAATCCTGAGGGACCAGTCGCCTTGAATAGAGGTAAGTAAGCTCTGTTCAATAATTGTAACGCTCCCCCCGGATTATTTAGTGTAATTAGACTTTAACCCTTGGCGTCAGGACGCCCGACCAGCATCTGCCTGTAGCTTCTTCGTCTATGGGCCGCGAAGGATTCTACTCCTGGGATGGGCAGCTGCCGGCCGTAACATTTGGTAGCAGAACGTGGTTCTGGGATCGATTCCCGGTCGATCCACCGACCATAGTATTTGATAAAAATTAAATAATTTTGGTGGCAGGGAGCGTTGGGTTGATTGGTTTAATTTTGTGTCTACAATCACGCCCGTCCGTAATACGTAAAAATATTTTTTTTTATTATATACGTAATAATAAAATTCCTTTCTTTGTTAGCTTGCTTTGTTGTTTGCGGGTAAATTTGAAAAACCACGCCCGGTTCGCGCGCAAGCGGGATATTGCGTCATGTAGGTAGATGGTTATTTTTACGTAATCGGTTAATTATCGTTGTCGGATGGTTGTAGTGTATTACTTATCGAAGGGTCGATTTCCGAGCAAGGTATTTTTTGTTGATGTGTATCTTCGTTATGTATCTTTCGTATTGTAATTTGTGTTTGAACTAAAGAGTGGTAATTTGTATTTACGTAATTTGAATTTAACTTGATTTGATCGCACTAGTATTTGTTATTGTTAATTTGATTTGCCTTTTCTTTTGTACTAACTTGTGTTTGATTTAATAAATAGCGGTTCTTATTTGTGTAATTTCTATTCAACTCGATTTGATAGGAACTGCATTGGTTAGCTGTTATTTTTTTGTATTTTTTATTTGTTATTTTTGTAATTGTGCTCGAGCGGCGTCGTAATTTGTATTTAGTAGTGATGTCCTCGCCCAAGATGCTAATCCGTTGCCTGCGGACTGAGTTACGCTGGGCCACCAGCGCCCATGCTTTGATAGGTCGACCGGATAGGGTCCATAATTTGATGAAGCGGTTCGAGCAGGTCGATGCTCGAAGGGCTGCAGTGGAGGAGGCTTACGCTGAGCTCGAGGATTCGGATGTGGAAAAGGGAGTCCTGGACTCCTGCTTCGCAGACTACGAGCAGTTCTTGTGGCTCACGGACGAGTTGATCGAGGCTGAAGGCAGGTATGCCGAAGAGGCGCGTGAAGCTCGGACGAGTGGCCTGCCCGAGTCCGTTCGGAAGCAGCCTCAGCCGGAGCTGTTGGGACGACTCCCAACTCTGGACTTGCCAAAGTTCTCCGGGGTCCTTTCCGAGTGGCTGACCTTCGTTGGTCTTTTCGACGGCCTAGTGGACGCCCGGAGTGACTTGACTCTGAGCCAGAAGATGGCGTACCTCTTGGCCTCACTGGAGGGGGAGGCCCTGGGCGTTGTCAGCCATTTGAGCTTGTCGGACGACGCCTACCAGACTGCTCGGGACCTCCTAGCCAGAAGATACGCCAACGTCCGGCGAATTGCGGACGAACATGTCAAGCAGCTTCTGAGCCTCCCGCTGCTGAGTGACCGGGCCAGACTACGTCCGGACCTGTTGGATCCAGTCTTGGTGGCCTGTAATATGTTGAGGCGGCTGGATTTACCAGTGGGCGAATGGGCCTTCTTGTTGCTCCGCATCGTGCTGTCCCGTCTACCTCTCGACCTTCAAATGCATTTTGAGGAGAGGTACGGCGGGGACGAGGCCTCCTATATTCCGCCCTTCTATGACCTGCTGCGGTTTTTGGAGGAGCAGTGCCGACAGATCGAGCACGCGGCGGGCACCGTCGACGACTTACGAGCCGTGCCCAGTGAGAGGCGAAATCCGCCGGGCAAGTCGTCGTCAACCCCCCCCCCCCCCCCTGCTCCTATTGTCGAGCATCTGATCACCGGGTAACGTCTTGCCCAAAATTATTAAGTAAGCCGGTTCCGGCGAGGCGAACTATCGCCAAGGAGCGCCGCTGGTGCTACTCCTGTTTGGAAGGGCACCTCCAGCGAGACTGTCCGCACCAGCGGCCCTGTCTGCATTGCCAGGGCAATCACAATGTCGTACTGTGCCTGGGTGCGAATGGCGTCTCCTCTCGGGGCGCTGCCAGGCCCTCGACCCCCACGGGCGGGGGCGCTCCGCCATGCCCTTTGACGGGCGACGCTCGGCGCCCGCCGGCTAGCCACCAGGCCCCTAGGTTTGAAAGGGGTCCCTCCCCCGACCAGTCGGGGGGTAATTCCCCCAGGGGCGGGGGTGTCATCACACCCCCTCAGCGTGCGGAGAGGAACTTCACGGCCACTCATCAGTCCGCTGGACCCTTCTCACTCCCTTTAGCCGAGTGGCCGCGACTGGTGGACCACTGTACCCCATTTGATGGAGGCGGCCCTAGCTAGCTGCCGCCTTAGCTCCCACCATGGCTGCCTCTACTGAGCCTTAAGCCGTCAACAGTCCACTTGTCAAGCTGTTCTGTTGCCGACGGCCTCAGTGAGGGCGTACAACCCGAGGGGCGACTGTTAGCGGTTGCGCTCTGTTAGTATCGGGTTCACGCGGTGTGGCATCCACTTGGTGGTGGGAAGATTAGGGCCCCCTGGAGCGTTGAATCACGCTCTCAAGGGGTATTGGATTTGGTTTGGTCGAGCACTTAGCTAAAAATTCTTTACATTTAAATTAAAATGTTTTGGGTTTTCCGCGAATTCATATTGTAGCGGTTATGATTAAAAGAATTGAATTTAAAATACTCCTTTAAATGCTGCTGCATATGTTTTGTAAATACATTTGATCACTGCGTTTGTTGTTGCACGGAAAATTGAGATTAAATTGTGTGCCCTTTTTTAATGCTTGTGATAGTGTTTAATCATTTTGCTTTGTGATAAGGAAGGTTGAAATTAGATAACCCTGTGGTTGCCAAAGGAAATAGAAGTCAATTCTCTTTTGGTTTAGATTTTGTTGGCACTGTCTAAGATGTTTATTTGAAATAAGAAATAGGGCTGTCCCTTACGTTTATTGTTTTGTTTACTTTGCCAAGTTGACCTATGTATATCGGTGATTACTTGTTTTAATTAATTCTGTAATTGAACATTGATGCTTTTGAAAAATTAGTTGAAATATGAGCATAGGATTACCTGCCTAAAGAGCTATCTGGTTTGTAGATTATCAGATGGAAATCAGCTGTCGCACCATTTGGTAAATGATTATAGGTGGATGGCTTGGTTATGCCTACTTGTTTGAAAATTCATACTAGGGACTATCTGTGCGTTTCGTTCAGCTCTCCACAGACGACGTTCATGGGGAATTTGGGGGTGCTCTCTGCACTGAAGCTTGAAGGTCCCTCTGGGCCGCTTCGTGTCGCGTCGCTGTTTGCAGACCTGATCCGGTCGAATTGCGGAACTAATCATAGGAGCGCAGATAGGTGTTTGAAGGAGGTCGTCTGACTTCTGTCTAGGAAAAGGACTTATTTATGTGCTGCGATGTCCAGGAAGGGCATCCAGTTCAACTCTCCGGCTAGCCCACGTCGGGGCTGCAATTTTGGGGCGTTGGTTAATGTTGCAAGATCTGATTGGGTGCGTAAGGTGGCCTAGTTTGGTTGTAGATTCGATCTTGCAACTTGCCGTCGCGACCCTGTCCCGCTGACCGGTTTGCTCGCGGACCTAAATCCTTATGTCCGGGACGGGGGTTTGTTCACGCAAAAGCGTTAGTGTCAGGCATCGACGTTAGATGGCATTCGGCTCGGTCGATACGGAATGACGTTCGTGCGTGTTGAACGTCCGAGCTTGCTGAAAGGTGGGAGTCGAGAGCGAAAGATTAGATGTCTTCTTCGCGTCGAAAGAATCACGCGGTCCCGTTTTGGTCGGGAGCTCTTAATTTTATGTTAGGCGCGTATAGTAAATATATCACTGGGAATGGTAGCGAGTGTTGAGAGTTTACCCGGGACTTTAGGTTTAACGCAGAATCTGTATAAGTGGATTCGACTGTATTAGTTACTAGTGCGGTAGTTAATATTCTAGAAATAACGGTGACCTTTGACCCGTACGTTCTGTGTTCATTTTCGCGAGTCAATCGTAACAAAGGAAGAAAGTGACTGCGGAAGGCGACCTGGGAGCTGAGGGCCGAACTGCTGCAGGGGGAACGGTCAAATAAGGTCAATAACACTACCAGCCACACCCAAATACACATCACTGACCTTTACTTTCTAGCACAATACATCCACACGAGACCTGACCGAATCCTGAGGGACCAGTCGCCTTGAATAGAGGTAAGTAAGCTCTGTTCAATAATTGTAACGCTCCCCCCGGATTATTTAGTGTAATTAGACTTTAAACCCTGGCGTCAGGACGCCCGACCAGCATCTGCCTGTAGCTTCTTCGTCTATGGGCCGCGAAGGATTCTACTCCTGGGATGGGCAGCTGCCGGCCGTAACAAAACTATTCCACTTCTGATGTTATAAATTATCCTCAAAATATTTAAATAAAAGAACACTACTCGGTAACAAACCCTGCTTAATATTAGTACCCCAATTACATGATAACACGAAAGTATGAAAACGCAACAGCATCACTACCAATCTCAATATAACACAGGACAGCCTCTCAGCAACACGACCTTCCTTGCCTACACTAGTAGAATGCCCCAACGGGCATAGTAACAACAGTGGTACTCTTAGAATTACAGACTGATGACACTTAGTTGTCTGTGCGATTCTTTGTACTGCTAAAACAAGTGGGAGATTACCATTCTACCCTTCTTTTGTTTTTTTATGGAAGAGGGATCAAACGAGCATGCGGTTCACCTGATGGTAAGTGACTACCGCCGCCCATGAACAACCGCAACACCAGGGGAATTGCAGATGCGTTACCGGCCTTTTAGAAAGGTGTAAGCTCTTTTCTTGAAGGTCCCTAAGTCGTATTTGTTCGTATTTCATTTTATTTTTTTACCTTCATTCCCAACACGGCCTCTCCTGACCAGAGTCCGTCATCGGGCTCACTTTAGCTTTAAAAATTAGTCTCCGTCAACGGCATTGGGGATGTAGGCACCACGTAGATCACAGGCGACGCGCTTGGCAATGGCTCTACGTTACCACAATGTGTCATCAGAGTAAGTCATAGGCACTACGTTCGCATAATTAAACACAAGTGGAAAAATTAAAAATGTTGTTAAAACTCAATTATTAATAAAACACGCATTATTAAGAATAACTCATAAACTACTGGTCAGACCACATCAGATACCACCGGATAACCTTCATTTGTTCGTATTTCCTTTTATTTTTTGAACCTCACTCCCAACAATATATTCATTTTTACAAGAAACAAAAAATAATTGAAAATTTACGTGCTAGAGCCATGCTGCAGCTATATTAGTAGTATCGAGACCGGGGAAGGACCACGCTCTCTCAGAATACCAGCGTAAAATAGCAGCATAACGCTGCTGTGTTTCGTGTGATGAGTGTAGACAACCGGAGACCCTACTTACTGGAAATGAGGCATTTCATCTTAGTCCTCACGAGTGACAACGCATCTGCATTTTGATTTGTAATAAAGGATAGATGTAGATGTCTATGGGCCGCAGCAACCTTTTACCATCAGGTGGACTGTGTGCTCGTTTGTCACCCTTATCCTATAAAAAAAAATATCCAACAGCCAACCAGCCTGACAAGTGTGGTGACTACGCTATATAATACTTAATGAGGCTATATGTGGGGATGCTTTTAAAACAAAAGCATAAAGCATCCATATTTATTAATTATATACTGTAAGAAATTTTAATGTAAAGCTACAGGAAAAGATCTGATTTTAGAAACTATTGCACTTCTAATGTTAAAAATGACTATAAAAACTCGTATTAGAATTTACTCTGAAGGTTAATTATTAAAAGTAATAAAAGTGTGAGAGCGGATGTTCAACTTGCTCTCTTGCTTACGCAATTGATCAATATCAGGAATAAGACAGCGTACAGCACTACACATTCAGTAACAAATACAGTTTGACCAACCGCAATATGTACCAGACACAGTCACACATTTGTGTAACGTGAAGGACATAATTACATGATAACACCAAAGTATGCAAAGTATGGAGTGTAGCTATCTTCATATCGTAGTTTTTCAGACGCCAGCGCTATTGTGGTAGGTTTTGGAATCTCTATTTTCAGTAAATAGTAGGACACTTTTTCAACTTTCGCACCTTATAAGATGGTTCTCCTTCTACTCTACACTCCATAATGCAAAGCAACAGCTACACTACTTTTTTTTTGGAGTTTATAGCCTGGTATCTAGGCCTTTAGGCCAAGTCTTGAGTATTTTTATTCGGTTTATTATAATTTCCCCAAGCCTTGTCTTCATGTATTATTATCTTTCATAGTTCACTGCTTCACAATATGTTGATGCGTCCCATTGTGCAGCCCCTTGGGAGATTTTGACGGCAACTTGAGCCAGCAGGCAGCTGACGGTTGGCGATGGTATCTAAAGGCGCCTATGCAAACAGCTTATCTTGAGAATCCATCACCATCAGAGCACTTGTTTCCTCTAATAGTTCACATGCGTAGACAGTTAATACGGCTTAGCTTTCCATTACCTTCCATCGAGTTTGGTGTTGATACGTATTTTTACAGAAAGGTTACATTTTTATAAGAACACACACAAAGTTTCAATATGCGGAAACACGTACTTTTTGAGAAAAAACAGTATTTGTAAATTGATTATTTTTGCAGTGTTTATTCTTTCCGAAAAAGATAGATTTTTGAATCGATTCGAATCGTAAGTTGTCGTGATATCACAAAAAATGGGTTACATTTTTATAAGCACACACACAATGTTTAAATATGCGAAAACACGTAATTTTTGAGAAATAAATTAATAAAAATCACTAATTTCAATATATTGTTGTTTTTTTTTAATTGGCTTTACGGCTCTGGGTTCTAGCCCTTTTGAGCCTATTTAATTTCCAGACATTCGTCGAATGGAGGAGGAGGAGGGGGGAGGAGGGGGGGGAGGTGTAGGAGGACTAATTCAGAGGGATTTCTATGGAAAGCTAAGGAATTAATTAAAACGATACAAATAAAATTGATTAATAAATTATTAATTATATTTGATTTTTTTTATTTTAACAGTACCTATTAAGGCAGATAATAAATAAAATAGGTTAGGTTCTACTTATGTCAAAGAACCAAATTTATTGACCCCGACTCCACGTGGTACGAGTCTGTCATACCCCTAGAGTGGTTATATAGAACCGGAGGCGCGTAGGGGGAGCAGCCTCCGCCTGCTGTAACAAATCGTAGGCATCGGACGAGCCGGAGCGGCTGAGGCTGGTCGCCGAAGGGCGACTAACAAGCCGAAGCGGCAGAGGTAGAGGCTGCTCTTCCTGCAGCGCCGGAGACGTTGCAGTCTCAAAATAGATACAGAAATCCCTCTGAATTAGTCCTCCTATACCTCTTCTCCCCCTCCTCCCCCCTCAATGCAACGAATATCAATGGAAATTCGTAATAAAGTAGGCTCAAAAGGGCTAGAACACAGAGCCGTAAAGCCAATTTAAAAAAAACAACAAAATATTGTTAAAATAAGTGATTTTTATTAATTTATTTCTCAAAAAGTACGTGTTTCCGCATATTGAAACTTTGTGTGTGTGCTTATAAAAATGCAACCTTTCTGTAAAAATACGTATCAACACCAAACTCGATGGAAGGTAATGGAAAGTCGTACCGTTAATACATAAAATCGCACCACTTTTACATATTAAAATCCACTTCAAACTATTATTTAAACTATAAAACAGAAGCAGCGAACCGCCGCCGATCAAGTTCCCGTCAAAACTCAGCTACACTACTCTTCTAGATGTAACACAGGGCAGCCTCTCAGCAACACGATCTTCCTTGCTTACGCTAGAAGAACTACTACCAGAATAGAAACACATCACTTGTCTTATTTGGGCAGATTCTCAGTGTAGAAGTAATGTTTTAGCCCAACGGGCATAATAACGATATGAGACTCGTAGAATTACAAAACTGGTCCTCTTAGTCGGCTGCGTGATACTTTAAACTGCTAAAATAAGTGGGAAGATTACCATGTATACCTTCATTTGTTCATATTTCCTTTTTTTTACCCTCATTCCCTACAATATTATATTATAGTAATAACGTTGAAAAAACATTTATAAAAACAAAGCAAAAATGTTCGTCAAAAACAGCTGGCGTCAAGCGTCGACACTTAAGCCTGCCTTAACAAATGACGTTAGCATACATTCTCTGAGCCGACTTTGATCTCAGTAAATTGTGTTGCCGAGATTTAGTCTTCTTGACTGACAATAAACATAAAGGCTATCTAACTCTCAAAATAGTGTGCAGTGTGATGATAAATGACGGTGCGTATATTTACCGTGTATTTTTGTGTTAAAGTAATGCAGTAATTTTTAAACAATTATTATTAGTCTTTTCGTCTACGTGAAGACTTACAAAAACTAAAAAATTATTTTAAAAAACACAAATTTCTTGTGTGACATAATGGTGCCGCAATAATTCTCATAAGATCCATAAGACAGTATTAACTAAACATTTTCATATGAAATCTAACGTAGCTTTATAAAAGTTGGATTACGGTTGTTTGATATAAATATAGGAAATGTTATGACATGAAATTTAAACTTTTATTGTGTTTCCGTCTTTTTTATTCTTTTATTAATCGCTTTAATTTATTATCAACGCTACTAGTGGATTATTGTATTCACTGAAACGAACATTTCATTCAACACAGCTCCCTTCCGCGACAATTGCTCAGACGTGCTTGATGAACAATTGTTCATCGAGTCTGCACCCCGTTGCGTGCCTTTTACGCGCTTTAAAAATAAAAATAAACTTTGACAACTACGTCAATTGAAGTCTCCATATAGTAATTACATACATATGTATGTATAGAAGAAAACCTTATAGTAATTACATACATACGCATATATATAAACTGTATGTATTATGTAGACATAGATGTTATTTACTTAGCTGTTTGCACTTTGCACCCACAATATTTTCTCTGCTTAGCCTGGAGGTAGACTGGTAAAGAATGCCCTGCTGCATTAAGTCCGCATTTTTGTACTTGGTGTGCAAATAAAACATAAATAAATAAATAAATACGCATGCATAGACGGAACCTACAATCTATACAAATAAATAAAATTGAAGTGTCTGTTTGTAATATCAAAATTACAGCTTTTTACCAAATCATTATCGCAATTCTGATGTAAGAAACTATTCCACTTCTGATGTTATAAATTATTCTCAAAATATTTAAATAAAAGAACACTACTCGGTAACAAACCCTACTTAATATCAGGACCCCCAATTACATGATAACACGAAAGTATGCAAACCAACAGCATCACTATCAATCTCAATATAACACAGGACAGCCTCTCAGCAACACGACCTTCCTTGCCTACACTAGTAGAATGCCCCAAAGGGCATAGTAACGACAGTGGTACTCTTAGAATTACAGAATGATGCCACTTAGTTGCCTGTGCGATACTTTATACTGCTAAAACAAGTGGGAGATTACCATTCTACCTTCATTTGTTTTTTTTTATAGAAGAGGGATCAAACGAGCATACGGCTCACCTGATGGTGAGTGACTACCACCGCCCATGAACAACCGCAACACCAGGGGAATTGCAGATGCGTTACCGGCCTTTTAGAAAGGTGTAAACTCTTTTCTTGAAGGTCCCTAAGTCGTATTTGTTTGTATTTCATTTTATTTTTTTACCCTCATTCCCAACACGGCCTCTCCTAATTGGAGTTCGTCCTCGGGCTCGCTTTAGCTTTAAAAATTAGTCTCCATCAACGGCATTGGGGATGTAGGCACCACGTAGATCACAGGCGACGCGCTTGGCAATGGCTCTACTCTATAATTTAACACAAGTGAAAAATTAAAAATGTTGTTAAAATTCAATGATTAATAAATACGCATTTTTTAAGAATAACTCATAAACTACTGGTCAGACCACATCAGATACCACATGATAACCTTCATTTGTTCGTATTTCCTTTTATTTTTTGAACCTCATTCCCAACAATATATTCATTTTTACAAGAAACAAAAAATAATTGAAAATTTACGTGCTAGAGCCATGCTGCAGCTATATTAGTAGTATCGAGACCGAGGAAGGACCACGATCTCTCAAAATACCAGCGTAAAATGGCAGAATAACGCTGCTGTGTTTCGTGTGATGAGTGTAGACAACCGGAGACCCTGCTTACTGGAAATGAGGCATTTCATCTTAGTCCTCACAGGTGACAACGCATCTGCATTTTTATTTGTAATAAAGGATAGATATAGATGTCTATGGGCCTCAGCAACCACTTACCCTCAGGTGGACTGTGTGCTCGTTTGTCACCCTTATCCTATAAAAAAAATATCCAACAGCCAACCACCCAGACAAGTGTGGTGACTACGCTATATAATACTTAATGCGGCTATATGTGGGGATGCTTTTAAAACAAAAGCATAAAGCATCCATATTTATTAATTATAAATTGTAAGAAATTTCAGTGTAAAGCTACAGGAAAAGATCTGATTTTAGAAACTATTCCACTTCTGATGTTAGAAATGATTATCAAAATTATTTGAATAAAAGAATGTCACTCGTATTAGAATTTACTCTGAAGGTTAATTGTTAAAAATAATAAAAGTGTGAGAGCGGATGTTCAACTTGCTCTCTTGCTTACGCAATTGATCATTAACAGGAATAAGACAGCGTACAGCACTACACATTCAGTATAGAGCAAATACAGTTCGACCAACCGCAATATGTACCAGACACAGTCACACATTTGTGTAACGTGAAGGACATAATTACATGATAACACCAAAGTATGCAAAGCAACAGCTACACTACTATTTTTGGAGTTTATGGCCTGGTATCTAGACCTTTAGGCCAAGTCTTGAGTATTTTTATTCGGTTTATTATAATTTCCCCAAGCCTTGTCTTTATGTATTATTATCCTTCATAGTTCACTGCTTCACAATATGTTGATGCGTCACATTGTGCAGCCCTTGGGAGATTTTGACGGCAACTTGAGCCAGCAGGCAGCTGACGGTTGGCGATGGTATCTCAAGGCGCTTATGCAAACAGCTTATCTTGAGAATCCATCATCATCAGAGCACTTGTTTCACCGTTTCCACTAATAGTTTACATGCGTAGACAGTTAATACATAAAATCGCACCACTTTTACATATCAAAATCCACTTCAAACTATTATTTAAACTATAATACAGGAGCAGCGAACCACCGCCGATCAAGTTCCCGCCAAAACTCAGCTACACTACTCCTCTAGATGTAACACAGGCCAGCCTCTCAGCAACACGATCTTCCTTGCTTACACTTGAAGAACTACTACAAGAATAGAAACACATCACTTGTCTTATTTGGGCATATTCTCAGTGTAGAAGTAATGTTTTATGGCCCAACGGGCATAATAACGATAAGAGACTCGTAGAATTACAAACTGGTCCTCTTAGTCGGCTGCGTGATACTTTAAACTGCTAAAATAAGTGGGAGATTACCATTCTACCTTCATTTGTTCATATTTTCTTTTCTTTTTTCACCCTCATTCCCTACAATATTATATTATAGTAATAACGTTAAAAAAATATTTATAAAAACAAAGCAAAAACATTCGTTAAAAACAGCTGGCGTCAAGCGTCGACACTTAAAGCTAGGGTCCCACGGCCTGCCAGGCGACAGGCCGCGCCAGGCGTTGTCCCACCTGTATGGGCCTGTCGTGGCCCGTACTGAGCGTTCCCACGGCGTGTGCCAGCCTGGTGCGGCCTGTCGACTGACATTCCAACATGTTAAGTGATACGGAGCGCATGCCTGCGTGTGCAGCCGCTGTGGTTTTATTCAGTGATGAACGTTTGATAAACCAAACAAAAAGTAAGCAGAGGAAACGACTCTGGTGGGTGTCGTCATTCAACAAAAGCCGTTCTTGTTTTTATGTTGAGGCGACGAAATATTCCAAAGCGCTGGTTCATTTTCATAAAGAGTTAAAAATTCGAATATAAGCTCGGTCGTCCATTCCATCATGAGCATGTACGCGCAAGCGCCACCGCAGTTGAAATGAACAATTGCAACCGACGCAGACGCGCCCGTACAGGCCGCGACAGGCGCCGTCGCGCCGCGCCGCGCCGCGCCTTTGGTCTTACCGACTCCCGATGGATCGGACGGGCGCCAACAGGCCAACACAGGCCTCATCGGATGCGATGGTTCCCACGGCCTGTTGTCCGGCCTGGCGCGGTCTGACCTGTGACAAAACAGGCCGTGGGACCCTAGCTTTAGCCTGCCTTAACAAGTGACGTTAGCATACATTCTATGAGCTGACTTTGATCTCAGCAAATTGTGTTGCCGAGATTTAGTCTTCTGGACTGACAATAAACATAAAAGGCTATCTAACTCTCAAAATAGTGTGCAGTGTGATGATAAATGACGGTGCGTATATTTACCGTGTATTTTTGTGTTAAAGGTAATGCAGTAATTTTTAAACAATTATTATTAGTCTTTTCGTCTATGTGAAGACTTACAAAAACTAAAAATTTATTTTAAAAAACACAAATTTCTTGTGTGACATAATGGTGCCGCAATAATTCTCATAAAATCCATAAGACAGTATTAACTAAACATTTTCATATGAAATCTAACGTAGCTTTATAAAAGTTGGATTACGGTTGTTTGATATAATTATAGGAAATGTTATGTCATTAAATTTAAACTTTTATTGTGTTTCCGTCTTTTTATTCTTTTTCTAATCGCTTTAATTTGTTATCAACGCTACTAGTGGATTATTGTATTGACTGAAACGAACATTTCATTCAACACAGCTCCCCTCCGCGACAATTGCTCAGACGTGCTTGATGAACAATTGTTCATCGAGTCTGCACCCGTTGCGTGCCTTTTACGCGCTTTAAAAATAAAAATAAACTTTGACAACTACGTCAATTGAAGTCTCCATATAGTAATTACATACATATGTTTGTATAGAAGAAACCTTATAGTAATTACATACATACGCATGCATAGACGGAACCTACAATCTATACAAATAAATAAAATTGAAGTGTCTGTTTGTAATGTCAAAATTACAGCTTTTTACCAAATGTATATGAAATTATATACGGTACTAATAACAAAAATACAATTTTTAAAGTTTTGTCTGTCTGTCTTTCTGTCCGTCTGTCTGTCTGTTTGTTCCGGCTAATCTCCGAAACGTCTGGACCGATTTTGACGGGATTTTCACTGGCAGATAGCTGATGTCACAAGGAGTAACTTATGCTACTTTTATTTTATAAAAATAATTAGGGTTCCGCGCAAAAAAATGAAAACCCCAAAAAACACGCGGGCGAAATCGCGGGGAACAGCTAGTTTTACATAAATTGAGTCGCTTGTCTCGCTTTTCTGCCGACTCCAAAAAAGGAGACGATACTCAATTCGAGTGTATGTTTTTTTTAATGTGTGTTACCTCATAAATTTGTACTGGGCGAACCGATTTCGATGATTCTTTTTTATATGAAAGCTGATAGTTCTCGTGTGGTCCTATATGAATTTGATCAAGGTCAGACCAATGGTTATTGATTTATTCTTAAATAACCTATATTGAAGACGGCTGTACAAAATTTAAAATTTAAAATTATCTTAATTTTATTTTCAAATATGGCAAAAAGAGACAAATGTACTGGATTATGTTGCGTCTAATTCATGCGTGTAAATAGAAATGTCAAGTGGTCATCTTTGGTCTGTTTATAATATGCCAAATATGAGAGGAAGTAAACTCGTATCTTCAATTTACTAGAAAATTGACATCCCTATTGTGGTAGCATCTATGTAGTATCTTTGGATCTATTATCATAACGACAATATCTATACAAAAAAATAAAATTGAAGTGTTTGCCTTTAATATTGAAATAACTGGCTTCTGTTAAGCTGTGAGTTATTTGCATTCTATTTAAAACATAAATAACCATTTTTAAAATTTTTGCCTCAATGTCTGTCGGGACTACTCTTCAAAATGGCTAAACCGAATATGATACAACTTTATGAACAGATAGAGAGCAATTCAAAAGGAGAAAAATTTAAAAAGATATAAAAATGTGAAAAACATTAAGGAACAAACCACTGATGCATTGTTTTGTCATTTTTCTAATACTCCAGAAACCGATAGTTTTATTTAAAACAAAACTTCTCTGTTTTATGACATTGTGTAACAAAAAAACTTCACCTCAGTCCCTACTAGTGACATCTGGTTAACAAATAGATTATTAATCCTCGTTTATACCACAATCAGACCATGGCATCGTACATCCAGTACCTACTCCAGATGTAAAATTGTAACCTTTATTGTACCGTACGAATGAGAATGTGGCACACTTTTCGAAATGTCAAACTTCAAAGTATGCAATGATGTAAACGTTCGCTCCTCGCCCTTCCTAATTCTAATATTTATAATAAATGGTAAGAAATTACTATTACTCAATACTTTCGATTAAAAAAAAAAACTCAGCCCCTCTGACCGTGAAGTAGATTTAAAACAAATACATTACCTATATTGTTTTATTCATTTTCAAGTAATATAGATTATTAATAGCTTTTGTTTATTTATTATTATTTATGAAACTAGCTAAAATGGAAGAGAACAATGAGCACCGAAGAAACCCATGACAATACACAAATATATTTAGGTATATCATATTAACCTAGGTAACGTTTGACGTATTTTAAAACTGTAGTAAAACCTAGGATGCATTTAGCCGACATTTATCATATAAGACTCTTACATTCTTCTCTGACATTAAGACTTTAAACATAAATTCATTCGGTGAACACACAAACATTGTCAATAAAGCTTTTTTAATCCGCAGGTGAACATGAATTTCAGCTGCCACGCTTGGTAGAGTGGTTGTTAATTGCATTAATACCATTCTTTATTTTTGAATACCTGGTATCAATAAATGTTTATTATCTTTTTTCAATTAATATACTTTTCATTGATGTCTATAAAAGCATAAAACACTGTCTACAAAACTGTGTGATTTTACTTCTTCTACAAAGTATATCATGGGAAATAAAGGTATCTAAACCGCGATTTTATCTAGTTGGGAATGGAGAACAATAATTTCGCTATCATCGATCGAAGCCCTGAGGATATCCAGAGTAGAACCAAAGTAACCGACATAGCCCAAAGTATGAGTAAGCTGAAGTAGCAACAGGCCAGCCATATATCTCGAAGAAACAACAACCGATGGGGAAGAAACATTTTCAAGTGGCAGTACTGGCATGTGAAGTATTGGACAGTCCCCCACTAGATGGAGTAACGACTCGTCGATGAGTTGTAACGATGATGATGATAATAATCAAAGCTCCCTAGCTCTGTGGTTTTCAGAAAATATATATAACTCGTCACTCAATATCTAACGTTCGATCCTCACCAGTCTGGTATGCGGTTTTTGTTACTTTTATCTACAAGACTTTCTGGCTTTGTTAATAAAGATTAGAGATTAGTATTGATAGAAAGAAAAGCCATTTTACGACGAATAAACCTATGCCAAATATTCCGCTAAACATTGAATTTACAAAATAAAGTTAGTTCTTTAATATGCAAATACATCGTTAGAAATCAATTCACTAGGTTATGTTGCACATACGCTTGGAATATAACGAATATCGGTCCATTATATATACCACCCGATCTGGATAATTGGGATCTTGATAATCTTTTAAAAGTAAGTAATCCCTTAAACGCTAATCAAAAATTTTAAATAAACGATAATACATCAATTCGAAAAAAGCATCTACGGAAAACTAACAAATGTTAAATCTCCTCTCACGGCGTTCGAGCTGTAAGAAGTGCTGCACAGGCAACTAGAATCGAACAAACAACGAGCCTTAATAGTTAGAGCAAAGAAGGTGATGTTGCAGACGAGATGTTGATAGTACTTCGAATGCATTCCATGAATATTTTATAATATAAAGTCACTACCAAGAAATGTTCATAGTTTTAACTTAACTTTTAACTTTACTATTATTGGTATTCTATGGATTTGACAAGATTTTCTAACGCCCGCTTTTACGCGAAAAAACATTTACGAGGAATTTCTCCAATTACGAAAATCCCATGGATGAAATTATTATGAATATTTTAAGTAAGCATTGTAAGAAGATTATTAACGTGTGCTGTCAATAGTACATTGGTTATAACAATTGAAGCAAAGGAATTAGTGATCATGATAAACGTTGTTCTTAGTTACAATTTTCCGAAAAAAAAATATTGTAGATTTGGAATATTATAATATTTTTGTATGTTGTGACCTCAACAGAACAATAAAATTTATGGGCTTATTGTTCCTCTTCGTGTATGAACGGAAAATATATTTCTTAGTTTCGGCTCAGCCCGAGCGGGCTATCTGTTTTTATTTTCATGAGAATACAAGATTTATACGACGCCAATTAATAGATTGTTTATGGCTCTGTTGTATTTGTTCATTTACGCAACACGCAAAGGTAAACATTTACGTCCGCTTTTTAATATGACAATCCTAATTTAATTATATTAATATATAAGAATAGTAGACTTAAAATACATACAAAATATTTCTAAAATTCTTTTCTAATTACACTTAATGTGCGACGGTGTTCACTAACCATCGAGTGATGTCAGAATTTATTTACGAAATTTAATATTTGGTATAACGCACGGGAGCGATATAAAACACAACCACTCACGCGTTAAGATGAACACTCATAAGCCTGGTAAAAGGATAAGGTAGGTTTATCTCGCCAAAGTTTCAGAAAATGCAAAATTAAGCTGTTAATTAAAGTAAAAGCGGTGAATTCCTTAGTATTAAAAAGATTAAAATCATTTCCACGTAAAAACTTCTAAAGTCGATACTATGACTTATATAAGTGTAAATACCGGGGATTTTAAAGATGTATATAAATTTACGAATTATATTTATTCGATATAGTAGTAGTAGATCTAGTTCGTATCCAGCAACTTATAAAATTATATGTCATAAAATTATAATACCAACATTTAATATTTTCATTAAACAATATAAGATTAATTATTCCACAAAATTAAATTTAATTATGTTTTTTGTTTTGATAAAAACTTTAAAATTACCTACATGAAAGCAGTGTAAGATCCTAAAATTACTAAAACATTAAAATGTTAATTTAACATGACAAATAACTAAAACCATTAAGTTCAAATTACTTTAAAATATAACCTAAGCTTTCATTTATAAAGTGAAAAGGCGCAGTACTTACATGCAATTCATCCTCTCTTTAATTTTAACGAGCTGTAAAAAATGTGTCTGCTTTCACTTGCAGAGAAACTTGCCTATCATAATATCCAGAACATTTCAGTATAAAATTAAATTACCACGGTTATATTTTTAATAAATTCAAAAGGCTGTAGAATTATGCGTTTTTTTTAGAGAGAGGAAACATTTATTTCCATTTCATAGATGCTATACATATATTGTCATTCAAATTTATATATTTTTCCTTCTCCTCTTTATGAGCTTTCAAACAGTCTAATGCCTATGGGCCTCTTTTTGATTTATTCCTACACGCTTGACAATTTCACTTATGCTATGAAATAAGCCGATGGATTCTTGTATAGTGCCACGATATTAGGCAACGTGCTTTTCATGTCATTATTATTACACAGCGTTCAATTAAAAGTGGGGTTATATAATTATATCATACTTAATTTGTATACGTATTAAGCTAAAACTAAAAATTGCTCATATGTTATCACAGGGGTTGTTATGTAGTAAGAGAATTCATTCAGTCAACCACTCTCATACCGTAGATTGTGTAAAATACTCGTATATAACAGTAATCGTCAACTCGCCTGTGGCGAATCCAGTTCATGGTGTGACCGGTTTACTTGCAAATGAAGATAAATGATGACCAGCATTATTTCTTTAGAAATATAAGTTATGTAATAGTGAGTATTTTTCCTAATTAAAATAAAATCACGGCCTATATACGTCCCGCTCCTGGAACGGCTCTCTCATGATTTCCGAGAATGTTTTAGGCAAGGAAGTGCCCTTCGCGCTACCCGAATTTGTCGTTGTTGCCGAAGTTGACGTACTTCACATGTCTTCGATTTTTTTTAATTTCTCAGACATGCATGTGTCCTCGCAATGTTTTACCTCACTGCTAAGCACGTGATAATTCAGCACTTAAAGTTGCAATTAACAGTTTTGTTAATGCCGGCGGGGATAGAATCCGATTTGCTCGCGTACTGTGAAGTTTACAGCGTACGCTTAGTCTTTGAGCTACTACGGCTCTTATTTTATCTAGAGTATTTTATAGTATTTTCCTACATTCAGTTATTATTGAGGAATTAATTAAAGATATATATTTTCAATTGAAAAAATTTCTTTAAATTTTTTTTTTTGCTCTATAAAGCCTTTCGTTTCAGCGCTGCAAGGCCACGGGTTTCGAACCCCGCGCGAAAATATGTTTGAATATCCTACAAATAATTGTTCCGGGTCTGGATTTTTGTTCATGTGTAATTTATGTATGTAAATAACCTCCACAAACCAGGAGGAAATCCTACCGTGGGGGGAACGTTTTAATTTAAATGAGCGCGGAAAATCTTCACACGTGGTTGAAGTAAGCTTATTGACGTTAATTTAATTCATACATTAATTACACATGAACAAAAATCCAGACCCGGAACAATTATTTGTAGGATATTCAAACATATTTTCGCGCGGGGTTCGAAACCCGTGGCCTTGCAGCGCTGAAACGAAAGGCTTTATAGAGCAAAAAAAAAAATTTAAAGAAATTTTTTCAATTGAAAATATATATCTTTAATTAATTCCTCAATAATAACTGAATGTAGGAAAATACTATAAAATATTCTAGATAAAATAAGAGCCGTAGTAGCTCAAAGACTAAGCGTACGCTGTAAACTTCACAGTACGCGAGCAAATCGGATTCTATCCCCGCCGGCATTAACAAAACTGTTAATTGCAACTTTAAGTGCTGAATTATCACGTGCTTAGCAGTGAGGTAAAACATTGCGAGGACACATGCATGTCTGAGAAATTAAAAAAAATCGAAGACATGTGAAGTACGTCAACTTCGGCAACAACGACAAATTCGGGTAGCGCGAAGGGCACTTCCTTGCCTAAAACATTCTCGGAAATCATGAGAGAGCCGTTCCAGGAGCGGGACGTATATAGGCCGTGATTTTATTTTAATTAGGAAAAATACTCACTATTACATAACTTATATTTCTAAAGAAATAATGCTGGTCATCATTTATCTTCATTTGCAAGTAAACCGGTCACACCATGAACTGGATTCGCCACAGGCGAGTTGACGATTACTGTTATATACGAGTATTTTACACAATCTACGGTATGAGAGTGGTTGACTGAATGAATTCTCTTACTACATAACAACCCCTGTGATAACATATGAGCAATTTTTAGTTTTAGCTTAATACGTATACAAATTAAGTATGATATAATTATATAACCCCACTTTTAATTGAACGCTGTGTAATAATAATGACATGAAAAGCACGTTGCCTAATATCGTGGCACTATACAAGAATCCATCGGCTTATTTCATAGCATAAGTGAAATTGTCAAGCGTGTAGGAATAAATCAAAAAGAGGCCCATAGGCATTAGACTGTTTGAAAGCTCATAAAGAGGAGAAGGAAAAATATATAAATTTGAATGACAATATATGTATAGCATCTATGAAATGGAAATAAATGTTTCCTCTCTCTAAAAAAAACGCATAATTCTACAGCCTTTTGAATTTATTAAAAATATAACCGTGGTAATTTAATTTTATACTGAAATGTTCTGGATATTATGATAGGCAAGTTTCTCTGCAAGTGAAAGCAGACACATTTTTTACAGCTCGTTAAAATTAAAGAGAGGATGAATTGCATGTAAGTACTGCGCCTTTTCACTTTATAAATGAAAGCTTAGGTTATATTTTAAAGTAATTTGAACTTAATGGTTTTAGTTATTTGTCATGTTAAATTAACATTTTAATGTTTTAGTAATTTTAGGATCTTACACTGCTTTCATGTAGGTAATTTTAAAGTTTTTATCAAAACAAAAAACATAATTAAATTTAATTTTGTGGAATAATTAATCTTATATTGTTTAATGAAAATATTAAATGTTGGTATTATAATTTTATGACATATAATTTTATAAGTTGCTGGATACGAACTAGATCTACTACTACTATATCGAATAAATATAATTCGTAAATTTATATACATCTTTAAAATCCCCGGTATTTACACTTATATAAGTCATAGTATCGACTTTAGAAGTTTTTACGTGGAAATGATTTTAATCTTTTTAATACTAAGGAATTCACCGCTTTTACTTTAATTAACAGCTTAATTTTGCATTTTCTGAAACTTTGGCGAGATAAACCTACCTTATCCTTTTACCAGGCTTATGAGTGTTCATCTTAACGCGTGAGTGGTTGTGTTTTATATCGCTCCCGTGCGTTATACCAAATATTAAATTTCGTAAATAAATTCTGACATCACTCGATGGTTAGTGAACACCGTCGCACATTAAGTGTAATTAGAAAAGAATTTTAGAAATATTTTGTATGTATTTTAAGTCTACTATTCTTATATATTAATATAATTAAATTAGGATTGTCATATTAAAAAGCGGACGTAAATGTTTACCTTTGCGTGTTGCGTAAATGAACAAATACAACAGTAGTTTTGTTAATGCCGGCGGGGATAGAATCCGATTTGCTCGCGTACTGTGAAGTTTACAGCGTACGCTTAGTCTTTGAGCTACTACGGCTCTTATTTTATCTAGAGTATTTTATAGTATTTTCCTACATTCAGTTATTATTGAGGAATTAATTAAAGATATATATTTTCAATTGAAAAAATTTCTTTAAATTTTTTTTTTTGCTCTATAAAGCCTTTCGTTTCAGCGCTGCAAGGCCACGGGTTTCGAACCCCGCGCGAAAATATGTTTGAATATCCTACAAATAATTGTTCCGGGTCTGGATTTTTGTTCATGTGTAATTTATGTATGTAAATAACCTCCACAAACCAGGAGGAAATCCTACCGTGGGGGGAACGTTTTAATTTAAATGAGCGCGGAAAATCTTCACACGTGGTTGAAGTAAGCTTATTGACGTTAATTTAATTCATACATTAATTACAGCCTACCAAAAGTCCAATGCTAAACCAAGACCTCCTTCACAGATTGGAGTTGATTTTTATTATATTATATCCCTCTAGACGTTTGCTTTAGTAGCTACACTTGGCAGGCGAGTTGGCAACCGCAGTTTTTTATTATTTTGAGTTGTTATCTACCTCCGTGCGAAAAGAGATATGAATTACCCTGTTGACGTGCATAAAGAAGGTTTACTTCAAAAAACTCAATACATCAAATTCTAGAAAAAAAGTTTATTATATTCGACTTAAAAATATAATTACGTAAATTCTGTGTTTGTCGTCCTTACTTTTAAAAAATTTACAGTGGCGTTACTGAACTCATTTCATTGTATCATATATAATCCTTGGACAAAGGTATTGTCAACCTTGAAATTAAATAAATTTACTCATAAATTTAAAATTTTAGTTAATATTTACAAATAATATTTGGACACATTTTACTGCAAAACTTACATGACGATAAATGTTCGCGGCATCCATGAACATCTGCAACACCAGAGGAATTGCCGGTGTGTTGCCAACTATTAGGACAGAAGAGGGTACTTTTCTGTATAAATTCTAGTAAGAACAAATTCCACAAATTAATCTTAAGGCAGGTTATGTATGGAAAATATTACAGTGTAGGAGCGTCCACCATCTAGATAGTATGGATTTAACTAATTCCAACGATTCCTTAAAGCACCCACTTGGTAAATGCGGTAAAAATTCAAATAGATGTAACATCACTTCGCAAGGCCCGTGAATCAAGCCAGTATTTGATCAGTGATTCGAGTCGAAGACGGTGGTACTCGGGAACCCAAAGATAAGAACAATATTCGATGTGAAGCCGAACTTGCGGTTATATCTTATAACCGCAAGTTCGGCTTCACATCGAAGAAAACCAGAAGGCCTATTTCAGATTGCCTATTTCTGATTACCTATTTCTATTGCTGCATTTATAATGATATAATATGTGTGGTAGAAATTTTAATTAGTTTAAACATTCCAAATAATTTCATATATGAACATTTTTCAGTATCTCAACTCAAAGTCACAAACAATAGTAGATATATAAAGTTACTGTTTAGTGTTTATAACGTCTTACTACTCCCCTTGTCTAAAGGGCTATTGAGACAAAAACATATCAGATAATTTATCGACTACTTCGTATTGGTTTCGTATTCGTAACCATAGTAGACCACACTACCCCGTTCCTTTTATAAAGAAAAGGTGTCTTTTGCGTTATGAGCCGTATTAATTAGTATGTACACTTTCACACAAATCATTCATTTAAAAAGACTTACTGGTTTTCATTTTAATTCGTTTTCAATATTTAAATGTATAAAAAAAGGAAAATGTTGCTAAAAAAACACAACAGTTTTTAGCTTCATTTCATACCTAATACAAGGAATAGAAACGAAAAACGAACCTTATATTTACATATTACCAGACGTTAATGGAGGAGCGTTATTATTTTTTAAAGAAATAAAATGAACTGAAATGAATTTAAATATTTTTATTTCTTTGATGTATAAAATAAATCGATTATGAAGCACAATAAGAGTCGATGAATGAAATCTGAAGATCATGCCGTAGATTCTGACTGGACTTGTGATTTTCATGATGATGACTTCCACCTAATATTGTAATATCGACGGTATTGTGTTTTTCCAAGTGAAGTGATGATGGGATTGTAGGTGACGGGGATTGTATACGCAATTAGGGATTGTGGGAGCTGTTCTTCATATTACATCATTTTTATTTTTTACGCAAATCTTAGCTTATTAACTTTTAACATATTTAATATAATGGATTTTCGCAACGTAACTCTATTAATTAACTCTCAGATTCCTAAATTTTTCGCTTGCTTTCAGCTTGCCTATTTTTTTTCACGTTTATCAACCCTTAACAGCCTAGGAACTTAGGCCTCTCACATAGCACGAAGAATTTACCAGAAACGCCTCGCTTGACAGGTAGATTTGCGATCGCAATAGTCTTAAACCTTTTACGTGGTGAGACCATCTATAATGCTATTAAAACATTCTGGCTTTTTTCCATAGCCATCTCTAACGATACCCATAGGAGGATTGGAGGAGATGGATTATTTTACGCCACGGTCACACTAACATAATATTTTATACCTACGAGCGAGTAACTAATTAACTATAATTAACTCGTTATATAATTCCTACATAACTTTTTTAAATTATTTAGTGTCCAAAAGTAACAGTGTATAAGTGCTGGTTTATCGTTTATATAAATTAAACAGTCTATAAATAAATTTAAAACGCTTTGTAATTTAACAAGTAGATAAATAATGTTATTTACTTGATCTGGAGATATATACTTAACTATCAAGATTACAGACTAAATATATGGGAAATCGGAGCTACCGTGTTGAAATTCATTTTCAGTTTCATCAGTTAGAATAACGGACACGTGAAATTTAACGTAAACACATCCGATATTGGCCAGTTCTTGCTTAATATTACTGTAACTGTATAATATTAGAAGCTAAAAATGTCTAGGACTGTAGTTAAATTGGCAGTTATAATAATTTATAATTAAGCTCAACTTTAAAAAAAAACTTCGATAAAATAAAAGAATTGAATTAAAGAAGGATTGTTTTTTTTAATTGATTGGAAAATTTTGATGTGTTTTACACTAATATACGCATAATGAATACGTTGGCATAGTTACATAATTGAAAATTAAATGAAACGAATGTAGGTTAAAAAAATATAATTAAGTTTTTTTAAATTTAAAAGAATTTTAAATACGTTTCACATAAATATTAACTATGTAACTTCAACGTCACAAAATTATATTTTGTTTAATAATATTTACACTGGCTTTAGCAATTTGCCTGTCAAAATACGTTAGCTAAACAGTTATCCGTTCCTGGTGCTGCAGTATTGCCAGTTAATTGCTCAAAAAGACTAATGAACTACCAGATGTCACATGTGCAATGATCCCATTTTACTAGAATAATTTGATGGTTTGTTTTTAATTTATTGATCTTCTATAAATGTTTTCATCTTGATACTAAGAAACATTTTCTTATTTACTTAATCATATGTAAATAAATCCCAAATTCAAAAATTATGAAACGCATAAGCGCACATCCACACGTGGACACAATAAATGATCAATTTTTCATTTCAATTGAGTAAGGATTTAGGAATCCCTTTCAAATTTCACGAGTCAGCAAACCGATTACTTTTCATGCCGGTTAGACTAAAATTGTTAATTGCAGTTTCGAATTGCTGCTTTACACCATTTTAGGCTGACGTGAATGTCTTCAGTCTTCAAAAAATACTTGTGTAAATCTACTAACACGCAAAAGGGCAGCGCGGCGTAAAACGCTTTAAGGAATACGTCGAGCGCTGTGCCCAGCTGTGGGATGTATATGAATTTTACATTATTTTACTTCACTTTTTATCTTTCATCAATATTACAGTGATCAAAGGTAGAAATAAGATAATCATTATTATCATGCTCTAATTAACTTCACTAAATGTCGTTCATGATGTAAGTCTATCTTAGTAATCGGTTAGTGATTATGATGATGATAATTTCCTAACTAAATAAATATTTTATCATGAATATAATACTGTAGAAAGTTGTTTTTTGCTACGTTACCTTCCAAGAATAGTTCGCGAAGTAAGGCAGGTCATATCTTTTATTAAATGCATGTAAAACGTCAAGTAAACTAGCCCGATAAGGCACTGCGCAGGTTTGTTTAGACGTCACATTATATGTGTCCGAGGTGAACATTAAATATTGTTTTTATGAAAATTATGTTCTGTATTCTAATTTAGAAATATTTTCACGCCAAGAACGCTGCAATTTATACCACTAGGGATCTTTAACAAAACATTTAATATTAAATAATCGCTTGCTTTAAAATTTCATACCACGTGAGTAAACAGAGTTCAACACCGTCGGCACCAATCAATTGTAGATTCGAAGTTTTAAGTGACTATTTATCTACCACGTGTACGATGGTGAAAGATAATATCGGGAGAAAACATGCCCGTCTGAAATATAAAACATATTTTTAGGTGTAATAACACAATATACACCTCAAATACTTTTTAATTTTCAGACATGCATATCCGAAGCACTGCACAAATGCGTGTTGGCTACACGCATTTAGGCGGTGCTTCAGACTTGTCCCTACCAAAATTCTCTCAGTAATGAAGTGCTGCAAAGAACAGGGGTGCATGTATTAGCATTAGTCTGAGAGATGGCGACGAATTTTTGGAAGGTTCTTTTAGCAAGTTGAAATTGTGAAAAATATAATTTCGTCAATTGGCGAATCCAGTCCCGCGAGTCTGGCTGAGCATTTGGGGTTATTTCGTTACACAGCAGCATATATCATTTGCAAAAAAAAATTGTTTTTTTTGGCAACTTGATTTCTTTTTTATCTTTAAATTTAGTTTTTATATAATTCTAAAAAATTATCCCACACGTTTTTGTCCGTTATAAAGTATTACCAGACCTCTCTAACAATATTTTTTTTAATTCCCAAAAAAATATACTTTTGGCAATTTGAAATTTTAATCACGTATTTATTGAGTAATTTTTAATAATACCTGCGAATCATCAGACGAGTTTAGCGGTTTTAAACAATTCCCAGACGTGAATAAAGTTTACAAATGAATACGACAAAAAAGTCTTATGCGTAGCCATAAGTGCGAGAAAGAGCTTATCGAAGTATGCCGACAGCGAGTGGGGGGCCTAAGCTCCTCGCGCTGTGATTGGTTATTAAGAAATATCTTTTTACAGATTTTAAGATTAAATTCTTTTTTTTTTGGGTTTAGGCATGCATGTATGCGCATATATGACCATGTAAATATCTGTGTATATAGTTTGAATTATTTTAGATCAGTGCTGTAATAATTTGTATAATACTCGTAGCTATTAATTTTAACCTCGTAAGGCTTGGGCTTGGCAAAAAATATGTTTTGATAATTACCGTCCAATGTTCTTAAAAAAGGACAACATTTATAAAGTGCTTAACCCCCAGAGATGAAGGTGGAAAAAAATAACAAGTTGCGCGTTCTGTACAGCCGTAACTTTTTTTCACAGTGATGTGGTACAGATATACGTGACTTTTGAACTACCTAAATATAGTTATGTATGAGATATATTATTGTTAAGTTTCTTTAAAATCCATTCGGTAGTTTTTTGCGTGGAAGATAAAAAACATCCATACATCCATAAATCTTCACAAACTTTCACGTTTATGATTCGTTTACCTTGACAGGAACAAAAATTTTTAGGTTGACGGATTAAATCATTCAATAATTCTTTTATTTTCAGTTATTATATTTTTATAAAATTAATAATTGTGGTAATCCATATAAGCATTGAAACTAAAGAATTTTTTAAAGTCACAAACGAACTTAGACTTAATTTTATTACGAGTTCACTTTGTGTAATGAAACTAGATTACCCACTCGCTTTGTGCATTGAGGATACAAGACATAGCTAGCAACGGTGAAGTTTTTTTTTAATGAAAACTCGTAGTGTTATTAAAAGAATGATAGTATACTGTTACAAGCGTTTATACAACTTGTTTTCTTCATATGTCTTTTAGTTTCAAAATTTGTAATAAACTTTTAAATCGCTTGCTGACATTGAGCTAATGTTTGGCATTGGTTTGTTTTAAAATAGATTTTATATTTAAGTCAGTTTGGTACACTCAATAAATAGACCTTTATTAGTTTTATTATGCATAAGATTCTTCTAGCTACTGTATTGACGATAACAACTTCCTTACAATAAAAGTCGTGATATATGCAACAATATTACGTGCAAACACAATCACGTAACCTAAATCCCCCTTATTCAACGTGATGACCATCAATCGATATCGTTCCAAGAGTATCTTAAGAAGCAACTATGGGAAAGGCAAAAAGATTTCATTTTTAGCAGACTTCAAAAAAGGAGAAGGTTTATAATTAGACTATGTTTGTGTATGTATGTTACATAGTTCAACACACATTATTACAAAAAAGAACAAGACAATTTTGTTAAGACAAAATAAACATCAGTAAACTATACTTTATGCTGCATTAAAGCAAAAGCAACTTAAATTATCATCCCAAGAGAGATCATTCGTTTATTAATGCCCATGGTTTCGTTAGCAAAAATTCGGCCATGAAAAATATAGATAAGTCTTATTGAAGCCATAAAATCTCATTAATAATTGGTTATTATAGTCGTAAATATTTAAATCTATACATCTAACATGAGCCGTGGTAGCTCAGATGATTAGCGCTCGCTGTAAATTTCAA
This sequence comes from Parnassius glacialis, assembly GCA_033319125.1. Taxonomy (NCBI): domain Eukaryota; kingdom Metazoa; phylum Arthropoda; class Insecta; order Lepidoptera; family Papilionidae; genus Parnassius; species Parnassius glacialis. The sequence goes on from JAVANC010000021.1 coordinate 33,370,735, forward strand.
AGTTCGCGAGCAACACGTGTTCGATCCCTGCCGGCACCAAAAAAATTGTTAATTGCAATTTTAAGAGCTGATTTACCACGTACTTGGCGGTGAAATGAAACTTAGTGAGTAAACCTGTATGTCTGATAAATAACAAAAAAAAATATTCATATTACATGTGAGTTTCCCCAACACGTATTGGAACAGCGCGGACACTTCTTTGCCCTAAAACCCTCTCAAAAATAAGAGGAGGCCTGTACTTATGGATTATTTGCATGCTGTTAAGACGCGGATAACCATTTTTTAAATTTTTGCCTATCTGACTATCTGAACAAAACTTTTGGTTTGCAATTTTACTACACACAAAATTACATTTTATAATGAGTAAAATTGTTTACAACATTATTCTAAACTGTTCTTTTAAACAAAAACAACAACATACAAAAGTTCCAGTGTATTTTATTGCAGGTTCTTCCTAGTAGTGGAGATGCGTGCAATATGATCCCCCTAGGGAAAAACTTTACTGCGCTCAAAGTTTAAGACAAAAACACAAGATTTAAATTGTTAAGAATAGTGAATTTATTTATCTTTGTAATTTCATACTTATTCCTCACGACATATATGTGGTATATAAGTTACGTCATATTTTCTAAAAGTTTAGTAAGGGATCGTTTTACACACATGTAGGTATAAAATGATCCCCAGGGATCATTTTATACCTACAATATTTAATATTAGCAAAATAAAACACCCAGCTATTAATTTTAATCCTATGTATTGCTTCAAGAAACAAAAATATGTAAGCGTGTTTACACATAACATTTTAAATAAGCAGAGGACGTCGATTTTGGGTGATGTCAGGATTTCTTTGTCTAAATCCATTAAGCCAATCGATTCCAGCTTTTTCTTTACTTTGAGAAAATGTATGCGATATATTTTTTTCTGCTAATTGGTAAGCCAAGAGTAAAACATCTTGTGTTTTCAGCCCGTACATTCTAGACTCCATGTTTTATATGTGATCAACAAGTTCCCTTTCCTGTTCTTGGCTATACAATTGTTCGCTTGCCACCTAAAATTTGAGAGGTTCCTAAAGCTATTTAATTTTTACCTTTGTCTTATTTTTACAATAGAAACAGAAAAATTTCTACTTGCGGATTTATAAGGCAAGCCATCTTTGACGGCATTTAGAGTCTTTAGCATTTGTTCCTCAGCCCAATTTTGGCGAGTGGTTTAACGTTTAAACTCACGGCATGATCTGTAATAATAAAAATTTAAAGTAAAAATATTATTAAAAACAAACATTATGTGAATGGTCTAAAAATAAAATAAACTATTAATTAAATCAACCCTATCAATTTACATTTCTCAATTAATATGATATAAAGCCCAGTTCTAATGGCAATCTTTTGGCTTCATCTTCAGACCCTCGTCATCATGTGTAATGGAAATTACTCATTATAACAAAACATACTAGCCCAAATTTAACTATCCTACCATTTGCCATCTAGAAGTTCCTGTCTCTATACCCTGGCTCCATGATAGATCAGCTCGATGGTATCATAATATAGCACTGTCACCAGACTTACATAAGTATGCAAAATTTCGGCTCAATCAAACACCGAGAAGTGGGTTAAATTTAACATGCAAGATTTGACCCTAACAAACATACATACATACATCCATACATACATGCATGCATACATATACATAAATACATACATACATACTTACATACGTATAAACATGCATTGCAAGTTAAATAAAAACTTTTAAAAATGTTTAATGGGATAATATAATTCCGGGGATCGTTTTATACACACGAAGAGGGATCATTTCACCTCTCGAACCACATTTCAAGACATCGATCAAAATATAACCTTCAAATATAACGTGCGGTATTCAAACATTGTTTAAATATAGCTGATCTGTAATGGAATGCGTCAATAAAATAACATTGCAATAAATCTTTACATGCAGAAAGTAATGAACCTCAAAATTAGGCTTAATATAGATTAGAAAAACAACTTTCTGAGATTTCAGTAAAATAATGTTAAGTATTGTAAGTACTCGTACAATTATGTGTCTCGTGTTAATAAGGCTATTGGGCTATTGGGCTATTTTGATTTTTAATAAAGTGATTTTACTTTATATGTTTATAGGTTTAATAATTTATTTGCCCTTCTATATCAAGAAGCTTTTTTTCTGTCACACCTATTGAATTTGACAGTACTTGCTGAAATTTAGCATCTTTAGATGGATCTGAATCGCGCGCTGATCCGGCTGTTAGGTATTGTAAAAATAATCGAAAACATTTATTTTTACTTTGATGCCGAAGACTACCTTGTTTTATTTTATTACGGTCAAATAATATTTATCAGGTTGTAAAGCAAGTATTTACAAATGTTTTCAATATTTTGTTATTCTATTGTTTACAGCTGTTATCACGTCTTAGCTTACATTAGAAATTCTTGGTGGAATACGATGTAACGCGCATACCTTATTTTCGTCAAGAACTATAATATATATATATATATATATATATATATATATATATATATATATATATATATATATATATATATATTTGTTTTTTTTTACTAGTAGAGTTTCAACACTATCTTAAAAAAGTTCAATGAATTTAAAAAATGCCGATAATTATATAATTTCAAGTCAGTGCTTTACATTTAAAGATCAGTTATAAAGAGCAAAAGTCATATTTTCATTTTGATTAATTTAATTCGAGACTAAAATAAATGTGAAAGTGCATTATATGCAATAATAATTTTCATCAAAAATAACATAGAATTATAAAAGTCACGTCACACGGTCAAACATACTGAAGATTATCAATCGTACTACAAAATATTTAAAAGGTTATTTCCAGTATAATGACCCCAATATTATCATTAATGTTTGACTGGCATGCTTAAAAGTTTTATCAGATGGCTAAATAATTCACTATTATATTATGATAAGGTCATGAAAATAAAATGTTGCAAGAAATTTTAAATCACGGACCTATTGGTTTGTTTTACTATTCACTTAGTATGTGAAAAACAAGATGGAATGATCTAAAAGTTTACGTTCTTGTGTAAAAATTGCTATTTAGAATTTCATGCAAATGATAGTTTTAGTTTCTACGTAAATAAGTGTAACATAGTGGGTATTATATTCAATTGTAGCGGCCATCCATATTTGCAAATCCAGCAAAGCCAGCATCACTTTCAGTACAGAAACTGGCAAAGTGTTGTTCAAGGCACTATAAACAAAGCAGCTGATAAAAATGTTACATTCATAACTGTTAACAAAAACTGTTTTCTGCAAATGGTCTTATAGATAATAACTGTTCCACCGTTAAAGGTGCAGGATCTTTCTTTTTTTAGGATTAGGGTGACAAACGAGCACACAGTCCACCTGTTGGTAAGTGGTTGCTGTGGCCCATAGACATCTACACCTATCTTCGATTACGAATGAAAATTCAGATGCATTGTCACCCGTGAGGACTAAGATGGAATGCCTCGTTTCCAGTAAAAAGGGTCTCCGTTTCTCTACACTCACCATACGAAACACAGCAGCGTTAAGCTGCTATTTGACGCTGGTATTCTGCGAGAGCGTGGTCCTGCCCCGGTCGAGCCGACCCATTCGTGCTACAACCATAATATAGCTGCAGCATGGCTCTACCACGTATCTATTATTAGAAGGAGAAGAGGTAAATTTTTGTTTTAGAGATGCGCAATCAATGTTGTTTTGTCTTTTTGTTTATGCTCAATTATAAAATAAAAAATAACTTCAGCCAAAGAGCACAACTGGCATTATACATCAAACACACCATACATCAATTGGTATGGAAAAAAATAATTTTACCAGGTTTCAAAAAAATCAATCAAAATTCAAAAAAACATAACTATTAAAATCAAAAAATGTATATCTGTATGTTTATACATACATATAATGATTTATGGCTGCTTAGTAACTAACGGTGGCTCAGTATAACATTCTACAGTCACGCCGAAACTAAGAGGAGAGAATCACTGTAGAAAAGGTAATAATTAATTGCGTAAATTTTGTGATAAAATTAAAAAAATTACAAACTTTTCCAAGATACCCTATGCGTTACAAAAAAAATAAAATAATGAGATGGCGTCAGTTTTTAAGAAGATAAACAAAAGAAACAAAAAATAGATTTCAAAAAAAGTTCAGTATCTAATTGACAATATACCGCTGTCACTTTATCACGCTTTTCGAAACCACGCCTGTTGTAAACAATACTTCTGTGAAAAATGGTGTACACACGATAATTAAGAACAGACAAAATCTTCTTTTCAAATTTTCGCCGAGTTGTAAGTAGAAGGTCAAATAGGTCGTGTGTCAATTTTAATTAAATATATTTTATATGAAGTGATCTTGACTACGTTTCATCAATTAACCATTGGTAAAAATGAAAACAGGAATTTTACAATTGTGTTTACAAGAAACATTATTACTTGAACCTTGCAGCTTGTTTATTATTTTTTATTATAAATACTTATAAATGATAATTAATAAATAATTCCTATAATATTTTGTATTATTTTGCCCTATCTGCAACGTTCTACGCTCTGTGGAAAATGTGGGGTATGACATGACTGACAAAATCTCGAACATTTTATCTAGGTAGAAAGGTGTTTAAAGTTTTCGTCGCCTCCACATGATATTTTTGTCAGCATAAGGTACCCTTCTGTATCTGAAACGAATATGAATATTGCTACAAAGTAAATTAATAGGCTATACAAGTCCCTCTACTGGGCACAGGACTCTTTTTATTTCTGAGAGGGTTTTAGGGCAAGGAAATGCCCGCCGTGGTGCCCCAATGCGTGTTAACGAAAATTGCAATTACAAATTTCATTCGTGCTGCCGGGGATCATACCCGGAAAAAATTTACAGCGAACGCTTTGGCCCAGAGCTACTAATACGACACAAATAAATACGATTTAACATATAATAAAAACTCTTACATTTCCTCCACCTCCTCATCGCAGTGTGCCGAGGTTGATGCGTAAACCTGTATGACCTTCAGCGAATACCGTTTGGTGATCCTGAGTATAAGGTACGCAACCCTCGTCGACACACTCCCGATCTTTACAACGTTGTTAACGAGAGACTTGTGGACGATAAATCCGACACCGCCTTGGGACAGATGGTCGCCCTACCATTGATAGAGCAAGTTGCCGGATTCGAGAATTACGGTGTCCTCCCCCTCTCTTCGGACTTCGGATAATCCTATAATATGCCAGCGTAACTTGTCTATCTCTTCTTCCAGCTCCACGATCTTCTCGTCAGTCCTCAGGGTGCGTGCGTTTTACGTTGCCAGGTCGAGTAGTCTAAGGTGGCAACCGAACGTCCACCGGAGATTCTTAGCACCACGGTTATCTTCTTATTAAATTCAAAAGGCTGTAGAATTATGCGTTTTTTTAGAGAGAGGAAACATTTACTTCCATTTCATAAATGCTATTCATATTATATTGTCATTCAAACTTATATATTTTTTCTTCTCCTCTTTATGAGCCGATCAGGAAGTCGGCAGCAGCATCTTCATGGTAACAACTGAAAATAATATCAAAACTCTTGTAACCAAAACGCCTGCCAAGCATGACAACTATGACTAAAATTTCCTATTAAGATATTATCTATTAGGGAGGTCTATGTTTAGTCAGACTTGCGACCGGCCTGTCAGAAATAAATTAATAAGTTCTATTATTTCCTATAAATAGCTTAGTCTTTGAGCTACTACGGCTCTTATTTTCTCTAGAGTCTAGAGTATTTTATAGTATTTTCCTACGTTCAGATAATTTTAGTTTTAATTATTATTGAGGAATTAGTTAAAAATATATATATTTTCAACTGAAAAAAATTGTAAAAACAACTTAAAATTTTTTTGCATTATTTAAGCCTTTCGTTTTGGCGCCACGGGTTTTAAATCCCGCGCGAAAATGTGTTTGAATAGCCTACAAATAATTGTTCCGGGTCTGGATTTTTGTACATGTGTAATTTATGTATATAAATAGCTCTGGCCATTTCAGCCAGAGCTAATATGTATTGGCTCTGGCTGAAATTCTTTTGCAAATCCACCAACATACAAGTAAAGTACTCATGATACGAAAAACAGACTGGAAGTCGGTTGCCTCATATATCAACAGTTTGCACTGGAATGAAATAACAAGCGAAAATAATGTCGAACCCGCCTCAAACAAATTTAACATGCTATGAAGCGTATCGCTTTCAATCATGCAAGCATGCAATCCGTGTGTGCGTAAAATTTTGTCTTGACAGTGCATAAGTGTGCGTACAATCCGTACGTATCCACGAATTTTGACTTCTACGAATTCATGTGATTCTAGTAGTTTTTGCTAATATTGGTCGTGAAAAATTTGACACTGTAGATCAGGTGTTCGTTGCACACAGGTTTTTAAGGACATTAGTAACTTCTGAATGCTTATGGAATTCTCGTAGTACTTACTTGTTTTCACTGATTTCATTGACACATTAGAACCTTCTTAGTCTTAGTTAGGTATCGACAAAATTTAAAAAATAATAACAAGTTACCTGCCTCAAAGAAGATGAACTCTGTTCCATACAAGCTTGGGCCCGGCGTGAACAAAGTTTAAATATATTTTATGTTAAAGATTTAAATATTTGCTACATACGACAAAAATCATATTTTTGTAAGACCTAGTAGGTTTTGTTTTTATTTTGGTTTATTATTTGTATTTTATGTAGTAAAATCACTCGTTCTTGGACTAAGTTGTTTCATTAAATTGAATGGACACAAAAGGATGCAGTTTTTTAGTTATTATTAAATAAAATTCAACTCAAACTTTTTAATTATTTAATTATTTTCTGCAATTATTAATAAAATGTCATCTCGAAAAGCAGCCTGAGGCTGAACATTGTCTGTTCTATTCCTCTCAAAACCCAAGTAACACAATATTGTCATTATGTGGGCGCAACAACCTACTCTCCTGTAAATAAAGAAAAAAGCCAAGGGTCAAGTTAAATTAATTCATAAAAAATAAAAACACAAAATATATACGAATACAAACACAATCACAATGCCAAATGCGTATGACAAGTTTAAACTCGAAGTTACCAAGTCTCCTTCGAAACATGCAATGATCAACGACTATACAGCATATTCAATTGTGTCCGATATTATTAAAATATTTTTTTAGTTTAATAAGGTAGCCTATTCAATCGGATTTCTAAAAAGATTTCTTTAATTCAGTATTAACCTCTACAGATTCGCCTCAACGTTTCATAATTATGAGTTTTTTTTTTGATACTGAAGGCTATTTATTACAAAAAATAGCCTTCATTATCTAATGCCATAGACAAAATACATAAAAATATTTAAAAACGTTTTGTTTGCTATGGTAAAAGCATTAGTTTTCGTTTTCAGTTTTGAAAAAATGTTTTTATAGTTGTCCCATACACTACAGAAATAAAAACCATTTAATTATGCTTATAATTTATTTTTATATTACCTACATATTTTTTATAACTGTTACGAACGGTGTCAAGAACCCAATTTCATACATCTCCTTTATGGGATTCTAGGACATCCAGCAAAACCTTATTAAAATTTGATATCTGACATCTTTCAACTACACTAGCTAACTTCTAATTGAAACCTCTTTGACAAAATTTTTAAAATAATAACAAAGTTGCCTGCTTCAATTTTATGGGATCCTAGTTCATCCAGCAAAACCATATTAAAATTTAATATTTGACATCCTTCAACTACTAGCTAACTTCTAATTTAAACCTCTTTGAATTCTATAGTACGCTGTTATATCGACCACTAAAAGTGTCTTTCTGAGACAAATCTTAAAGAATTAGAGAGTAACTACAAAAGACATACTTCACCATATTTTAAAATATCTGAACGGCAAAGAGGTAACAAAAGAAAGAAGGACAGTGAAGACGCTTCTCTGCAATCCAAGACAGAAACTTTGGTTTGTGGTTTCGTGAAATTTAAAGAAGAAGTGAAATCTATGAATAAATTATTGTTTACGGAACAAAAGGAGGAACTTAAAAAGATTAATCTTACCCTTACTTGTATATGTCGGCGATTCGCCAGGGTTTTCATGCTCAGAGTCCATCTCAATGAAATAGCACGCCAAATATTAAGTAGTTTATTTTAGCACAATTGCTGATACAGAACAGAACAGTTTTTACATAAATCAACCGCCTTTATATAGTATGTGCCAAATCGATTGAGAAAAACGGACAATGACCTTTCGGTCGTTTAACCAGGGGTTACAAACCTTCAATATATAGGCACATTTTATATGTAGTACTTTCTTTATTTATAATGATTTTTTTATAATGATTGATATAATATATATTTATTAACTATTATTAAAAAGTTATGTGAAAGATCGCTGTAGAAGAAAAATCATCTATTGTTATAAAGTACTTTATTCATTTAACAACAAAAAACATTAATTTATAACACATATAAAGATTCGAGTGATAACGACACCGAATAAGTACGTACTTATGCAAAAGATAAAACTTTATTTTTAATATTATATAAGAACTTTATTTTTATTCGGTGCAATCATCACTCGTATCTTCACTTGATGAACTATCTGTAACATTAATTATAAAGCGATCTGCAGTTTGGTCAATTCTATCATCCATGCCACGCATTTTTTGTTCAACCTTAAGGACATGCTGAACACAGTTTTTCCATTTATCTGGCGTGATTTGAGTTAAACCATCTTTAAGTAAATTTTTAACATCTTTTAACTTGAAAGTTGTATTTTTTCGTGCAACGTACCCTTTCACATCTGCCCACACAAGTTCAATGGGGTTAAGCTCACAGTGATAAGGAGGTAACCTTACCACTGTGATGCTTTTTTCTTTTGCCATCTCGTCGGTGACGTAACTTCGATAGTTATCTTTAACTGCCTTTATTTTTTCCATTAAGTGGGTCTTTGTGTCCGAGGGCACGTATGCGATCTGTTTAGATTCTAGCCATTCCTGCATATTTTGTTTCCGCCAAGACATTGTTGGGGTTTTTTCTAAACGTCTGGAGTGGTAACTAGCGTTATCCATAACTATGACATCGCCGCTTTGCAGTTTTTCTATTACTTTTCTAAACCAGTCCTCGAAATGGAGAGCGTCCATACTCTCGTGGTAGTCACCAGTAGATGATGATTCAAATACCCAATCACATCCCTCCAAAAAGCCATTTTCATTGCCAACGTGTACAACTATTAATCGCTTTCCTTTACCCGAAGGGGCTTTCGCGCCAGTAGAGTAGCCTTCTAACCGTGATTGACGAGAAGATTCAATTGTGGTGTCTTCCCATACCTTTCCCATAGTATGACCTGCGTTAATCCATATTTCGTCAAGGTAAAAAATGTTACGTCCCTCGTTTCTTAATATTTGTATTTCTCTCAAATATCTGGTACGCCACAGAACTATCTCTGGGCGATCTATTAGACCACTTTTTCTGTTTCTCTTTATATATTTGAATTTTAAATGGCGCAACACACGTCGCAGGGAAGTTTTGCTCAAGTTTGGCAACTGGTCATCTTGATTTATACTGAGCAAAATTTTGTCTAAAGTCGGTAATTCTCCTGCAAGAAAGAACTGATGCACTTTCGCTCTTATAGCCAATTTATCAAAATCGTCCAACTTGTCAATTACAGACTTTTTTCTTTTATTAATTATTCCCTTTTCTGGTATTTTATGGGAATCTCTATACACGCTTAATACGCGATATATAGTGCTCTTGCTGACTCCTGAGATCTCCGAAACCTTTTCTACCATATTAACGTTTGAAGGATACACGTCTTCGGGCCAGGTGTTTTTGACATATTTGTATACATTAATGATAATCTCTTGTTCCCCGACCGACAAAGTGGTAGGTTTTCTCTTTTTTACTGGTGACGTTAAAGGTGCTCCAGAAGATGGGCCTGTAAATAAATGACAAAAATATACTACCATAGTACTACATCACATAAATACATATTGTTTTAGAAAATAAATACCACATGGTCACATAAAAAGAGCGCTTTAAGAAATAGAAAGGCTACGTCGTCGCATTTGTACCTATTTGTACGTACCTGCTACGTTTATTATGGGTCGGCGACGTCTCTTTCCACTTGATGTTGAAGGACCGGGTCCTTCACCAAATTCTCCTGAACTCATGTCGATTTAGTAACGACCGTCACAGTAAAACTAATATAACAGATTCAAAAAACAAAAACTTAACGATATAACAAATTTAACAGTAAAAACTCAACTAAAACAATGCAATGAATGCTATGAATTACCCGAGACGTACACACGCAAGCGCTATCCGAACACGAATGAAAACAAAATGGCGGACCGGCCCAAAAAAGGTGACGCATCTCTGGCTGCCATTGTCACGTTTCTTTTAGAACGAACTGACGTAACGCGCGTTTTGTTTATTTTAAAGGGATGAATTTGCAAAAGCTCAATATGGTGATTATATTGCTTCAAATATTTTTTTAATATGAAACTGTTATTAAATGAATTGCTGCGTTACTTACCATAAATTGAAATATAAAATATAACACATTTTTCGCGATGTACCGTAAGATTTTACTATGTTTATAGGAACCACAGACAATATTATTTAAGAAACAAAAAAACAAAACATATGTGCTGACCTAGAAGTGGGAATAATATCAATATTTAAATATTGTTATCACATCTAAATTGAGATTTTGTAAGTTACGCCTTTTGACACTCGGCTCATATCTGAGGTCATTGTCCGTTTTTCTCAATCGATATGGCACATACTATAGTTTCCAATAGTTTCCTTACAAGCATGGATATAGGAAATACAACTTCTTTTAAATCAAATAAATAAAATTAAGTACTACAAAATAATTCTTAAAATGGAGCTTATTATTCATAATTAATATTTTAATGAATTTAAATAACTACAAATGATTTATATTATATAAATCTTTGTTCATTTAATTTGAATAGACATTAGTTTTTCATACTCAGTAAAAATCCGGGCTCTAATACTGTTAAGAGGTGGCGCTGCAAGCAAGATTCAAGTAAAATAAACAGGACTTATTACATAAAATAATAAAATTTGATACAAAATAATGATATTAATTCTAATAGATATTAATTTGAACAGTAAAATGAGTATTTTAACAATAAATGAAGCATCAAACGTCTTCAAAATGTTCAAACAGTCAAAACAGTGTCTACTAAATATCAGACCTTAATAAGTAACAATTTTATGTTTATAAATAACTATTTAAATTTAAATCCTATATATTTGAGATATTTCTATACTAATATATTCACTTAAACGATAAACTAAAACAAATATCAATATTTGCCAATTATTGCCAATAGATGGCGGTTTGCGCCCATATAGCAATATTTGCTAATTATTGCCGATAGATGGCGGTTTGCGCCCATATATCAATATTTGCTAATTATTGCCGATAGATGGCGATTTGCGCCCATATATACAAGAAACAAATGCTAAAATTAAAAATTCGATCGAATTCCTGAGTCAGCAAAATGAAGAGTTCAAGAAGAAAATAGCTACTTTAGAATCACAGTCTAAGGAAGATAGAGCTTATATTGAGATTCTAAGAAAATAGACAATCTGCAAAAGAAACACAGGAAAGCTAATTTTGAAATTAAAAATGTACCGAAAAAAGAATTTGAAAATATATCAGATCTTATAAATATGGTAAAGATGTTGTCTAAAAACGTCGGTTCAGATTTGACTACGTCCGATATAAAGGATATCTATAAAGTACGTGGGAAAAAAAGAAAGTCTCCAAATACACCTACTGTTATAGAAACAACATCATCCCTTCAGGAAATGGATTTGCTCAAAAAATGCAAGATCTTTAATAATATGAACAAATCTAAGCTCCGTGCGAAACATCTTGGTATGACTACCTCTGAGGAGACCCCAATATTTGTATCTGAGCAATTAACTGCTAAATCTGCCAGACTCTATTTTATTGCCAGGGATTTAATTAAATCTACGGATTATAAATATTGCTGGACCAATTATGGCAATGTCTACGTTAGAAAGGATGATGAATCCGCCATTATTACATTGACTTCTGAACCCCAAATTCATAAACTGTTCAATGTAAAATGACTAGATTTGGTGTTTATGTTGTCATATTGTTTGTATTCTTGGTTTCTGTTATGGTTTTTTATTTTATGGTTTTTTATTTTACTACGCTGTACGCTACGTTGGGAGACAAACGCGCGTTTTTGGTTAGGTGTTATTACGATTTCAATTTTAATTAATGTTCTTACACTTACACTCACTCTCATACTACACACCAACACACAAAATCAATTATACATTTCCCAAGTTTACCATGGCGTAGAGATAATAGCAAAATATTTATAATTACTAAATTTTATGAAATATTTAGCATAATGACCTTTCATGTTATTCTCAAATATTCAATTTTATACTACCTCCTCGATCATTTCAATCTTTCTATTTATATTAAATTAAATGGTTACTTCTTTGCAAACACTAAATGACATAGATTGTGCTAAAATTGCTGACTCGATACAATGCAATATCCAGGACTTAGGTAAACACATTAAAATTAATAAATCAGATCTTACTATCTTTACGCAAAATATAAGAAGCGTGAATTGTAACTTTGATGATCTTTTGGTAACTATTGCGCAACTAGAATTTGATCCTGATGTATTGGTCCTAACAGAGTGTCATCTAGACAAAAGTAAAGCTATTCCTATTCTTCAAAATTATACTCATCTTGCAACAACACATCATATTAATAAGAATGATGGTGTAGTGATATATACAAAATCCTTATTAAAAGCAAAAATTACAGAAGTTGTATTAAAAGAGGCTCATGCTTACAAGTAAATATTTTTAACCATGTTGTACTTGGTATATATTGCTAGCCATCCAATAGTAACGCGTCAAATTTTATAGATTCTCTAAATACCCATTTGTCAACTATGAATTCTGCTAATGTTACTATCACAGGTGACATAAATATAAATATAATTCCTAAATCTAATGAAAAATTATATGAATGCAATAACAGAATAAATTATTTGTACATGTTGTCTGCACACGGTTTATTAAATGGACATAATTTTCCTACTCGAGAAAATAGTTGACTAGATCATATAATTATAAAATGAAATGGATCTAAAGTATCAGTATTTATAGCAATTATTAACATAACAATTACTGATCATCTAAGTCTATTACTAATCCTATCAAAAAGTAAACATAAATCTATACAGACTAAAACTAAATTAATAATAGATTACGAGAAAGCCTACAATGTTTTGCTTGAAAGAAACTTAGAGAGTCTACTCTTGTGTGAAGACTCTAACTTACTTATTGAACAGCTTACTCAAAAGTTAAAAGAATCAGTGGATGAGGCTAAAGTTACTAAGTATCTTCCAAAAACTCAGCGAACTATAAAGCCTTGGATCAGTACAGGTATTTTGCGATGTATAAGGAACAGAAACCAAACGCAGCTTAAACTAAGATCTGACCCAGATAATAATATTCTAAAAATAATATTTAAAAGATATCGTAATCATTGCAACAATTTGATAAACAAACTAAAGAGAAAATACGAACGGGAACAACTTACTAATGCTTCTAAAAATTCAAAAAATCTTTGGAAAACTATAAATACTATTTATTACTCAATACAAACCCTCTAAGACACATAGCAATGAACTCCTTACAATAAAATCGTCTCCTAATGAATCAATTAATTTTGTTGGTGAATTTTTTGCTAACATTGGAAAAAAAACTAGCTAATGACATCAATACACCTGAAAATCGTATACAAAATACAAGTCCTCATTTGACATCATTCGTTCTTTTTGACACTGATCCACAGAAAGTTGTCCTTACTATTGATAGTCTCAAAACTGATAGTGCTGCTGGTTGGCACAATATTCCTACTAAATTTCTGAAATGATGTAATTTTCTCATCGCCCCTGTAATTAGTAATTTAGCTTTTCGTACAGGATTATTCCCGCTCTCACTTAAAAAATCTTTAATTACTCCGATTTATAAAAGTGGTAAGAGAGACGATGTCAACAACTATAGGCCTATCTCAGTCCTTACATCTATTTCAAAAATTTTAGAAAAAATAATAAACATTCGAATAATTAAGTATTTAACTAAATATAACAAATTATCAAAAAATCAATTTGGATTTAGACAAAAAATTTCTACTGAAGACGCGGTTTTAGCACTTACTCCTTTAATAATTGAAAATGTTCATCACGGAAAAAATGTATTACAGTTTTTCTTGATTTTTTTGCATTTGACACCGTCTCTCTTCCCACTCTAGTTGCTAAACTAGAACATATCGGCATTCGAGAAAAAGCACTTGAATTGATGAGGGACTATTTACAGGGACGTACCCAGAGGGTGAAAATTGGAGACTACCAAAGCCAAGACTTCGACATTACTTACGGCGTACCACAGGGGAGTATCTTGGGCCCTACTCTATTCTTGATATATATTAATCAGCTCACAGAATTAAATATTGAGGGTGGCCAAGTCTTTTCGTATACTGATGACACTGCTATTGTGTTTACTGATAGTACTTGGAAAGATGCATTTGAGAAGGCTGAAAAAGGTCTTTGTAAAGTGTCTAGATGGCTCAAACATAATCTACTAACACTAAATGTTAATAAAACCAACTATATGTGTTTCAGTATAGATAAATGAACACAGCCCCCTAGTGAAACTTCACTAAAAATTCATCAACGTGATGATACGGATTTTTTAAATTATAATTGTGAAAAACTTGAGCGAGTACATAACACAAAATACCTAGGAATAATTTTTGACCAACATCTTTCATGGATTAATCAAATAGAATACGTAAAGGTCAGAATTCGTAAGCTTATATGGATATTTAAAAAACTGCGTTACATTACAACGACTAAATTGATAAATCAAATTTACACATCTTTAGCTCAGTCAGTTCTAGGATATTGCATTACGGTATGGGGAGGGTCGGCAAAAACTAACTTACTGAACATAGAAAGAGGACAACGATACCTTCTTAAAGTTATGTATTTTAAGGCTATTAGATTTAATACCGAACAACTGCATAATATTAGTGATGTTCTTACGGTGAGGCAACTATATATCTTACAGTCAATTTTAAAAACACATACTAACTCGCCATATGATCCAAAAAAAACATCTAAACGGGGGAATCATAACGTCATTTAACAAATTTATGTAAAATCTAAATTTGCTGAGAGACAGTACTGTGCCCAATCAAGATATATGTATAATTACTTAAATAAAAAGTTAAACTTTCACCGGCTTAATTATCGCGAATGTAAAAAAATACTAACCGATCATCTTAAAAAATTATCTTATCACACCACAGAAATCATTCTACGTCACGGAATTAAATAATATATTTGTTTATCAGAATAAAATAGAATTAAATAAAATTACATAAAATAATAATAGTAAAAATGCTTACACTTAAAAGCAATTACAATCACACGTACACACATACACTCACACGCAAACACACACACACACACACACAAACACACACCTACTCTAAATCATAGGTAATCTTGCTCGGCATATCTCAATATTTAATATTATTAGGAAGAGCGGTGCCTCCTGACACAGGTATTCTTTTATACTTACTAGGAGGCTCCAATTACTTTATTAATTAGTATGCCTTGAGAAAAAAATAAATGGATTTTTAATTTTAATTTAATTTAATTTAATTTTAATAAGTACACGCATGAAATTAAAGTAGGTCGCTGAAACAGCAACATAGAATGCTAGATCACCCCTGGATTAATAAGATGTATGAAACACCGGGACAAATTGCACCTTGAGTATAGAGCTGATCCAAATAACCG
Source organism: Parnassius glacialis (assembly GCA_033319125.1). Classification (NCBI taxonomy): domain Eukaryota; kingdom Metazoa; phylum Arthropoda; class Insecta; order Lepidoptera; family Papilionidae; genus Parnassius; species Parnassius glacialis. The sequence continues at coordinate 33,386,650 of JAVANC010000021.1, forward strand.
ACGTAAATTATTGGTCTACATGCGGTATAGAAACTTTTTTCACATTCTATTACGGAATATTAAAGTTGAACATAACAAAAAGGAAATTACTGAAAACAAAGACAATGCACGTAGTCTTTGAAATAAAATTAAAAGCTTATGCTATAATTCTACGTCAGAGTCCCACCTCATGAAACTTATCAAGGATCTGAACAATCCAACTTACCAAGAATCACAGATGTTCAAAATATAACCCAAACTCTTTCTATCTGCATCCTACAGACGAACAAGAAGTGAGCAGAATCATTCACAACCTAAAAACCAACAGTTCTCCAGGATTAGACCATGTCACTATTACGCTGCTTAAAAAGTCCTGCAGTAATATTATTATTCCTCTCGTTAACATATTTCATTTAAGCCAAGAAAAGGGAGTTTTTCCAGAATCCTGGAAAACTGCAGCAGTGTCACCTATTTTCAAAAATGGCTCTCCAACCTTGCCGGAAAACTACAGTCCAATCTCTTTACTTAGCATCATATCGAAAATTCTAGAGAAGATAGTGAACAGGCAACTTGTCCGTTTTCTACATAAAAATCGGATTATCTCGGATAAGCAATATGGTTTTCGACAGGGAAAAGCGACCGATGACGCTGTAGCAGTACTAACTGACCAGATATCACAAAATGTGGAGAGTGGGAAATGTTGCATAGGTGTTTTTCTCGACCTGTCACGAGCTTTTGACTTTGTCTCTGTTGGCCTCCTCTTGAAAAAGCTAGAAGTCGCTGGAGTAGGGGGAAATACACTTCAATGGTTTGAAACTTACCTTAAAATGCGAAAACAGTGCGTAATAGTAGGAAAACACACTAGTAGGCAACTGCATGTTAATTTTTGCATTCCCCAGGGCAGTGCCCTTGGACCTACTCTCTTCACTCTGTACTTGAACGATACCCTCGAACAAAAATTGCCTAATTCAAATGTAATCGCTTACGCAGATGATACAACCATATTGTTTTACGATACGACATGGAGTCGAGTATACAGTACCGCGGAACAAGGCCTATCTCGGGTTGCCATGTCCTTAAATGTAAATCTACTTACACTAAATCAGAAAAAGCCTATATACGTATGCTTTTCTAAATCTAGACGAACGAGTCCTCTGATTATTATCCTTTAATAATTCATCACTGCAGGAATGATTATAACTATCTGCATGGCTGTAACTGTGAACCGATTGCGCGCTCTAAAATGACCAAATATCTTGGAGTTATCATAAATGAAAACCTAACATTTGATGCCCATATTTCAAATCTGTCTTCCCGTGTGCGAAAGTTCATTTTCATTATGAAAAAACTGCGAGTTTGTACTCCTGTGGATATAATACGTCAGGTATACTTTGCACTATGCTAATCTATACTGCAGTATTGCATTTCTGTTTGGGGCCGCGCTGGAAGGACTGCATTTATGACATTGGAAAGGGCTCAACGTGCACAAATTAAAGTTATATTGAATAAACTATTCACATATCCCACCAACTCTCTGTATGAAGAATTTAAAGTACTACGGGTACGACAGCTGTTTATTTACAATGCCACACTCAATGTGCACAAAACTGTAAGATCTCGGCCGGATTACAATGATTTAAGAAGCAAACGAACGTTTAGAAAACATTTTAATTTAAATGAGCGCGAATAATCTTCACACGTAGTTGAAGTAAGCTTATTGACGTTAATTTAATTCATACTTTAATTACATTAAAAAAAAAGTAGTTGAGTCGAAAGTAATGGATGGCGACTTAAAAAATGCATCCCGTATTTTATTCTCAAACGACATAATGGCTCCTCGTAATGTCGAAACTCTTGAAAGCCTTCATCAGAAGCATCCTTCGCTCAAAACTTCTCAGGGTTTACCGTTGCCTCCCAAGACTTCTATGCAACCTTTACGCATTTCTGAAAAAGACACTTTAGAAGCAATTATGTCATTTTTGAATGGCTCTGCTGGCGGCATTGAGGGAATTACGCCTCAACATCTTAAAGATCTTGTGAGCGTTTCTGTCGGTGACGTCGGCAGAGTACTTCTTAAAGACATTACAAATTAAGTAACTTCATGCTTTCTGGTAATGTTAATCCAAATTTCAATCCATTCTTATATGGGGCAAGATTATGTGCCTTCAAAAAAAAAGGATAACGGTATTCGTCCTATTACCGTTGGTTCTACATTTCGACGCTTAACTTCAAAATTAGCTTGCAGGCACATAATCTCTAACCTTAAGAACAAATTTCAGCCTACTCAACTAGGCTTTGGCACTAGAGGTGGCTGTGAGGCGGCGGTACATTCAGTATAACATCTTTAACAAACTCTGATGCATGTTCTTGTGAAGATTGACCTAAGTAATGCTTTTAACTCTATCGATAGGGTAACCTTGCTGAAAGAAGTGGCTAACAATAACCCCGAAATTTATCATTACGTTTGGCAATGTTATAGTCAAAATACTAACTTGTTTTACGAAAACCATGTTATCGATTCTGCTGTCGGTGTTCAGCAGGGTGACCCACTAGGTCTAGCACTTTTCAGTTTGGAAGTTCAACCCATTATTTCAAATTTGAAATCCAAGCTGAATGTCTGGTACCTGGACGACGGTACACTGGGAGATAGAGCAGATGACGTCTTCAGTAATCTTACTCATATTCTTCGAAATTTTAAAAATATTGGTCTTGAACCAAATAGCAATAAATATGAAATATTTTTTCCAATAATTTATCTACTTCTCATAGAGACACTTTAATTCAAAATTTTAATCATATTTGTCCAGGAATAAGAACTGTCAGTACGGAATCACTATACCTGCTAGGTGCCTCGTTGTTTTTCGATAGTATTAAACCTGTTTTAAAAACAAAATTTGATCAGTTTTTAAACCACGTTGATAAATTGTATAAATTAAACCCCCACATAGCTCTTACTATTTTAAAATATTGTCTTCTTGTACCTAGATTTACATACTTACTCCGCTCGAGTCCAGTCTGGAAATGTTCGAAAATTTTACAAGATATTGATAATAATCTTAAAATAGCTATAGATAAATTTTTAAATTTAACTTTAAATACAACAGCCTGGACTCAAGCTACTTTACCTATAAAATTTGGTGGCATTGGTGTGAGAAATCTTTCTAGCGTTGCATTGCCTGCTTTCCTTGCTTCCGTACATAGTGTCAGTGACTTATGTAATATAGTTTTAAATAATAAAGTAGACCTATGCTTTGCTGCGAAGGCAGGGCAGACATGGCAAACGCTCTGTCCTGGTGAAAATATTCCACTGGAAGTTAACCAACGAAAACAGTGGGATATTCCGTTGGTACAGGGCGTGCAGAAGGATTTGTTTCATAATCTCCATAGTGACCAAGATAAGGCACGCCTTCTAGCTGTTTCGACTAAGGAATCTGGTCACTGGTTACCCGCTTTACCATCAAGTAGTCTCGGCACATTACTTGATGCGGAAAGCTTACGCATTGCCGAAGGAATCCGACTAGGAGCGGCGATTTGTCAACCCCATCAGTGTCCTTGTGGTAGCAGCGTCGACAAGTTTGGGCTCCACGGACTTTCATGTAAGAAAAGCGCTGGTAGATTTTCACGACACAGTTCTTTGAATGATGTCATCCGAAGGGCTCTTGTGTCTATAAATGTTCCCTCGGTTTTAGAGCCTTGTGGAATATTTAGAGACGATGGCAGGAGACCCGACGGTATGACATTGGTCCCTTGAGAGAGAGGTAAAGCCCTGGTGTGGGATGCTACTTGCGTAGACACTCTGGAGGCCTCTCATCTCAGGGGTACCTCGTTTAGAGCCGGGGCGGCATCAGAGGCAGCTGAACTGAGTAAGTGGCGCAAATATGAGTCTCTGAGAGATGACTACATATTTGTGCCATTTGCTGTAGAGATTATCGGTCCGTGGGGTCCACGTGCGGTGAGGTTCCTAAAGGAACTCCATCCGCGGCTGGTCGTTGCTGCTGGCGATAAGAGGGATGGTTCTTTTCTCGCTCAAAGGCAAAGTATAGCCATTCAGCGGGGAAACGCAGCCAGCGTTCTTGGCACGTTACCGCGGGGAGTAGGACTATATGATAATTAAGTTTCTAGTTTTAGTTTTTTTTTAATTATTATTATAGTTTGTAATAAGTATTACAAGTAATATTTAAATCTAGCCGTGAAATAAATTTAAAATAGTGCAAAGTAAAATTTAATTATCGAACGACTAAATTCAATACCTAGAGGATAAACTTGAACAGTGGGAGGTAACGCTTAGAAAATATTTTCCTTAAAATCCGCTTGCCATTAGAATATAAAAACTTTTTTGTTATTTTAAGACTTAAATCTTTCTAGCGTTGCATTGCCTGCTTTCCGTGCTTCCGTGCATAGTGTCAGTGACTTATGTAACATAATTTTAAATAATAAAGTAGACCTATGCTTTGCTGCGAAGGCAGGGCAGACATGGCAAACGCTCTGTCCTGGTGAAAATATTCCACTGGAAGTTAACCAACGAAAACAGTGGGATATTCCGTTGGTACAGGGCGTGCAGAAGGATTTGTTTCATAATCTCCATAGTGACCAAGATAAGGCACGCTTTCTAGCTGTTTCGACTAAGGAATCTGGTCACTGGTTACACGCTTTACCATCAAGTAATCTCGGCACATTACTTGATGCGGAAAGCTTACGCATTGCCGAAGGAATCTGACTAGGAGCGGCGATTTGTCAACCCCATCAGTGCCCCTGTGGTAGCAGCGTTGACAAGTTTGGGCTCCACGGACTTTCATGTAAGAAAAGCGCTGGTAGATTTTCACGACACAGTTCTTTGAACGATGTCATCCGAAGGGCTCTTGTCTTTATAAATGTTCCCTCGGTTTTAGAGCCTTGTGGAATATTTAGAGACGATGGCAGGAGACCCGACGGTATGACATTGGTCCCTTGAGAGAGAGGTAAAGCCCTGGTGTGGGATGCTACTTACGTAGACACTCTGGCGGCCTCTCATCTCAGGGGTACCCCGTTTAGAGCAGGGGCGGCATTAGAGGCAGCTGAACTGAGTAAGTGGCGCAAGTATGAGTCTCTGAGAGATGACTACATATTTGTGCCATTTGCTGTAGAGACTATCGGTCCGTGGGGTCCACGTGCGGTGAAGTTCTTAAAGGAACTCCATCCGCGGCTGGTCGTTGCTGCTGGTGATAAGAGGGCTGGTTCTTTTCTCGCTCAAAGGCTAAGTATAGCCATTTAGCGGAGAAACGCAGGGAGCGTTCTTGGCACGATACCGCGGGGAGTAGGACTATATGATAATTAAGTTTCTAGTTTCAGTTTTTTTTTTTTATTATTATAGTTTTTAATATTGTATATAATAAAAATCTGTCATTTGATATAATGTTTTCTTTTATTTTAGTTACAGTAATTATATTGTAACTTTTATATTATAATAAAGTACTTTAATTACAGCCTATCAGAAGTCCAATGCCAAACCAAGACCTCCCTCAGATTGGAGTTCATTTTTTTATTATATTATATCTCTCTAAATATTTGCTCTAGTAGCTACTAGCTACTACTTGGCAGGCGAGTTGGCAACCGCAGTTTTTTAATTATTGTACGGTCTTTACAAACCGCACATTTTTGCACTTAAGCATTTTTACCATATTGTATCATTTTTCATTCTCATCCATTCAGTACGCAATCATTCGCCGTCGCGCATTGTACTCACTATCAATAATATCAGAATAAATTACATAATCAGTTCAAGTCTTTATCATTTTTATCAACTTCTAAGATTGTACAGCACAGCAGCTCGTACATCTTAATGGTCCTTCGAGCATTGATCTAGTGCCGGTAAGAGAAAAGCGGGACCACGCGGTTCGACAACGTGACTTCGTTTCGCCGTTTAGTGCTGCCCACGTATTACCGCCTACTTAGCAAAAACGCTACAAGTTATTTTTAAAAGCTATTGCGCAGTGAACAATTTTCTGCTACCGCATACATCATCACCAGCAGCAGTGATTGGTAAACATCACGCCATCACTCACGAAAAACATTTTTTGTCTTGTGTTTCTGTGTCTGAAGTGCAATAGCGAATCGGTCGAGTCGGCCTCCCACAAGCGGGTCTCACCGACGAGATTGAGAAGGCGCATATATTGCATTAGGATACCGGAGCACTTAGCAACAGCATCACCTCCGTGACTCGGAAGCATCCGTCACCGGATTATCAATCAAATCGTCCATTAATCAAATAAAAATGGAAGATTTACTATCAACTCAGCAACAACTTCTTCAAGCAATGGAGCAGTTATTCACCAACTTCAAGAAAGATGGAGCTGAAAGAAAAACCCCATCTTACATATCAAGGCGACTAGAGACTCTGGATCAGTACTGGAGAGAGTTCCAAGCCAATCATGTCAAGTTGTGTGAGTACGAGGACCAAGACTACACTTATTTCTTGGAAAATCACTTCGAAAAAGCAAAGTCATATTACACCGACTGTCGGAGAATTATTCAGCAACACCTATCTACTGATCAAGAAAAGAAGTCAGTTCTGAGACCTGCTACTCCTTTAGCCGGCGTGACTACAGATTGGCGTCCACCATCAACGGCTGCAACAGCGTCCCCATCAGGTCAGGCCAGCACCAGCCGAGTAGACAGAGGTAACCACAGCAAACTTGACGAGATGTACCGGAAACAAAAAAGCAATTTTAAAGCACTAGAACGAGCAATCAATGCCACTAATCTCGAGTTACTTACCGAAAAGTGGGAGCTCGAGGACAGCTTACGTGACTTACAACTTCGCTGGAATGCCGTGGACTCCTTACACTGGGAGATCGACAGCGAGCTTACCACAGAAGATGTGCAGTACGAAAAAACATACTACATGTTCGAAGACAGCTACAAAAAGATCAAAAAATCAATCAACAGCAAGATGTGGTCCGTATCTCATCAAAAGCATTCTACGCCAAAAATGGAAATCCCTACGTTCAGCGGCAACTATCAGCAGTGGTCATCTTTCAAAGATCTCTTCATGGAAATGATCCACAAGAATAAATTCATTTCAAATGTGCAAAAAATGCAACATTTAAAAAGCAAGGTCAAGGGAGAAGCCGAGAAACTAATACAACATCTAAACATTAGTTCAGAAAACTATGAAACATGCTGGGAAATTCTGAATCATCGGTATAACAACAAACGATTGATTTTTAGTTCTCACATGAACACGCTTTTTGGCTTGCCAACAATACAACACCAATCATCATTTGCCCTGAAAAAATTGCACGACACCACAAAAGAGTGTCTAAGTGCCGTAAAAAACTTAGGCGTGAATACATCAAGTTGGGATCCTTTGGTGGTACATTTGTTGATGCAGAAATTGGACACTGATACACACAATGACTACTTCGAATATCTTGAAGATCCGAGGGAATTGCCTACGCTATCAGGATTTCTAACTTTTTTGGAAATGCGATTCACAGCATTAGAATCGTCTCGACGCAAGCAAGAAGCGCCGCGGAGCAATCAGCAAGCTACCTATCAAGATTCCAAAAAAGCTCAATATTCCAAGGCATACCCGGGTGCATCAACTAAGGCATTTATCAATCATACAAATGTGAAGTCATTGAAATCGTTAGCAAGGAATAAATACACGTGTCCATTGTGCAATGAACAACATGGAATTTTCCACTGTAAATCGTTTCTAGGTCAGACACCAGAATTAAAACGAAAAACAGTGGCAAAATTGAATTTATGCGAAAACTGTCTTTTTGATCATAAAGGCAAGGACTGTTTTTCCGACAAAAGATGCGCGCATTGCAAATGCGGTCACAATACTTTATTGCACGAAGCATACGCATCAAATATCAACGCGAGCGAGCGAGACAGCAACAAAAGAGTTACACAGCAAAGAAACGTGACACATGTTTCACAAGAAAACGTCGCCGAAATCCTCCTGGCAACAGCCCAAATCAAGGTGCTATCAGCTGATGGAAGCTATCTGACGATGCGAGCGCTGATTGATCAAGGGTCACAAACATCACTTATAAGCGAAAATGCCGCTCAAAGACTTGGCCTTCCACGACAACGTTGCAAGGGTATTATTTTCGGGATTGGCACAAAGGAAAATAACTGCAAAGGTATCATCACTATAACAGCATCATCTATGAATTCAGAATACACATTCAATACTGACGTCATCATCATGAAAAGTTTGGTAAACAATCTACCGAACAGATCCTTTGACAAACCGTCATGGAAACGTCTTGAAGGCATACGGCTTGCTGATCCAGACTTCAATATCAGCCGTCCCATAGACATATTACTGGGTGCGAACATCTACTCGAACATCATCATGAGTGGAATCATCAGAAAAGATGAAAATCAACCGATTGTTCAGCAATCACGACTCGGTTGGATCATCTGCGGCAACCTGAAGTCTTATCAGTGTAATGTTGTTCTGCACGATTTACAAAATATTCAGAGGTTTTGGACAATCGAAGACATAGCAGACAACAAAATAACAATATCATCCGAGGATCAATACTGCTTGGAGCATTATAACAACACAACAACACGACGAGAAGACGGTCGATATGTTGTACGTCTGCCCATGAAACCAGGCTTCGAAGAAAAGCTGGGTGATTCAAAGCAGAAGGCCGTGGCACAACTTTATCAGCTGGAAAAGAAATTCGCCAAAAACGAAGACCTCGCAGCAATGTATAAAAACTTTATGCGCGAATACATTGAATTAGAACATATGCAGCAATGTACTCGTAACAGAAACACGATCCCGGCAACGAGTTGCTACCTGCCACATCATTGTGTACAGCGCGCCGAATCGCTTACAACTGCATTACGCGTCGTATTTAACGCGTCATCAAAGACGTCATCAGGCTACAGCCTAAACGACTTGATGTACAACGGACCCAATCTGCAAGCAGACTTACTATCATTGATCATAAGTTGGAGACAGTATAAGGTCGCCTTCACTGCAGACATCGAAAAAATGTTTCGAGCGATCCTCTGCAATAATAACGACAAACATCTACAAAAAATCATATGGCGTGAATCATCAAATCAGCCACTTCAAGAATACGAACTATTAACTGTGACGTACGGGACGAAAGCAGCGCCGTTCCTGGCAATGAACACACTAAAGCAATTAGCACGCGACGAAGGACAGCATTTCCCTGAAGCAGCTAAGGTGTTGAAGAGAGACTTTTTCATGGACGATGTCTTAAGCGGTCAGCACAGCATCCCAGCTGCTCTAAAATTAAAAACAGATCTGATCAACCTACTCAGATCAGGGGGGTTTAATCTACGAAGGTGGTGCTCAAACAGCAATGAGTTACTACAAGCAGCAGGATCAGACACAGATAGCAATCATCAAATTGGGTTTGATTTCAAGCAGAAAGAATCAACAAAGACCCTGGGACTGCGCTGGAACCCTCAGAAGGACGTCTTCACCTTTGAGCTCAAAATCAACACATCAACAGACAAACCAGCCTCAAAAAGGTCACTACTTTCAGACATCTCAAAGGTTTTCGACCCGGCCGGGTGGCTCTGTCCTGTAACAACAAGATTGAAACTCTTATTCCAATCAGTCTGGAAAGAAGATTTGAAGTGGGATGACCAACTTCCACTAAGCATTGAAGAAGAGTGGTCTAAGATCAAACATGACCTCGAAGGCATCAATCAAATCCAAGTACCAAGATGGCTTCAAAGTTATGAGAACGACGACATTGAGCTACACGGGTTCTGCGATTCCTCAGAACGTGCCTACGCTTGTGTTATCTACAGCAAAATCAAGAGCAAGAAACAAGGTGAACAAGCAGTAGTTCTGATAGCAGCAAAATCAAAACTAGTTCCGACATCAAAAATCATATCATTGCCGAAATTAGAACTGTGTGCCGCTCACTTATTATCAAGACTCATGCAGACAGTCAAACACAGTCTATCAGAGCAAAACATCAAGACCTTCGGCTGGTCAGACTCAACAGCTGTGCTCGGCTGGATCCAAGGCGACATCAATCGCTGGAAGCCATTCGTCGCCAACCGTGTACAACAAATCAAAGAAATCATACCTGCGGACTGTTGGCAGTATGTCAAGTCGACTGATAATCCAGCAGACTGCGCCAGCCGTGGGGTATCAACAGCAATCCTCAAAAATCATCCCTTGTGGTGGCAAGGCCCATCATGGCTGAAAACATATCAAAAAGAAACCACCACAAAAACATACACTACGAATCAAGAAGTGAAGAAAGCAATGCAAACCAACGTCACTATTCAACGTCACAGCTCTGACGTAATCGAAGCGTTGATAAACAAACATAGCTGTATGACGCGAGTGACGCGTATACTTACCTGGGTATTGCGGGCGGTGTCGAATTCCAAACCGAAGACGCCGTATCTAACTGCACCTGAAATCAAACAAGCAAAATACATTATTATAAAGCACATACAAGAAAAGTATTTTTATGAAGAAATACTTACCATCAAGAAGCAGGGGAAAGTGAAGCGTAACAACAAACTGCTGTCCCTTAATCCATTCTTGGATAAAAACGATCTTCTAAGAGTTGGTGGCAGGATCAATAATGCAAGCATCGATGAAAACATGAAGCATCCTCTCATCGTGCCACACAGCGGACACTTCACTGAGCTCATAATCGATCAGGCACACAAAGCCACCTTCCACGGTGGAGCCCGCCTGACTCTATCGCATCTGAGACAGCATTACTGGATTATTGGCGGCAACAGGGCTGTCAAAAAACGCATCCGTGAATGTGTTGTCTGCAGAAGACACAACCCAATCAAACAGACTCAAATCATGGGAGACCTACCGTCAGCAAGATGTAACCCAACCAGGCCATTTTACCACGTTGGTACCGATTACACCGGTTTCATCGACGTGAAAGCAAACAAAGGACGAGGCATAAAAACGACGAAAGGATACGTCGCAGTTTTTGTGTGTATGGTCACTAAGGCCGTACACCTGGAAATGGTATCAGACCTCTCCTCATCAGCATTCCTCGCAGCACTCCGACGAATGGCAGCGCGCCGTGGAGCACCGCGTCACCTGTACAGCGACAACGGGACCAACTTCGTCGGCGCCTACAAACACTTACAGCAGGAATTCATCAATCTTCGACAAGCCTTGGACGATGATTTCTTCGCAGCAATATCAGACATGGAGATCGAATGGCACTTCAACGCCCCCTCGTGGCCTAGTGCAGGAGGTCTATGGGAAGCGGCGGTGAAAAGCCTAAAATTCCACTTACGAAGAGTCATCGGAGCACAAAAGCTTACATTTGAGGAGCTATCAACATTGTTGTCACAGCTGGAAGCGTGCCTGAACTCAAGGCCACTGTGCGCCCTGAGCGAAGATCCCGAGGACATCAACTTCCTCACCCCGTCACATTTTCTGGCGAGTGGCCCCACCCTCACCATCATCGAAACCGAAAGGGACGAGCGCACACGTTGGCAACTGGTACAGAAAATCTTCTACGACATATGGAAGAGATGGCAGTCCGAGTTCCTGTGCCAATTATCAGCTAGAAGCAAGTGGCAACAGAAGCAAAGAAACATGAAAATTGGTGACGTTGTCGTCATACATGACGTCAACTTACCTCCCGGCAAGTGGGCGCTCGCTAGAGTTGTTGAACTTCACCCTGGAAAGGACGATCTGGTCCGAGTGGTGTCCCTGAAAACTAAAAACAACATTATCAAGAGGCCTATTACAAAAATATCACCACTTCTATCAGATGATTACGTTGGTAGCGAGCAAAATTCGGAATCAAGCAATAAGGAGTCTACAGCAAAAAGCACCAAAGCAAAAAGAACGCGAAGCAAAAAATCATGCAACTTCATAGCTTTAGCAATGTTGACTTTACTTACCATCATTTCACCCGTTCAGTGTGCCTTCAACCTACTTAGTCTAAGCAATAATCAGAGCATTTATTTGGACAAAATTTCCAACATGCACCTTGTCAGAGATCAGTGGAAACTCATTGTCTACTACGAAATGAATCCGTACTGGCAAGGCATTGAATTGTATCGCAAGTACTTCGATTATTTGGATAACATATGCTCCAAGATATCCAAACAAACAAAATGTGACGTAATGTTGTCACAACTACGTCATGAGGCCACTGAACTGGACTACTATCATCATATGTTGCTCGGTCAGCAATACACGCGCTCGAGACGCCGGCGCGGGCTTATCAACGGTGTCGGATACCTAGCGCACAGCTTGTTCGGTGTGTTAGACGAAGAGTTTGCTCAAAAATACGAGAGAGACATCAATATAATCAGGATGAATCAGAAACATCTTGCTCTTTTATGGAAAAATCAAACATCCGTGGTTGAAGCTGAATATAACCTTTTGAGTCGAATCGAAGAGTCTATTAACAAGCAGTACAAGATCTTCAATGCCCACATCATAGAGCTAGAAAAAGAAGCCAACATCATAACAAAGGAAATTCAGACCGAAAAAATCATCAATGAATTTATTCTCTCATCCATGATAGCAAACAACATTTTGGCCAATCTTAAAAACATTCAAGAAACGTTGGTGGAGACCATCACAGACATCCACTATGGGCAGTTTAATGTTTATTTATTAACGCCTGAACAACTGAATGAAGAGTTAAATATTATCTCTGGCCAATTATCAAAGGAATTAGCTCTGCCTATAAACAACATCCAAAACAACTTATCCAGACTCTATCATTTACTGGAAGTAAAAGCAAGGATGACAAGCCAATACTTTATTTTCGAGATCAAAATCCCGTTGGTAAGCAGGGATACCTACGAGATTTACAGGCTTATATCTATCCCGCAGCAAGTACAAAAACAGATGGTCCGCATCACTCCTATCGCAGATCATATCGCGATCAACATCCAAAAGGACTCGTACGTACCATTATCAGAAGAAGAAGTTCGAAGATGTACACAGTTCAACGCTGAGACTCACCTTTGCCCGCTACAGAAACCTATTTTCCATATGAATTCGGACGATATTCTCTGCATCAAAAATGAAGACACAGGTCAGTGTGAAATCAAAACTTCGCCCTGCAAGGATATATGGGTTGAACTTAACAAACTAAATACGTACCTGTACTTTTGCTGTTATCAAAGGATGATAAGAATAATATGCGAGCATCATGTTACAGCGCAACGACTTAGCAAGGCCGGTATTATCATTCTCGAGGACGGCTGTTTCATTAAAAGTGAAACATTGACAATATTTTCACACAGAAAGCAGGTCACTAATTATAATATCAAGCCCGACCTTGCAAAGATAGACATACCTCCAATCAATGATGTCATCAACCTATCTATTCCTCTCCAAAGGCTCGAGAAATTCGACGAGTCAGAAAATGAGGAGAATCGAAAACACTTGTCAAGTATTGGACACCAAATAGAGCAGCTGAAGACAAGCAACGCTGATACAGAGATGGTAAATCAGTTATCAAACCACGACCTACATCAATATGTGCTTATTTATCTTCTGCTGGGAGCAGCTATACTAGCATCAACATTAATCGCCTTGCGGAGTCTACGCCGCAGATGCGCCGCACGTATACAAGGTCCCTCTCAAAGCGAAAGATCAGCTGGCTTGAATGTACAGTTCACTGGCACGAACCGAAACACAGAGCAAGCAACATCGGTCGAGCCCCGCGGTATCGCAGTTACGTCATCGGGTGAACTGAGTGCACGCGCACTGGATAAGTCGACGTCGCCTACAGTTTGCAAACGTTTTTGTGATCTTAGTGCAGTGTAGTGAAGTGTGAAATTTATAAGTTTTTTAATTGAAATTTATAAGCTAATTTTTATAGTATAATCATCGTTATCAATTAGTATCAATTTGTAATCGCCTATCAATCATCATCTGTTCTCTCTCTCTCTCCCCGCAGCATGTACGGTCTTTACAAACCGCACATTTTTGCACTTAAGCATTTTTACCATATTGTATCATTTTTCATTCTCATCCATTCAGTACGCAATCATTCGCCGTCGCGCATTGTACTCACTATCAATAATATCAGAATAAATTACATAATCAGTTCAAGTCTTTATCATTTTTATCAACTTCTAAGATTGTACAGCACAGCAGCTCGTACAATTATTTTGAGTTTTTATCAGGAAAATGCTGCTAGTTATAATTTTTATTGTTATTGATTTTTTACTACTTTTTTCTTATTAATGAAATATTTAACGATACAATTATTATTATTATTTGTATAAAAACTAGATCAAAATAGAAAAGAAATAAATATATGTATAATATAATGTCTAAATGTTGTATACTTACATGTGTATATAACACACAATATACTCACGAATTACTGTATTCAATCGCTACATTTACTAAAGCGGAAACTGCATTGAACGATATAAACTCTACTTCCGTGCGAAAAGAGATATGAATTACCCTTGTGGCGCGCATAAAGACGTTTTACTCCAAAAAACTCAATACATCAATATCTAGAAAAAAAAATTATTAACACATTCGGCTTAAAAATATAATCAGGTGAATTCTGTGCTTGCTATCCTTACTTTGAACAAACTTACAGCGGCGTTACTGAACTCATTTTATTGTATCATACATAATCCTTTGACAAAGGTATTGTCAACCTTCAAACCTCATAATTTAAATTTTTAAACTTTAATTAATATTTACAAATAATATTTGGACACATTTAATTGCAAAACTTACATGACGATAAGTGTTTGCGGCACCCATGAACATCTGCAACAACAGAGGAATTGCAGGTGTGCTGCCAACCATTGGGACAGAAGAGTATACTTTTCTCTATAAATGCTAGTAAGAACAAATTCCACAAATTAATCTTCAGGCAGGTTATGTACGGAAAATCTTACAATGTAGGAGCGTCAACCATCCAGATAGTATGGATTTAACTAATTCCAACGATTCCTTAAAGCATCCACTTGGTAAATGCGGTAAAAATTCAAATAGATGTAACATCACTTCGCAAGGCCCGTGAATCAAGCCACTATTTGATCAGTGATTCGAGTCGAAGACGGTGGTACTCGGGAACTCAAAGATAAGAACAATATTCGATGTGAAGCCGAACTTGCGGTTATGAGATGCCTATTTCTGATTACCTATTTCTATTGCTGCATTTATGATGATATAATATGTCTGGTAGAAATTTTAATTAATATAAACATTCCAAATAATTTCACATGTGAAAATTTTTCAGTATCTAAACTCAAAATCACAAACTATAATAGACATAGAAAGTTACAGTTTATAACGTCTCACTACTCCTCTTGTCTAAAGGGCTATTGAGGCAAATTTAACACATCAGAGAACTTTTCTGAACTGGCAAATGGGGAAGACATAGAATCGCTTGTAGTCGATAATCGTTGAAGATAAAGGTGCTTGAGAGACCACTTCGTATGGGCTTCGTATCCGTAGACATAGTAGATCACACTACCCCGTTCATTTTATAAAGAAAATGTGCGTTTTGCGTTATGAGCCGTATTAATAAGTATGTACACTTTCACACAAATCATTCATTTAAAAAGACTTACTTGTTTACATTTTAATTTGCTTTCAATATTTAAATTTATAAAAAAAGTAAAATTTTGCTAAAAAAGGACTACAGTTTTTAGCTTCTTTTCATACCTAATACAAGGAATAGTCCGACTAGATAAGTCCAACTTCGACCTAGAGGTCAATCGACGGATTCAACTCGGTTGGGCAGCGTTCAGGAAATTACGGTACATCTTCTCGTCAGGTATACCTCAAAACTTAAAAACGAGACTGTACAACCAGTGTGTGTTGCTAGTGACTTATGGAACTGAGACGTGGTCCTTCACTGCTGGCTGGATGAGGAAGCTCAAGGTCACTCAGCGAGCTATGGAGAGGGCTATGCTCAGAGTTTCTCTGCATGATAATCTTAGAAATGAGGATATCCGCAGTAGAACCAGAGTGACGGATATAGCCCAACGGATTAGTAAGTTGAAGTGGCAATGGGCCACCCGATGGGGAAAGAAGGTTCTCAAGTGGCGGCCTCGTACCGGCAGACGGGCGTCCCCCCACTAGATGGAGTGACGACCTGGTAAGACATGCAGGAAGTCGATGGATGCAGGTGGCTCAAGACCGTGCTTTGTGGCACTCCTTGGGGGAGGCCTATGTTTAGCAGTGGACTTGTGAAGGGCTGTAATGATGATGATGACAAGGAATAGAAACGGATAACGAACGGTTTATTAACATATTAACCAGACGTTTATGGAGGAGCGTTATTATTTTTTAAAGAAATAAAATGAACTGAAATGAAATACACAATAAGAGTCGATGAATGAAATCTGTAGATCATGCCGTAGATTCTGACCGGACTTGTGATTTTCATGATGATGACTTCCACCTAATATTGTATTATCGGCGGTACGGTGTTTTTCCTAGTGTAGTGATGTTGGGATTGTAGGTGACGGGGATGGTGCATGCAATTAGGGAGGGTGGGAGGTGTTCTTCAAATCACATCATTTTTATTTCTTTACGCAGATCTTAGCTTATTAAATACTAACATATTTAATATAATGGATTTTCGCAACGTAACTGACAATTATATTAATTAACTCTCAGGTTTCTAATTTTTTCGCAGTGATAGCTTGCCTATTTTTTTTTCACGTTTATCAACCCTTAACAGCCTAGGAACTTGGCCTCTCACATAGCACGAAGAATTTACCATAAACGCCTCGCTTGACAGGTAGATTTGCGATCGCAATAGTCTTAAACCTTCTACGTGGTATATATGAGACCATCTATAATGCTATTAAAACTTTCTGGCTTTTTCCATAGCCATCTCTTACGATACCCATAGGAGGAGGATTACTTTACGCCACGGCCACGCTAACATAGTATTTTATAATGTGTCCAAATATTATTCTTTATATAATTCCTACATAACTTTTTTTTAATTATTTAGTGTCCAAAGTAACAATGTATAAGTGCTGGTTTATAATTTATATAAACTACACAGTCTATAAATAAATTTAAAACGCTTTGTAATATAACAAGTAGATAAATAATGTTATTTACTTGATCTGGAGATATATACATAACTATTAAGGTTACACACTAAATATATAAGAAATCAGAGTTACCGTGTTTAAATTCATTTTCAGGTTCATCAGCTAGAATAACGGACACGTGAAAGTTAACGTAAACACATCCGATATTGGCCAGTTCTTGCTTAATATTACTGTAACTGTATATATAATATTAGAAGCTAAAAATTTCTAGGAATGTAGTTAAATTGCCAGTTATAATAATTTGCTCAACTTTAAAGAGAAACTTAGATAAAATAAAATGTTTGAATTAATGAAGGATTGTTTTCTTATTTTATTGGAAAATTTTAATGTATTTTACACTTGAAAAATAACAGGTTTCAGACTACTCCAATAATTTCGTCAATCAAGGGCCAACAGAGAAGGCTTCCTTCGGCTGGTCTTGATCTTGAATCTCCAAATGACACCTACGTTGGGTTCGGGCGATCAACGAGGCGTATGTGAACCCCGTGAAGGAGTATCACAAGAGAGTGTCTGGTGTTACTTTCTCAGAAAAAAGGTTCAGACGGGGATTACGGGTCTTCCGTGGTCGCCCCGGTCGCGTTTGAACCTCTTTTCTGTCCCGATCTTCTTATACTGGTTCTTCGATATTTGCTACGTTAGCACGCAAAATGGACTGTAGATTATATTTAAAGGTGAAGGATCCCTCGGGAATAAAACAGCAATTATCTTCAAACCGCTCCGTGAGAGTGCGATAACTTTCCCTATCACTTCGCTATACGTTTTTTTTTGCGCCCAGAAGCAATTGGAAAGGGCTACCCCAATACGGCGAGGAAGTGGAGAATGCTTTACGCATACCATGACAACTGGTCTGTCGTGGTTATGTGGGACTCACTGTGACAACCTACTGGGACCCTAAGTGATACCCACTAAACTCCACTTTGGGGACTGACAATTGGACGATTAAGCCGCTTTGTCGGATCGGATGCGACCCTCTTTTGGGAGAAGAGAGCCCAGGCGGCTACGAGCCGCTGAGGGAGAGCCTACTAAGGCAAATTAATTATGAAAATTTATTATGAGTTGGCCTGAGCCGCCAGGAGGCAGTTCAGGTTGTTTGAAAGTTTATTAGGCGGGTCCGAGAGAGAGAGTTTCTCGGCCTGCGGACTCGATAGCGAGATGGGGGTGGGGCTGCATAAGTAGCTGCCTCACAAATAAGATGATTGAAGTGCGACTCTGAGGCTTTGAAGAAGTTCTCAGAGAGTTTTTTAAGAAATTGTTGAATTGTAGGGAGCTCTAGGTCCCGATGAAGGTCGGCATTACGGACGTACCAAGGTGCGTTCGCAGCTCGACGACAGAAAAGGTTTTGAACTATTTGGAGTTTATTAATAATTTTATGGTCAGCGTGGGCAAAAATGGGGCCCGCGTAGGACATGACTGGTCGTATACAGACCTTATAAAGGGTACGCTTGTTTCTGAGGGACATTTTACTGTGTCGGCCCAACATACTGTTGAGCCTACTCAGGTAAGAACGTGCGTGACGGGTTACTCTTTTGACGTGGGGCCTGAAAGTGAGCCTTGTATCTAGGGTGACACCGAAATATTTGGCAAAAGTATGCCAGGGGACAGGGATCCCTAGCATACGTATTGGTGGAGTGTTTTTGAGACGGCGTCGTTTATAATCGAAGTGAACGGTGGAGCTCTTCTCCGGGTTCACATCGATGCACCATTTTTTGACCCAAGCTCCTAGGTCATCAATTGACTTTTGGACCTTGTTCCGTATGAAAGGTAGCGAGATACCTTTACAGTAGAGAGCAGTATCATCTGCGAAGAGGGAGAACTGACCACCTTTCGACGGGATGGGAATGTCGTTGGTGAACAGGATGTACAGCAGAGGAGCAAGTACTGAGCCCTACGTTTTCTTTCTTGATTATATATATTACTGGTAGCTGGTCCCGAACGAATTGCATCCTCTGTCTTCTTCTGTCCGCATCAGCGCTACAGGTACAGGCCTCGGGGCATCTCCCCATTGCCTGAGTATTTCTCTCGGCCCATAATTATGGACCGGTCATTGGTGCCTTCTTGGCATTTATCTTTAAATGCAGCGAAAGGTGTTTTATTCCGGACGCTGTGTATCGGTTTTCCATAAAAAAAAAATTGTCCTGAATCCCGTCTGAAAAAGGCGGGTAATATGGCCAACTCCTGAAAAAGGAGTATAATATGGCTGATTTCCTGAAAAAGACGTCTAATTTGGCCAATGCCTGAAAAAGGCGCCTAGTTCGGTCAGTGATGTTCCTACGGCTAATATGGCCGGGTGTCTATGTTGGCCATTCTGTGGCATTGTGGGTTTTACTCGACTCCCTAATCTATATGGGGAGGAGTTCTCTCTCCGTCCGGGGGGCGGACGTGCAATGGCGCGAAGTTGTTAAGGTGTGGATGTGGCCCGTTTTCAGCGCGGTTGAACATTCCGCGCGACAACCTGACCACAAATTCTTCTATGTATTCTATTTTCAGGTCGGCCGCTGTCACGTCGTTCCAGACGTAGCGACCAGGACCGACAATGGTTGTTAGTGTCAAATTCTGTTGGGCTTGCAATCGCCGCTTCTGCCGAACGCTCAGGAGCGCATACCAGGCCGGAGCAGCGTAGGTTAATATGGGTCGAATATATAGCTTGTATATTTTGAGTTTTGTTTTTATAGGTAGCTTCGTATGCCAGTACGGGACGCAGCGCCGCCCGCGCACCTCTCGCGTTGCGGACGACGAGATCGACGTGCGCGGTCATGCGCAGCATTCTGTCGATCCGGCATCCAAGATACGTCACGGCCTTCTGGTATGCGATATCCTGTCCTCTGAGCGTCAGTGGTGGTGGTGGTTTTCTGTAGCGGCGAGTGAGCAGAGCGGCCGTCTTACCAACATTGACAGCCATCCTTCACTCATCCAGCCATGCTGCAGCAAGTCCAACAGCCTTTGCATCCTGGCAACAGCGATGTGGGTTCTTCTGGACGAGTTGAAGTAGGCGCTATAGTCCGCGTATAGTGCCAGTTCGACGTCGTCCTCCCACTTGCGCAGGTATCCTTCCAGTGTTGGGATATCGTTGGTGTAAGCCGTCTACAGGACTGGTGACAGACAGCTGCCCAATGGTACGCCGGCTCTGATGGGCTTCATTGCGGACATGGCGTCCTCTACACAGACGTAGAACTTCCTATCAGTCAGGAATGACGCCACTAGCCGCAACATAGCAGGAGGGATACTGGTCTGATCTTCTAATTTGTAGAGCAGTCCAGATTGCCACACTCTGTCGAACGCCTTATCTATATCGAGAAGGACGCCCAACGATGTGCGGCGGAAGTTGTGCTCGGCCGCTAGGTAGTGCAGCACCCTGGTCAGCTGTGTCACTGTTGAGTAATCTCTCCTGAATCCGTGCTGCTCCGCCCGAAGTTGAATGCACGGGCGGAGACGTCTTAGCATCAGTCTTTCTAGCACTTTAGCTATGTGCGATAGTAGCGTAATCGGCCTGTAGCTGGCAGCTCTACGCCTGTCTTTCCCGGGCTTCGGTAACACAATTACCTTCCCTATCTTCCAATCCTCCGGGAAGTGGGATGTCCGCAATATTCCATTATAGAGCCGTCCGATCTCTACTAATGTCCTATTGGGCAGCTGTCGAAGCGTACCGTTGGTGATCTCGTCGTGCCCCGGCGCCTTCCTGGGTTGCAGGCGGGCTATTGTCCTGCGCAGTTCGGCGGGGGGGATGTACCACTCTCCTGCAAGCGGTGGCGCGGGCGATGACAGGAACTCCTGTACGCGGGTCTCCTTCCGGGCATGAAGATCCATGAACTCCGCACTTGCTGGGTTCGGCATAAATTGCTCCTCGAAGTGCTCTTCTAGGATATCCGCTCTACCCTTGGCATCATATCGACGTTCGCCCTCGCTGTTGGTCAGCGGGCATACGGCAGGTCGCTTTTTGGTCAACTGCCGGTTCAATTTGTAGAGCGACGCATCTTGCTCGTCTGCCTTCACGATGCATCGCTCCCAGACCTCTCCTCTGTGGGCCTGGATTGCAACCGACAGTTCATCCGAAATCCGATTCAACTGGGTCTTCAGTTTTGGGCAGCGAGTGCTCGCCCAGAGCTTCCTCAGTGCCCTCTTACGTTTGATCTGCTCGCATAGGTTACGCGGCAGGACGTCCCTTCTAGTTGTTAGCGGGACGACCGTAGAGGCCGCGTCGAGGGCTTTTTTTATGGTGTTGGTTATTCTTGTTGCAGCAGCCTCTACGTCGTCCGCTGTGCTGATTGGTGTGAAGACTGGAGGTCTCTCCTGCAGATTTTGATAGTAGAGCCCCCAGTCTATTCTAGTCTTGAATGCTCTGGGCGGCGTAGTCACTGCCCTGAGGCCAAGGGTAATTAATATCGGGAGGTGCTGCGTATCCATGTCATACAGCACCTCTACCACTATCGGGTAGTTGACGTTCCTAGAGAGCACGATGTCCAGTACGTCCGGACTTCTACGTGTATCTGTAGGGACGTGAGATGGTTCCTCGGGACCTAAGACGTCATAGTCTTTCTCCTCCGCATCTTCATATAGTGCACGACCCGGCGGGTTGATCAATCTTGATCCCCATGCCGAGTGTTTGGCGTTTAGGTCCCCGGCGATGATGGTGGGCCTTGTGCCTTCCATTACCGTCCGTACGTCTGAGGAGTGAAATGGAGTCCCTGGCGGGCGGTATTCTGCGTAGATCTTTAGTTCCTCGCCCGCCGCCTCCATTTTTATGCCGATGGAGCACATGGATCGGTAATCTGGTAGGTCTAGCTCTTGGTGGACGATGTCTGTCCTCACTAGAACCGCCGTGCGGTCCCTTGAGGATTGACCTCGTCCCGCCTGTAAATGTAGAAATTTGGCAGCTTCAGATGCGTTGATGGTCTGAGTTTCGTCACCCCCAGCAAGATTACTTGAATATCCTGTTG
The DNA here is from genome assembly GCA_033319125.1 of Parnassius glacialis. Classification (NCBI taxonomy): domain Eukaryota; kingdom Metazoa; phylum Arthropoda; class Insecta; order Lepidoptera; family Papilionidae; genus Parnassius; species Parnassius glacialis. The sequence continues at coordinate 33,408,621 of JAVANC010000021.1, forward strand.
CTGTGCGACTGTACGGAGTTCATGGATCTTCTGCTGTATCCCGTCCGGGTTCCAATAGAGGAGACGCAGGTTACGGTTACTCTCCTCCGTAATGCCAGGCCAGTAGGGTTGCAAGCGCCTTCATCACGGCGGTGATGGGGTCAGTCCCAGCCCTTACGTCGGCCAGGACTTGAGAGCCGACCTCGAAATCTGTGCCTACCAGTCTTTGGATGGCATTAGCTATCTCGAAGTCATCTGATGGTGCTGGAACTGTTGTTCTTCTTCTTGGTACTGGCCTAGGGACGTTGGGTTTCACAATTGATTCTTTTCGCTGGGTAGAGCGAGCTCTATGTGTAGAGCGGGCTCTACTTTCCGATAGAGCCCTTTCCGGCGCTCTACCCACGCTGGTTTCCTTCCTCGTAACCTGCGGCTTTGCGGCTGTTGTTACTTGCGGTGTCGGGTAGAGGTCACAGCCTTAGGAGGTAGAGGCTGGCAGAAGCATGCCCGAAAGCCTGGCAACGATGGCATTGTGCCGGTGCTGTCCTTTTCTGCCAGGCTTCGATGACTACTCCTCTCATAAAGAGGAGTTCGTCGATTTGGTATAAGATGTTTAGCTGCTCCAGGCTCAGGTGATCCAAGTGGGCAAAGTAGAGGCATCCCGGTCTGCCTCTACGCGGTGGAATGGCCTTCACGAATTGAATTGGGAAGCCCTGTGCCCTAACAGCCTCCTCTATGGATTTGGTATCCGTGCCCGCTGGCAGCCCTCTGATGCCTACCTTTGTGGGCTTCTCCTCCTCTGGGGTGAAGCAGTACCAGGACAGGTCTGGTGTTTTCTCGGAGAGTTCCTTCATGTATCTCTGTATGATACGGAACTCATCCGGACTCTGGGGCGTGAGTAGGGTAATATTGGGGCTGCTGCATCATTCACATCCGTTCGCGATGCAGTTCGCCCCAATATTACACTAAACAGCTCTACATTTCCATTTTTTTAACTAAGCAGATGTCTTCTCAATTCTGTATCACTTTTAAGTCACAGCGATTTTCTACTTTTTAATTTTTTTTAACTAAGCAGATGTTTTCTCAATTCTGTGTCACTCTTTTTAACTCACAGCGATTTACCATACTCTTTCAAACATTTATTTATATAATCTAACCCTTTCACGGCATTCACATAAAAACATTGAGGATAATGTAATGCGTGTTGCATCCACGGATCATCGTAAATCTCCCAATTTCTATTAACTCCTCCACGGGAAAAACAAGCAGCTGTATCATTTATGCTATCGCCAAAATAAAAGAATCCCGCATCAGCCATTTCATTCACCACTGCTTCTCTTAAATCACTCGTTGCCCAATAATGGCTAAATGAAAATAAGCGTGTTTTATATGAATCATATAAACTATATCGGGGTCTGTATTCGTTTTGAGACATGTCCCTCATGCTTTGTGGAGGTTTGATCTTGCTGGTTGCAAGAGTATAATGAAGCTGCAAAGCTGCGGTGATTCCTTATAAACATTATAAAAGTTGCTGGTGGAGAGTTTTTTATGAAATAAAATAAAGAATATTTCAAATGTTATTATCACAGCACCATTTATTTAAACAAAAAACATTTCTCAAAGCACATACTGAGTCGTGATTAATACAACTATACAAATCTTTACAATCTTTATATCGATCATACAGATTTAACAAACTAGGACAGCCTTTATCTTCTAAATTAATTATATTATCATTTTGTAAGATGGATTTTAACCATAAATCTTTTTCTAGACCTTTGACGTATATACATTTATCCTTTATATTATCTGCAATCAAATTCTGATAATTTATATAAGGTGTTACTCCCTCACACCAATATATCTTTCTATTACGTTGAATCCAATTTACATGTTTTTTTTTCTTTTACAGTCAATTTGTAAAAAGGAAATGGTGGTTTAATTAAAAGTCGTTGTATTTTATTGTTACACAATATTGCAATTTCTTTCACTATGAATTCATTTCTTTCTGTTTTGAAACCTTGGACATCTACGATAGCAGTCATGTCAACTTGCGCACTAAGTTACTTAAAGGCTTATATTCCACAAGTTGATAGTTAATGATTAAACAATATCCAGTTGTCTTCTCTGGTATTGCCGTTGTACATTCAATCTCCAAAAGAACATCTACGGGTCCTCTTTTTAGACTGTCGTTTTGTCTTGAACAATCTATCACAAATAGCGGAAACTTCTCCTTAAAGCTACTTAAATCAAGCAATGGGTCTGCGGGACAGTCGTAGTACGACTGGCTAAATTTCACATACATTTCGTATAATATATTAAATTTGTTTTCGGAAAACTTTAAACATAAGGGCTCGTATGGGTAATATTGTGAATTCAAAAACAATGTCACATTTCTTACTCCACAGTGATCAAATACTGAACAGTCTTTCATTTTTGATTTCTTTTGTTTATTTGTCAACAAAAAATTACATATCGAGGTTTCTCTAATTGTGACGCAGTCTTAATAGACGCGCCGGACTATTCACAATCGTCGCGGAAAGCGAAATCGACTCGGATTCGATAACTTCTCGCACGGAAACCAATAAACGCTATTCACATTTGACGTTCGGATAAATTTGACGTTTATTTTCGGTAATTGTGACAGTGTGCATCGGAAACTTCACGAAAGCTCTGAGGCTGGCGAAAACTTGAATATTGATGATTAGAAGAGATAAATAAACTCTTTTAATTATAAGGTAGGTAATAAAAAATAATTACAATTATCTATAGGACGTATTTTCATATAATTACATCAATATTTGCACTTAATCGTAATGCTGAATTTTTTGTGAAAGGTGTGTTTTTATAAGTTTTGTATTACAAATTTTACAGATATATGCAATGTCAGACATTGCGGCTTTAGTTATCCATAGACGGGTCCGCAATCAAGAAAAAGAGAAGTTGCGGATGCAAACAATGATCCGAAACAAACGGTTTCGCGATTTGTCAAATCCGTACGAGGACCCAAATTTTCAAATTACTTACCGACTCACCCGGGGTTTGGCCTTGGCTCTATTGAGAGATTTGAAGCTTGTTTGGCAACAACACCATTATTCAAGCTCACTCCCTGTAGAACTGAAGGTAAATAGGTACCCAGTTAGTGAACTCAGTACCATACCTAAGTTGTTACCTACTTTGTTATTTTAATTTTGTAGTTAGTTGCTCTGCACGTTACATTTTTTCGCACATGGCTCCTATCAAAAAAGCCTTACAAAAGATGTGGACTTAAAATTTAGCCAGGCTACTTCCAGCAGAGCCATTAAAGAGGCAGAAATCAACCTCAAATTATCAAAAAATTGATTAATTTCCCAAATCGTTCTCAAATGAAGGCAACTGTTTTAAGGTAAATATCAAGATTTAAATTACATTGGTACCTATAGCATACTTATTCATATGAATCTGTAGGTAAGTATTATTAATAGTATAATATGAATCAATCAGCAAGTAAACACTTCAAAAATCATGGCGATCTTTTCCCGACCAAATTTTAAAATTAAGTACCTCCTACCATCTTGAAGGAAACCATGTGTTTTTCGTACAGTAGGCAACTAAGGGACTAACTTGGAATCAGGCAGCAGCAGTATGTGCCATATTCCTAAATTCTCCAAATCAGCTAAGTGTAAGGTATAAGGCTAGAACCCTTGTGAGAAGGATCGTGCCCAGCAGTGGGACATAAGTATGTTTATAAAGAGTTTGTCAGAAAACTTCATGAATGATAAATACTTTCATATTACATAAATGATTTATTATTATAACATGTAAACATTTCAATAAAAATTACAACACATTAAAATTTTAAAAACTTATTTATTTTACTGTGTAGTGTTTACTATGTACATATTTAAAAAAAAACAGTCTTTATAATAAGCAGTCAACAAACGATATGTAAATATTTAAAACAAATCAACATTAATTAGATAGCAAAATACCTACAAATAAAAAAGAACAATTATCTTCTAAGTAGGTACCTAATTACCTCGACACAGATATCCTTCAAATGTCTAAAAAGCTAGTATCACAATCACAGTCTAATTTTAATTTGCAGAAATTACCGAAAATTCGGAATTCCTGGAGTATTAGGCTATATTGATGGCACTGACACAAAATGAATACTCGTAATGCCAAGACGCGCCAGCTTGAGACCCAGCTCCAGCTCGCGCTGCAGGAACTAAAGGTGTGCAAGGAGCAGTGTGAAATATTACTAAAAGAAAGGGATGACAATGAAAAAGAAATAGTTGAAATAATTAAAAAGAATACACAATTAAAGTGTGACATGGCAATGTTACACACAGATTATCTTAATGTATTAAAAGAAAGGGACCAGCTTCAGGGAACGGTCAATGAGTTTGATCAGTGCAGCAAGGAATATGAGGAAGCTCTCAAAATCATTGCTGCATTGCAATTACAATTGAATGAAGCCCAAGAGCAAATTTTACAACTAAACAAAAACTTAGATAACTTAAAAGCCTCCAAAACTCAGAGTCTGTTCCATGAACCTGTAGAATGCACAACGTCTCAAGAATCCTCAAAATTGTTACAAACATCATCAACAGTGGATTTGACAGGTGAAGATGTCTTCATATCGGGAACAGCAGGAAGAATCGCTTGCAGTAACAATAAATTAAAAAAATACATTAAAATTAATAAATACATTAATAAATTGCAAAAAAACATAAAAAATAAAATAAGTATTAAAAATCATGTTAAGTTATGTAAAGAAAAACAAGAATTAATTAAAAAGGTCAAAATATATTCAACTGAGGTGGATAGCATTAGGAAAAGTTATGAGACTGACATGGAGTATCTTAATTCAGAAATTTCTTCACTTCATAATGCACTACAAGTTATAACAAATAAATATAAATTAGCTCAAAATGAAATAAAGGAACATATACTGGCCATGGACGAACTGGTGACACTGTGTAAATATAATGAGGAACGTTTTGAGTCATTAGTAAAGCATCAGTGTGAGTGTCAGCGCTCATTACCGGTCACTTCAGGGACAGTATGTGTTAATAATATGGAGAAAAATAATCCCTCTCCTACTTATAAACTCCATGACAGTTCCAGAACAAAAAATAATTTGAATAATTTAAATGTTAGCAAAAATAATATTGTTGTGTACAGTGATGATATAGGTAAAAACTTAAGTGTAGTGTTAAATACCTGTCTAAAGGAACACGAAATTACTAATTATTGTATGCCTGGAGCAACATTTAGTCAAATTATAAATAAAATTCTAATAAATAGCCATAGTTCTAATAGTATATTGATACTTCTTATTGGGAGAAGGGGCAATGTGAATAAAAAACAATTATTGGATTATATTGAAATTCTAAATAATTTAAATGTTCACAAGATTGTTCTGTTTACATTGCCTTACTTATGGGGTCTGCCACAAGAAAATAAATTAAGACATGACTTAAATATCCAACTGACTAAATTAATATGCAATAATAATGTAAAACTAATATATAATTTTAATAATTATAAATTTCATTTAATTGCTTTAAATAATTTAATTAAGAAGTTTTTGACAAGAGATAGGTATTACCTATCAAAGTATAGTTTAAGACTGGCAGCAAATACGCTATCTTATTATTTATATTTTAACTCAGCCAATGATTTGGCTACCTTGACACCTGCTTCTTTTGAGCAACAAAATAATTTTACATATGATTTGGAACCAGTTTCAAGTAATTTAAATTAGATAAAAAGACAATAGAGGTAATCTCTAGCAAAGATAATTTAAATAGCTTAGAATGTAACTTACCAATATATAATTATGTAATTTCACAAAATAACAATAATAAAAACTGTATCAACCTGGTGCATCAAAACATACAAGGTATGTTAGGCAAAGAATTAGAAATTGAATTATTTTTAAATAGTAACAGTATACATATTTTATGTATTACTGAACATTGGTTGAAAGATTACAACTCCATATTTAATTTCAGTAATCACCAGGTGGTCAGTTCGTTCAATAAATACTAAGTTACGTGGTGGCTCCTTAATATTAGCTAATAAATCCTTATCATGTAAAGAACGTAAAGACATTGTGAGCCTCTCTGTTGAGCGTACTGTAGAAATGGCATGCGTTGAGCTTGAGCACCTTATTGTTGTCAGTGTTTACAGACCCCCCATGTTCAAATTATGATACCTTTGAAAAGGTTATGGAAGAAGTTTTAGTTAAGCTTAATAAACAGAATAAATCTCTTGTAGTGTGTGGAGACTTTAATATCAATCTCCTGGAAACTTCTTCCATCAGTATTAAATTTTGCTCTTTGTTCAAATCCTATAATCTTGGTAATTTATTCTTTGAAGCTACACGTATTGCAGGGTGTAGTGCAACTTGTATTGATAATATTTTTACAGGTGTTGACCAATCAACAAATCAATAATTCAAAAACTTAGTTCAGATCACTGTGGACAACTGGTTTCATTACCTTATATGCACAAAAAACAGGTAATTGAGAAAAGTGTGTTTGTTTCTATTAATACAAAACGCCTGGAGAGATTTAGAAGTAATATGGTAAAAAACCTTCTATCACTTTCTTATAAGAACAATGCAGACTATTTATATGGACAATTATTTACCCTTATAAGCAATGAATTTAAAAAAACATTTACTTCTAAAACATTCTCCAGAAACAGTCGCAAGGCATTTAATGAGTGGGCGACAGTAGAAATTCATAAAAGCAGACGAAGGTTATATGACCTTTACCATGAAAGATCATATAATATTTCCGATACTTTTAAAAAATATGTTAAAAATTATTCTAAAATGTTTAAAAGAGTTTGCTCCACAGCCAAATCGTTACATATTAGCAACAAAATTAAGACGGCTAAGAATAAAATTAAATTGACGTGGAGTATAATTAATAATGAAACCGGTAAAGACAAACCTCGTAACTCAAACTATCAATTAAAAATTAACAATGAATTGACTAAATCAAATCAAGAAGTCGCAGCGGTGTTTGAGAAATATTTCACTGATATTCCTATCTTGACAACCGAGTCATTGAATACTTCTCCAACTGTCGCCGAGTCATTACTCAAACAGAATGTTAACACCTGTTTAAAAGAATTTAGATTTGAAAAAGTATTATCGCAAGATGTTGTAAAATACTTCAAAACCATTGATGTAAAGAAGACCGCAGATTTGTGGGGGATTTCCGTTACAGTTATTGCGTCCATAATATATTTAATTGCACCTCATCTTGCTATTATTTTCAATACTTGTATCAATTCTGGTGTGTTTCCTGATTTAATGAAGTATAGTAAAGTAATACCTTTATTTAAATCTGGTAGTACATTGGACCCCGCTAATTTTAGACCTATTTCTGTACTACCAACTCTCAGTAAAATTTTTGAAAAAATTATTTTGGATCAATTGTTAACTTTTTTTAATACAAATAAATTACTTCATAAAAACCAATTTGGTTTTACAAGGGGTCGCTCGACGTCTGACGCCGGTGTTGAGCTTTTGAAATATATTTTTAATGCCTGGGAGAATTCACAAGATGCGTTAGGTATTTTCTGTGATCTTTCCAGGGCTTTCGATTGTGTTCATCATGAGACATTAATCAGGAAACTACAACTTTTCGGTGAAGAAAATTTAGCGCTTAGACTTATTACTTCATATTTAAGTAACAGAATTCAAAAACTAGTGATTAATGGTAAAGGTTCCTCCGGATCGGTAGTATCAAGGGGCGTTCCTCAGGGCTCGATTCTTGGCCCATTCCTGTTTTTAATCTATATTAATGACTTACCTTATCTTGTAGGGGACAATCACGATATAGTATTATTTGCTGACGATACCTCTTTGATTTTGAAACTCAAACGACAGTTAATTAGTTACGACGATGTAAATAATGCTCTATCGAAATTGGTACATTGGTTTAACGCCAACAATATGCTCTTAAACGGCAATAAGACAAAGTGTATTAAATTTACAATACCTAATGTAAAACATTCGAATACCAATGTGCTGTTAAATGGGGAGGAGTTGAGTCTTGTGGATACCACTGTTTTTCTTGGTATTACTATTGACGCGAAACTTCAATGGGGCCCCCATATATCTAAATTAGCAAGCAGACTTAGTTCTGCAGCATATGCTGTAAGAAAGGTTAGAAGTCTCACAGATGTTGAGACAGCTAGATTAGTGTATTTTAGTTACTTTCATAGCGTAATGTCTTATGGAATTTTGCTATGGGGTAATGCGACTGATATTGAAGCTATATTTGTTTTGCAAAAGAGAGCCGTACGGGCGATTTATAACCTAAATTGTAAAGAGTCCCTCAGAGAAAAATTTAAAGAAATAAACATATTAACTTTTGCATCGCAATATATTTATGAGAATGTAATGTATGTGCATAAAAACATAAATAGCTTTAATAAGAATAAGGATGTGCATACTTTAAATACTAGGAACAAACATAAGCTTGTAATGCCAGTTACTAGACTCCACAGAATCAGTAATTCATTTATGGGGCAATGTATACGCTTTTACAACAAAATCCCAGAACATATTCAAAATTTGTCAATAAACAAGTTTAAAAGTTTTATTAAAGAAAAACTGTACAAGAAGGGTTATTATAATATCAAGGAATACATGAATGAAAATAACCCCTGGGAATAGGGTGATCGCCACCATGCTGGTTCTATGAAAATATCATTTAAAAATTGTATAAACAAAATTATTGTTAAGTGAAATTATGTTTAAAAAAAAGTCCCGCTGGGTTTCTTGCTGGTTCTTCCCAGGACTGAGGTATTTTCCGAACCAGTGGTAAATAAAAAATGACTTTCAATAAGTATTATGTAATATTCAATATTGAATAAAAAAATATTCTATTCTATTCTATTCTATTCTACCGGTTAGTGCAGTCGCTTCATAATGACGTGACGGCTCTAATGCCGAACCTACAGTATTTTGTAGCGTAAGCATACCTACTGCGCAAAAGTAATTCGAAATGGCGTGTCAAACTAAACGCTCCGAAACCGTCGCAATCCACGAGTTCCTGGCCTTTGTTCAACCAAAATTGGACGTCATGTACAAGGTGTCTCTGGAACAGGTACTGATGACAAGCTTCACCGAGGACGAGATCATCCAAGCGAAAAAGGTGTTAGCAGATTCAGCCATGACCCAAATCCGTCTTATCACACGTCACAGGGACGGACGCGGTAAGAAAGATCTGCAAGACATCTCATCATCAGGCTGTTCAATGAGACCGACCCTGATGACATCCCAACTTTCGTCGCGCGTGATCTCAACAAGCTGCCTCCCGTGACGTTCGATCACGTAAACGTCACCAGATTATTGAAAGACATCACCACGTTGAGAGTCGATGTTACCGACATCCGTTCCAAATTGGAGGAATCGGAACGAGCCGCAACAGAGCTGAGGAACCAAGTCAATATGTTGCGCAACATAATTGCAACATCTGCAAATTCACCGCCGTCGCAGAATATAAATAGGACACGCGGTAACCGGAATAGTAGTCATATTTCACCGATGATTGCGACTCCATCACGCGATACCGTCTGTCAGCGGGTTGATGACCGAGAAACTAGGGCGACCTCGGTCGTCATTGCATCACCACCTCAACCCTTGACTGAACCCATTGGTACTCCTCCGCCGAAGCCAACCTCAAAACAAGGGAAGACGTTTGCGGATGTTGCCCGATAATCTTTACAACCGGCACCCTCTTGTGGTCGAAAGCGGAAGGATGTGGAAATAATATCAGTTAAAGTGATGACCCAAGACAAGATTAATAAGGACGGTTTTACTCTTGTTGAGAAGAGACGTCGGTCGCGACCCGTCTGTAACCAGCGTGGGCCCGCCATGATAAACGCGAGTACAACTCTGCGTGCTGTGGAGCCAACCAAACAACTCTACATCTCCCGTTTGGACAAAAGTACGTCGGGAGAAGACGTCCTGCGTTTCGTGGAAGAACGAAGCCGATACCGCATTGAGGATCCGATCTCTTTACATTTGCAGCGTCTGGAGTCTAATAGGTCAACGAACTTCAAATCCTACGTACTCCAGGTTCCTGCAAAACATAAAGAGACATTCCTCGCTCCCGATTTCTGGCCCTCTGGGGTAGTGTTTCGCGGATACAAGGACGCGCCAAAGAAAAAAGTTCCCTAAATAGTGTTAAGTTATGTCTATATTTTATATATATTTTAAGGTTAAGGTATATATTGCTATGGGCCAATGTTCTTAATTTTTAAGTCCTTGATGCCTGAAATAAAGTTGTTGTATTGTAATTCAGCAAATTGTTTTTTAGCCATTTTGATTTCATTTATAGTTTTAAGTATACCAGCTGCACCACCTGCTAAGGCTCCCGTAGCCGATAATCCGGCAAAAATCGGAATCAAAGGTTAGTACCTCACCAGTTTTTGCATAGGAATAATGCGAGGAAGTTTTATAACAGAATTATCAACTAGTTCTCTAGCAGCAGCTATAGCTAGCTCAATTGCTGCTTTCTTGCATTTTGGTTTTAATTTTTGCATACGTCTTTTCGTTTTTGTAATGATATTCTTAAACTTATTTTTAAATTCATTCCCCAACTTTCTCGGAGACATTTTATTACTATTACCATTATTTAGGCCAGCCCCAGTTTTAATTTTTGATTGTATAGCTTTGCTTATTATATTTGCTGCTAACTTTTCTCCCAAATTTGCATCGGGAGCAATCTCTCGTGTTTTTGCCATTTTTAACAAAACTAAATCCGCCTTATGTCGATCCTTTAAGTTTGAATAATTGTGATACGCAATGTCGTGTTCTTTACAATATTCGTCTAATTTGTTTATACCTTTGACTCCACGTGATAGTGTTTTGATTAAATTTGTACCAGGACCACAATAATTGTATCCCGGTAAATGTGATTCAAATGGTAAATTATTAATTAACCAATTGAGACGACTACTCTCGCCAATGCACATCATAAGACTGTTTAATCGCGCTTGAGATATTTATTAAATATACCATTTTTTCTTATTTATTCTTAATGTTAAACACAGTGTTCAGTAAGTCTATTATAATATATTTGACTAATCGATCCAACTGTTTTCACTAGAAGACAAACCTAGCCATTTTACTAAAACTTTATTTCCTTGCCTTCTTAAAACTTTTTCGACTAAATATATGTTTGGATTTTTGGTCTTTTGTAGCTCTTGCGCATAAAATCTTCCTAAAATTGGTTGAACTCTAATTGTATCTTCAATTAAGTAAGTGGTTGGAATTGTGTTCTGTAATTTTCGAATTTTAAATATTTCTGTTGACCAATTTGGAGTATATCCTTTTTCGAATGTACCTCTGTATTTGCTTATACGCACATAATCACCTACTTTATTTATTTTTTTTCATTTTTATATTATCATTCTTTACCAATCTAAGGCATCTCTGTAGTATTCGTTTTTTACTTTTATTATTAACATTGGCTGGAATTTCACCAATAGTTCGATGATAAGTGTGATTGTATTCGTAAATAACATTATTAAGAGTATCGCCTATCCAGTTATAATTACCCTATAAACTAAATGCTTTATACAATTTAGATTTCAAAGTTCGAATAAATCCTTCAACTATGGAAGCCTTCTTTGTTGAAAAGGTTGAGTAATGATTAATATTATAAGAATTCATAATATTTTTAAACTTATTGTTATAAAATTCTGTTCCATTGTCGGTTTGCAGATTTTTGGGTACACGTGTTTTTAGGAGCTTCATAAAATTATAGCATACGTCCTCTTTACTTTTAGTCTTAATTGGAAAAGCCCAAGCGTATTTCGAAAATGTATCAATAACGGTAAGAATAAATCTGAAGTTTTTGTTTTCCTTAGAAACTGATTGCATATCAATTAAGTCTGCTTGCCATAAATCATTTATATCTTTCGTAATAACATTTCTACGTGGGAATTTCACCCTAGCATTTCTATGAATTTCATTTACTACATCGGCTTTACTCATGTTCAAAAAATAATGTATTTTATTTTATTCTTATGTTGGTAGTTATTAAAAATAATTCGTTTATGCTGCTTGTTACTTAAATAAATACAGACAATTTTTTAAGTAATTTTCAACACAAGCAACTTCACTAATACTGAGTAAAAGCTAGTAATAATTAGTATTTTATTCCTTTATAATGTTAGCTTCTTTTAATTCTTCAATGATCGATAAAATTTCATTATCATGATTTGTATTGCCCGCATCTCTTGAAGCTATTAAAAGTTTTAATCTATCAACTAATTCATTTGGATCGTCCCAATATACAATATCAGTGTTGATTTTATATTTCTTATGCTTAGGTAAATTACCTCCAAGCATTTCTTCGATTTTTTTATATTTGATTAAGGTCTCGGAAAGTAATGGTTTAATTATTTTTCGATATTTAATTCCCTTATCACCTCTTATTTGACCTCTAGGGATAAAATCTCTCTTATGAGCATTAATATGGTGTAGAATATCTTTGTACACGAGTTTATCAGCGCTTGATACTAAATTCAATTTAGGTTTTTTTCTAAGTAGTAGTTCTCTTAACCCTATAGTTAAATTGTAAGATTTGTCTCCAATTTTTACTACAAATACAGTTTCGTAATCCAAATTGTCAATTTTAGAAAAAGTAACTTTTGAATTTCCCATCATGTAATTTTTCTTTTCTTTTCTTATCCCAAATGGTATATTTAATTTATCATCGTAAATATCATAGATATAATTTCGATCTAATGAAGCCTCTAAATTGTCTTTAATTTCATTTTTTCGGGATTCTGCAGAACTCAAGTCAGCATCGTAATAGTTCTGAAACTCCGATTCAAATGATCCGATGATCCGAGGCTTGTCGTGAAGCGACAATTAAAAAAAAGAGAACCCAACCTAACAACAACGAAATAACAAAAATAGAACAAGAAAATAATATATTTAAAATTTTAAAAAGATATTTACAATTTTATATAAAAAAATGAAGTATGATGATGGTGATGGGTGACGTGAATTACAATTAAATAGAAAATAAAGATAAGATGAATACTGAAGCGGAGCCTGAAGATCAAGGTGGCACACCGCGCTTGGCGGTGGTGGCACGCAGCGCCTATGACTTCGGGTGAAGGCAAAGGCTTGCAGGATCCCGGGCAGTGCGGCCCCGCGCTTGGAGTAGGCTAGGCGATGTCTTCGGGTGAAGATAGAGGCTTGCAGGATACCGGAGCAGTGCTGCCCCGCGCTTGGAGTAGGCTACGTCGACGACTTTAGGTGAAGACAGAGGCTTGCAGGATCCCGGAGCAGTGTAGCCCCGCGCTTGGAGTAGACTAGGCGACGACTTCAGGTGAAGACCGAGGCTTGCAGGATCCCGGGGCAGTGCGGCCCCGGGATAAGGCCTTTAGGAGATGCTTCAAGTTTGGATGCTGAAGCGAGACTGTCTGTATTGACCGATGATTCGGCTTTTATACCTTTTTACAGAGAACGGAAAATTATTTAAATTTAAAGCAAATTTTTGTAAATGGCCCAGAGCAAAAGAGTATTTATGTGGAAATATTGAAATAAAAACATCAGACCGGTAACGAATTTGAACAAAAATTTCCATGACAACCAACTAAATAACGATGTCAAAACATGTCAATTTTTGGTTTTAGGCTCGTACTTAAGAAACGGCAAGATTTAAGTAAGAAATGAGATATTATTGATATAGGAAAAAATGTAGCGCAACAGCGCGCACGAAACCCGAAATTGCAGAGTTACGGAGAACTAAATAAAAGATCAAAAAAAGGTAGACTCCCTTGACAGCGTGAAAATACGAAGTGAAAATGATTTGTTATGGTCTAAAAACGTTACAGGATCCTATGGAAATAAAGGTGATGCAAAAAGAAAATCAAAAACAGAATGGAAAAATAAATTTAAAATAGTGTAAAATGATATGTAAGTACCATAACACTACAGGCTCTGTAACAGGTTTTAGCATTTTATCTAGGGATAAGTTATGTTCATACTCATTATTTTTCATTTTTTTTATTTTATTCTTTATGGAGTCCACAGACTTCATTAATTCCATATTAATTTGCTTTTCCATAATGCTTTACAATACTTCATTCTATCGCGGCTACAATAAAACTAAATAGTTTTATCTAAAAAACGTGTTTATAAGAGTTTACTCTAGGTTAAAAAAAATATCAAAATTCTTTTAATACCTGCCATTGTTTAACGGCAAATCTTTGTTAATACAAACAAAATTATACGGCTTACTCCAAACTATATTACAAATATTTTTAAATTGATTCCATGACATATCTGAACTAACATGTTCTTCATAAATATGTTTTAAGTTCACATCATCTTGTTTAAATATTATAATAAAATTGGCATTGTCTCGCAGCAATTGTTTCGGAATTTTTGAGTAGGTTTGAGATAAATAAAAGTAATCGATTTGCTTGTGTCTGCCCATAGAAAAATAATTACGAATGTTGATTTGATTCATCATCATCATTCATCATTCATCGATAGGCACTCGATAAAGTAAAACGTACCTAAGTGATCTATTATTCGTTTTTTTTTCTAATTACCCACGATTATGGTCAATATGACTCAGTGTGATCAATGTAATAAGAATATTACCAAAACAAGGCCTGGTGTGGATTGCAATCGCTGTGAAAAATTGGTGCATCTGAGCACAGCATGTGCTGGTCTAACCAACAAGCAGGTATCTGCACTACGCGCAACGGACAGCCTAGAATCGACGTGCCAGAACTGCCACAATCAATCGCCAAAAAGACGTTCAATCGTAGTCCCAGAAGATGACGATGATGAACCTCGAGTAGCTTCGTCTGCTGATAATTTTCAAATTGACATTAAAAATCTACTGGAGGACATTTCGAAAGAAATGCAAAAAACTATAAGAAGGGAAATAAAAGACATACGTCAGACACTCCAGTTCCATACAGAAAAAGTAGACGAAGCCATGGAGAACCTAGAAGCTTGCCAAAAAACAATTATTGAACTGAAAAAGAAAAATATCGAACTTTCGAATAAAAATAATAATTTGGAAACTAGGTTAGCAGCTATCGAGCAACGCATGCAAGATATGGAGCAACACAAGCTTGCTATGTTTTTTGTTTCTTTTTTTTTTTTAATAGGTTAAGGGTGACAAACGAGCACACAGTTCACCTGATGGTAAGTGGTTGCTGCGGCCCATAGACATTTACATCTATCCTTTATTACAAATCAACATGTATATGCGTTGTCACCCGTGAGGACTAAGATGGAATGCCTCATTTCCAGTAAAAAGGGCCTCCGGCCACCTGCACTCACCAAACGAAACGCAGAGGTAAACCTCTACTTCACGCTGGTTTTCTGTGAGGTCGTGGTACCACCCCAGTTCGAGCCGGCCCATCCGTGTGACAGCAAAAGCTGCCGCGTTGCTCTACCACTGTTTGATGTGTGTTGAAATTATTAATTTAACCCAGAATGACAATGGAGATCCTATGGTGATTGCTCAAGAGATAGCAGGTAAGCTAAAACAACCTACTAGCGACGTCATTCATGCTAAACGTTTACCTGGCAAGAAAGAACATCCAGGACCAATAAGGGTTCAATTAAAATCACAAATCACTCAAGATGAATGGTTGGAGACCTACAAACAAATAACCAAAAAAATCCCTGTCCCTGCTGCCAAGGAAGTCATAACAGAGCAAGCTAAAAGCGATGTCGAAACTACTTCGCTAGGATATAATTCAATAATAATCAGAGAAGCTTTGACAGCCTACAACAAGCACTTACTATGGAACGCGAAGCAAGAACTTAAGAGTACCTTTAAATATATATAGATAAAGAAGGGAGTTCTTCGTGTACGCAAAGAAGGGCAGAATGAAAATCCTATCATCATCCACTCTATAAATTATATTAAACAGCTGAGAGAATAAATAGGTATGTATATATCACAAGCTAATAATACGTTAAAAATTGTGTATGAGTACTTTTTCCTTAATGAATAGCTTACACTCCGATATAACAGAGATTAAAAACTGTATCGATGTCCAAACCTTTATAAATAATTTACCTAGTAATATTAATCTATCTTGTTTACATATTAACATACGTTCACTAATAAAAAACTTTTCTGCTCTTGAGGAAAGAATTATTTCATGTACGAAATTGATAGATGTAATAATTGTTACTGAAGCAAATATAATATCATCATCACTCAGCTCTTTGTACCAGATGGAAGGGTATAATATGTACACAGAGTTGCGAAATAATCGTAAAAGAGGAGGTATTATTATGTACATTCATAAAAAACATAAATTTAGAATGTATAATATAAAAACACGCTACTTTGAATGCATTTTAGGCCAAATAACCACCCCAAATAAATATTCCGCAACTCTGTTAGCAATATACCGGACACCCTTATTTAGTAAACACTTGTTTATAAATGAATTACACTGCACACTTAAGACTGTAAATAAGAATCACGACTTATTTATGTTAGGTGATGTAAACATAGATCTTAAAATAAGTAGTCCTATAAAACATAAATATAATACTGCATTGTACAACTATGGTCTAATGTGCGGAATCTCACAATTTACAAGAATTGAAATTGCTAACTGCAAATTAAGCAAGACTTGTATCGATCATATCTATGCGAGATGCCGCACACAAGGCGTGTATACAGCGGCTCTCGGTACTCAACTGGCTGACCACCGTGCAATAGTTTTAGCATGCATCGGAACTGGCGGAGTGCGTACACAGGCTGTTCAAACTTTTAAGGTAAAATATAATAATAAAGTACTTGTTTCGCAATTACAGGATATCGACTGGCAATACACTCAACATATCTTTTGCCCTTTTAAATTGTATTCTTTGATATTAAAAAACATACAAGACATGTTATAATAAATCGTTAATACAAATTAAAATAAAAAATGATTACAGACAGAATAACAATAATTGGATGAATAAAAAATCCATACGGCATGCAACTATAGAGACAAATTATTTATAAAATGGCTTAAAAATACAAATAATAAAATATTAAAGTTGGAATACAATAAAGCTAGAAATTACGCTAATAAAATTATACAATAATATAAAAACAAATATATAAAATCTGAAATTATTAACAACAAAAAGGATATAAGAAATCTGTGGGTCATTCTAAATAAAATTACAGGCAAAGTCGTAGCTTCAGTAGACAACGTTATAAGAAATGCTATGGAAACGAATACCATAAAAACTGCCGACATCGCAAATAATTTTGCGAAAACATTTAGTGATAGCGTAAAAAATATTACACCCAAATGTAACATTAATATTCTGGATTCAGCTAGTTACCGCCGTCCAGCTAACCTCTCTATTAGATTTCAAAAAGCTACTGCAGGATCTGTTAACAAAATTATCCATTCATTAAGCACTAAAAAAGCTCCTGGTTTTGATGAAATAAGAATTATTGATGTTAAAAATATAAGTGATAAAATTTCACCCATTATAGCTAATCTTATAAATATATCTGTGCAAAATGGTACATATCCAGCAGAGCTAAAAACAGGCATAGTACGTCCAATATATAAAAAGGTAGTCCTAAGGATTATGATAACTATCGTCCAATCACGATACTGCCAATAATTGATAAAATTATTGAAAAATTTATCACTCGACAAATACTAAACTTCTATTCAGAAAACAGTATCATAACAGAAAAACAGTTTGGCTTCCAACCCAAAAAGAGCACTACACAACTTTTAAGTAAATTTTCAGATTCCATCTACACACATCTTAATAATAAAAAACATGTCCTAGTTGTATTCGTCGATTACAGCAAGGCTTTTGATACCCTGCGGCACAGTACGCTTATAGAAAAACTTAATGACTGTGGAGTAAGAGGCCTTCTCAACAAATGGTGTCAGAATTATATGCAAGACAGAACCTTATATATCAAGGTTGGAGAGGAACTCAGCTCTATGGTGAGAGTATCAGAGGGCACAGCACAGGGCTCTGTTTTGGGGCCAGTGCACTACATCACATATGTTAACGATCTGATTAACCTGATTAACAACTGTGAAATCTATCAATTTGCAGACGACACATGTTTAGTATCCGCAGACGTTAACATAAATGTCGCACTACATCGGCTCCAAACGGATTTCACCCTTCTAACAAAGTGGTCCCATGATAGTGGGCTTTTTCTTAACGCCAACAAAACGAAGCTTATGTATATCAGCTCCAGCCAAAATAGGATTAATACAAGTCCTCAATTAATCGTCCACGATCACGCTTGCCTTCACTCAGACCATATAAACTGCGCATGTGAACCCGTAGAAGTAGTAAAAACGCAAAAATATCTTGGACTAGTCATTGATGACCGTTTTAAATGGACCGATCACATTAACTCTGTTTGCGATAAATTGAGAGCAATTTTGGCAAAATTTCTACTAATTAAATGGAAAATACCCTTTTCAACGAAAATGCTACTGTACAAAGCATTAGGAGAATCTGTCATATCCTACGGGCTGAATAGTTATGGACGGACGTACAAATCGCATCTAGACCTAATTTATCAACTCCAGCTAAGAATTCTTAAAGCCATCGTATCAGCTCACGTAAAAGACGAGTACAGAAACAATTATGATGGTCTATTTAGTTACTGTAAAATTTTCCCGTCCATGAGAAAGTTAAATTAACTTTACTTAACGAACAGTATTTTAATAAAGATATACAACACTTAATTGATCATAAAAAACATACTCGCAGTGTGTCAAAGGCTTTGCTGACAATACCACGATCTCAAAATCATTACGGAAGACAACGACTTACCTATATTATTCCCAAACTAATAAATGAATTACACTTTACACTTAAAAATGACATTACTATGCAAAATATAAAAAGAAAATTAAAACTACATTATTTAGATGAAATAAAAAAGCATCTTACTAAATAACTATATCATATTTATGTAAGTAAAAAATGTACATATTATACATAAATATCGATAATATTCTATGTGTTATAATACTACATTATCAAAACGGAGATTAACTAGCAGCCATAGTACAGTACAACATCCTGTGTACGTTCATTTGCTAGCCGGTTTTGAACGTCTGAGTAATGACATATTTCTACTACCCGTGAATATACGTATTGTGAGCGTGTGGATCTTCGCTACGATTTTAAATCATGTTATAAGTATTTACTGTAATATGTAAGAGACAATGTCCGTACGTAGGTTAAGCAGCACCGAGTGCCGTCGATGAAGCATGGTGTACAGATAAACCTTGTTAGGTTTTTGCGACATCGTGTTTGATTAATTTAAGCTTTTTTTATGTTGATTTAATAAATAAAAAAAAAATAAAAATTTTCACAAGCGACATCATCAAAAATAAATACAGAATTGTTTAAAGCTTCACTTGGACCCATAACGTCTTTGTTATCATTGAACTCATAAAATGAAATATTAGTCACTCCTTTAATTACTTCTCGTAAAAAACGATATTTTGGTTGATAGTTAGTTTTGAATACAAGTAAAGATTTTGAAATTTAAGCCCATTTTCATGCAACAATAAACTTATTACAACGTTTGTTTTACCGCAATTAGAGGGACCGCATATTATACAGCGAATGGTATTTGGTAAGAGAATGCTATGTCTGATCTTGTGAGCAGAGTGATCAATATTAATATTGCTAACACTTAGCGATATGGGTTGTTTGATCAACTTCATCGTGCTTATTGAATGAGTTACTAACCTACAAACATAGGTATATATTTAAATTTTGCATGAACAATATAAGAGAGAAATACATGTCACATCATGTCTGTTCTCCTATTCTCGTGTTACAAATTTCTTAGTAGATCTATGCTTACTTTGCAACATAATGCTATTCTGATCTTACAAATCCTGAGTATATTATACAATTCTCATCTTACAACACATGATCACGTCATTTCGCTACAGTACTTTCTATAAAGAGCACGTTTGTTTTAAATGAAATATTTAAATAAT
This sequence comes from Parnassius glacialis, assembly GCA_033319125.1. Taxonomy (NCBI): domain Eukaryota; kingdom Metazoa; phylum Arthropoda; class Insecta; order Lepidoptera; family Papilionidae; genus Parnassius; species Parnassius glacialis. The sequence continues at coordinate 33,428,628 of JAVANC010000021.1, forward strand.
AAAGTAACTTATTCTATTTTCTATTGTAATTCTAACTCTTATAAATGTAATAAAATATGTAACTTATACTCATTTTTGTTTTTCAGAAACATGTCACATACACCATCTTACAGTCCTGTTTTGGATAGCTTAGAAAATATACGTGAGGTAAGTTACTATTTAGTTTTTATTATTTTTAATTGATTTTAAATTCATGGGTAGTAATTTTATATCTGGCTTTCAGAATTTGATAGAAGACTCAAACCCAATTACCAATCCATTTTACTATGCTCAAGATAGACAAGGCTGGTACGATGAAATGGCGACAAAGACGTGTGAGCAGAGCCGTCGCCAAAAATCGGAGGAAAAAATAAAAAAGAAAAAATCAAATCAAATTCTTTGAAAAATACATCATTTATCATGCGAAAGGAAACGGGTGATGTATGTCATTTAATAAAAATTATAATACATGATTTAGATGGTCGTAATATCGATGAAATAAATACTGAATCTGGAAATGCAGCTGTGAACGTGCAATATCTAGTGACAAGTGCATATGATGACATCATGTATGAGACAGAACATTTAGTTTGTAAAGTGGTAAAAAAACTAAGCAAATCTAGTATTTAAGTTTGAAATCAATTAATAAAATTTATGTTAATAAAATGTCTATAAATAAATGATTGAGCCGTGGTAGCCAGATGGTTAGCGCTCGCTGTAAGCTTCCCAGTACGCTAGCAACCCGGGTTCGATCCCCGCCGGCACCAATGAAATTGTTAATTGCAATTTTAAGTGCTGATTTTACCACGTGCTCGGTGAAGGAAAACATCGTGAGGAAACCTGCATGTCTGAGAAATAAGAAAATAAAAATATTTCAAAGACATGTGAAGTTCGCCAACACGCATTGGGGCAGCGCGGCGGACACTTCCTGGCCCTAAAACCCTCTCAGAAATGAGAGGAGGCCTGTGCCCAGCAATAGGACGTAAATAGGTTGCAACTTTAAATAAATGATTAATTTTTTCGACATGTATAACTCTGTTGTAAAATTTAAGTGTATTTAAATCTATTGTTTTTATGTAATAATTAGCATTTAAGGATCTAATGGGATGATAAATAAAACAAAATATGATTATGATAATACAGTATTTTTATTTCAACTTACATATAAAGGTTTTTATATTTTAGCTAGAGTTATAATAACGATATACTAGTTACAATATAGAACATATTTGAAGTAAAGAAAATTCAAAATAAAGTAATTTGTTTTTCATTTGTATATTATGTTTATAATTTTTTTATAAATTACTATTACTTTATTTCATCATTTAATTCTTCATTATTTCATATTTCATCATTAGTTAAAATATAATGCTATTTAAAATAAATTGCTATAATGTCCCCAAGGCAAAGTTTTATACATATCTTCACATATTTGTCGCTTATCATCATTGCCACTAAGAATGAGCTTATTTATTTTTTGCGTATAAAGTATATGATTCTTAGATCGTATTACGTACATAGTGGCTCTATGGGTTTTCTTAGAATTTAAAATATCTCTATACTTTTCAAAAGTAAATTTTTTTGTAATATGCTTTTTCACACCTTTTGCTTTTTTAATTGCAGACTTTAAAGTATTAACGCAGTATAATTTTGCTTTCAAGCCTATAAACTCTGTTATAATATCACCACCTAATTCATCTTTAAAATACCCTGGTATTTGTTTATTTGCTTTTGAAATATGGTATATATTATTTTCAGGAAAATTACTTGTATCAAAGTACTTAATATTATCTTTCATATCTTTATAGAAGTCTTCAGTGTAAATTAAATAAAAAAGACTATCTGTATCAGTGTAACAAAGTTTGATATTATTATCTTTGTAAATTTTCTTCATTACAGAATAATGAAAATTATATAAATGACTTTTTGCAAGTTCCAAAATAGTAAAGCCCACATATTTTGGACGATCCAAGATCACTTTTGTTGGTCGGAGTTGAATGGCTACGAGGCTATCAGAAATAATTGTAAAATTTTTGAAATTAGGCGCACTAACATATTTTTCGGCACCACAGACTTTATTTGTGTTATTAAAATTATCTTTCCATACATTTACTAGCTTAACATCGACTTGTTTTCTTTTGTTCTCTATAGTTTTCCAAAAATTGAATTGTTTTGTTTTTTAAAAAAGTCTCATTCAAAATCAGATGTAGCATTTTGTCTTAAAGATGTATTTACGGAAATATATGGCTCTAAAATTGCTTTTTGATTGAAAGCTAAAATTCTATGAATCTTCAATTAAACAAGTCCGTTCCTTAGGCATTCTTGTAAATGACGGTAATGGATAACATATTTATATTTATCATAGAGATTCGCAACCAATTTCTTATTACTAATGTTTGATGATATTGGAACTGTTAACTTTTCTGCTGCAAACGGTAAGTCAGAATGTTCATCATGAATATCGCGTGGATATTGCATGTCAACTTCGAGTATATATCCTTTGTAGCCGGTGGAAGGAAAAGGGGAGATCTCCCGCCGGGCAAGGTGTTCTGCTCGGGGAGCGGCCAACGCTCCGAGTGGTAGTTCGGAGCTATTCTATATATGCTGTTTTAACTTTGGAACTTTGTAAGCGCGATTTAGGCTTCGATATGTTTCGCTTGTGGCGCGACGACAGCGCTGCCACATCACCCCGCTGCTCAGACCGGAGGTCGATAGTGCAGTCTAGATGTCGACAAATTTGCAAGTGCCAGGGAATTGCCTTGTAAGTCTGCGGTGAGTCGAGAAGAAGGCAAGTAATCTGCAAGAGTGCCGTAAAGGAGAGGCGAGCAGTAAGGCTCAGAGCCGTGCCGAACACTGTAACTCAGAGAGGTAGCTTGAAGGAACAAGAAACTTTATTATTTCAGTGCTGCGATGAACCTTTGTAAAGTTAAATGGCTTGCAGAATGTGAAGACTGCAGACAATATCTGCTCGGGAGCGAATCAATGGGGTACTTGAGGACGGTGACGAAGGTTTTGAAATCGTAGTTTCCGAAGGTTGTTGGTTGCGTGTTCATATCACGTCAGGATCACCACTGTGGCGGGTGTAAGGAAAAGGGGAGATCTCCTGCCGGGCAAGGTGTTCTGCCCGGGGAGCGGCCAACACTCCGATTGATAGTTCGGAGCTATTCTTGCTGCTTTAACTTTGGAACTTTGTAAGCGCGATCTAGGGTTCGATGTGTTTCGCTTGTGGCGTGACGACAGCGCCGCCACACCTTCATTACTATTAGAACTAATAGAGTTAATATCAAAACTTCTAAATTCTTTTTGTTTTAAAAACCGAAAATTTTTATAAGGTAGTTGCTGCATCATAGCATAACCATACAAATTTACACAACCTAAATAAACTAAGAAAGAATTTGGATCTTCTTCATTAAAATTTGGTAAGTATTTGTTATTAGCCTTTGCATACGTTAACGAGCATTGAGATAGCCCTCCTCTTATACAATTTTCTAAAAATTGATAAATTTGTACATCAGTAATTAAATCCAACTCAATACTTGTCAACAATAGCATAGCATCCCAAGTTAGTGAAGGTGATGAAACATAATGACAAGGATCGAGAACAAAATAATTCAAACCCATGGATCTAAATTTCTCAAAAACGTCGCAAAGTATTAAGACATCGCATTTCAGATATAACTCGGTATATTCACCTAAGTTTTTAATACCAAAATTTTGCCACACAGTTAAAGCATGATTATAATCTTCGCTTGTTATAGATTCCGATGTTAATTTATTGTAAAATTTTGATTGCTCTGGTAAATGAGTTTCTTTATACTTTTCCCAATAATCTACATATTCATAGCAATATACACCCTTTCTAAGACATAATCGGAATAAATTTTCATCTGGAAAGAATGTTCGCAAATGTTTTAAGTCTTCAGGATTTAGAGTTTGTGCTAAATGATCTAAACTTGAACTCAGGAAATTAAAGGAGTCTATAAATTTTAATTGCGCTGACTTCTGCATATCGATTGGAAAAAACTTTGTAAAAGAAATAAATTTCTCTTTGTTTTTTGGAATTAAATTTATACGACCGCATACACTTGCAAGTTCTTTTATAAATAAATGGCAATCATATCCAGAAATATTATGAAATATAATAGGAATGAAATTACATTTTCATGAATAATGAGCTGGACCTCTGTATTTACCTATGAAATTGTCACTTTGTAATCAGAAGAACAAAACTTTTTTTTTACAAATACATATAACACACTTCTGCACTAATAAAAGTGCTCTGCTCTTCACTATTAAGCGGTATCATGTCTTTGGAAATATTTAAAATTTTATATAATCTTTCTATATCCTTATAAATTGAATTTACAATTTTTTTTGAGCAATTAGGCCCTCGATAAGAAACGAAGTCATTCAATTCGGGAATGTATTCACAGCATATATAATAAGCAAAACAAGTAGCTTCATGAATCTGAACATTTTGTACATGTTGACTTTTATTTTTGTCAGAATATTCTCTAAGTAAACTTTTAAAGTCACCATAAATAAAAATTGGAATTCTTTGAGACTTTTCTGGATTAACAAATCGTGGCTTTGAATTCGTTTCTGGAAGAATAGTTCGCATGCGAGCACAATACCATGTGACTCTAACTTTGTCTCAGAATCAAAGTAAAGAAAACATTAATCACATAAATGAACTTTACATTTGTGTTTCGTAAGTTGTTTATGTACGAGCTTTTCAAAATGTTTGATTAAAACAAAATGAGTCTTGTTTTGTTTATTCAAAAGCAATAAGTTTACATGCATTAACTTTCTTTGTGATGTTTTGTACAAAGGTCCTGTTACTGTATTATTTTTTTCTAATCCATATATATTGACACATGTTTGTATTCTGTTTTTCAAAGCGTTTTATATCTTCAAATGTCGGTAAAAAAGACATACCGAACACATTTAAAACTTTAGAATAGTGTGGATAAGATGTAACTTGATTTGGATTACATTTCGCTGGATACATTTGTGCTATGATACACCAAAGGAAGCAGTGACTGTCTGTATTATGAATATTAAGACATGACTTTATTCTGACAATACTTTTTGGTAATGAAATAAAATGACCAGCTCTTAGCGGATTATATTTAGATATATTTAGTCTTAAATGGTTAATTGACTCAATTGTCCATCCAGATTCAGATAATTCAAACTCCATGCATTTGCTGATTAAAAATTCTTCGAGTATTATTTAAAAAAAAAAGAAAAAAGAGTATTCTTCAAAAATAAACTTTAAATCAGTACTTTGTAATATAAGCGTATATTTAGTATTGAAGCTTTTTAATGATATTTCATCATTCTTTGGAAGCTTGTACAACACAAATAATTCAAAGTTTACCTTGATTGATTTGTACGTGGTTAGTAATGTTTTAATTATATTGCAAACAGTGCTAGAAATACTACATAAAAATAACTCTGGCATAATTATGTCACTTGAATCTGGATTTACTCTATGACTTGCAATCCTATTTTTGAAAGCAGTAGCTATTAACTGAATATTATCAAACTCAGTTCTAAGTAAACAATTAATTTTATGTATATTTCTATTCTTATGTAATGAATGATTTGATGTATATGCATTACAGTCGTGGCAGAATTTCATTTTCAATCATATATCTATTATTGACGTTTAGTGTAATACTGCTCAAAACTTGTATATAAATATGTATTTCAATCTTTATTTATATTTGTCTTATATATTTAAATTCTAATTAACAACTCTAACTTATAATTACTTTGTCTAGATTTTAGATATTTCAAAATTTATGTTTCAATCCAGCTTTTTGTTCTTTTAGATTCAGATTTTAGTTTTTAATGTTTTCATTGCTGTAATGAGAGTCACAGTTTTGGAAATAATATGGTATATCGCACAGTAATATAATAAATGATTCACAAATTTAAATTATAATTACTTTATCGAGGTATTTCAAAAAATCTAACTTTCAATATCTGGCTTTTTGTTTTAGATTCAAATTTTTAGTTCTTAGTTTTTCGTTGCTGCAAGGAAAAATAAATGCAAAATTTTGAAAATAATTACTTCATTCAAGTATTTTAAAATTAAACTTTCAATGTCTGGCTTTTTGTTTTTAGATTCAAATTTTAGTTCTTAGTTTTTCGTTGCTGGAAGGAAAAATAAATGTAATTTTTGAAAATAATTCCTTCATTCAGGTTATTGACGTTTAGTGTAATACTGCTCAAAACTAGCTAGTATATAAATATGAGATTTAAATTCTAATAATTACTTTGTCTAGATTCTTGGTATTTCAAAATTTACGTTTCAATTCAGCTTTTTGTTCTTTTAGAATCAGATTTTAGTTTTTTATTTTTCGCTGTTGTAAGGAGAGACACAGTTTTGAAAATAATATGGTATATCGCACAGTAATATAATAAATTAATCACAAATTTAAATTATAATTACTTTATCGAGGTATTTCAAAAAATCTAACTTTCAATATCTGGCTTTTTGTTTTAGATTAAAATTTTAGTTCTTAGTTTTTCGTTGCTGCGAGGAAAAATAAATGCAATTTTTGAAAATAATTACTTCATTCAGTTATTTTAAAATTAAACTTTCAATATCTGGCTTTTTGTTTTTTAGATTCAGATTTTAATTCTTATTTTTTCTTTGCTGTAAGGACAAAGACATAAGTTAGGAAAATAATGTGCTACAAGTCAATAAAATTTAATATTAACCCTTTCGCTGTCCCGTGCACTACATATAGGTCATTGCTATTGTCTTACTATTGTGTCTGGAAACCGGACAGTGAAAGTGTTAAGCTATTATGAGCGCAATTACTTTATTATAGGTGCCTAAACAAAGTTAGAAAACATTAACAGGGTATAAAATTGGCTGTATAGCGGCGTACTCATCCTTTACCGCTGCTACTAACTTTGTCACAGCTTTCCACGTAAGGTTGTTGTCTTCTACAGCAGACTTCAGAGTGACGAGCGAACGCTTCCACCGATCGGAGCCAATCTTTTCGGCTTCTTTCGTGTTGTACACACGCAGCTCTACAAAGTAGTCGCCCGTCTTTGCAGGATCTGCCCTCTGCAGCGTGTAGCCCGAACCCGCACGCCGTGATAAAAAACTTCTCAGTGCCGCCGCTCTAATGGGTTTTTGCAACTCATTATCTCCCTGTAATTATTTCAAATATTAATGTTAGTATTGTATAAAAAGATAGGCTCATAATATTTATAACTAAAAAAAGATTATAGTGCTGTTTGATATCGGTAAGAAATAAAATATTGGTGATGGCGATCTCGATAATAATACTCAAAACAAAGTGTTTTCAAAAGCACTAATTACTAATATGAATAAACTAAAAATTACATTACAAGAATAAAATAAAAACGACAAAGATCCATGAGTTAAGTACAAATATTTATCTGTGTAATAAATATTTGCGTCGACCGGGACTCGAACCCACGGCCCTCAGCTTGGCAATTTGGGTCACTGACCAAGACGACAATTGTATTAATAAATTTAAATTAAACTTACCTCTAAATCAAATGCAAACGGAGACCTCTTAAGTCTTTTCTTTTTTATAGACTCAGCTTCCGATTTGCTATCTGAATCCAGAACGACTTTCCTCTTTTTAGTCTCCACAAGACTTTTTCAACGTTTTCTTTTGTTTGGATTCGTAATGAGAGTACTACCATCATCCGAGTCAAATGGGTTGACAATTTTGCTAGTCAACGTCCTGAAAATCAGTGATTCTATAGTTAATATAACAGGTCATAGATCACTTGTACATACATATTATTTTATAACATATTTATATACATAACATAACTAGCTGACCCAAAGTTTCATAAAAAGGTTCAGCCATTTGATCAATAACACTGTGACATGAGAATTTTATACATTAGATTATATAGTATGAACTCAATAAAAAGAATAAAAATAATAAAAAGTCACATACATACTTACAGGTTTGATGAACACGCTCGCGTCGCTTCAATTAAAAAAGAAAATTAAGAATTCGCGCATTCTAGCTCTCCTTATATAAGCAGAATTCTAAAGCCCATTACACAATAATACTTTAGCCAAAAACTAATTATTATTTTTTGTTAAGTCACATTTATTACCATTCCTATGAAAGCTCTGTATAAAGTCTAAAATCCATTAACTAAAAATTTATCAATGTGTCTACACCTTAACCTAATAATATGATACAGCTTACACTGCAGACGCCAGTCTGTCGCAGTTATTTGAGATCAAAATTTGTTTAGGGAAGCTGCATTCATAAGAGGGTTCTTATTATATTGGTGTTTCTGGTTTGAAATTAAAACTTTTCTATGCTCATCGATGCTTGATTTAGGTAAAATATTTTTTATATGCATTAACTGTTTAAATAAGTTACATACAGTATCTTACGCCTTTCAGTCTAGTTGGTATGTAATAACATACTTATATTAAGGACATATCTACCTACATTGCAAAATTCCTTTATTGTGAACCACTTTTATTGCAAAACGAAAGTATTGTATAATTGTACCTATAAAAAAAACCTCTCTATCGCTGGATTTGGCTGCAAGAAATAAAATATTTGACATAAGTTAAGCTCAGATATATATAAAATGTGTCAAATATTCATCTCTTGTACGCAAGTCCAAGAATAGATAGGATATTAAAAACGACTGCAAGTAGCGATCGCTTCTAGACAACCAATTGACCAATATAAAAGAAATCTCCCTATCGTTATCGTTATCGTTATCGTATAATTAATAATATGTAATACCTAAATGCTAGCACACTAAATACTATAATATATACCCTATATAGATAAAGCAAGTTTAAATAATTATGTTATTTAATATCTTAATTAATAGCATGCATAAATACTTGATTTAAAAAAACCCTCGCAAAAGGTTCTTATTCATTCATAATTAATTCAAAAATCATGAAGACTGAACACAATGCTGTTTTCATATGGGAAAAAAATATGTTATTTGCTAGGTATGTTTGTATATCTGCGCAAGCGAGCCCTAGGGCTGGAGTCTCAATTAATCTACCATGGTAAAGTCTCCCTGAAGCATATAAAAAAACCCAACATCGTTATGTAAGTCTACCTATTGGTCTACTAAAAACATGCATGACAATTGCAATCATCAATAATATCGATCGAGATCAAATACAATAACATGAGCGCCGCGTCCATACGTGTTTTAGAGTAACCAGCTATCTCAGCGAGAATCAGATTATTGAATCCAGCACCGTCGCGCATCGTGTCTGGGAATGTAGAGCTGTTTAGTGTAATATTGCGGCGAACTGCATTGCGAGCGGACGAGTGATGCAGAAACCCAAATAATTTTGGGGCGAACTGCATCGCGAACGGACGTGAGTGATGCAGCAGCCCCAATATTACCCTACTGGCGTGAATCGTACCCCCTTCCCGAATGGGCGGGCATTGGGGGCGTGGCCTAATTTTTCATTCAGAATTTTAAAATGCCCTGTCCAATTCGGGAGGCATTCTACGACGATAGGCGGGTACCTTGCCTTCTCGGCTTCTCTAGCCGATGTTGGCTCTTCCGCCGCCTTCGCCCTTGGTACTGCGGGTGCTGCTGCCAGCTGGGCATAACTGGTTGATGACCTCTGCCCATCATCCTGTAGCAGTACCGATGGATTGGAATGAGGCACGGCCGATGAGCGTCCGGCAGATGCAGCTAGGGTCGCATACGTGGTGGACCCCCAGCTGTAGGACCATTCGCCTCCCTGCTCCTCGTGGGCCGAGTCCATCTGGCTCCGTCGGTCTGGCGATGTGTAGGTGGCTGGTTGGGATGGCAATGGAGACTTCGGAGGAGTACGCTCCTTCTTCTTCCCTTTCGCGGTTAGTGGTTCCTGCTCCTCATTTGAAGACGAGGAGGATGATGATGAGAATGATGAAGACGACGACAACGGCGAACCTATGCACTGCCTCTTCTCTTTCAGGGAGCTCTCCGTTTCCGGTGGGGTGTGCCTTCTCGCCGATTTCAACGGCCGCTGGGGCTTGGGCGTCGATTCCAACCCACTCGTATACTCAGATACGGTGGGTTTGAGCGCGGCGCTCGGGGCGGCCTCCTTGCTTGGCGAAATTTGCTTTAGGTTCCTCTTCGGGATATGACTATAGGACTCCACTACCCTGGAACGTTCCGGGTTAGATAGGTCCTTAATCACGAGTGGTCTGTCAAATACACCTGGACGATCCGGTGATTTCTTGCGCGAGGGGGGGGGCTCCCCCGTCCCCTTTCCTGACATGGTAAGGTCCTACTGTGATTTTGCTGTGTCTGATTGGTTCCCTATCTTATGTGGTAGAGTGACGAGCAAGCGATGCGCGATGTACGATACGGAACAGGAGCGAATAAGGGTGGCCGCAACACTTTAGGCGCACTGCCTACCCCTTTCTTAATGAAAGGGTTGGGGGAAGTGCTTGAGAGCACTCATGTACGCGACTAGCACACAAGGCACGGAACGCACTTGAGCGCCAAGAATTTTTTTTTTATAGGATAAGGTGACAAACGAGCACACAGTCCACCTGATGGTAAGTGGTTGCTGCGGCCCATAGACATCTACATCTATCCTCTATTACAATTCAAAATGTAGATGCGTTGTCACCCGTGAGGACAAAGATGGAATGCCTCATTTCCAGTAAAAAGGGCCTCCGGCCACCTGCACTCACCAAGCGAAACGCAGAGGTAAACCACTACTTCACACTGGTTTTCTGTGAGGTCGTGGTACCACCCTGGTTCGAGCCGGCCCATCCGTGCGACAGCAGAAGCTGCCGCGTGGCTCTACCACTGTTAAAATTGAATCTGCCTAAAGGCCGGTGACCTCGACACCTCACGGAGTATGCGGACTCAACGATCGGTGGAGTATAAACGAATTGCATGTGGTGGTTCTTCTCCTTATGGAGGTTTGCATGTGTCGAGGAGACCCTCTTTACATGGGCGGCATCTCAGGAGGACACGACTCTACGGTCCTGGGTGCTGCGTTGGCAGCTTGTGGGTTGGTGTGGTGCGCACTTAGCGCCATCAAATCAGGTGTCGGAATGTTCACTCACCCCCGACGTCCCCGTCGCCGGGTGGTGAGCGTAGGATTTCACGTGGGAGTGGTTGCCCGTCAAGTGGGCGGGCATGGAGAGGAGCTAAGTTTTAAAGATGGGGATGTGGTCCGTTATCTGCGCGGTCGAACAACCGTCTCGCAGAACGGACCACAAATTCATGGATTGACTCGACCTTGAGGTCGCGTGAGATGACATCGTTCCTGACGTAGCGACCGGTTCCCACGATCACCCGAAGCGCAAGATTTTGCTGGGCCTGCAACATCTTGCGCTGAGTGGCCGAGGTCAACGCGTACCAGGCTGGTGCTGCGTATGTCAGCCGCGAGCGGATGTAGGTCTTGTAGATACCAATTTTTGTGCTGCGTATGTCAGCCGCGAGCGGATGTAGGTGTTGTAGATACCAATTTTCGTTCTTGTTGGGAGTTTGGATGCCAGTATAGGATAGAGTTTTGCTCGCGCAGCTCTGGCCTGTCTTACGACGTTATTGACCATCGGGGTCATGCGCAGCGAGCGATCTATCTGGCATCCTAGTTATGTGATGGTACTACTCCAACCCACATCCTGCCCACGGAGTTGCAGCGTTGGAGGTGTTCTGGCCAGCCTGGTCATGAAGGCGGCGGTCTTCCCGACATTGACCGCCAGCCTCCATTTGTCCAGCCACTCAGGCAAGAGGTCGAGTACCCGCTGCAACTTCCTGGCAGCTATGTCCACCCGACGTGATGACGCGAAGTATGCACTGTCGTCGGCGTATAGCGCTAGCCCACGTCATCTTCCCACTCCTCCAGATGGCCTTGAAGGGTGGGGATGTCGTTGGTGTTAACCGCGTACAGGTGCGGTGATAGGCAGCTGCCCTGTGGCACTCCGGCTAAAATCGATCGTGTCGCCGAGACAGCCCCTTCCAAGGTGACGTGGAAGCTCTGCCCCTACAGGAAAGACGCTATAAGCCGCACAAGCATGTGCGGCAAGGTAGTATTTTGGATGATCTTGTAGACTAGCCCTGCGTGCCACACCCTGTCAAAGGCCTTCTCCATGTCAATAAGGACCCCGACACAGATGCGGCCGAAGTTATATTCGGCCGCAAGATAGTGCAGCACGCGGGCCAGCTGAGAAGTTGTGGAATGTCCCCTGCGGAAGCCGAATTGCTCCTCCCGCAGGGTGATATGTGGAAGAACCCTAGTGAGGGTGAGTTTTTCGAAAAGTTTTGCTATGTGCGGCAATAGCGTTATGGGGAGGTAGCTGGCCGGGAACCTCCTGTCTTTTCCCGGCTTCGGCAGCACGATGATTTTACCCTGCTTCCAGATGGTCGGAAAGTGGCCAGTTCGCAGGATGCCGTTATATAACCTGGCGAGTGCCACTATTACCTTACTGGGCAGCTGCTTAATGGCTGTGGTGGTGATGCCGTCATATCCCGGCGCTTTACGGGTGGGTAGGCGCATGATGGTGCGCCTTACCTCCGCTGGTGATATAAAGTCGTCGCCCCGTAAGGGCGGCGCCGGGTTCGAAAGGTATTCCTGTACGCGGTCCACTATACTTTTTACATGGTCTGCGTACCCCTTTGCTACGGTGTTGAGTATAAACTGCTGTTCGAGGTGCTGTACCATCAACTCCGCCCTTTTTTGGGCGTCGTAAATTCTGCTCCCCATGCTGTCCACCAGTGGGCAGACAGGTGGTGGTATCTTTGTGAGCTGCCGGTTGAGGAGATGCAGGGAGGCGGGTGTCTCCGAGGCTTCGTCGACTCGCCTCTCCCATGCCTCTCCCCTGTACGCTCTCATAGCTTCCGACAGCTCTTCCGTCATAGAGTTAAGTTAAGTTTTAAGCCGTGGGCATCGTGTCCGTGCCCAGAGCCTCCTCAGCTTCCGCTTTTCAGACAGTTTGCTTTGCAGCGCGCGTGGGAGTTCCTCCTTCCCGCGCCCGGTGGAGCCAGGGTGGGAATGAAGTTGTAGTTGTTCTTTGATGTTATTGTGAAGATGAAGGACCGCTGTCTCCACATCTTCACAGGTGGTGATAGAGGCGCCGAGTTGGAGGCCCTCCAGCGCACTACGGAAGCGCACCCAGTTTGTCTTCATTCGAAGACTTCTGGGCACTACGGCATCCGCACTGGTGTCGATGGTAATCAGCACGGGGAGGTGCTGCGTGTCTACGTCATATAATACCTCCAGCCGTGTTGGGTACGGCACTAGATGGCACAGCACTATGTCTAGGACATCGGGCTGGTGTTCAGGTTTGGTGGGGATATGGGTGGGCTCATCAGGGCCCAGCACCTCGTACCCCCATTCTTCAGCGTCGTCGTACAATTTCTTCCCCGGAGGTGTTATTAACCCGGAGCTCCAATCGGGATGTTTCGCGTTGAGGTCTCCGGCGATAATAGCGGGTAATGTGGAGTCAAATATCGATCTTATGTCTTGGGGGGCAAACGAGGTGCCGGGAGGTCTGTAGGTGGCGAATATCCTTGTGTCTTTGGTCCCCACCTTTAACCTTATTCCCTTAGTCCTCGTAGCTATGAATTGGGTATTGGTGCCAACTTCTTCGTGCATGACGTCCCTCCTCACAAGGTTTAGAAGAGCTCAATAGGTTGTACCAAATAAACAAGCTGCTTTACATGCCGGGGGTCACTATAGAGGCCTGGACTGGTAGAATTGGCCCCGCGCAGTGTCACAGGTGTCAAGGGTTCGGACATGCATCCTTTAATTGCTACCGGCCCTACAAATGTGTTCGCTAAGCGGGTGACCACCTGGCCTCAGCCTGCCCACAACCGCGGGATGCGCAACCCAAATGCGCAAACTGCGGGAAAGACCACTCGGCGAACGACAGGCGGTGCCCAGTGTTGCAGCGAATCGCAAGAAAGAGAGGCATCAATATGCAGCCTCCTATGCCCTCGCAAGCAGCACGGGCACCGCAACGCCTACCACATCCGCCACCACCACCACAACGACAACAACCACCACCTCAAATGCCACAACAACAGCAAACACAACAGCAACAATACCACCCATACCCACAGCGTCAGGCACCGCAACCGCAGCAGCGGCAGGTGATAATAACGCCAGCGCCAACAACATTCGCGACGACCGGGGCAACCTTAGCCCCGTCGGCGAATGATGCCACGGAGCGCACAGAGCGCCCAAAGGGAAAAAGAGGGAAGAAGAAGAAGAAGGCGACCACCCAATCTGCTCAAGTGGGAGGTAAGTCAACTCCTCTTCTTCCATCCAACACCACCACACAGCAATGACAGCCACTACCACAACCGCGATATACTTTCCCCCCTATTTCGAGCCAGAATGAGCAAACTGCACTCCAACCCCGAGACCCACACCCACCTAAAAGGACAATAACTGTCACACCCCAATCTCAGCCCCAGGCACCAACCACCATCGAGGAGGCCCTCGCTCAACTGATGGGCGTGGTGATCAGGATCCTAGGAGAGGTCCTGACTGCCATGACCACCGGTACCAACCCCCTTTCGGCCATCTTAAGTGCCTTAGCCCAACTAACTTCCATCAGCAGGCCATCAACTTAAGATGTGCTATTGGAACCCCGGCGGCGTCTCGGGGTAGGTCGCCGACCTAAGAACTCTGGTCCAGCAGCACAATATCCAGATTGTGCTGCTGCGGGAAACGAAACTGCGCCCCTCTGCCCAACTAAAGCTCCCCAACTTCTTCGTGTACCGACACGACGAGATCTCCCCAGAAGGTATCGCGTACAGAGGTACCGCGGTCCTTGTGAGGAGGGACGTCATGCACGAAGAAGTTGGCACCAATACACAATTCATACGAATTGCATGGATGGTGGTTCTTCTCTTTATGGAGGTTTGCATGTGTCGAGGAGACCCTCTTTACATGGGCGGCATCTCAGAAGGACACGACCTTCCGGTCCTGGGTGCTGCGTTGGCAGCTTGTGGGTTGGTGTAGTGCGCACTTAGCGCCATCAAATCAGGTGTCGGGATGCTCACTCATCCCCGGCGTCCCCGTCGCCGGTTGGTGAGCGTAGGAGTTCTCGTGGGAGCGGCCGCCCGTCAGGTGGGCGGGCATGTAGTGGAGCAAGACTTTGCAGGTGGAGATGTGGCCCGTTATCTGCGCGGTCGAACAACCGTCTCGCAGTACGGGCCACGAATTCGGAGATAGATTCGACCTTAAGGTCGCGTGCAATGACATCATTCCTGACGTAGCGACCGGCTCCCACGATCACCCGAAGCGCAAGATTTTGCTGGGCTTGCAACCTCCTGCGCTGAGTGGCCGAGGTCAACGCGTACCAGGCTGGTGCTGCGTAGGTCAGCCGCGAGTGGATGTAGGTTTTGTAGATACCTATTTTCGTTCTTGTTGGGAGTTTGGATGCCAGTGTTGGATATAGTTTTGCTCGCGCAGCTCTGGCCTGTCTTACGACATTATTGACCATCGGGGTCATGCGCAGCGAGCGATCTATCTGGCATCCTAGGTATGTGATGGTACTACTCCAACCCACATCCTGCCCGCGGAGTTGCAGAGTTGGAGGTGTTCTGGCCAGCCTGGTCATGAAGGCGACGGTCTTCCCGACATTGACCGCCAGCCTCCATTTGTCCAGCCACTTGGGCAAGAGGTCGAGTACCCGCTGCAACTTCTTGGCAGCTTTATCCACCCGACGTGATGACGCAAAGTACGCACTGTCGTCGGCGTACAAAGCAAGAACTACGTCATCTTCCCATTCCTTCAGATGGCCTTGAAGGGTGGGGATGCCGTTGGTGTAAACCGCGTACAGGTGCGGTGATAGGCAGCTGCCCTGTGGCACTCCGGCTAAAATCGGTCGTGCCGCCGAGACAACCCCCTCCAGGGTGACATGGAAGCTCCGCCCCTCCAGAAACGACGCTATTAACCGCACAAGCATGGGTGGTAAGGTGGTGTACTGAATAAGTTTGTAAACTAGCCCTGCGTGCCACACCCTGTCGAAGGCCTTCTCCATGTCGAGAAGGACCCCCACACAGATGCGGCCGAAGTTATATTCGGCCGCGAGATAGTGTAGCACGCGGGCCAGCTGGGAAGTGGTGGAATGCCCCCTGCGGAAGCCGAATTGCTCTTCCCGCAGGGTGACATGTGGAAGAATTCTGGTGAGGGTGAGTTTTTCGAAGAGTTTTGCTATGTGCGGCAATAGCGTTATGGGGCGGTAGCTGGCCGGGAACCTCATGTCTTTTCCCGGTTTCGGCAGCACGATGATCCTGCCCTGCTTCCAGATGGTCGGGAAGTGGCCAGTCCTCAGGATGCCGTTGTACAACCTGGTGAGTGCCACTACTAAGCTTCTGGGCAGCTGCTTAATGGCTGTGGTGGTAATGCCGTCATATCCCGGCGCTTTACGGGTAGGTAGGCGCATGATGGTGCGCCTTACCTCTGCTGGTGAAATGAAATCGTCGCCCTGCAAGGGCGGCGTCGGGTTTGAGAGGAATTCCTGTACGCGGTCCTCTATACTTTGTACGTGGTCTGCGTACCCCTCTGCTATGTTATTTGGTATGAACTGCTGTTCGAGGTGCTGTGCCATCAACTCCGCCCTTTTTTGGGCGTCGTAAATTCTGCTCCCCGTGCTGTCCACCAGTGGGCAGACAGGTGGTGGTGTCTTTGTGAGCTACCGGTTGAGGAGATGCAGGGAGGCGGGAGTCTCCGAGGCTTCGTCGATTCGCCCTTCCCATGCCTCTCCCCTGTACGCTCTCATTGCTTCCGACAGCTCTTCAGTCATAGCGTTAAGTTTGGTTTTGAGCCGTGGGCATCGTGTCCGTGCCCAGAGCCTTCTCAGTTTCCGTTTCTCGGACAACTGGGTTTGCAGCTCGCGTGGGAGTTCCTCCTTCCCGCACCCCGTGGAGACGGGGTAGGAGTGGAGTTGTAATTGGTCTTTGATAGTATTATGAAGTTGTAGGGCCGCTATCTCCACATCTTCATGGGTGGTAATAGAGGCGCAAAGTTAGAGGTCCTCCAGCGCACTGCGGAAGCGCACCCAGTTTATCTTCATTCGGAGACATCTGGGCACTACGGCATCCGCACTGGTGTCGATGGTAATCAGCACGGGGAGGTGTTGCGTGTCTACGTCGTATAACACTTCCAACCGTGTTGGATACGGCACTAGATGGCACAGCACTATGTCGAGGACATCGGGCTGATGTTCGGGTTTGCTGGGGATATGGGTGGGCTCATCTGGACCCAGCACCTCGTACCCCCACTCCTCCGCGTCATCAAATAACTTTCTCCCTGGTGGAGTTATTAAAGCGGAGCCCCAAGCGGGATGTTTCGCATTGAGGTCTCCGGCGATAATAGCAGGTGTTGTGGAGTCGAAAATGGTTCTTATGTCTTGGGGGGCAAACGAGGTGCCGGGAGGCCTATAGGCGGCGAAAATCCTAACTTCTTTAGTTCCCACCTTTAACCTAATTCCCTTTGTCCTCGTGGATGTAAAATTTGTGTTGGTGCCAACTTCTTCGTGCATGACGTCCCTCCTCACAAGGACCGCAGTACCTTTGTACGCGACACCTTCTGGGGAGATCTCGTCATGGCGATACACGAAGAAGTTGGAGAGCTTTAGTGTAGCAGAGGGGCGCAGCTTAGTTTCCCCCAGCAGCACAATTTGGATATTGTGCTGCTGGACCAGGGTTCTCAGGTCAGCGACCTTCCCTAAGATGCCGCCGGGGTTCCAGTAACATAACCTAAGCTGATGGCCTGCTGACAGTAGTGAGTTGGGCTAGGGCACTTAGAATGGCCGAAAGGGGGTTGGTACCGGTGGTCATGGCAGTCAGGACCTCTCCTAGGATCCTGATCACCACGCCCACCAGTTGAGCGAGGGCCTCCTCGATGGTGGTTGGTGCCTGAGGCTGTGGTTGGGATGTGACTGTTATAGTCCTTTTTGGCGGGCGTGGATCTCGGGGTTGGGGTACGAAAAGCTCTGTCTGGCTTTGAACAGGGGGGAAGGTTGAGTATCCCGGTTGTGGCTGTGGTCTCAGTTGTTGTGTGGTGGCAGTAGGGGGAGGAAGAGGAGTGGACGTACCACGGACCTGGTCCTGTATGGCCGTCTTCTTTTTCTTCTTTTTCCCTCTTTTCTTTTTCTTAGGGCGCTCTGTGCGCTCTATGGGTTCGTTTGCAGGTGTGGCCAATGTTGCCCCAGTAATTGCATACGTGGTTGGTGCCGGAGCAAGTAATGTTACCTGCCTTTGTGATTGTTGCGGCACCTGAGGTGGTTGTTGCAGCTGTTGTGATTGCTGCCGTTGGGGTTGTTGTTGTGGTATGTGTGGTGGTGGTGGTGGTGGTGGTGGTGGTTGCCTCTGTGGTGCCTGTGTTCTCTGCGGAGGCATGGGAGGTTGTACATTCAAACCCCTCTTCCGTGTAATCCGCTGCAGTACTGGGCACCGTCTGTCATTTGCCGGGTGAGCCTTTTTGCAGTTTGCGCACTTAGGCTGGGCATCCCGAGGCTGTGGGCATTCGGATGCGATGTGGTCGCCCGCACAGCGGACGCATTTAACTGGCCGGTAGCAGTTGTAAGATGCGTGGCCGAACCCCTGGCATCTATGACACTGCGATGGGCCGGCTCTACCTTGCCAGCCCTCGATGGTAATGCCAGGCATGTACAGCAACACATCTATTTTATAGAGTATAGCTCTTCAGGTGACAGGTGGTCCATTTTGATGTAAAAGAGACACCCAGGTCTGTCTGTTTTTGGGGGAATGGACCGTACAAATGTTACCGGAAAGCCCTTATCAATAAGGGCCTCCTGGATGTCTTTAGGGTTTGTGTCGGCGGGGAGTTCTCTTAGCCCCACCTTGGTTGGTTGCTCATCTTGTGGGGCGTAGCAAAACCACGCAAAGGTAGTGTCCTCTTTGCTACGCTCTATCAGATATTTTTGGATTTTTCTATACTCTGTATCAGATTGGGGGCTAAATCTTACCCCTTTCCCATATGGGCGGGCGTTTGGGGCGTGGCCTAAAATTTGATGAATTGTTTTAAAATGCTTCGCCCAGTTGGGGAAGCTCCCTCTCTCCTTCTGGGTCTTGTTCGCCGAAATCCTGCATATCGGTTGTGCAGGCCGGAGAGGAGGTTGGTGATGGCGACTTGGGTGGGATTTTGTGTCTCATCATTGGTAGTGGGGCTTGTCTCTCGGGAGTTGGGGTTGTCGAGGTAGAAGGCGATGCCGAACCTGATAGCGAATCAGATCCAGCCCTCAGCCTTTTCTCCTCCTGGAGCATGTCTTCCTCTATCTCCGGTGGTGTTCTCCTCCTCGAGGCTAGGTTTCGGCGTGGTAGAGGGGCCGGTTCAGCGCTTGGGCGAGACTCAGCTTCACCCGCACTAAGCGCGGCGCCAGTGGCCGGTAGACCACCTATTCGCCTCGGGAGTTGGCTATACGGCGGTAGTACTCTAGACCTTTCAGGAGCAAAGAGATCTCGCTCCATGAGGGGCCTGTCGAGTACTCCCGGACGCCTTTCTGGTGGTTTTCGGCGTGGTGGGGGGGGTTCCCCCTTGTCCGACGTCGGTTGGTTTTTTCTACTAGCCCTTAGCTATCACACACCTTACTCCCCTTAGCGCGTGCAACCACACCAGGTGAGACCCTTGAGGGAGGCCCAGCGAGGCGACCGCGAGCAGGGAGGGGTGTGTGAGGCGCAGTTGGAATAGGGCGGTAACTCACAAAATATTTTGTGGCACACTTGTGTTCTCCTTTTTATTAAAAAAGGATGGCACAGTGTATGGCCGTTACTTATACAAAGCAGGGCACAGTAAATAGATAGCATCCTTTGCATTTTCACTGACCTGTTAGTCCGACGCAGGAAATGCGCCAGCGACGCCTGACGGAGCGAACTCAACGTCGGCGGAGTCGATCACTGACACAACACGTACACAATATCAGGAGCGCGACTAAACACGTCCGCACTGTAGCACGGCCCGCGACGAACTGCCGACAAATTGCATACGTTGTCTTCTTCTACATACGCCTTAGCGCTGCAGGTTCAGGCCTCGGGCATCTCCCCATTGCCTGGGTATTCATCACGGCCCATAACTATGGGCCGGTCTTGGGTGCCTTCTTGGCATTTAACTAATTTATGTGAGGTTCTCTATATGTTTGGTAAAATGAGTGTGTCTATGTTGGCCTTTCTGTGGCATTGTGGGATTTACTCAACTCCCTAATCTATATAGGGAGGAGTTCTCTTGGTAATGGTCGCCCGTCCGGAGGGCGGGCGTGAAGCGGCGCGAAGTTGTTCAAGTGGGGGTGTGGCCCGTTGTCAGCGCGGTTGAACATACCGCGCGCCAACCGGACCACAAATTCTTGTATGTCTTCTATTTTCAGGTCGGCCGCTATCACGTCGTTCCGGACGTAGCGACCAGCACCGACAATGGTCCTTAATGCCAAGTTCTGTTGGACTTGCAGTCGCCGCTTCTGCCGGTCACTCAGGAGTGCATACCAGGCCGGAGCAGCGTAGGTGAGTACTGGTCTGATGTAGAGCTTATAAAGTTTCAATTTAGTTTTCAGTGGTAACTTGGATGCCAGTACGGGACGCAGCGCCGCCCGCGCACCTCTCGCGTTGCGGACGACGAGATCGACGTGCGCGGTCATGCGCAGCATTCTATCGATCCGGCATCCAAGGTACGTCACGGTTTTCTGGTATGCAATCTCCTGTCCTCTGAGCGTTAATGGTGGTGGGAAGTTTCTGTAGCGGCGAGTGAGCAGAGCGGCCGTCTTACCAACATTGACGGCCATCCTCCACTCATCCAGCCATGCTGGCAGCAAGTCCAACAGCCTTTGCATCCTGGCGACTGCGATGTGGGCTCTTCTGGACGAGGTGAAGTAAGCGCTATCGTCCGCGTATAGCGCCAGTTCGACGTCGTCCTCCCACTCTCGCAGGTGTCCAGCCAGTGTTGGGATATCGTTGGTATAAGCCGCGTACAGGACTGGTGACAGACAGCTGCCCTGTGGTACGCCGGCTCTGATGGTCTTCATTGCGGACATCGCGCCTTCTACGCAGACGTAGAACTTCCTGTCAGCCAGGAATGACGCTACTAGCCGCAACATAGCAGGAGGGATACTTGTTTGATCTTCTAGCTTGTAGAGTAAACCAGGGTGCCATACTCTGTCGAACGCCTTCTCTATATCGAGAAGGACGCCCAACGATGTGCGGCCGAAGTTGTACTCGACCGCTAAGTAGTGCAGCACCCTGGTCAGCTGAGTTGCTGATGAGTGGTCCCTCCTGAATCCATGCTGCTCCGCCCGAAGTTGGATGCACGGGCGGAGGCGTCTGAGCAGTAATCTTTCGAGCAGTTTAGCTATGTGCGGCAGCAGCGTAATCGGCCTGTAGCTGGCAGCTCTACGCCTGTCCTTCCCGGGCTTCGGTAACACGATTACCTTCCCTATCTTCCATTCCTCCGGGAAGTGGGATGTCCGCAATATTCCATTGTAGAGTCGACCGATCTCTACTAATGTCCTATTGGGCAGCTGTCGAAGCGCAGCGTTGGTGATCCCGTCGTGCCCCGGCGCCTTCCTGGGTTGCAGGCGGGCTACTGTCCACCGCAGTTCAGCGGGGGAGATGTACCACTCTCCTGCAAGCGGTGGCGCGGGCGATGACAGGAACTCCTGTACGCGGCTCTCCTTCCGGGCATGAAGATCCATGAACTCCGCACTTGCTGGGTTCGGCATAAATTGCTCCTCGAAGTGCTCTACTAGGATATCCGCTCTACCCTTGGCATCATAACGACGTTCGCCCGCGCTGTTGGTCAGCGGGCATACGGCAGGTCGCTTTTTGGTCAACTGCCGGCTCAATTTGTAGAGCGACGCATCTTGCTCTTCTGCCTTCAAAATGCGCCGCTCCCAGGCCTCTCCTCTGTGGGCCTGGATTGCAACCGACAGTTCATCAGAGATCTTATTAAGTTGCGTCTTCAGTCTTGGGCAGCGAGTGCTCGCCCAGAGCTTCCTAAGCGCCCTCTTACGCTTAATCTTCTCCTGTATCAGTCGAGGCAGGACGTCTCTTCTGTTGGTTAGCGGGACGACCGTAGAGGCCGCGTCGAGGGCTTCTTTGATGTTGTTGATAATTCTAGTTGCAGCGGTCTCTACGTCGTCCGCTGTGCTGATAGGTGTAAAGACTGGAGGTCTCTCCTGCAGATGTTGATGGTAGAGCCCCCAGTCTATTCTGGTCTTGAATGCTCTGGGCGGTGTAGTCACTGCCCTGAGGCCAAGGGTGATTAGTATCGGGAGGTGCTGTGTATCCATGTCGTACAGCACCTCTACCACTATCGGGTAGTTGATGTTCCTAGAGAGCACGATGTCCAATACGTCCGGACTTTTACGTGCATCTGTAGGGATGTGTGAGGGTTCCTCGGGACCTAAAACGTCATAGTTGTTTTCCTCCGCATCTTCATATAGTACACGACCCGGCGGGTTGATCAATCTTGACCCCCACGCCGGGTGTTTGGCGTTTAGGTCCCCGGCGATGATGGTGGGCGTCGTGCCTTCCATAACCGTCCGGACGTCTGAGGAGTGAAATGGAGTCCCTGGCGGGCGGTATGCTGCGTAGATCCTTAGTTCCTCGCCCGCCGCCTCCATTTTTATGCCGATGGAGCGCATCGTTCTGTACTCTGGTAGCTCTAGCTCTTGGTGGACGATGTCTCTCCTCACTAGAACCGCCGTGCCTCTATAGGCGGTCCCGTGAGGATTGACCTCGTCCCGCCTATAGATGTGGAAGTTTGGCAGCTTCAGATGCGTTGATGGTCTGAGTTTCGTCTCCCCCAGCAAGATCACTTGAATGTCCTGTTGTTGAGCGACGGTACGGAGTTCATGGATCCTCTGCTGTATCCCGTCCGGGTTCCAATAGAGGAGGCGCAGGTTACCGTTACTCTCCTCCGTAATGCCGGGCCAGTAAAGTCGCAAGCGCCTTCATCACGGCGGTAATAGGATCTGTCCCGGCCCTTATGTCGGCCAGGACTTGAGTACCGACTTCGATAGCTATGCTTACCAGTTTTTGGATGGCATTAGCTGTCTCGAAGTCGGTTGATGGTTCTGTAGTAGTAGTTCTTCTTGGTACTGGCCTCGGGACATTGGATTTCACACTTGGTTCTTCATTACGCTGGGTAGAGCGCGCTCTATATGTAGAGCGGGCTCTATGTTCTGGTAGAGCCCTTTCCGGTGCTCTACCCACGCTGGCTTCTCTCCTTGTAACCTGCGCCTTTGCGGCTGTTGTTACTTGCGGTGTCGGGGTAGAGGTCACAGCCTTAGGAGGTAGAGGCTGTTCCTTGCTCTTCTTCTTCCTCCCCCGCTTCCTCTTCTTTGAGGGCTGACGCTCTGTTGCGTCGTTAGCGGGGGGCTGTAGAGTCGCCCCGGTGGTTGCCTTCACTTCTGCAGGTTCCACCGTTTCCATTGGTATTACAGGTGGGGGGGGGGGCTGGTTGCCTGCCCTTCCCACCCACCGTGGTCCACCCGTCTTCCTGTATAGTAACAGTTCTTGGGCGACTCTGGGAGATCTTCTTCGGGTCCTCCGGGAGTAGGCCCGGCAGAGTAATCCCCTGCCTCCTGGCAACCCTCCTAAGGACTGGGCAGCGGCGGTCGTTTGCTGTATGGTTTTGTGCGCAGTTTGCGCACGTCGGCTCTTCCTCTCTACCCCGAGGGCAAAGGGCGGCAATGTGCTCCCCGGCACAGCGAACACACCTCACTGGCCTGAAGCAGTTGGCAGAAGCGTGCCCGAAAGCCTGGCAGCGGTGGCATTGTGCTGGTCCTGTCCTTTTCTGCCAGGCTTCGATGACGACTCCTCTCATGAATAGGAGTTCGTCGATTTGGTATATGGAGTTCAGCTGCTCCAGGCTCAGGTGATCCAATTGGGCAAAGTAGAGGCATCCCGGTCTGCCTCTACGTGGTGGTATAGCCTTAACGAATTGTATTGGGAAGCCCTTTGCCCTAACAGCCTCCTCTATGGATTTGGTATCCGTGCCCGCTGGCAGCCCCCTGATGCCCACTTTTGTGGGCTTCTCCTCCACTGGGGTGAAGCAGTACCAGGACAGATCTTTAGTTTTCTCGGAGAGTTCCTTCATGTACCTCTGTACGATACGGAACTCATCCGGACTCTGGGGCGTGAATCTAACGCCCTTTCCGAATGGGCGGGCATTGGGGGCGTGGCCTAATTTTTCGTTTAGAATTTTAAAATGCCCCGTCCAATTTGGGAGGCATTCGACGACGATCGGCGGGTATCTTGCCTTCTCGGCTTCTCTAGCCGATGCTGGCTCTTCACCCGCCTTCGCCCTTGGTACTGCAGGTGCTGCTGCCAGCTGGGCATAGCTAGTTGATGGCCTCTGCCCATCATCTTGCTGTAGTCCTGATGGATTTGGAAGAGGCACAGGCGATGAACGTCCGGCGGATGCAGCTAGGGTCGCATAGATTGTGGACCCCCAGCTGTATGATTCTTCGCCTCCTTGTTCCTCGTGGGCCGAGTCCATTTGGCTCCTTCGGTCCGGCGATGTGTAGGTGGCTGGTTGGGATGGCGATGGGGACTTCGGAGGGGTCCGTTCCTTCTTCTTCCCTTTCGCGGTTGGTTCTTCCTCTTCCTGCTCTTCATCTGATGATGAGGCGGATGATGATGCGGATGATGATGATGGTGATGACGGCATAGGTGACCCTATGCACTGCCTCTTCTCTTTTAAGGAGCTCTCGGTCTCTGGTGGGGTGTGCCTCCTCGCCGACTTCATCGGCCGCTGGGGCTTGGGCGTCGATTCCAACCCGCTCGTATACTCAGATACGGTGGGTTGGGTGGCGCTCGGTGCGGCGGTCTTGCTCGGCGAAATTGGCTTCGGAAACCTCTTGGGAATATGACTGAAGGATTCCACAATCCTGGAGCGCTCCGGGTTAGATAGGTCCTTCAGCATTAATGGGCGATCCAGAATTCCCGGACGATCCGGTGGTTTCCTAACGCGGGGGGTGGGGGGGGTTCCCCCTTCCCCTTGTCCGACATGTTACAACTGTTTTGTTATTACGTTTGGTGTCGAATTATAGTGCCTACGTCTAATTTCCCTATCTACGTTGCAGGTGCTGAGTGACAGTCAAGCGACGCGCGACGTACGATACGGATTGGGTGCGAGAGGGACGGATGACCGCAACACTTGGGCGCACTGCCTACCCCTTTCCTCAGGAAAGGGCTGAGAGAAGTGCTAGAGAGAGATGCACTTAGGTACGCGACTAGGCACAGAAGGCACGAACGCACTTAAGTGCCAAGAATCTGCCTAAGGGCCGGTGACCTCGACACCTCACGGAGTATGCGGACTCGACGATCGGTGGAGTATGTCGTACCGGCGGTTGCTTGGGACCACTGCTAATCCACAAACAACACACACTTAGGAGATCCTTGGTGACAAATTGCATGAAAACCAGTTTAACGGGGTACCTTCAACGCTTTACTCGAAAGAGAGCCGCGCCCTCTGTGCGATATCGCAACTCAATTACATTAAATTTTACTATCACTATCCCACGGTTTGTCCAATAACTTTATTTGCATTAGACATACATTTATACATTTTATTTACAAAGATAGCACAACAAAATATCTATACTATGATATACATTACATTTCAATATCACAAAAAACCTTTTATTTAACTATTCAACAAAATATGCCTATTTTACAACATATGTACTAAGTTAGAATTCTTAAATATATAACACATAAGGTTGGAACAATGTTTTTTATTTGAAAATACAAATATCTTAACTAATATAATAAATTAATTTCCTTTTTTTCACACATTTTTTACTATTTAAAAACACTTTTTATTTTATTATACAAAACTATCAATATTTCACTATTTCAAAGGAACATGTATACAAAACTAACACAGAATTCACCTATTTTGCTCATACAGTCAACCCGAAACATTTTACAAGTCAATTTTACATAAATTGCTGAAATTTACAAGAATTCAAATTTCTATTTATTAGGCCTCCTAAATTGCAAATTAGCACGCGGCTTTTATCTAGTGCTAGGTGAACAACTAATTTTCACACGACTTCCAACAGGTCAGTAAGCTAAATGAAATTAGCGCGCAGCTTTTATCCAACGCTATGTGAACAACTAATTTTTACACGACCCCCACAGGTCTGTAAAGAGGCCAGTGAAATCCTTGGTCAGATAGCACCTATCTATGTCTTATAAGACACCAAAATTCACAAACAATGTTCTTATCAGTTATCGTGTTTCTTATCAGATAACACAAACAAAATATTTTTATGAATTAAACATTGAAAATAGACATTTTATTTTTCATACAAAATGTACTCAACTTACATAAACAATTATTATGGGAATTGTGGAATGAAATTAGGGAATGAACCCTGATCCAATTTTATTTTAATTTCTTTATTTCGATAAGAAAACAATGGAAAGTAATTCAACCGGGAAACTGAACCCGGAATCATGAGTTATATCTTAAAAATTCTCTCTATGAATTTATTAAGAAAATATTGTTAGGAAAACGACAAACTAGTCCGACCTGGGAATCGAACCCAAGACCTTTAAATTATTAATTCGATATTTTTTTTAAGATTTAACTAAGTGTTTTCTTATAAGACAATTATTGCTTGATAATTTATCTTTAGATAGCTTCTAGATGAAAGATAATATCGAGAGAAAACATCCCCGTCTGAAAAAATAGAAAAAAAAATAGAGAAAGATATTTTGAGGTGTAATAACACAATATACACCTCAAATACTTTTTAATTTTCAGACATGCATATCCGAAGCACTGCCCAGATGCGTGTTGGCTACACGCATTTAGGCGGTGCTTCAGACTTGTTCCTGCCAAAATTCTCTCAGTAATGAAGTGATGCAAAGAGCAGGGGTGCATGTATTAGCATTAGTCTGAGAGCTGGCGACAAAGTTAAAATTGTGAAAAAATATAATTTCGTCAATTGGCGAATCCAGTCCTGCGAGTCTGGCTGAGCGTTTGCGGTTATTTCGTTACACAGCAGCATAAATTTTTTTCATTTGCAAAAAAAATCCAAAAAAAATAGTTTTTTTGGCAACTTGATTTCTTTTTTATCTTTTAATTTAGTTTTTATATAATTCAAAAAAAAAATAATCCCACAGGTTTTTGTCGATTATAAAGTATTACCAGACCTCTCCAACAATTTTTTTTTAATTCCCAAAAATTGACTTTTGGAAATTTCAAATTTTAACCACGTATTTATTGAGTAATTTTTAATAATGCCTGCAAATCATCAAACGAGTTTAGCGGTTTTAAACAATTCCCAGACGTGAATAAAGTTTACAAATGAAGAAGACAAATAAGCCTTATGCGTAGCCTTGCATGCATGTAGCATGCTGACAGCGAATGGGGGCCTAAACTCCTCGCGCTGTGATTGGTTATGAAGAAAGATCTTTTTAAAGATTTTAAGATTAAATTCTTGTTTTGGGATTTAGCATGTATGTATGCGCATATATGACCATGTAAATATCTGTGTATATAGTTTGAATTATTTTAGATCAGTGGTGTAATAATTTGCATAATAGCTATTAATTTTAACCTCGTAAGGCTTGGGCTTGGCAAAAAAATAATTATGTTTTGATAATTACCGCCCGGATGTTCTTAAAAAAGGACAATATTTATAAAGTGCTTAATGCCCAGAGATGAAGGTGGAAAAAATAACAAGTTGCACGTTCTCTACAGCCGTAACTTTTTTCACAGTGATATGGTACAGATATAGATGACTTTTGAACTACCTAAATGTGATTATGTATGCGCTATATTATTGTTAAGTTTCTTTAAACTTCATTCGATAGTTTTTTGCGTGGAAGATAACAAACATCCATACATCCATACATTCTCAAAAACTTTCACGTTTATAATATTAGTAGGATTCAAGTCAATAATTTCTTATTAATTACTATTAAAGCTGAAAATGTCAGAAACTAGGCCACAGTCAATAATTATTATTTTCCCTTTACATGTACAATAATTTTTAGGATGACGGATTAATCATTCAATAATTATATTTATTTTATATTTTTATAAAATTATTACTTGTGGTAATCCATATCAGCATTGCAACTAAAGACTTTTAGTCACAAACGAGCTTAGACCTAATTTTATTACAAGTTCACTTTGGGTAATGAAACTAGTTTACCCATTCGTTTTTTTTTATAGGATAAGAGTGACAAACGAGCACACAGTCCACCTGATGGTAAGTGGTTTCTGCGGCCCATAGACATCTACATGTATCATCGTTTGCGAATCAAAATGCAGATGCGTTGTCACCCGTGAGGACTAAGATGGAATGCCTCATTTCCAGTAAAAAGGGCCTCCGGCCACCTGCACTCACCAAGTGAAACGCAGAGGTAAACCTCTACTTCACGCTGGTATTTTGTGAGGTCGTGGTATCATCCCGGTTCGAGCCAGCCCATCCATGCGACAGCAAAAGGTGCCGCGTGGCTCTACCACTGTTTTATGCATTAAGGATACAAGTCATAGCTAGCAACGGTAAAGTTTTTTTTAATGAAAACTCGTAGTGTTATTAAAAGAATGATAGTATACTGTTACAAGCGTTTATACAACTTGTTTTCTTCATATGTCTTTTAAGTTCAAAATTTGTAATCAACTTTTAAATCGCTTGCTGACATTGAGCTAATATTTGGCATTGGTTTGTTTTAAAATAGATTTTATATTTGACTCAGTTTGGTAGACTCAATAAATAGACCTTTATTAGTTTTATTATGCATAAGATTCTTATAGCTACTTTATTGACGATAACAACTTCTTTACAATAAAAGTCGTGATATATGCAACAATATTACGTGCAAACACAATCACGTAACCTAAATCCCCCTTATTCAATGTGATGACCATCAATCGATATCGTTCCAAGAGTGTCTTAAGAAGCAACTATGGGAAAGGCAAAAAGATTTCATTTTTAGCAGACTTCAAAAAAGGAGGGGGTTTACAATTAGACTATGTTTTTGTGTGTACGTTACACAATTGAACACACATTATTACAAAAAAGAAAACACAATTTTGTTAAGACAAAATAAACATGAGTAAATTATACTTTATTCTGAATGAAAGCAAAAGCAGCTTAAGAGGACTACAAGACCCAAATGACCTCGAATGATGCACGCACACATTTACACAATCAATTTGAGCGCCATCTAACGACAGTGAGGTTTAACACTAACGGATTAGCGAGGTTACGCCCGAATGTTATAATAGACGAAACGCAAGTAAGATTAAGATGTAACAAAAAATAGATGGGACAACGAAATTATTTTGAATTTTATTTAATTTAATTTTACTTGATAATTTAATAAACTTATACGTGGTAGAGCCATGCTGCAGCTATATTAGTAGTATAGTTGTAGCACGAATGGGTCGGCTCGACCGAGGAAGGACCACTCTCTCACAGAATACCAGCGTCAAATAGCAGCTTAACACTGCTGTGTTTCGTATGGTGAGTGTAGAGAACCGGAGACCCTTTTTACTGGAAACGAGGCATTCCATCTTAGTCCTCACGAGTGGCAACGCATCTGCATTTTCATTCGCAAACGAGGATAAATGTAGATGTCTATGGGCCCCAGCAGCCAATTACAATCAGGTGGACTGTGTGCTCGTTTGTCACGCTATACTATAAAAAAAAATAATTTAAGGATGTGGGTGATTTTGAAATGAAACTGATTCGATGAAACTTAAAATATTTTTATTTATATAGCAATAGTAATAAACTTTATTTATATAAAAATGATTGTAGTACATATGTAGGACATTACATCGTTTGTACTATCTATAAAATATTGTATTCAATCTAGTGGATGTAGCTCTGCTCTCCTAGCTAGGTTACAGAATAACCTGTGTTAAGGAGTAACAGTCTCAATGCCCGTAATACCACTAGGTATATAATAAATACATACTTACAGTTGTAAGTGCTACAACGACAACAAAATCTAGTTTTCAAATTATTAAGTATAAAATTGAGAAATATATGCATATGATGTGTGTCTGTGTGTGAGTGTGTGCGTGTGTATGTATGTTTGCGTGCGCGTGTGTGTGTTTGCGGGAGCGAGAGTATGTAAGTCAAATAAGCTATTAAACAATCAGTTTAGGTATTTTTCTCTTTAGTCATAAGATTTGTTTTGAAGGTATGCTTCTTGCAGTTATAGAATGATAACCCATATATTGGACATTTTCGCTTATTTTATTGTAAAGAGATCCAGGAAATAACAGAATGTTTTAGTAAATGATAAGCGAACTTGTGGAAAAGAACAAGTTTTGTCTTTTCGGCGTTTACTTATTTCCTTGTACAACAATGGTCTTTGGTGCTGTTCATCTATGAGTCCGGATTTGGGTTTCATCTGGATTCACGAAATGGAATCTATAGAAAAAAATGAAAATTTCATATTATTTTGATATAATGTCAATTCTAAATATTCTAGTACTATGTTTCACAAGATAAGTCATAAAAGTGTGCATTTCGTTTATTTTTTGTATTTGCCTCTGTAAAATTGTTAAGCTACAAGTGAAATACCTAACATTCATATATAATTATAATCCCTAATTATAAACAAAATCAATAAACCTAAGCTCTTACATGTGATAAGTAGCATCGCAATTTTCAGATGATTTTGTTTTTTCCTCATGCCTATTTGTTATTTATGAATAAGCCGCGGTCTTTTAATAAAACATTAAGTATTTTTAGTTTTTTTTTATGTTATTATAGCTTAGAAAAGTTTTAGGTACACATTGGAAATACTAACTCCCGTGTTGATATTTTCTACTTTCTTTCTCCTGTAAACAATAATTACATTTCATGCGGTTTTTTTAGTTATTATTTATAGAAGTAAATAATAAATTTATATAAATATCTAATACTTAAAATAAAAAATAAAAATTGACTTCATATTCCTGGAATCGAACCCGGGCACTCTCGAGTGCAAACTGCAATTATAAGTTTATTAGTATAAAAATAAATATTTTTTATTTATTATTTATAAAAGCATTTAATAAATTTATCTAAATATATAACATTTTAAATAAAAACGAAAAATGAAAATATGACTTTATATTCCTGGAATCGAACCCAGGTACTCTCGAGTGCAAACTGCAAATCCATAACTCTACAAAATCATGAAGCTAATACAAAGGGGAGACGGCATAATCAACTGTGCACTGTGATTCTAAGTAGGTCCTGACGTCATCATAGTGGGCGTTTCTTTAGTTAGTACACTGTCAGCATTCGTCCTGTGCGCTTATGTGTTGAAAAAATCGCATATCGGTGTATTTTCGTAATATTAAGAAGAAAAGGATGAAGTGTTGTGTTTTATTGTGTAAAAACTACTCAGATAGACGCTCTGATGTTATGGATGGCATCACATTTTATTTGTCAATAATTTTACACCTAATTTATTAAAATAGGTCTAGAAAAATCTCTTTGCGTCGGCTTTCAAATATAATTAAATATATTCGACACTAGATGGCGACACTTTGTGTCATGTGAACTAAAAATATAAAGGTCCGTAGAGCTCAGTATTGGTAAAATAATCATACGAAGGTGCTGAAATTTGTTTTGCATTCAGACATAAAGAAATTTTAATCGCAAAATATTATTTATATAGTTTATAATCATTTTGAGAACAGGCCGTATTCTCGTCAAGTAAACCTCATAAAATAGCAAAAAGACAGGGCCCTAATTAGAATTCAATTATTTTTCCCAGTATGGCATCACATTTCATTTGTAAGTAATTTTACACCTAATTTATTAAAATAGTTCTAGAAAAATCTCTTTGCGTCGGCTTTCAAATATAATTAAATATATTCCACACTAGATGGCGATACTTTGTGTCCTGTGAACTAAAAATATAAAGGTACGTAGAGCTCAGTAATGATAAAATAATCATACGAAGGTGCTGAAATTTGTTTTGCATTCAGACATAAAGAAATTTTAATCGCCAAAATATCATTTTTATACTTTATAACATTTTGTGGACGTGCCGCCATCTACCGTCAAGGTAGCTAAGCTACATTGCAACATCGATATGGAAAGATTCGAGTAGTTTTACTATTTATCGGTAGATGTAGATAATGTAAAGTGGGCGGGGCTTTGCATCCCCTCATCCCGCAAATTGTCACGCGTTGTTACATAGTGAAATTTAATTACAACGTCTCCTCTTTGTATTTGCTTCATGAACAAAATGCACTACTGTAATACACTAAGTTTCCTAAATTCATATCTTTATTGTTTTGAAATAAATATATATTTTTAGTCATTATTTATATTAAATATTCAATAAATTTATCTAAATACATAATACTTCAAATAAAAAATAAAATTTGACTTCATATTCCTGGAATCTAACCCAGGTACTCAGGTATACACTACGTTTCCAAATCAATAAGTTTATTGTTATAAAAATAAATATTTAGTAATAATAAAATGTTCTTAACTTTTAATATCGTTCATATGTTTTTTATTGTTTAATATTGATCTTCGTAACGGGTTTTACTTTATTTCCCATATTTACCAATTAAAATTATTAACTTAATTTAAATTAATCTAAACTTAAAATCTTTTATATTTACCCGAAAGAATAATATTTATGAATATGAAACAACGAATTTTAAAAATAAAATTATACAAAACCATTAAACAATCTTTACGTAAATAATGCGGCAAAAAGAGCGACACGTCTGTATAGCATCGGGCCTCGGTCAGCAGTATCGGTACCAGGCGTGTGTATCTCTTTACGGAAACAAAAGTGTGGTAGAGCCAAGCGGCAGCTCTTGCTGTCGCACGGATGGGTCGGCTCGAACCGGGGTGGTACCACGACCTCACAGAATACCAGCGTGAAGTAGAGGTTTACCTCTGCGTTTCGCTTGGTGAGTGCAGGTGGCCGGAGGCCCTTTTTACTGGAAATGAGGCATTCCATCTTAGTCCTCACGGGTGACAACGCATCTGCATTTTGATTCGCAAACGAGGATAGATGTAGATGATGAGAGATGTCTATGGGCCGCAGCAACCACTTACCATCAGGTGGACTGTGTGCTCGCTTGTCACCCTTATCCTATAAAAAAAAAAAAAAAAAAAACGACTCTCTGATACGAATCACTGAAGTGTCACAAAAGATTGGTACAGTAACAACGTTTCAAATGTATCATTTGGATCTGGAACAGTGAAACATTACGAGTACTTTGCTCTTTGCTCATTTCACGCGACGCGTCGCTTGCAAAGCGACTGAGCCACGAGCGAGAGAGACAGATTGTGACAATGATACAGTGATTAACTTAACTATTGACTCACGAGTGGCGAGTGAGCGGGCGAAATAATTGTAATCCACACAAGTCAGATAGAGATAACAATTAAGAAGTGTATCACTCAACTCGTACGGATGTTCGCTGACGTTATTTATGCACGTAAAAAAGGCGCTTATGTGTCAAATACTATACGGTCGTTTTTTGTATGTAATGTTTGCATTAACAAGTTGTCATTTTACGTTGATGCGGCACTTGTCAAATTGTTTATATTCAATAGCGCCTGTTTACGAAAACATACTGAGTTATGTTTAGGATTTCTTTGCGTAGTGATTATTGTGACTTTACTTTCTTCCTTTTCATCATAAAGTTTAGAGTTATGATACTTTGCGAGAAAATTCTGTGTACATAGACATTGGTGTTTTGTGTAAATGAACATTTTTGTAAATAATGAATTGACATAGTGGCATTTTTGTTAAAGTATGAAGGAGAATCGATTTTATATACAATCTTATTACGGTACACAATAAATAATGACGGCTCCGTGGCGTAGTGGCTTAGCAATGAGTTGCAACGCTTGAGGCCGCGGGTTTGAATCCCGCACGGTACAAGTATTTGTACGGCCTACAAATAATAGTTCCGGGTCTGGATGTTTGTCCTTGTGCAATATATGTTTGTAAACTGCCTCCACAATACAGGAGAAAATCCTAGCGTTGGGGTAACGTTTTTTTTTTTTTAAAAAAAGAACAAAAAAATCTAAGGACTTATATTATTCAGCATTGTTGCCACATAACATTTCACGGATCAGTATAGAATAGAATAGAATAGAATAATTTTGTATTCAATTTTGATTATTACATAATACTTATTGAAAGTCATTTTTTTAACACTGGTTCGGAAAATACCTCAGTCGTGGGAAGAACCAGCAAGAAACCCAGCGGGACTTTTTTTTTAAACATAATTTCACTTAACAATAATTTTCTTTATACAATTTTTAAATGATATTTTCATAGAACCAGCATGGTGGCGATCACCCTATTCCCAGGGGTTATTTTCATTCATACGATACTTCATATGGATTCATACGGCTATACCACCATACCTAATAATTTACAACACTTGTCTAAATACCTAACTTATCTACTTAACATACTATTTTGCCACTGTACTTGTCTCCACGTAGCCATTTTAATCCGAATTTACAGGTTAAATAACCCAAATAACTGGTTCGATTTCCCGCTAATGAAAAAACATTTAAATGAAATGTAACCAAGGTTAGAGTCATGCGTTTTTATTCATCGTGTAGGTATGTTTATTATTCTCATGTATTCAGTTATGTATGTATTCAGATTAGTTCAGTACTAAGTTATTTAAAAAAAATTAGTTATGAAACAGCTTACCGCTCTAAATCCTCCGTGGTCTTATGAGATGCGGCTCAAATTGTGCTCCATTCATTTCAAGGCAGATTTGGGCTCGGTGTTGCGTCTCCTCATGGAGGCGGGGCATCATCGTGTGATCTTTGACACAGTCCGTACGTAGTTTGTCGAAAACATCCACGATCCTTTTGTAGTTTCGTCAGCACTATCACACTCACGATTAAAAACCCTTTCTTTCACATACCCCACAGAAAGAAGTCTAACGGGGTCAGATCTGGTGCGCGAGGTGGCCAAGCGTGTGGTCCTAGTCCGCCAAATCCAGCGATCATCAAATAGCTCATTGAGGTGCTCACGGACGAACCTCACATGTGTAGGGGCACCATTATACTGGAACCATGTGCGGCGATATTCAGCCAACGATAGGTCGTCTAAAATGTCTGTCAACTGTTCATTTATAAAGTTTAGGTATCGCTGTCCGTTCAGTCGCTGTGGCAGAACACTGGTCCCAGTATGCGATCATTAAATAAACCTGCCCA
Organism: Parnassius glacialis; assembly: GCA_033319125.1. Lineage (NCBI taxonomy): Eukaryota > Metazoa > Arthropoda > Insecta > Lepidoptera > Papilionidae > Parnassius > Parnassius glacialis. The sequence goes on from JAVANC010000021.1 coordinate 33,463,787, forward strand.
TACGTTAACCGACCATCGGGTTTGGTGCCCGGTTTGTCGAACAGCGTGCGGGATAACCTCTGAATACACGTGTTTATTTCTTCGGTTCCACAGGCCGTTTCTGGTAAATGTCGACTCATCCGTTCAGATAATGTGCTCAAGGGAACCAGCCACACGTTGTTGCTGGTATAATAACCAACGGCAGAAAACTCGTCGGCGGTCGTGATCGCCGGGAACTAAAGCTTGCACTTTGTGCAATTTGTATGGGCGCATTCGGTTACGCTTCAACACTTTGTGCACTGCACAGTATGACACACTTGTTCCATCCCGACGTCTTAACAATTTATTTAGCGATACTTCGTGTACCTAGGTTCGGATACATAACATGTTGTCGTATTCACAATCACTATAAACGTACGCGTTAAGCATTATTAAAACAAAAAACGTAACAACAAGTAACAAAATCAACACGGAACTGTTTCAAAAACTACAATTAAACTGAAACCTACTGCGTCACAGCGTGATGCGACACGAGCCGGGCGGGTTACATTATTTCGCACCGAGCTAGCAGGTCGAGTGGAGGGAGGTTACAGTCGCGTTCTAAAGTACTACATGGTATTGGGATATTGTTTTATAATATTATAGTAAGTAATTAGTTGTTTTATTGTAGAATCATAATAGGTGCCTTACTGGGAATTAAAAATGGATAATGTTTACTTGAGCATTATTTGTTATTTATATCGTAAAATATAAAGTAGTTTGTAACAAGAAAACTTAAGGTAAGGGTGGCACGCCGTCCATTATGTCGTCTTGGGTCACATGGAAGCCAGATGTTGAAGGTGTGTTGGTGTTACTGGATGCTTCATCATCACTTTCATCTTCGCTTGAGCTTCCGTCATCAGGTCGATCACATGGTAATTTTTTCGGTATTCTTCCTCAACACTTTTAAATTTACTGCACAATTTTCCCCATTTACCTTCTCCTATCATATTTACCTTTTGGTTCACTAGTTTAGTCATAAAACAATAGATATAAATAATTTTTCTTTCCTTCCTTTTTAAAACATCGTCGCGAGTCGCAAAGTAGGCTGTGTATGCGACTGTATTTTTGGAGCGAACAAAGCGCGGGAACCAATAGCATGCAGGCACAGTAATACTGACAGATTGTTCCCCCGTCGCGCCCCCTTCGTACCAATATGTGATAAATCGCTGTGCCCAAGTTCAAGGCCAGCGTTCTTTTTTCACCGTTTGCGCGTACATTAACCTCCATTAGTCAGGTGATATCAATTCAGTTTTCACTGCTGGTTTTATGTTTCAGTATTTTCATGATTTTTTTTATGAAATTATCGTTTCATTTAGCTGTACTAACATGATGGCGCGTGAATAACGCTAATAAAACGTTGTAAAAATATGATTTTTTTTTTATCAGGATCAAATTTATTTGTGACCCATGATCAAAGGTATACTTGGTGCTGTCGCCTGTCTTAGTTTTCGGGAGCGTTCCAAAAATACCCTGTATATATATATAATAAATTTTAGTTTGTTCGTATTTTATGCGCTGCCATATCATTCATCAGTCAGATATTGCAATCAATTAAAATATTCCTTAACACTTTAATGACACTTGTCAAGAAGACATATATTAATCTCAATTTTAAATTTTTCAAAGGCATTTCTTTTAAGTTATTGAGTAATTAATTACATATTTTAATAGCCATCATGGGAGCACTGTTCCCATAAAATCTAGAGCTGCATTTGGGAATCTATTTTTATGCCTTTTTTTGCCTTTCGAGAGATTCAGCGTGGGTTATGAAGTAATTCGGGTGTCGCTTTACAAAAATACATATTTCTCAAATATACATGCATGGCAAAGGCAATACGCGTACCTTTTTGAACAAGGACTTGCAGCTATCAAGAAACCACGCGCCACATACCGCTCGCACACATTTCTTTTGTAATTTAAAGCTCTAATTACATCAACAGAATTCCACCACAAAGGCAGACAACTTATAATACTGAAGACACATAACCATGATAAGCAGCTAGATACCGCACAGAAGTGTGTAAAAAATTTGCTTAAGGAAATTAGTTTACTCGAGTGCTTTGTGAATTGGTCGTACAAGACTACAAAAGTAAAAACTGAAGTACTCAAGTATTTTTAAAATAATTTATAAATTAAAAAAAACATTACCATTATGCTATATTGTTATAATACACGCAGTTTAAAAAAACGTTTAAGTGATATTTAATTACTTGTAGAAATTTTTGATTTATTTTTAACGGTTTGACAACTGAGATGTGAAAAGACCTCGAATAATCAACATTACTTTGTTGAAACCTTTTAAAATACCCCGGCCTGTTTGTGTACTTGTTTAAATAATGGTTGTCAAAAGTCTCTTAAACTAAAGTTCTTTAAGTGTATTTGCCGAAAATCTTTGACAACGGTGACTGACCGTAATGTGGGAATGTGTCAAACTGTGTGCTAGATATGGGTCCTCAAGAAAAAATCTACTTATGAAAAAAAGTTAAGAAATATTTCTGTCCAACATTATTTAGACAAGGGACAGCAATCACTAGACGCTTTGCACCTCTCAAACATGTCCATTTTTCACTTTATCCAAAACATAAAATAGGACAATAGATTTTCTTGTGAAGTTACAAAAAATGTTCTTAACTATTTATACAAAAATATTTATACAACACATATTATGCCTTAAAGCATAAATTACCACCATTTTAATCATCACCAGTATCACTACAGGCCTTCACAAGTCGAAACGTAAGCCTCTTTGCATCGATATCATTATCGATTTCCTCCTAACCTCTAGTTGGGGGAAATTCCGCAGCTGTTACGAGGACCTTTCTTACCCATCAGTTTTCTGTTCGTTTCAGTTTTTACTACTCCAGCTTATTAATCCATTGTCTTTTTTTATAGAATAAGAGTGACAAACGAGCACACAGTTCACCTGATGGTAAGTGGTTGCTGTGGCCAATATACATCTACATCTGTCTTCATTTGTGAATTAAAATGCAGATGCGTTGTGAGCCGTGAGGACTAAGACAGAATGCCTCTTTTCCAGTAAAAAGGGTCTCTGGTTCTCTACACTCACCATACGAAACACAGCAGTGTCAAGCTACCACTTTACGCTGGTATTCTGTGAGAGCGTGGTCCTTCCCCGGTCGAGCCGGCCCATTCGTGCTACAACTATACTACTATTATAGCTGCAGCATGGCTCTACCACGTATATGTTACTCGTAATTACTCTGGTTCTGCTGCGAAGTCGATAAGGATTTCGACTGCAATTAATCGATGATAAAGCACAATCGCTGGAGGAACTCAGCAATATGCTCAATGACCTCAATAATATCCACCAACCCTCAAGGAATAGGTCATAAGATGAACATGAACAAGACAATGTCATGTGTAACGTCATGTCAGTTGTTGACTCAAAATTATTGAGGAGTATTAGAACAAATTTTCCGCCTAGATAAGTTCAAATACAAGCAATATATCCATCAATGGACCTAACTCAGCTGGGTAGTATTCGGGGGATTACAAAATATCTTCTCATTACGTATCCAGTAAAACCTTAAAACAAAAATGCTACCAGTATGTATTATCAGTGATGACATATGGAACTAAGTCGTAGTGCTTCACTACGGCCGTATGAGGTAGGTTAAGGTCGCTCAGCAAGCTGTAGTTATATACTCGGAGTTTCTCTGTTAGAATCCGTAATGGTGATGTTTGAGGCAGAACCATTTCAAAATATATAAGTATATAATATTTAATTGGTAAGCCAGTAGATATATTTTATCTACTTACTTACCATTTCAAATAAATTAGGGTTTCTAACTTTATGTGAATATTAATATAAATATTTATAGTATAAAATGATTCAGTATCTTCAAACATTCATTTGAGAAACGAGTTTGAAAGACTACTATTTGCATTTCAAAGATGATCTCTGTTCTTGTCAAATATTATGATTTAATATTTTGTAATTTTTCTTGCTATTTCAAAAAGTACTAAAATTTACTATTATTAATTTTTGAAGTGATAACTTCTTTTGGTGCATTAGGCGATTTTTGGATAGATAAAATCTTATTAGTTAGCGTCACCAACACGCTGTATAGCCTTATATCTATAGCTACCCGGCTTTGCCTGGGTATCTATTAATGAAACATCATTTACATTTTTTAATAATTATTATCGAACATGTATTTTATGATTTTTTTAAATTTCTTCAGTTATTTCCAAATTACAAACAAGATAAAGTAAAAAAATGAAGAAAAAGATAAAACGTAAACATTTTACTTTTTACTTTTTGACATTTAGTTTGGTTAAAAGTTTAAAGATAGAAGCGAAATTTGGGCTTTTTTTATTTAGTACGGGTCACAAATCAGCACACAGTCCACCTGGTGGTAATCGCATGGAGTTGCCCCTTAGACATATGGACCCTGAGGACCAACCTCGGCATATTCCGATGAGGACGTGGAGGAAATGTATGAGGATATCTCTAGAGACATGCGTACCTACAAAACAGTTGCTATGCAGGGGACGATATAAATGACAAGCTCGTGGAAACTGTCCATGCGGTCGGAGCTAAGTTTTACAAGACCCGCCACAGAAGAACACAAAAATTCTCCGATAACACTCTTAACCTCACGGCTATTAGACAGGAAATGAAGCTGCAGTCTTCAGTAGATTTGACAGCATACAGGCAACTCAACAGACAGACTCTAAATGCATGCGACGGGACCTACGCAACTTCAATACAGCTTGTATTGAAGAAGCGATCGAGCGGAACCAAGGCTCCAAAGTCTTTGCCAGAGATCTGTCTGCTAGAAAGAGCCAACTCTCAAAGCTGAAGACCGAGTGTGGCAGCGTCGTTTCCGGGAACACCCGCCACCCGCAAGTGTGAGTAACGATCTAAGAGCGAGTCTTATCTGACACTCTTCCGTAGATATTCCGGATGTCTGAGCGAGAATAGATCTCCAGCATCTTGAAAACGGCAAGTTTCCGGGCAAGGATATAATTACAGCGGTGCTTCTGAAAGCTAGTGGAAAACCGATCCTTGAAGTCCCTCAGAAGCTTTTTAATTCCATCCTCCATGGTGACACTACTCCGGAGGCGCGGAGCAGCAGTGCGGTGGTCTTTTTTTTTTCAAGAAAGGCGACAACTCTCTCTTGAAGACCTACAGACTGATTTCCCTTCTGAGCCGCGTAGACGTGCTGTGCTGAGTTTTCGAGAGTCATTACGAATCGTCTCGCATCCAGTCTCGATGGCTTCCAGCCTCCCGAATAAGCCGGTTTCCGAAAAGGCTTTAGCACCATAAATCACATACATATCGTTCGGCAAATTGTACAGAAGACCGAACCGATCGACTGAGTACAATCTGCCACTTTGTCTTGCGTATGTGGACTATGAGAAAGCCTTTGATTCCGTCAAGATTTGGTTGGTCCTGCAGTCCCTCCAGCAGTGCCAAGTGCAATGTCGGTACATCGAAATTCTATAGTGTTTGTACAGTAGGGCTACGATGGCTATCTGAGTACAGAACCAGAGTTTGAAACAAATCCAACTGCGGAGAGGTTTAAAAGGTGAGGTGTTTCGGGGATATAATTAATATCCTCGAAACTCATCACCGCTGCATTGGAGGACGTTTTCAAGCTAGTGGACTGGAAAGGATACGGCATTAACGCGAATGGCGAGTACATTACTCACATTCCATTTGCCGATGATATTGTTCTTATGAGAGAATCGCTAGAGGACCTAAAACACTATGCTCAATGACCTCAATAGTGTCTCCCAACGAATGGATCTTAAGATGAACATGGACAAAACAAAAATCATGTTTAACGTCCATCTCACACCTATGTCTTTTCAGAAGCACTAGGCTCGAAGTTGTTGACCAATATGTTTACCTGGGACAAATAGTCCGACTAGGTAAGTCCAAATTCGACCAAAAGTTCAATCGACGGAATCAACTCAGCTGAGTAGCATTCGGGAGATTACGTCACATCTTCTCGTCAGGCATACCTCAAAACATCATAACTAGATTGTTCAACCAGTGCGTGTTGCCAGTGATGACCTATGGATCTGCGACGTGGTCCTTCACTGCTGGCCGTATTAGGAAGCTCAAAGTCCCTCAGCAAGTTATGGAGAAGGCTATGCTCAGCGTTTCGCTGCGTGATAAACTTAAAAACGAGGATATCCGCAGTAGAACCAGAGTAACCGACATAGCCCAAAGAATTAATATGCTGAAGTGGCAATGGGCCGGCCATACAGCTCGAAGAACCGACAACAGATGGGGAAGAAAGGTTTTTGAGTGGCAGGCTCGTACCGGCAGGCAAAGTGTAGGGCGTCCCCCAACTAGATGGAGTGACGACCTGGTAAGACATGTAGGAAGTCAATGGATGCAGGTGCCTCGGACCTGTGCTTTTTGGCATTTCTTGGGGGAGGCCTATGTTCAGCAGTGGACTTGTGAAGGGCTGTAATAAAGGAAAAAAATATAAAAATTCAATTAAAAGTTTGGGTTGTGTATTTTCATCTTGTCATTGTAATTTTATTAAAGACTGTTTTTATTTTGTTGCTCAAATGTTGTCTGGAAATGAAAACTTGACTGTGGCACATTTTTCTTAATAGTTTGGAATAAGTTTTTACATATTCTGTAAATGTAACACTATGATTACATGATCTTTCATTCTAAAGGTCATATCTTAACCTTTACCTATTCCTATGAATTCCTACTATCGCCCACTAAATAAGCGATTTGCGACTGTTTAAAGAGCCTGTTTGAAGCCCTGGTTCCGCTTGATCGCTTCTTCAATACGAGCGGTATTAAAATTGTAAGTCCCGCCGAATGCATTTGGAGATCTATCTGTTCAGTTTTTTTTTTATAGGAGAGGGGGCAAACGAGCATGCGGTTCATCTGACGGTAAGTGACTACCGCCGCCCATGACCAACTATAACACCAGGAGAACCAGGGGAATCGCAGATGCGTTGCCGGTCTTTTAAAAAGGAGTAGGTTCTAAAAATCATCATCATCACAGCCCTTCAAAAGTCCACTGCTGAACGTCACGGTCCTGAGCCACCTGCATCCATCGACTTCCTGCATATCTTATCAGGTCGTCACTCCATCTAGTGGGGGGACGCCCTACACTTCACCTACCGGTACGAGGCCGCCACCCGAGAACCTTTTTTCCCCATAGGTTGTCGATTCTTCGAGCTATATGACCGGCACATTGCCACTTCAGCTTAATAATCCGTTGGGCTATGTCGGTCACTCTGGTTCTACTGCGGATATCCTCATTTCTAAGTTTATCACGCAGAGAAACTCTGAGCATAGCCCTCTCCATAGCTCGCTGAGCGACCTTGAGCTTCATCATCCGGCTAGCAGTGAAGGACCACGTCTCAGTTCCATAGGTCATCACTGGCAACACGCACTGCTTGTACTCTAAAATCGCCAGTGGTAAATTATTCCACAGAGAGGTCGCACGCGGAAGAAAACTCCTAGTGAAACGTACAGTGGTGGATCGCCAAACATTCAGATGGTGTGGATAGTATTGGGAGTTTTGCCGCGATGTGCGCTCATGAAATTTGGCAGCTGGAATTAATCCGAACAATTCCTGAGAGCACTCCCCGTGGTAAATACGAAAGAAAATGAAAAGGGATGCAACATCTCTTCGCAGCGCCAGTGAATCGAGCCGATCGGAAAGGACTCGATCATCGATGAATAGACCCGCTCTGCGCTGGATTTGGTCAAGTGGAAGGAGCTGCCACTGGAGAGCTCCAGTCCAGAGATGGGAACAGTATTCCATATGAAGCCGAACCTGCGCCTTGTAAATTCGAAACACTGTCCCGCTCTGCTGAGCACGCCAAGCTTTTTAGAGGCCAATTTGGCCTTCTTTTCCAAGTGACCACGAAACTGCACGTCACTTAAAATGTTGAAGCCGAGAATTCCGATACTGGCTGAGGCAACAAAGTCTTATCGTATTGGTCGTATCTCCTCAGTTTCAAGGCACTTAAAACTGAAGAGATACGACAAAGGGGTTCTTTTTAGCGATAAACGCGCAATCTTGTGTCATCTGAGGATAAAACTGGACTAGATTTAGTCACCCCCAATCCGAGACTTTGTTCAGCAAAGACTCGATTTCAGACACAAGTTTGTTCCGGTACTCTGCGACGTTTTCCTGAGAAATATTGGCACGGCCGATGTAAAGAGCATCACCAGTGCTGTCATCCGCATAGCAATAAATTTTACCGCTACGAAACATATCTTTGATAAGTAGAAGAAACAGCGTTGGTGATAGCAAACAGCTTTGTGAAACACCAACATTAATAGGCTTGTAGTAGGAGCATGCACCGTCTACAATGACCTTGATGCTCCAATGTGTAAGAAAGCTAGTGATCCAATTGCACAATTTCTCAGAAGCCCATAGGAAGAGAGCTTCGAAAGAAGCGCATTGTTCCAAACCCGATGAAAGGCCTTGGCAATGTCCAAACTAACAGCCAATGCCTTTCCCATGGACTCTACTGCCTTCGGCCATCTATGAGTCAAGTAGACCAGAAGATCACCAGCTGATCGACCCCGATGAAAACCGTATTGGCAGTTACTTATCAGCTGGTGACGGTGCCGCATGAACTGGCAGTTTATAATGGATTCCATTAGTTTGGAAAACAAGGAAGTGATTTCGATAGGCCTGTAGTTAGACGGGTCTGAGCGGTCCCCTTTTTTAGGGATCGGGTGGACAAAAGCCATCTTACATGATTTTGGGACTACGCCTAGGGGGTGGAGTACCGGAAAAGACGCGTTAGAAACGGTGCAAACTCCGAAGCACACGTCCTTACCACAATTGGGGGATTCCGTCAGGCCCACTCAACTTGTGGATGTCCATGGAGAGGAGCGCTTTGCGAACCGAGCGCTCTGTGAACCGCACATCCGGCATGGAGAACTCACACCGCAAAATGGTTTACGGTGTGTGTGCCACTATGTTCAATTAGGGAACATGAATAAAATAGGCGACTCACACGATAGGCAAATTGTATATTTAAAAGGAATAAAAAATACAAAATATTTGGTGGCGATCGGGTGGCGAGCTAGCGGCGAGTGCCGGTCTTAGGCGCGGTGGTGAGAAACCCCCACGCACTTCACATACTCCCCGCAAACACCGTCGGTGCTGTCGTAACGGCGCCGACATACTCCCGGCGCTGGAAAGCTTAACAGCTTTCAAGATCTTCCAACTCATCGGGCTTCGGTAGTAGGACGATTCTGTTTAGGGCGCGCCGCACAATTCCTCTTACAGTGTCTATATCTGCGACGCGTGTCAATCCGTCAGATCCCGTGAAGAGTTTTCTTACACGTCCGAGACGCCAATAGAGCGGTGGAGCGTTTTCCTCTTTCAAGAGGACTAGGTCGTCAATTTGTAGGCTCTCTTTGGACTTCGTGCGCCACTTCGTCCTCAACTGCAGCTCCGCAATGTACTCGTGGCTCCAGCGTCGCCAAAAGTGTTGCTTAAACTGCTCGATGCGCTGGAATCTGTCGAGACGATTGGCATTAGCGGATTGTAGACACGGAGATGGCAGCGAGCTTAGTGGTCTACCAATTAAAAAGTGGCCCGGAGTTAAGGGATAATAGTCAGTGGGAGAGGAACTTAATGGACATAGGGGGCGGCTATTTAGGATACATTCTATTTGTGTAAACAAAGATGACAATTCCTCATAGGTTAGGTGCGTAGTCCCTAATATCCTAGCCAGGTGGAATTTGGCTGACTTTACACCGGCCTCCATCAAACCATTGAAGTGAGGAGCGTATGCAGGCGAAAAACAAAATTCAACGCCTTCGTTAGCGGCAAAATTAGCGATAGTTTTGGCATTAATTTCAGAAAACTCTTTAAGTTCCTTTGAAGCAGCTACAAAGTTTCCACCATTGTCGCAGAATATCTGCTTTGGTAGCCCTCTCCGTGAAACAAAGCGTCTCAAAGTTAATATAAAAGCATCCTTGGACAGCTCACTAACAGCCTCCAAATGGATGCACTTATACCTAAAACATATGAAAATACACAAATACACGACCTTTGCGATCCGTGACCATAAATGGCCCAGCGAAATCAGTCCCTACTGTAATAAAAGGAAAGTCAGGCATTAGTCTTTGAGCAGGTAGGTTGCCCATTATGTTTTTCATAGACTGACCCTTAAAACGCCTACATACGGTGCAATTATGCACAGTACGTCTAGCCAGACTTCTTCCACTAATGGGCCAAAAACGCGTTCTAATAGAAGCCAGTAAGGCTTGGGGCCCTAGATGTAGAAGCCGTACGTGTTCTTGTTGGAATAAAAGTTGAGTAATATGGTGTTTAGAGCTTAACAACATGGGATGCTTCATATCGAAACTATATTCAGAAGCCTGAATTCGACCACCTACTCTTATCACTCCTTTATGTAAAAATGGATTAAGTGCCGAAATGTGCGACTTAGGACTTAGGGAATTTCCTTTTAATAATAAATCGTATTCTTTAGGGAATGCCTCTAATTGGGAAATATACACTAATGAATTAAGAGTTTTATTGAGCTCGGCGGTAGTTAAGGAACCTGTAATTTTAGTTTTAGAATTTTTACAGTTATTAATAAATCTATGTACATAGGCTGAAATGTGTTGTAATTGTTTTAATTTAGAATATTTGTTAAAGTTAATAATTGATTGATAATTATCACAAATAGCAACTGGATGTGCTTTAACTTCCGGCAAATTCTTCATCTCAATAATAGTCTGCGACTGCATAGAAGGCCACTCGGACTCTGGCAACGATAAAAACTTAGGTCCATACCACCACATATCACATGCAGCGATCTGTTGTGGGTTCACGCCACGGGATAGCAGGTCAGCTGGGTTGTGTTCTGTAGGAACGTGGTGCCATGAATTTGCGTCAGTCAACTCTCTAATGGCGGCGACTCTGTTGGCAACGAATGCCTTCAAGTTAGAAGAACCGCAGCGCAACCAACTAAGAACTACGCTCGAGTCAGTCCAATAGACATGACGCGATATTTTACGTCGCAAGGCTTTGGTCACAGATGAGCTCATTTCAGCTGCCAGAAGAGCACCTGAAAGCTCCAAACGAGGAATTGTAATAGGGCTGGATGCAGGGGCAACGCGAGATTTCGCACATAAAAGTTGGACATGTATTTGTCCTTCTTTATTTGTAGAGCGAAGGTACAAACATGCACCATAGGCGCGTTGCGATGCATCGCAAAAACAGTGGATTTCAGCAGAGACTGGATATTCTATTGATACCCATCTAGGTATATTTAGTGAAAAAAGGCATTTAAGTCCATCAACAAAAGGTCTCCAGACATCGACAATATCCTTTGGAGCGGGCTCATCCCAGTCCAATTTGAGAGACCATAAGGTCTGAATTAAAATTTTGGGAACGATAGTGGACAAGGATAGGAGGCCCAAGGGATCGAAGATCTTGAAAGTTGAAGAAAGTATAGTGCGCTTAGTGACGACCTCAGACTGATCCACTGCAATGGGAAAATTAATGCTGTCGGTCAAAGGACTCCAATCTAGGCCCAGCGTATTTGTAGACTGACTCAATGTCAGGTTGCCGGATGACTGGACAACGTCTGAAGGCAGTAAAGAAGGTAAGTTGGATCGGTACTTACGTAAATCAAAACCAGCCATAGAAAGAGCCACGTGTGTTGATTTCTGTATAGACCGTAATTGATCTTCATCATCGCTAGAAGTTAGTAAGTCATCAACATATATGTCCTCCTGTATGACTGCCTTAATAACGTCATCGTCACACTCCTCGCCCACTTGCCAGAGACACCTGGTGGCAAGGAAACTAGCGCTAGCAAATCCGTAGGTGACCGTGTTAAGCCTGAGTGTCTGTAATGGTTTGTCCTCCGCATCACGCCATAAAATCAGCTGTAGGTTTCGGTCAGACTCATCTATTAAAACCTGCCGGTACATTTTTTCAATATCCGCTGACAACACATAACGATATTGCCGGAACCGGATGAGGATATTGAAAAGAGAGTCTTGAACTGTAGGGCCTATCATTTGAATGTCGTTTATAGACAAACCAGATGAAGTGCGAGCTGATGCGTCAAAAACGACGCGTAGACGTGTTGACTCACTGTCTTCACGAATGACAGGATGATGCGGAACAAAATAGGCAAGCTCAGGTCGGTCTACCTCAGATATTGCTAGATGTCCTAGTTTTGTGATACTCCTCAATGAAATCAACATAGGCGGACTTAAGTTCCGGTTGCTTGCGAAAGCGACGTTCCAGGTTTATAAATCGCCGCCTGGCCATGAAATAGGAAGTGCCTAGGCAGTCTGGTTTGTCGATCAATGGCAGCTTGAGACAAAAACGACCTTCTTCAGTGCGTTTTGTGTGCTGTAAAAAATGTTGTTCGCAAGCTTTCTCTTGGTCTGTAAGAAGGGGCCTTTGTGGCAAGCTTTCAAGCTCCCAAAACCTCTTCAAATCATTGTGAAGCTCAACTAAAGTATTGTTGCTTTCAATACTTACAAAATTACATTTCACTGGGGAATTTAAATTGAGATTGTCATTTTGAATATGGTGCATGGGACCTGCGATAAGCCATCCTAATTTAGACTCATGTAGAATAGGATTTCCTTTGCCTAAAGAGTGCTGTTTGGTTCCAATAATGGACCAAAATAGGTCAGCACCAATGAGCAGCCCTATGTCAGATGGCTCATAAAAGCTGGGGTCTGCTAATGCAAAGGACTTCAGGTTAAGGTGTGTAATAGACACAAGAGACTTAGGTATCTTACCTGATATTTGGGGTATGACTAAACATCACGTCATAACGCTGAAAGAACCTACCTTTGAATGAATTCGAACATTGCAACGTTCGGCATTAAGCTTGACAATAGTGTTACATATGCCGACCACATTCCTAACATCAGACGTGGAAGAAGTTAAATTTAACTTTGATTTAAGTGCTTCTGTAATAAAGCTAGACTGACGACGACTGCCACATTGGTATCAGAATCCGTAGGTTTGTGTAAAAAGGTATTGTGACGTTTTTTGCATATTTTGCACGTACCTGGAAGCTTGCATGCGCGCGTATTATGCCCTTTGCGCAAACAGTTGGGACACAACTTTAGCTCGGACACTAATGAAAGTCTATCATCAATAGATTTCGATTGAAATTGTGAGCACTCATAATTACGATGACCTTGACCACAGAAAATACACTTGTGAGAGGCTGTTGATGATGAGTCGCCCTACTCAGCGCTGACGAATGACTTAGTATGAGAAACGGGATTTTGTTTGACGCCTTGATTGTGATTCGGGTTTGACTTTATATTTTTGTCTTGTTTACTGCGATAAACAGACTCTAAAACTTCAGCGCGGCCCTTAATAAAAGTCATGAAATCATCTAGGCTAGGCATATCCGAAGCATTAACATTAGCTTGAATGTACTCCTCCCATTTAACACGCGTGTTGCTGTCTAATTTCGCTGAGACTATGAATATGATCAGGGTATCCCAATGATCAGTTGGCTGTTTTAAAGTATTTAAAGCACGTAGGTTTTTTGTGACGTGGTCTACTAGAAATCTTAATGACTTGTCAGTTTCACGCAACGGCTCAATATTAAACAAAGATTTCAAATGATTATTTATTAATTGACGAATATTATTAAAACGCTCACAAAGAAGACTCCATGCCTCAGGATAATTATTGTCGCAAACTTCTAAATTACATATTACACGAGCAGCTTCACCTTCTAGATAGGAATTTAAATAATGAAATTTGTGTATATTTTTTATTTTTGTATTATTATGTATCAGAGAACTGAACGTATCACGAAATTCCAACCATTTGTTGAACGTACCATCAAACTTATTAATTTTAATGACTGGTAAACGAAAGCCGATAACTTCGTGATCATCTTCATCAGCTGTGTAAATACTGCTATGCTGAAGCGACGACTTTTTTGTCGTACTGCTTACGGAAATAATTTCCTGAGCCAATGCGATCGAATTGTGGAAAGCTTGTTCGATAACTTCTCTGGTATCCAATTCTAAGCTTAAATTATTTTCCTCCAATGCTTCAATCTGATTTTGCACGTTATCGAATTCGCCAAATAAGGTCTCAAGTTTAACTAATCGCTGCGATAGCACGCTAACTTCCGTAGGAGTAAGCTTTTTACCTTTTAATTCTTCTAAATGGTTATTAAATTTCGTAACACGGCCTCTAATTGAAGCGCGTTTTAAATTAAGAGTTTTGTACTTTGCCTCCATACTAGCAAAGTTAACGCGCAGACAATCAAAACAATTAGTTATGCGCTGTACTAATCAAATAAATAAGAATTGCATACAATACGCTCCTCGCTTCGTAGCCGCTGTGACGGAAACCGGTTCAAAATCAGCAGAAGCGCGGTGAAAGGTGGGATTGATGACGCGCGACGCCCGCGGTCCAGTACCACGACGTGAGCCCGCAGTGCTGGCAGTGGCACGGGATGCGATGATAGTCTCGAGCGACCGCTGCACCGTAGCTGAAATTGATTGTTGGAATGCTTTGCAGATATCTACGTACATAACATAATAACGGGAAGCAAGGTTGATCGTAAATTTAATTGATTTGTGCAAATAATGGTTTAATTAGCGTAATATAGGGCTTAGCGAATGATTATGCTATAGTGATGACTAATTTATTTGCGTGCATAAACAGCTAACAGTGAATAGCGAGAAGTGAATTTACTTGCATTGAGAAGTTAAGCTCAAATTTTTGCGTAGCTATGTACATATGTATGCTTACGTTTAAAGAAATAGGTTCAGCTATTTAAATTCTAACTATTTAACAGTGGCTACTAACTAATTAAATGCTAGTGAAGACTTTCAAGTCGTAAAATAGGCGCAATGAATGCAAATTACAGGCGGCTTGAAAAATAGCACTGATTGCCTAGCAAATGATACGGCTAAATAATAGTAAGAAATAATAGACAATTGGCTGATAGGTAAGCAAATAGGTGTAAATAGGTGATTTTAACTCGTTAGGTATGTAAATTGTCGGTAGGTTTATCTAGGTAATTATTTTAGGATTGTTTTAATAGGTATTTTATTTGGTAGGATTATTGAGTAGGAATAGTTTATTTAGATTAGCAGTTTTATATACGAAAGGGTATAAGATAGACAAGGAATATAAAGGATGTTACTTAAGAATAGGTAGGTAGGGTAAGGCAACAAAAAATAGAACTAGATTCCTTGTTTCCCTGTTCACACAAATAGAATTTTTAGGAATAGTGGGACACGAAGAGGTAAAATAATAGGAACGGGCTCACTTTTAGCTGGCAAAACCGCTGCTGTGGCGCGTAGACTCCGCTGGACCTCAGCTTGGCCGGTTCTCGATAGCTGCCCTCTTGTCTTCTCTCCGCTCCAAATGAATCCTTCTTGACTGCTTCGTTGTTCTTAGCAATCGGGATGTGGCTTCCTTTGTACTCGTAGCCCGTAGTACTTGCGTTCGCGACGTTGTAAACGCGGGGTAAGTGCTACGAACTTTGGACCGTGTTACGCGGCGGAATCGGAATTTTGTTTTAATTTATCACGGTCGCCACTATGTTCAATTAGGGAACATGAATAAAATAGGCGACTCACACGATAGGCAAATTGTATATTTAAAAGGAATAAAAAATACAAAATATTTGGTGGCGATCGGGTCGCGAGCTAGCGGCGAGTGCCGGTCTTAGGCGCGGTGGTGAGAAACCCCCACGCACTTCACATACTCCCCGCAAACACCGTCGGTGCTGTCGTAACGGCGCCGACACCCCCGTCATCGAGAGTCGAGTTGGACGCAAAAAAGAGCCTAACAGATCGGCTTTCTCCTTTGCGGCATGGGTCAGTGAGTCGCCCTCCCTGTGCAAAGATGGAAGAGATAGCTGACAGAAGTTCCCTTAGACAGCCTTAGCGAGAGACCAGAATGCACGGGTTCTCGAAGGGAGGCGTACTAGTTTCTTGCCAATTCTGCCTATGTGCTGTGACTTTGCCTTGGCAATGACTCTTTTGAAGGACCTGGAGGCGGAATTATATTTCTTTTTAAGGGCGCTGGTGTTTACATCCTGGGACGTTGATGCGCCAGCCCAGGCTCGGTAACACACCTGCTTGTAGCGTGACGCTTTTTTACTGGAGCGACTAAACCGTGGTTGAGATCTTCCTCCGATGGGCACCACAGAGAAATGAATTAAAAATTCCATGCCCTGAACCACATCACCAACAGAATTAGCAACAACGTTGGGATTGTCCGGCGAGAAGCAAACTCGTCCTCAAGGGTAGGATGCGAAGAAAGACCGCATCCCATCCTAATCGACCAACCTATAGTGCCAAAAACGGCGGCATTCTGCAGAAAGCAGCCGCGATTTCAGCGTGAGTGGCACCACACTCCAGACTAAACAATGGTCTGAGGACCAGCCAAGAGGAGCGTCGACGGATTCATGATATCTGTCCGGATGAAAGGCCATGCGCGTAGGCGTAGTAACCAGTTGTGTCAGACCATATGCCAAGGCAAAATCATGAACAGATCTCCCCGCATTATCGGTTAAACGTGAACCGAGCCATTCGGCATGGTGGGCGTTAAATTCGACAAGGATCACGATCTCTGCGGATGGGACCTGTTGTAGCAAGGAATTTGTAGCCATTTGGACGTGGTAGATGAGTCGGTCTGTGCTGGCGTTACCGCTATGGGACCTACAGAGGCACCCGTAGACACACGGAGGGTCGTCGCTGTCTACGCGTAGCCAAAGGATGGACAGGCCCGAACCTTCAAGACTGCCGAGGAGTCGAGAACAGATGTCCTCTCTGACGTATACGCAAACTCCAGTGGGAGGGGACCTCCCACCCTCCGTGGAAGGGGACCTCCCGCTCTCCCTCAAAATCCTTTAAAACTGGGCATGACACATCATTTCCTTTCTTTAAGCGGAATTAAGCAAATTAGTTTATAACAACCGCATTATAATGGATTTCCGCAAAGTAACGCCTAATTCTATTAATTAGTAAATATTAAATTAAATGCAAGACATAAGTTTAAATACAGTTTCATTTAAATAGTCAGTTTTGTTTTTATATTTAAGTAATGGAAAAATTATTTGTGAAATTATTTTACCGTGGTTTCTCTTCCAGTAACCATCTTCGCGAGAAAACTGGTTTATTTTTTGCGAACGCATTCCATTCAACCATATAATTCATCAAAAAACATGCAGGTTATTTATTCACTTGATGAATATTAATAAACATAAGTTATGTTCAATAACTTTTCAATTTAAAACCATTCCCGAATGTTCATAAATACTACAGCGTTGTTTAATGCCTACAATTATTCAATGCATAAATCATATATAGGTACTCAAAAAACAATTAGTTGACCCGCTGGGTGGACCGGCAACCCGTAGATAAAATTTACAATACGCACAACAGCGCAGATTTCCGATAAATTTACATTTAAATTATACTCACAGTCGCAGTGTTTAAATTTTTTATTCTTTTGCGAATTGTTTTCGCAATCAAAAGCCTTTATTATTGTATTTATTTTAATGCTTGTCAATGTTATAATCGAAACTTTGTCCGTTGTATACGCCATACAACTCTCTATTCACTTCACAGCAAAGATTACTAGGACTAACTGATGCTCCGATATTGACGCTTATGATTGTCCTAATAAGGGATACCACGTTATATTCCATATTTTCTACTGCAATTACTGACTAGGAGTTTACTGGATATTACTGCCTGGGGTTTAATGATATTATTTAAATAAATATATGAATAATTTTTGCCTACTTTCAATTATGTATCCACTAACATTAGATTTAATAATTGCTATACAAGTAACAATTAAATTAATATTGAATAAATGGAACTAGTTTTTCTTCTTTATTAGTCCACAGCTGAAGGTTGGCCGTTTTTGTAAAATTTAAAAGAGAAACGAACTTACACTCTACCAAATGATAAGTAGCCACTAGCCCATGGACACTTGAAGCCATTTTTAATTAAAATAACGTTACTAACTAACTTTACATAAAGAAGGCTACAGATACGTTG
The DNA here is from genome assembly GCA_033319125.1 of Parnassius glacialis. NCBI lineage: Eukaryota > Metazoa > Arthropoda > Insecta > Lepidoptera > Papilionidae > Parnassius > Parnassius glacialis. The sequence continues at coordinate 33,481,827 of JAVANC010000021.1, forward strand.
TTACCTGGAATGCCTCAAATTTTATTGGGTCTCTTATATTTTCTGCATCGAATTTAGCCGTATGAGGCGATCAGAACGAGCTGCATCTTTGACATCAAAATTCCCGAACTGAAAACGCTTGAACCAACTTTGTGCTACTCTAATATATGCGAATCAGTCGAGCGACTGTTCCAAGTCTGTACCCGAGTTATCGCTGTCACCAAGCGATATTATAATAATGTATCTGTATCGGGGAAAAACGCCGGTGGCCCGTGTTACTATATGTCTGGGGATTATCAATTCTACAGTAGATGACGCACAAAGTATCGTAATCGTAAAAAAAAAATGTGTAACAAGGTAAGATTTACGTGTATAATCAAAAGCACTTGCCTTCTTCCCACTGCCGCCACTAAATCCAAATATCTGGGAAAAATACACCGACATCGATAATACAACAAAGCGGTTAGCTATCGCATAACCTATTTCTCCTTACGATGCCTTTTTTAGAGTTTCTGACTTTCTTAGTGTAGTGGTGTTGGGTTCAGTAAGATTGCGCGCTAACTTTTTAAGGCATAGGTGAATAAATTCGCCATCACGTTATCATTGGTAACAATCTAAGATTACATTATCTTTAAGTTTTTTGCTTTTTGGTTGCTGTTTTGACATTTTAAGTTTTCAACTGTCATTTCATTTTTTTTTCGTGGTTTTCAGTTGAAAGTTCTACTGTGGGCATTTTTCCTACATATTTTTGTACATCTGGAGCATCTGCGGGTTCCGAAACATAAAGCTGATAAAGGTTATTTTCTATTTACTTGTATATAATTTGCTTAATATATAATATTTGACTCATTACACTTTCACATTTCTCCTTTGAGTCCAACGCTTCTAGGTGGTATTTTGCAGCACCAGCCCATATGTGACACCAGTACTACATACACGTCCGACTGACTTACGGTACCATTTATTATAATATGTTTAGACGTAAACTTTTATTCATTTGTTGATAAAATTTTATATTTTATCGAATTTAGTAACTTACGACAACTTTGGAATCATTATAATATAATAACTGCTTTCAGTATAAACTTCTAAGTATAAACTAGCTAACATCGAAGTTGTTATAAAATTTTCTCTTTGTAATGAACAAGAAAATTTGATTTTCCAACGCTACTCGATACGCTACAACCAAAGAATATATACACTACGCCAGCTACAACCTAGTTATTATATTGTATTGTTATAAATTACAATCAGTATTATTAAAATAAAAGGAACATTTCTCAGTAACGACTTCGCCAAGAATTACAATTGCCCAACGACCTTTATAAAAAGACTTTATTTTATACTTAAGACTAATAATCTGTGATACATTAATTAATTCGCGATGGATTACAATTTAAAACTACATGTTCGATACATGTGGGACTAAACTAACCTAACTAAGACTAGGATAAATTATCTTTAAAAAGATTAGGATAAATCTTACTCTAGAACATTAAGCTAAAGAACACTTATCAATATGCATACGAAAGAGAAGAACCACCCGTCTTCCAGACGCAATTCAGCAATCTACGCCCATACTTACGCTTGAACTGTGATGGTCTCCGTTGCAATACCAGGAATGCCGGGATGCATAACTAGTTAGATGAAAATGCAAGAAAATATCAAAATAGTTTAAGTATACAAACTAACAGAATCACAGCCAATCGCGTTGTGACAACCTCTCTGCAACATACTCGGTATGTTTAAATTTCTTTTTCTACTTGTATTTAAATAAATAGTACAACGAACAGGATCTCACGACACCGAATAAAAAATCGAAGAAGTTGTCTGCGCAGTATTTTATACTGCTCAAACGAGTAGGGTTTAGAATTCAACCCTCACTTCTTTCTTTATGTATAAGAAGATAGATCTCTATGTATCAGAAAATACAAGGATAGAAGTTCTCATTTATAATTGTACTCATCCTAGATTCAATATGTGCGTTTACTTTTGACAAAAAATTGACATATGTTGAAACCTCATAGTCGAACAATATTATAGAGGAAAGTGTATATTTGTATGTCTGTTTGATATTTGTGATTTATAACTCTTATATGCATCTTATAAAATGCTAGCTATATAGGATATAATAGGAATATTTGAAATGGTTACCATACTTTATTTTCTAGTTATTATATGGAAGAAGCTGTTGCCTACCTCCTGGTTCGTTTCCCTCTGTACTTGTTACGATACTCACTGGACGTTATGTGGTACTGGATATTCTTACACGGTTAAGGCAATCAATGGAGAAGTCTACGTTCAGCAGTGGACATTGTTAGGCTGTAATAAATTGTTAATGAAATATAGGACATTGGGCCATATGGTAGTGGTGTAAAAGATAATCTATCACTTATATCGTCCCATGGTTATCCTAATAAATATGCCTTACAGATCTCACGGGTTCCCATAGACCGCGGTATAACCATCTCATTAATGTTAGGTGTAAAATACCGAAACTAGTGATTTGAATCAGTGTCAGAGTTGTCAAATGTCTGATATGATTGACGATTTGTTCAGCGATGGGCTTTTTATGAGCTAAAGACGAATAAAATATAGAATAATATTGTTACGAGCTTGGGGTTCGAGAAAACTAAAAATGCTGAGGGAATTACCAAGATTGACACTTTAATTACAGATCAATAATCACAATTTAAAACCACACTAATAATAAATACAATTGTACTACTGATCACTTTAGTTGCAGTTATATCACTTTGAAGTATTCTCTTGTATCGCCAATTCAATACTGCCTCGATCGTGGTCTATACTGGCTTTATATAGGGCCTCACAAAGTTTCCAGAACCTTCTACTGTAGCGACATCTAGAATGTTCCAGTACATATCGGTCCCGAAATTTCTAGAAGGATCTTGACTCTCCTAGTTCTGCTACTCGATACTAGAGGGCGCTAGTGATGATTAGTGTTGCCATGTACAAGACATTAATAGTGGCGCGCAACACTGCCCCCTTCTAAGACATGCTCGTCCCGACCATTATTGGCCCCATAATAACGCGCCAGTCGATCCACATGGACAATCTTAGGAGTACCTCTTCTAACATCAGTCAGCACCCGCCAGTTTCCCTGCTTCTGATGGGCGGTGCTGTTAGCCACACTACCCTCTCGAGATCGATCACCTTCCCTTTCTACAGTTCGTTTAGGGCAGCTGGATCGAAGATGGCCCCTTTCGCCACAGCAGTAGCACCTAGGGCTGTATCCTTTATTTCGGTCGCGAACTGTAGCCGCTGCAACCTCCCTGACGCGATAGGAACGATGATCTTGCCGCATGGCTTCCACCTCCAGTGCATGGGCCAACGCGTCTTTAAGCGTCTCGTGGTGCCCGAGCCTCACAGCAGCTCTGACTTCAAGGTCGCGGATGCCGTCGATGAATGTCTGCACCACGTTCCCTACAATGAGCGCAGGTACAGAGTGGTATACTTTTCGAACCAGCTTCTCCACCTCAAGGGCCCACTGCTGCAGGTTTTCGTATTGCTGCGTTGCACGCGATCTTTGATCTGCACACGAAAGACGTGTTCCATGTGAGCGTCGCCATATCTCGCCTCCAATGCCTCAAGGAGCTGCTCGTATGTCACTTCCTTACCGAGAGCTTCTAGAACAGTTAAATCCTGGTTGCGTAGGCCTAGGGTGGGAGCAGTCATGGCCTGACTTTTATTCCAGCCGTTCGCCTTCATAACAGCCCCGAACGGGATTGTAGGCCGACCAAAAAGAAGTCCCGTCGAACAGCGGCACTTAGAATAATCCACCTAGCGAAGGTGTTGTAGCTACCACGGGCGCTGTAATTCCATCTCCAAGTTTAAGGTCGTCCAGCGTTTTTTTCACGTCAGCCATCACGTTGTCAACCCGATTGTAAACTTGGTCGATTCGGGTTTCAGCTTCCGACAGGCAGTTGTCATATTGAGCAACCCTATCCTTCACCTCCTTTATCTCCTTCCCGAAGGTAGCGTAAAGGTCCTTCATGAGGAGCATCTGCTCCTCTTTATAGCGTTTGAGCTGCTCTTCCAACCGACGGCCCTGTTCCTCCTGTCGGTGGGCCTGTTCCTCCTGTCGGCGAGCCTGTTCCTGCAGCATCATCATCAGAGCACCTATGTCAGGTTCCGCATATGCAGGAGCTGCTAACAGGCCGGCCTCCGTGGTCAGCAGCTGGCGCTCCGACGTTTGCGGCGTTGCATTACCAAATCGTCTCTGGTCCGTCTCCAGCTGGCGTTGACTTCGGGTACGGATACCCTCCACGTCGTCCTTTGGTAAAATCGGCATGATTTAATCCCACTTCTGACACCAATTGTTACTAGCTTGGAGTTCAAGAAAACTAAAACTGCCGAGTGAATTACCAAAATTGACACTTTAATTACAGATCACTAATTACAATTTAAAACCACACTAATAATAAACATAATTGTATTACTGATCACTTTAGTAGCAGTTATATCACTTAGAAGTATTCTCTTGTATCGCCAATTCAATACTGCCTCGGTCGTGGTCTATACCGGCCTTATATAGGGCCTCAGATAGTTTCCAGAACCTTCTACTGTAGCGACAACTAGAATATTCGAGTACATATCGTTCCCGATATTTCTAGAAAGATCTTGACTCTCCTAGTTCTGCTACTCGATACTAGAGGGCACTAGTTATAACTAGTGTTGCCATGTACAAGACATTAATAGTGGCGCGCAACAATATAAATTTTTATTTTTAATATTGTTTTTGAATCATTTAAAATTAGAAATTTTGTACAACCGACTTCAATATATATTATTAAGAATAACTCAAAAACTATTGGTCAGACCTTGATCAAATTTATATGCGACTACTTGAGAAGCACCAGCTTTCAAATAAAAAATCATCGAAATCTGTTCACCCAGTAAAAAGATATGAGGTAACACATAAATTTATTAACTATATTTTATTAACTATATTTATAATTTTATTTTAACGTGGTAGAGCGATGCTGCAGCTATATTATGGTTGTAGCGTGAATGGGTCGGCTCGACCGGGAAAGGACCACGCTCTCACAGAATACCAGCGTAAAATAGCACCTTAAAGCTGCTGTGTTTCGTATGGTGAGTATAGAGAACCGGAGACCCTTTTTACTGGAAACGAGGCATTCCATCTTAGTCCTCACGGGTGACAACGCATCTGCATTTTGATTCGTAATCGAAGATAGATATAGATGTCTATGGGCCACAGCAACCACTTACCATCAGGTGGACTGTGTGCTCGTTTGTCACCCTTATCCTATAAAAAAAACATACAGTCGAATTGTGTACCGGCTCCATTTTGAAGTCGGTAGAAAACTAAAGAGTTGACAGCAAGAACTTGCTGAAAAGTTTTCAGCATTATGGCTTTATAGTCTATTAAAGTTCACTAAACTAAGCATATGTCTATATTATGTAGTCGTTATTAGGAAGACGCTGCTGCCAATCTCCAGATTTGTTTCCCTCTGTTGCCTCTTACGACACCCACGGGATGATATGAGGTAGTAGATATTCTTACACAGCCACTACACGGTACAGCTTCAGCATTATAATTAATAACAATTAAGCTTACCTAGTGAAGTTCGTTGACACATGCATATGGAAAGGCTTCATTCGACGATGTCTAATACTAGCTATAATAACATCAATTAAAATCCGTTCGGCAAAAGTTGATAAAACTGCAAGTTTCTGCTAATTATTTTTACTGATAGATAATAAAAAAGCCGCTGAGTCCAGCTCGCCCTCCCTGCCTTGCGCTTGACAACAGCTCATAGCAAGTCTCATACCACAAAACTCAGTGCTTGCGGCAATAAGCCACGCCCGTCACAGATATTACAATACTTAAGAGGCCGGTCCTTAAGAAACGCGCAAATAGGTAGTTACGGTTTTAAAAATATTAAAGAACTGACTTCATTTAATGACAACACAAAAAATCTCAATTAGTTAATAGATGAGTCTACACTTTCACCGTGTGATATTTATAAAAAAAACATCTTGATTTTCGAGAAAAAAAATCTTCAACAATGGTAAATACGCTTAAAACGGCCTTCTCTATTTTAAATCTCTAGGCCATTTCGTTATTATTTTAGAAAATATTTTTAGTTAAAACGTAAGATAAAAGTATAGACAACACATTCACCATTCATTATTTTTACTAATTCAAACCAAAAAGCAACAATCTAAGCCTAAATATCATTAATTTTTTAACAGTCCATACATTTTAGTATGAAACGGTCAGGTTTTCGTAATTTACTTTATATTAGAGAACACGCATGAAAAAAAATTCAGTGCCGCCTCAATTTTTGAGGTTAGTTCACGTCCGTTTACAGCCCGATTTGACAAGTCGAATCGATACATCTATTGTTTGACATAGCATAAGTGTGGGTCGCGAGTGTCGGACAATATTATTTTTATTATTTGTATTCTTCAAGTAAGTAGACTAACTAGGTATGTGAGTTTTATTATGTATTGTTTTTGTAATTATCAGAAATTAATGTACTTAATAAAATAGTAATTTACTTTATTATCTATTTCAGGTAGATAATATGGGAAAACGCAAAGAAAATTATTAGAATTAAAAAAATCTAATTTATAATGTAAGCATATGAAGTGAACCACTCGGAAACTCGCTAAGCAAGCAGTATTTTTAGGACTTGACTCATCCACCGGTGTAGTGGGGTCCCATGATCTGGACCTTGAGTGAATTGTTGATCAGTGGGTTACCCTCTATGGAGTCCACCCATTGTGATATCATTTCAGACCTTCTGGAATGTCCTGATTGATTCGTCCGGTTCTTTGTTGAGATTACCATCCGATTACGATGACGATTAGGTTATTTTAGTAATATCATATGCCGAGGTTATTATTTCAGTAGTTAAATTTAGATTGATAACTAATATTTATAATATAAAATACTAATTATAATACTCGTACTAATTACAAATACTTAATTAGACCTAACAAAAATAGGCTAATATTGCCAAAATCCACACTCGCATTACATAGCTCTAGTCCCTACTGTATGACAGTGAAAATTTTTAATAACCTACCAAATTACATAAAAATTCTAACGGATACAACATTATTTTTATCAAAATTAAAATTATATTTAATTGAAAAATGTTTCTATAATTTAAATGAATATTTTGATACAAATGTTATTTTATTTGTGTAGACAACGTCGACCTGCCTATTTATATTTAATAATTATTATATATTTATTATATAGTGGATCTATTAAAAAATAATTTCTGATACATATTCTTTATGGAATAAAGTTTCACATGAAATATTTCTAAAGATTTCTCCTACAAATAGTTGCAAGCTTGAAATTAATCACGACATTTTAAACTTGAAACAACCTTTTTTTTAAATATTTTTCCCAAATCTCCAATTAGTAATAATGTGATTTACAACATAAGTACATACATACATACATAAACACTCACGCCTGTCACCCAGAGGGGTAGGCAGAGACTATGGACTTCCATTTGGCACGATCCTGACAGACCTCTCTCGCTTCCTCCACATCCATATACCTACGCATACACGCTCGTCGGTTAAAGGTACTCTTGATTTGGCCCATTTTCATTATATCGACAATTTGGTCGATAAACTTTCGCCTAGGGCGACCCTTCCCGACTCTGCCGTTCACCTCTGCAACATAAATTTGCTTTGTCACTCTTTCTTCATTCATTCTTTCTACATGACCAAACCACCGAAGCATTCCTTTCTTAATCCTGGTCACAACATCATCTTGCAAACCACACTCTTCTCTTATTAAACAATTTCTCACTCTGTCATTCAGATTCATCCCTAACATACTCCTTAATGACCGCATTTCTACAGCATTTATTCTACTCTCGTGCTTCTTCTGCCACACCCAACTTTCACTACCATACATTAAAGTAGGCACTAACACAGCATTGTGAATTGCCATACGTGCCTTTTTGGACACATTCTGACCTTTCACAATACAGTGTAGAGCCCCATTCACTCTATTTCCTGCATTCACTCGTCGTTCTATATCCTTATCATATCTACCATCCTTGCTAAACACACATCCCAAATACACAAACTCATCTACTTGTTCTACCAACTCCCCTTCTATTCTTATTTCACATATCGTTTTACTTTCTTCTCTTTCAAAAACCATAACTTTCGTCTTACTTGCGTTCACTTTCATTCCTTTTTCTAAGTATGCAATAAAATGTGTATTGACGGTGAAAGAATATTCACCACTCCAAATAATCTCGTGGGTGTGGTAAAAGGCAGATGGAAATCAGGAGATGGGTAACGGCATCTTTTTAACAACAACTAGTTCCAAGGAAAAAAATGCGGTTGTCAACCCGCCTGGCAAAAGTGAAAACTATGAAAAATACCCCCTTATGAGGTTTTCCGTTGGATAGGCTTATGTTGAGTAGTTGACTTTGATAGATCGTAATAAATGAATGAACAATGTATATTTGATCTCAACATAATTTTAGAAACTGTTAGAACTTTTAAAAACATTGTCATCTACGTAGAGGAACTAAGATTTTTTTTCGTTAAGTGACTTCGTAAAATGATTTTTATAAGTTAATTTATAATATAAAATTAATTATGAACGTATTAAATATTATTAGGTATTCAAAAAGAGATATGGAATTTTCATAAACTACCAGCACTTTATTAAAATATTTTCATTATTATTTCTATTATATTTAAATTTAAAGTTACTGAAAATAACTTTATCTAGAAAAAATACTGAAAATAACTTCGCTTTTAGCACTAATGTTATAATAATATATAAATTTAGACGAAAATATTTTTTATTATAACTACTTTATTGTATAAACCATAACATTATACCCATTTATTTAAAGAAAACACGAATTAAGTAAATTATTTCTTCTTATCAGTAAAAAATTGCCGCAATGGTTGCAACATATAAGATATGATCCGCCATCTTGAAAGGTTCGGTTGAGGGGATCATTCACACACAAACCTTGGGGGTGCGCGCGTTGCGCAGCGGCTAGCTTTAAAAAAACCAGCAAAGTGCGAGTCGGACTCGCACACCGAGGGTTCCGAACAAATCCGTAGGTATATAAATTTAAAATTACTAAAAATATCTTTATTATATGATGTAATTAAAAATTTATGCTTTTCGCAATTATTCCTTTATCTGTGCTATAAAACGTTGCTTATATATAAACGTTGAGTTCACGGGAAGTACCACGTAGGTTTTGATTCCCTTGCGAATGTCGAAAATTCACGGCATAAACGGCTGTATCTTTTGATTGCGTTGGCTTAGAAGTTTGATTTTTTCACAACTCTAAGGGACAGTAGACTTGAGTATTTGATTTGAATTTCAGCTTGATACCTCCACGCGTTCCTGAGAAAAAGGGTCTTGACAGACAGACAGACAGACAGACAAACGGACAACATGATGATCTTATAAGGGTTCCGTTTTTTCCTTTTGAGGTACGGAACCCTAAAAATGATGTATCGGCCATGTCAGAGACCTCACAGTAGCCGTAGGTGTGTCGGCACTTGTCGTTTTGGTTCAGATGCAAATAAAATTTTTAGAAATAATAAACTTAGTTATTAGATTAGAAACGCTAAAATCCCATTCATAGTACACCTATACGTCCCTGAAACGACCAACGGATTGTTTGTTACATACTATATAAATTGTTTAAACCACTGTGATTGTTTAAATCTGTATTAACCTTTATTTTTTAATAAAAGATTATTGTTATTAAACCCACATTTCCCATATTAGACAAAACAATTTTTTAAATTTGTTCATGAATAAAAAATAATAGTTAAAATAATACCTAGAAAGCGTACACTCTCGCCCCACCCTTTGTCGTCAGCTATTAACTACGGGCTTGCGGACTTCCCAATGTGACAAACAAATGACATAAAAAAAATTGTAAATGGCTACATACAGTGCGTGTTTTTGAGACATTCATGAACATCCTACGAAGACGAACGCGTGATGAATATGTAACTTGTGCAAAACACCAAAAGTAATTTATTCATGTCCAGGGTGCGTATACTAACACTGCGAGATGCATCTGTATGACTAGAAAATATCAATGTAGGTGGTCTATTAGAAGTTCCCACGCTCAAGGACTACAGTCTTAAGCGACATTCACTATTGCGAGACGTTTTCATAATATTTATCAGCTCTTGCCGGACAGATTTTAGCTCATTTTGCGCAGGTTTTGTTAAAGCTATTCAAACTAAAATTATTCTAAGTATTCAAAACAATTCACAAAAAGAATAGGAGTTTTTATAATAATAAATGTTCTACGGAGGGTTTCTATAACTCGCGTTGAATGGAGCCAATGAACTTCGCCTGGTAAGTTCGTTTGATTTTCAATTATGTTCCACGGCTTCGTTATTAGCGATTAATTTTAAACGTATTGTACGATGTTAAAAAAGAAAATGTAAAGTAATATTATAGCAAGTAAGTTCACACTCTTAAGTATTTTACATATTATGTTAAAATGATCAATAAAATATTCTAATTCAAAACAAACAAATTTATTTCTGTTGAAGTTTATTGAATAACTTGGTCCATAAGTTAAGAATACCCTTTTAGCCGCGGAAAGAAAACGGGAGATCTCGCGCCGGGAAAGGTGAGCCCGGGAGCGGCTGATGCTCGAGAGTACAGAATTATTCTATATATATATACCGTAGTACTTCTGAACATTGGTAGCACGATTTAGGTTTTGGTGCATTTCACTTGTGGCGCCAGCGCCGCCCCATCACCCACCTGCTTAGACCGGAGGTCAATAGAGCAGTTCGATTGCCGGAGCGTCCTTAATGTAGATGTGGAATGCATGGAGCACATTGGGTCCCTAATCGAAGAAAAGCTGGCTATATTTGAGGCCAAGATGTTTCCCGATAGGATGATCCGACCTCCATTGGCAGGAGCAAGTCGAGGTGAGTTATTGCTACCTCAATGGCAATCACAACCTTTGCAATCGGCCCCATCGTATCAGCCACAGAAGACGAAAAGGCAAAGGTCGAAGAGGAAAAAGAAGCCGGCCTACCCACCGCTGGTTGATCTTTCCCCTGTAGCTGCGACGGTATCGAATAACCCGGTACCACCCAATGCCAGTTCGTGGGTTGAAGTGGCTAAAAAGCCCAAAAATCAAGGGCCACCGAAAAGCGGATCGCCGCGATGGCATCACCTTCTGGGACCCCGAAAGAGAAAAAAGTATTGCGTGCCCTAACTTCTGCGACCGTAACAGTTACGGTGTCAAAATCTCCACTGTTACTTATGCCAAAGTAATGGAGGAGGCAAAGGCCAAAATACACTTGGCAGCTTTTGGCATCGAAACCGTCCGCCAGAAGCTGGCGGAACCAGAGGACTCCTGCTGGAAATTAAGGACCCAGATTGCGGCGTGAAGGCGGTCAAGCTGGCGGCCAAAATGCGTGAGGTTCTCTCAGACCTGAACGTGCGAATCAATCAGCCAGTTAAAACAAGCGACGTTCGACTGAGGGATTTCGACGACGCCGTCAACACTTTGGAGGTTGCGACGGCTATGGCTGAGGCAGGAGATTGTTCCGTGGATGACATAAAAGTCGGGGAAATCCGCCGAAATCCCACTAGCATGGGGATATGCTGGGTGCAGTGCCCGGTCGCAGCAGTCCGCAAGATTGAGCGAGTGCGCGTGGATTGGGGGTCAAGTAAAATTACTGGAGCCCAGACGAATGCACTGTTTTCGGTGCCTAGAAAGGGGGCACGTTGCCAGGAGGTGCTTCAGTGAAACAAACAGAGGCACACGTTGTTATGCTTGTGGAGAGCAACGACACAGGGCGAAAGAGTGCACTGCGTCAGCACTTAAATGTCCCCTGTGTTCCGATCTCGGGCATTCTGCTGGCCACAGATTAGGGAAGAAGTGCATCCCACCTCCCAAAGAAAAGGAAGGAAGAATGGTGAGATATCTGCACCCACCAGCAAGGCGGCCACAACGACTTCTGTCGCTGCACCGAGTATTAGCTCGGCTATGGAGGTGGCTGAGATAGAAATTCGCGCCCCTTAAAGTCCTCCAGGGTAACCTGAACTACGGCCGCAATTCGCAGCATCTGCTCCTGCAAACCATTGCAGAGTGGCGGGTTGCCCTTGTAGTATTAACGGAGCCCTATGCCGTCCCCGACCATCCTCGCTGGTTCGGTGACGAATCGGGCTCCGTCGCCATCTACTGGGGGGTGGGGGGGGGGGGAGAGGGTGCCCCACACTGCGCTCTATTGAGAAGAGGGCAGGACTTTCTTGCATTGCAATGGGGCCCCCTGGCCATAGTGGGCTGCTATGTCTCTTCTAATAGGTCCTTTGCAGACTACGAGGCGTACCTAGACGAGGTGGCGAATTATGTTCGCGAATGTCAACTTCGTCCATTGATAGCTCTGGGAGATTTTAACGCCCATACAATGGCTTGGGGCAACTCTAGAGACGATCCCAAAGGAGAGACAGTGATGGTATAGACGCTGGACTGAATCAGGGGTCCGTAAGCACATGTTTACGGTGGCAGGGGGAGTTATATCGTGGATCTTAAGTGGGCAACTCCTCCAGCAATGCAAATGTTGTCGGGCTGGCGAGTAGCGGAGGAGGCGGTCACTTTGTCTGACCACCGCCACATCGTATTCGATGTCGCACTTCGACATCCCGACAGTAACCCCAGTCGCCGAGAAAGCAACCCAAACGCGACGTTGGTGTCTCAAGCGGCTTGACCGAGTCAAGCTAGTCAAGTTGCGGGAGCTGCCGAGAGCTTTTTTAAAACTAAATTCAAACTACGTGTTCACAGAGAGAGATGTGAATTTATTCTGTCCATTGTCTTTTACAATTCTTAATCCTATGGTTACAGGCTACTTAAATTACTACATACTCAGCCTTTAAGTATTTATGCTGATGGACGCTTTATCTGGTGATGCTGGTGTAACCTTAACTTCTCCCTCCTCAACTACAAAGTTATCGGCAAGATTTGGATTCCGATGATTTTGCATACAATGTAAGAGCTTAGACTTATGTTTCCAAATTACAACAATAAGAATATTAAAACTAATATAACATAAAGTATGTAGTACAGTAGCTAAACTAACACTTTTCTTTTTCACTAAGCTTTCACTTTCACTTTCCACTATTTCACTTTTCAGTTTGTACGAGAGATATTTTAGTTCGTCCAAATTAACTCGATTTAAATTCACTGTTTTCTTCGCATTTGTAGGCTGCTCTATCAATTTGGGTAGAGTTAGAATTGGTGTCACCTTATATTGCAGTTTTCCTGAGTAGTATCGTTTCCGGTGTAATTTAATATTGCCTAATTTTATCTCACAGTTTTCTTCGATTGCCTAGAAGTAAGTGCCCTTTACAGCATTTTTTTGAGTGTCATCACCACACGTTTTTGTAAGCACTATTTCATTTTGTGTGAATAGGATCCAGTTAATATGACCAAAAGACTGTATCTTAACACTTTCCAGCTCTACTACTGATAATTTACAAAGAGTTAGATTTGATGCGAAGTTCATAAGTTGTTCTATGCATGTGTTTTCAGGATACTGCATAATATCAATTTCCTCGTACAGGAACTGGTTCGCTGCTATCTCCTGACATGGGCCATTTAAGGGTAAGTACGTGTGATCTTTTACCATGAGGCAGGGATATTTGGGAAAAATAACAGTTGTTCTATTATAGGTGGGGTCGAACATAGGTAAGGCATATACTTTAAAATAAGTGTATGTAATATTATCAGTCAGAGGAATTTCCATGATGATGGTTATTTGGTTTTCTTTTACATAGGCCTTAACAGACATAGATCTTTCTAAATTAACTAAATAGTTTTCACCAATAGGATATAATAAATTATTTGTTTGAGATATAGATTCTAATATTACTAATAATTCAGTGGAATTAACAATAGCTTGGTGTAGAACGTGAAATTTAGTAAATGCTAATGCCGTTTCTATTTCGCTTAAAATTAAGTATATAGTTCTAAAATTATTGACAAACATGTTAAACATACTTAAAACATATGTGGAGTATATGCTGTTATCGTCTTTAGTAATCATTTATTTTACAATTCTTTCTATACGTTTCGTTCGTTCATCTATAATTTTCATATTTACATGTAGAGATCCAGTACTATGTATAAGAGAGTCAAGCATCTCCAAGATTATTGTTATTTTCTTATTAGTGTGCGTTTGCTGGGTCTTTAATTGAGATATGAGATTGTCGTATTTTATTGCATCATTGTGGTCTAAGTTTCCCGTAAGCGTTTTGATAACAGAACCCAATGGATTAATAAGACCGCGCTTGAAACGTATTGAAGGTACGAGTTGTTTAAACTTTTCTACAGCTAAGTTGCTTAAATAATTTACTTGTATTTTCATATTGTGGAATTCATTTACGTATGGCTTATGGATGTCTACTAAGCTGCTAAATTCTTTATATTTATTTATATTAAAATTTAAATCGTCTTTTATGCTACTAAAGTCTAACTGCTTAACTATAACCCACTTATCTACTTCCTTGTATGCTTGTCCTTGCATTACGGGTAACATGCCTGGTTATGCTCGACCTTTAGAAGTTGAAGGCCTTGGGTCCGGATCATCAGATTCAGGTTCACGAAGATCGCCAACAACCTGTGGAGGGCGTTTCACATTTTTGAGGTGCACTTTAGTTTTTCTTTTCCCTATCGTTACAGGTATTATGTTTCTTTCAATATCACCTTGTACTTTCGCCTTGTGATACCTAGGCTTATCCTTACTTTTCCTTATGTTAATATCTTTAATAAAAACCGTATCAACTTCTTTTAGATCAATTCCAGATTCCCGTCTTTTCTTTTTCCTAGCCTTTTCTTTATCTGTATGGACCTTTTCGGAAATATACTTATATAAGTATTTGGTTCGTCTCGCGTGGTCTTTAATGAGTTGCTTGTGTATATGTCTTTTCAAAATCTACGTCGAATATTTTACCAGAATCGGTATGACCAAATGCTACTTCAAAGGGTGCTAATCCTGTCGTTGAATGAATAGTATGATTATATGCCATGACTGAATATGTTTTGACAGATGCAGCGTCTGTGCATTTATGTTCATATTTTGCAAGTCTGTATAGTTCAATTATAGTGGAATGAAATCTTTCGAAAATGCCTGTCAAATTGAGGTTATTGGGAGTTGTGATATGAGTTTCTATTTTATAGATAGATAGGAGCTGGCGCATAAGTTCGTTATTGAATTCAGTGCCTGGATCAGATGATATTTTCTTAGGAATTCCGTACAAAGAAAAATATTTAATTAATGCTCGCACTACTTCAGCAGTTTGTCGACTTGCAATCTCTAATTTGCTAAAAACATCCACAACGGTTAAATAATACTTCTTCTCATTCTCAATAGTAAATAACTCTATAAATAGTTCCTGAAAAGGCGCATCCTGAGTTGATGTGAGTTGTATTATAGGTTTTATTGGTTTTCTATCGTACTTCATTAATCTGCAAGGTTCACAAACATTTATAACGGCAGCTACAGTGTCTTGCATATTTTCCCAATGATAGTTTCTGCGTATTCTTATCATAGTTTCTTTCACACCGCGATGACATGTTTTTCCTTCATGGTATTTGAGAATGACAGCTTTTTGTTCTTTTTCATCCTCCACATATACTACGCGTTGTGTACATTCAAAGGATTGTACTGCATCTTTCTTAAAGAGTTCTATACCTATAACTTTCGCAAATAATTTCCTATGCTCAGCGTTCTCGAAATAAATAAAGTATCGACTCTTAAATTTTATATATTCTTTTAAAAATTGTTTAATTAATTCTTCGTTTTCTAGTGGGAGAAATACCTCTAGTACTTTTTGTTTTCCTCTAGATAAATTTCTGACTTGTAGTTTATTTTGGCACCAAGAAAATACTAGGATCTGATTTGGTTTGGTATCTATTGCCTCGCTCAAAATTGAGATTGCTGTTGACTCAGGTTCAATATCAGAGTGTATCGTGTCTGTTCTACTACTGTTAGTTACAGATGGTACAGGGTAATTTTCTTCGAATAATTCTATATGATCCGTCACACTCGAGTTTGGGTCTGAAATTATCACTATCTCTGGTTGAGTCTTAGCTCTGTATTTTTCAAGTTCTTTAAGTTGGCGTATTACTTTTTGTATGTCATCGTCATCCACATTAACATCCATTGATGCGTCATCTAAAGCATTAAGTTTTATGCGAGACAAGGCATCAGCATTGGTATTTTGTTTGCCGTTTTTTTAGACTATTATAAAATCGTATTCTTGAAGACGCAAACGCCAGCTTGTTAGTTTGCTGTTAGGCTTTTTAAGAGAATAGAGCCAAGCAAGGAGTCTATGATCTGTATAAATTTGAAATTTCTGTCCGTACAAGTAGGGCCTAAAATACTTTACAGCCCAAATGATGGCTAAAAGTTTCCGCTCTATTGTGCTGTTTCGCGACTCGGTGTCACTAAGTGTGCGGCTGGCATATGCAATAGGCTTATCTGACCCTATTGGTCCTTGTGACAATACTGCACCAAGAGCTACATTCGAAGCGTCAGTAGTTAATATGTACGGTTTAGTCGAATCCGGGTATTCTTGTAGTGGAACACTGGTCAATATTTCTTTACATTTATGAAAAGCATCTATATAATTTTGTACTACAATTATCTTATTCCTTTTCTATTGGGAAGAGGATAATTCTGTATTACTTTAATCTTGTCATCATTTGATCGCAATCCGTCTTTAGTTATGGTGTGTCCAAGGTATAAAACTTCTTTTCGAAGAAAATCAGATTTGTCTAATTGTATTTTCATGTTAGTCTTTCGAAGGCGGTCGAAAATTGTACGGAGTCTCCCCATGTATTCTTGTAGACTAGCGGAAAAGATAATAACGTCGTTAAGGCACACAAGGCAATGGATTCATTGCAAATCTCTTAACACGTTATTCATAGCCCTTTGAAAGGTTGTGGGGGGCTGTCTTTAATCCAAATGGCATCCTCAGGAACTCATAATGTCCATTTTGGGTGCTGAAGGCAGTTTTCTGTCGGTCATCTTCATTAAGTTTAATTTGGTGATAACCGCTGGCCAGGTCGAGTGTCGAAAAGTATGTGCTCTTACCTTAGCTTAGCTAGCTTATCGAAAAGGTCTTCGATATTTGGAAGGGGGCACTTATCATCAATTGTAATTTCATTTAGCCTTCTGTAATCTATGACCATTCTGTATTTAACTTCGCCCGAAGCATCAGCCTATTTTTGGAACAAGATGTACGGGAGAACTCCATGTGGTTCTCCACATGGAGTTCTGAAAAGATTTCTGAATTACATTATCTTATAGATGTTTATTGACCTGCTTGTTTATCTCTGTTACTTGTACGGGGGCTTGTCTATAAGATTTTGTGAATATAGGGTCCTCGTTCTTAGTGCGAATGAAGTGTTTAACCTGTTTACTAAAACTCAAAGGTTACACGAAAGGTTCACAATAAAATATATCCTTGTATTCCTCACATAGTTTACGAATGCTATGTCTTTCCTCTTCATTCATATGGTTAAGTCGTAACTTTTTTAAATTTTTAACCAATAACTAGTCCGTTTCTAGATTAGAGTGATCTATAGAATTTACATACGATTTATCATCCACACATTCACAAATTTCAAAAGGTTTCTTAATAGATAGTTCCATTTGTTGATCCAACTTATTTTGTATAATTGTAGTGGCATAGCCATTCTCACATTTTACCAATGCAGAAGGCATGCGCACTCCATCACAGAATCGGGTATAATTTAATATTCCTTCGCCATAAAACATGTTAGCAGGTAATTTTGCTCTAACTTCAGAACGATGTGGAAGTATTACAACATATTCTAAACTATTGTGTATTATAGGTATTCTAGAAGAGTTTGTGCTAATTACTTGTTTCTTTAAATCTATTACACCTTCCAACTGCTTTAATAAATCATTCCCAATTAACCCACCATAACGTGAATCGACATTATAAAGAAAAAAATTGTGTTCGTCATTACTTTGAAATATAGAAAATAGTGGAATTTTAATTACCTGATTGTGTTCGCTAGATGCATGAGTGCTTATAACTTTAAAGGGTTCATTTGTTATATAATTACGGTAGTATTGATGTGCTTTATCGGAGCTTATAAAAGAACGGGTGCTTCCTGTGTATATCATAAAATTAGCATCTATTTCCGGTATATATATGTATGGTAGTTTCAGATTTATGTCGTAATTCAATTCAATTATTTCGGGTGGTTTTCGGAGGCTTTTACTTGAAAATGTTCAATCTGTGCTGATATGTCTTTATCCTCTGAATCATTGTTTTCGTCGGCCTCTATTATAGAATTTTCTTGGATGGATTCATCGTTATAATAGATAGTATATAATATATAGTATATAGTAATACATAATATATAGATAGTATGATGGACAAATTTTTAATTCATTTAGGCGGAAACCTGGTTGAAAATGCTTTGGAGGGGCAGTTTATTGATTTATTTATTAGGATTACCAACAGAAGTTACAACAGTAATACAAAGATCATTTTCTTAACAAATTCAACACATTATAATTGTATTTCTTTTTATGGGTAATCACAACCTGCATTGATTATTTTGTAAGGAATAAAAATTGAATTACATCATTAAATGAATACAAATTATGAAAAATAAATAGAATTATTTGACAATATTATAAATATCTTCATTGTCATATTATATTATATTAATCAAACTATAAAAATCAAAAACTATTCCAATGTTATAATTAACAATTAGTTAATTCGTTAATTCATAGAAATTGATTAATTTTAATTTGAAGGTGGATATACTATCGCAATTAATATCGAGGCCAGAAATCTTTGAGAACAGTTCGTTATAAGTGCGAGCCAGTCTGGCTAGAGGGGAATACTTTCCCAAGTTAGATATATAAAGGGATACATTGAAAAAGGCGTGCGGATTTCTAGGCATTCTTGATGGCACCTTAAAGTTAAATAATGGAACTATTGCTGGACAATCAATACTATTATTGAGCGTTTTGTAGAGGAACATCATGTCTGAGATACTTCTACGCGATTGTAGTGATGTGATGTTAAATTGTGCCAACTGTCTTTCGTAGGAATCATTAGTTTGATAGCTATTCGAACGGTACGCAAGATGACGCAGCAGTCGCTTTTGTATTCTTTCGATTCTAATGCTATGGATTTTGTAGTGCGGATTCCAAATTTGACTGCAGTATTCTAGTTTACTTCTAACCAGACTTCTGTAAAGTTTGATTGTAGTAGATGGCTGCTTGAACTCTTTGGAATTCCTCAATACAAAACCCAGTGACTTAGTAGCTGAGTGATTATTTATTTATTTATTCTTCTTTACATCTACCTTATAATAAGGGATATAAAGGGCGGACTTAATGCCTTGTGGCATTCTCTACCAGTCAACCCTGGATGATTTGAGAAGCTGTGGTAGGTGCAACCACTCCATAAATTAAAAATAAGTAAAAACATTATATCTAAACATAAACATTATATCAAAAAGCAAATAAATAAAATATTTTTAAACTATACAACTTAATATTATCTACTTTGTAATAAAGAAAAAAAAATAGTAAATATAAACGGACACTTATATATACAAAATCTCTAAATAAATATAAAATAATACAACACAAAAATAAAATAACATGATGCATATTATATAAAATACATATTATACAAAATATCAATTACAAAGCGAAAGAGGGAGAAAAACAAAAATCGGATATATCAGATGGTATTATTTCTGTTAAAGAATTCTCGTACTAGTCTTTTAAAATAATATTTGTTACTGGTTTTTTTTGATATCAACAGGCAAGGCATTCCAGAGCAGTATGGACTGCACAGTAAAAGAGGAATTAAAGAAACCACTCTTATGTGGTGGAATACGAATTTTAAGACTATTTTGGGAACGGGGAACTCTATCATGAGTAGAATATTGGTACTGAAAGTTATCCTTAAGATAAGAAGGAGAATTTGGGTCATTTAAAATTGAATATAGTGCTTGTAAAATTCGGGAGCTACGCCTTTGACGAATAGAAAGCCATTTAGGCTTAGTACGGTACTGATAAACATGGTCATACTTACGTAAGCCGAAAATGAACCTAATGCAATTGTTGAGAAGGCGCTCCAACTTATCGAGAAGACATTGAGATAGATCTGGGTAACACACATCCGCATAATCAATAATGGGTAATATCAATGTCTGGACAAGTAGAAGTTTAGTTTTAAAAGGCAGAAAGTTTTTGAAACGGCAAAGAGAACGTAAGGTGGCAGTAACTTTACGGCTTATTTCAGAAACTTGAACTCCCCAGCTTAAGGTATGATCTATATGTAAGCCAAGATTTTTTACAGATTTACAAAATGGCAGCAACGTTCCATTGTAAAATACAGGAGAAAGATCATCGTTATTAATCTTGGCTAACATTCTGCTACTACCTATAACCATTACCTTACATTTGGAAGGGTTAACCGAAATATCATGTCTGTACGACCAATCTCTTATGGCATCAAGGTTGTGGTTGATTTTGTTAATATTATGGTTAAGGTCATTAACACTAGATTGCACATAGAGCTGAAGATCATCTACATAGAGATGGTACGAACAGTTGAGAACCGAAGTAATAGAATTTATAAATAGAGAAAACATTCTAGGAGAAAGTATTCCGCCTTGCGGCACGCCTGTTTCAATGTCAGCCCATGTAGAAGACTGTTGTCCTATTCGAACTGATTACTGGCGGCCGCGAAGATAGGATGAAAACCATTCCAAAGCTGGGATTGAGAATCTAAGATTATCTAGGAAGGCTATAAGGATATCGTGGTCGACTGTGTTAAAAGCATTTGAAAAATCAACAAGCACTACCACTGTAAGCTTCTGCTCATCCATTCCCATTCGAATGTCATCTGTGACTTTTATCAAGGCAGTGGTAGTACTGTGACCTGCGCGAAAGCCTGACTGATATTTATTCAGCAGGTTATGTTTGGTTATGAACATAGAGATTTGCTTGTGAACACAGGCTTCCAGAACTTTAGATAGGTATGGCAAAATTGAGATTGGTCTAAAATGGGTAGGTAATAAGGGATTAGGTATTTTAGGAAGTGGTCGCACAAATGCTTTTTTCCACTGAGTAGGATATTGGCCTGAGTCAAGGGAAAAGTTTACGATGTGTGTGATTGCAGGCAAAAGGCACTCAAGGATTATGGATATCATAACCTTACTAACCTCATCGCAACCCACAGCCTTGGATTTAATAGCTAATACTGATTTCTGGATCTCATCCTCAGTCACAGGTAAAAAGTGAAAAAAAGGAATAGGAGGAGAAGGCATGGATTGAATGGAAGCTATTGTTGTAGAACGAACTGAGGGATCCATAGGAGAGGTAGAGCTAAAGTGATGATTTATTTCATCCAGGGTGATTGATGGACCATGATCAGATGTAACAGCCTTATTAATACCCAGTGTTTTAAGAAATTTCCACACATCGGCGGTCGAAGAATTTGTAATATTGCTATGGATATAACGGCGTTTAGCATTTCGTACCATCTTATTGCATCTGTTTCTTAGCATTTTGTAGCAATCCCAGCTCTCCTGAGTACGATGCTTCTTAAATTTCACAAATGCTCGATCTCGCCTGGTCATTGCCACCTTTACGGCTCTAGTCATCCACGGAGCTGGTGGACGCTTTACTCTTACTGGATGTTTAGGACCATGATTGTTGTACAGACTAAGAACTATATTATTAAGCACGGACACTTTATCGTCAATAGAATTTGATTTAAAACAGGGGTTAAGTCCATACGATATGCGTCACTTTTAAGTTTATCAGAATCCATTTTAGCGAAATTACGAATATATAGTACTGCGGGATTGTGCTTAGGAGAAACAAGATTATATGATATATAAGTAAGGTCATGTCGTGAAAAAGCAGGAGCCGATAGTTGTCCGTGCTTAATAACATAATCGGGAGAAGCTGTGATAATATGATCAATCCATGAGTCATCAGTGTCAAAGTTGTGGTGAGTTGCCTCTAAGGGGAGAATGTGGAGATCGACTGACTCTATGACTGACCGAAATTTTTGAGAACGAGAAGAATTTCTCAACAAATCAGTATTGAAATCACCCATTATTATGTAGTGCGTGTACTCAGATGAAATGGTAGAGAGAGCGCTTTCAAAAGCGTTGAAAAAGTTAATAGCAGGTGGACAGTATACTACCCCAAGAATTGCCTTTACACCTTTGATATCGATTTCCAGAAACAGAAACTCCAATGAGCCAGAATAAGGAGATGGTGAAGCTAAAATTGTTTTATAAGGAATATTTGCTCTTAGATATATGGCGACACCTCCACCTCCTTTTTCAGTCCGGTCGTTACGCACAAGAACAAAGTTATTTAAGGGATACATGTTGGACATTAATGAAGGCTTTAGCCAACTTTCTGATACTAAGATTGCATGAACACAATCTATAGAAAAAACTTCTTCAAAATAAGAGTAATGACCCGGTATGCTCTGAGCATTAATATGACATACATTTAGAATTTTTTTACGAGGAGTAAGTAAATTAATAAGCTCATCACGGAGGGAGGGCAAGCTATTAGTATAATTACAAGACTCGAACGAGACATCTGAATCATGTGCAGAATAAAAAGACTCATCATCCGACGTAGCTGACATTAATAATAATATGTATATGATAAATATAAAACAATATGTTAAAAAATACTTATATAACACAGAATATAAATTACTTAAACTAAATAATAAAAATACGACTCAATTCATATATATCACCCAACAGTTAACTGATTGCAAAAAGCATAATGAATAAAATATACAAAGATAATAATAATAACAAAAGGTAATCAACACAAACTAAGACTACTTGATAACAAGACCACTAAAGTTTAAAAATTGATCTAAGTAGGTAGTTTAGTGACTAAATTAACAAGATAATTTAATAGAATTATTTAAAAACAAATTAACCAGTTGTAAACAGTATTGCAAAAAAAAAACTTAAAAGTATTTTTACAGTGTGACACAAAAAAGCAAAAAGTTGCTAACAATGCAGGAAGTAGGTGCAATACAAAAAGGAATACAAAATTATTAAGTTTCGACATACAAGATTAATATTATTGTGAAGCAGTGTACTATGAATGATAATTAATATACATTGTAACTTCAGGCTCAGAAGGGCTAGAACCCAGACCTATAAAGCCAATTACAATAAAAAACCCTCTTTGTGCTGTCAGATCTTCAGTTGATTTTGGACCTTTTGTTGACAATTGACATAAACGTTATTACATTATTGCATATTGTATAGGTACCTACTCTATTGTAGAACTTGTGTGTAATCAGCTTAACGTAAATAATACAATTACCTTCAACTAATGATAACTGATAATGACAACAAACAACGAAACAACAAAAAAAGAGAAAAAAAAACTTAAGAATCGAAGATACAATACACAAACTGCCGACGACAGTGGAATTAGTTTTTGGGCACCACACGACGTGTCTTCTTGCTTTCCACACTTTGAACGGCCTGGATGACTTGTTTACGCCTGGCCTCATCTTGCTGACAACTGGGTTCTAATGGGCCTTGCTGCACAGTGTCAGACGTGGAACTAGGCTGGGGCCATTTAGTAAGAAGGATATCAAACTCTTCCTCAGTGAAAATTTTTATGCGGGTACTATCCGGAAGTTTAATGTTTATGGTTCCATCAAGAGTCCAAACATTCTTCATGCCGAAATGTCTGCGAGCCTTCTTATATGTACTCTGTCGCATTTTAGTAAGAAACTCCGATACCGTGTATGATGTATTCTTTAATTTAGCCTTAGATCTCCAGACTTCGGATTTAGTATCGTGATTATGAAAATGGACAAGTACAGATCTTACCCGATCACTTCCCGGGCCTCCCAATCGATGGCAGCGTTTCAAGGAAGTCTTGCTTATATGTGAAAGGCCCATTTTATTATTAATAAGTGCAAGTACCTCTTGTTCCTCATTTAATCCAGGCTCTTCAGGAATACCATTAAAAAGAAGCACCTTACGCCTTTGTCGCATATCTATTTCATCAACTACATTAGTACACCTTTGAAATTGTTGCTGCAGAAGACTAAACATGTTGCTCACTAGATCTTTAAAAGCATAAAATTCCTCACTTAGCTGGACCAAAGTTGGATTGGATGGGACTAATGCAGCTTTTAAGCGTTTTTCAAACTCTGTCATCTTTTGCATCCAGCTAACTTCAAGTTCCTTCTGCATCAGATCAACCTTAGTGACATTTGCCATTATGGGATAATTACTTCAAATGTGTATTTATAGATATTCACTTGTAAGCTAAGTTGAGCTGTAGGGTGATGCAAGTAAGTTCTTAAATCTTCTTTAAACACATATGTTTATAATATTAATGTAATCTAAAATGTGTAAACTCACTGATTTGAATGTAATTTAACTTAAATTTGATTTTAAATTATTTTTAATTGAATAAATAAACTGGAGCTATCAAATCAGCTGTTGACTATTTCACACCTACCCACCGAATGTTATCAATATGGTTGGTAAATTTTAATTCGCTATCTAGAATAACGCCTAAATCACGTATCGCTCGAACTGCAATTAGTTTCTCAATATCAATATAGTATTGACTCTGTATATAATTAGGTTTTCTGGTAAACCTAATAAGTTGACATTTTTTGGCATTGAGAACCATTGGTTGTTATTACACCATTGAATAAGGCTGTTGAGATCATCTTGTAGTAATTCGACGTCAGAGTTGCTTCTAATAGTTTTAACTATTTTAAGATCATCAGCAAATAGGTAGACCTTAGAGTGTTGAAATATCGAAACAATGTCGTTTATAAAGATGTTAAAAAATACTAGACCTAAGTTCGAGCCTTGCGGTACACCGGAGTAGGCAATATATGGCTGCGAGGAGTACTCATCAATCACCACGGTCGAAGATGTACTTTGAAGGTATGATGCACACCAGTTTAATAATGTCCTATTAATACCAAAAGCTCTCAGTTTATTGACAAGTAGTGCGTGATTTACTTTGTCAAAGGCCTTGGAGAAGTCTATGTATATAGCACCCACTTGTAGTTTATTATCAATGTTCTCAATTAAATCGGTGACATATAAGAACAGATTTGTGACAGTAGATCTACCAGACAAAAAACCATGTTGCTGCCAGTTTATACGTCGTCATAGATTCTTGAAAAATGATTCATAGACAAAGATTTCAAAGACCTTTGACATTGTAGATAATATGGATATAGGTCTATAATTAGTAACACTCGTAGGATTTTCACTTTTAAAAATTGGTACAATCCGCGCTTCTTTCCACTTTTCGGGGAAAATGCCAGAGCTCAAGGAGGTATTGAATATAATAGTTAACGGAGCAGCCAAATAATTTGCACACCTATATATAAATATAGGCGGAATACCGTCTGGACCAGCACTTTTTGATGTATCTAACTTTTTCAGCCTTTTCTCAATTTCTCGTTTAGATACGTAAATATTGCCTATATATTTTTTTCGTTTTGGAGACTGGTTGTGTGTCAATTTTTTTATTAATATCATCCTTAATAAAAACCGATGAGAAATGACTAGCAAACAAATCACATATTTCTTGCCTACTATTTGCATCACGATCATTCAGAGACATTTTATTAGGATAATTTGAGCCTTTACGACGCATGTTCTTCATATGTGTCCAAAAATACCTCGTATTATTGCTAATAGCTTCCTCGATGTGTTCAATATAATTATAATAACATTGTTTTATTAGTTTATCGCAATCCTTCCTTAGGTAAGAGAATTCAATTTTATCTAATGGATTATTAAACAGTTTAATTTTATTATGACATTTGTGTTTCCGTTTGATGAGTTTAATTAGAGCGAGTGTGAACCAGATAGGATAAGATTTTGAAGATTTGCACGATTTGGGAACGAATCTGTCTATTGCTACCTGCAGGATTTCGTAGAATTTCGATATCATTTCATTTACATTATTTAGTACGCCTAAATTTTGTAGCCAATCAACATTGTTTAAGAATGCTATAATGGAATCAAAATCTGCTCTTTCAAAATTGTGGAAAGATTTATTTTTCGTTACGGGGAAATTAATAGATAAGTTATAAGTTAAAGAAAAATTCTAATGGTGGACGTAAAATGTCTTGCGTATAGGATACTGAATTTCGACCACATTGATGTTTACATTAGACAAAACTAGATCTAGTATCTTTCCGCTTGCGTTTTTGTTAATATTATATTGATTCATATCGTGCAAAGTGAAAAAATCTATTAAGCTACTTTTAAGAAGACAGTTAGAGTAGTTACTTGAGTATGCATACTGACCGTTAATGAAGTCCCCAAGCAGCAAAATTGAGTTGTTAGCCGTGCCTAAATTATTATTATTTATGGTATCCGTAGTATTATTAATAAATGTTTCTAATGTGTTACGATCAACTGGTGGAGGGATATATACTGCGCACACATGTAGCCATTCCGTTAGATTACTTGTGTTAAGTTCAATTGTGACCCATAAGTCTTCACCGAGACTTTCCCATCTAATTTGCCTGCGCGAGTTTAATCCGTCCTTTTTTACTGCTATCAAAACTGCGCCACCAATTTTCTTATGACTAGAAAGAGGTGATGTTTCGCGATCGCGTCATGTGTATGCGGTATCTA
Source organism: Parnassius glacialis (assembly GCA_033319125.1). Taxonomy (NCBI): domain Eukaryota; kingdom Metazoa; phylum Arthropoda; class Insecta; order Lepidoptera; family Papilionidae; genus Parnassius; species Parnassius glacialis. Next base: position 33,508,556 of record JAVANC010000021.1, read on the forward strand.
TCATCGATATGTGGTATCTATCGTCGAAGATTTCAGCATCATACACACTATCGCTGAGCCAAGTCTCAGTTAAAATAATTATATCATAATTTGAATTAAGAATTTGGTTATTTACATTTGTTAAGTTCGAGCAAAGTCCTCGGACATTTTGATAATAACATTTTAATGAATCAAATTTAAAAATAAAATTAGTATACCTACACATGTTTAAAATTATTATCAGTAAGCTACGATAAATTTAGAAGAGATTCAAAATTTTTAATAAGTTTATAGTCCGATGATTTGCTTTTCCTCATAAAAACGCGACCATTCTTAATCCAGACGAATTCGTATATAAGTTCCTTAGCTTTGATACGTGCTTCTGCATGCAATGCCTTTGTGGCTGGTGATATGTGTTAGGTGTTCAGCAACATATATAGGACATTTCCTACCTCCAATTCCTAAGTGGCTGGTATTAAGTTTGTCCTCGTTGCATTTTGTTTGTTTATTAAAAGCTATTGTTGCTGCAAGAAAAGTATCCCGGATCCTTGGGCTACTAAATTTGACTGTTACGGAGCATGGTCGAGGGCTCTCCTTGTTAAGCTTCATTATTCGGCTACAGCCCTGTATGTCAGTGTCAGACTAGAATAGAATACATTTAATTGTTGCGGCAAGTTGTTTTACTGTCGACACAACATTTTCGGATCGATGTTCGGGAATGCTTTGAATTTCTAGGTTACTGGCTCTAGATTGGTTTTCAAGTAATGTACGTCTAGCTTTTAGGTCATCAGTTGTGTTCTGTAAAGTTTTATTATCATGTTGTAGTGACTTAATCACTTCGTTTTTAGCTGATAGGTCCTTTTTAATACTTTCGTATTGTTCTTCGAGAAAATTAAGTAAGTAATAGTTTTTGAGGTAAATTCATCTAATATACTTTTCTTCAATACATCGAGCAGCGATTTCATTTCTTCTCTGACTGTGGACCGAACGTCATCAAGATCTAGTCCAGCCGTAGTAGGTCCCATTGTTTTTCGTTCATTATCCTTTAACGCGACGAGTGAGGTTGAAACTTTGATTAGCGTGTTCCTCTAAAGCCGTGTAAGTAGTTAATAAGCTTCTAATTTACGTTTTGTCGATCTTTGGTCTGGTGCAGATCGGACATAGCCATGTACTCTTATAATTCTCAGTTAATTTATTGTAACATGTTTTAGATGTCGAAATACATTTGTAGTGATATCGATTTTTGCATGTGCTCCACGACATTATTTCTGTGGAGTTTGGGAATCTATGACAACTTTCAAACTTACTTTTGGAAGACATGACTAGCTGGTAAATATATTGCTTGATCCTAAATTTCAATTTAAATTAAAAATTTTGTAGAAAAAAAATATTTTCTCTTTTCGTCCTTTGGATTTGATCTCGAGTCCTGCGGCTCGTAGACCAAGCTCTCGACGCAATACGCCAATTTGTCGTTAACAAAAGTGGGGAAATACAGCTTCTAATGTTGAGTTGACAGTGTCAAGACTGTGGCTTAGACGTATGGCTAGACTGTAACATTTTACTACGCATCTGCTATTTGTCATAGAAGTTTACTTCTTCTAGAACTATACTTAGTGCTTCTTCTAGTGTACTGGGTGTTTTTTTATTCCATTTCTATAAAAAATGTAAGAAGGTTCAAATCTCTCTTTCTAAACATATTTCCATAACCGAGTTTAATTTTACTTTGAATCGACTCGTATTTCTTGTACAACAATCCGTTTTTCGTGATGACCTTTATAACCTTTCTAAGGAAAAACTCCTGTCAAATCAATTAAAACGCTTAAATCCCTTTATTGACTCAAGCAATTTTCTTCGCGTGGTGGTGGGAGGTGGGAGGATACATAAGTCCCTTTTGCCATATGAATCAAAACACCAATTAATCTTACCTAAAAACCATCCGTTAACGATTCTAATTATTAATTACACTCACGTGTCTCACTTGCATGCCGGTGCGCAAAGTACACAATACATACTTCTACAAAAATATTGGATCTTATCCGGGCGTGACGTCATACGGCAATGTATTCATCGCTGCGTCCGTTGTTTTCGAGCACGTCTCGTGCGTCTGGTCCATTGCCTGCCTCACGTTTGCGACCCGAACGGCCCTTTCTTAAAACCGCTGTTGATTTCGCTGGTCCCTTTTACATTCGAGCTAACAAAGTGCAAAATGTAAAAATAGTAAAATGTTACGTCTGTGTATTTGTATGTATGTGCGTTAAGGCCATACACCTCGAAATAGTTTCGGAACTTACAACAGAGGGTTTCTTAGCAGCACTACGACGCTTCACGTCACGCCGAGGTTTATGCAAGGATATTTATTCCGATTGCGGTAAGAATAAGGCTGTGACAGGTACCTAAAGGACTTGTATGCCTTCCTACAGAATGACACTGTGCAAGGCGTGCTCCAGAATAAGACTCTGGAAGAAGGAATAACATGGCATTTTCAGCCACCGTATGCAAGTCATTTTCGTGGCCTTTTTGAAGCGGATGTCAAAAGTTTTAAACACCATTTTCATCGGGTAGTAGGTCCTCGTATCCTAACCTATGACGAGATGCATACCCTATTATGTCAAATAGAGGCTGTGCTAAATTCGCGTCCGCTATGCGTATTGAGCTCCAATGCGCAGGATCCCCTCCATTTAACTCCGTCTCAGTTTCTGATAGGTGAACCGTTAACAGCTATCCCCGATGTTTAACTAGTTGATGAAAATCCGGGTAGATTATTCAGGTGGCGTTTGATACAATAATCGGTTCAACATTTCTGGAAAAAGTGGAGCTTAGAGTATTTGCATGAAATTCAACAACGTGGCAAATGGTTCACCAATCGTGAAAATCCGGTCCGTGAAGGCATGATTGTGGTAGTATGCGATGACAACCTTCCACCTTTACAATGGCGACTTGCGCGTGTACACCGTCTGCATCCAGGCTCTGATGGGATTACGCATGTTGTACGAGTAACTCTCCAAATTGGGAAAACATATTTTAAGCGACCAGTTAATAAAATTCGTCCACTTCCTATAAAATAATAAACGTTACTAATTATTCATATTCCTTATTTTACTTTCTTTAGAAATAACTTTAAATATTTATTAGTAATCTTAAGATATAGTTTGATATTTACTAGATTTAACTTTGTTTATACTCCTTACATATTTTTCTATCAAGGGCTAGTTTGTATTACAGATTTGTTTAGATTTAATTAAAAGATACTGCGTACTTTTAAGGTGAGCGGCATATTCCGTATTTCATATCTTTTTCTTTTTTTTTCATTAATGTTTCGGTATAATTTTATAATTAGAAATAGTTCAATTTGAAAGGAAAACATTTCGTCTTACGCATAACATTTCGAATAAATATTTTTTCTAACTGGCAAGCACTCTTTAACTTTGAAGCGAGCAACCCTTTTTTCAACTACACCCGCAACGACCACTAGTAACGGCCAACTTTGACGTCAACGCAAGCACTAACGCTTCTGACGGTACACATTACGTGCGCGTTTCGTTACCAACAGTAGATAAGATCTCATTCCCCTGCTCCATCGAATACTAAAGCAGTTTTCCATACCTGACCTGTGGATAAAAGAACAATAGTGGACACATTTGGCCAGAAGATACATCACACCAGGTCCGGTAAACGTCGGGCAGCTCAGAAATTACCCAGGTGAGTGTTTGCCAGGTCTTATGTGTACATAACATAGCGTTTTTCTCCGATTCAGAACTTTCTGAGATTTTTTGCGGGGGGAAATCTACGCACATAAAACAATCGTCTATCACTGTGAAACTCACACATAACAATTAAAACAATCAACTAACAATTTCACACATAGATATATTATAACAGTATCGCCCGGTGACAGCGACAACTTGGAGAACACTCGGATCAGTCGCTCGACCGATCTGCATATTGTATGAGGACGATCCAGGCCGATCGCTGTTGGTAGACAAATCCGAAACAACGTGATCGTTATTATCGTATTTTTTAAGTTAAAAGAGAAGTAAATAGCAATGTGATTAAAAATTACTTATATATGATAGGTAACGCTATTTTTTTTTAATTTGATGTGGCAGATCTCTTTTTGCAGCAAACAATCTGTAGAAAATGGCATTTTTGTAGAACGTCGATTCAGCTATACAACTAGATTAAGTCTAGTGAATAGTGCGGCTGCAACTAGTTTCATTGTGCGCATAGGATTGCATTGACTTGTACTTTGACAGAGGAGAACGCCCACGTATGGCTACTCACCTCCTTTCCGCCGGTGACCCTATTGCTCTATGATTGGCAGTAATATTCTAATAGATTCTAAGTCAAAAAGCGGTCAGTAACTAATTCATTAATATGGGAGAATTTTTAAATGTTCAATTACTAAAACCAAATTCTGTTTTACATTAAATTACTTGACATGTAAATAATGTGCTAGAATCTCAATTTAGCAGATAGAGATCATGATTTTCAGTTGTCAAAACAAGTTCCTGTTTTACAGTAAGCTCTTCAATATGCGGATTATGAGTCAAAATCTTAGTTTAGCGGATAAAGACAATGATTGGTATATTGTGGTGAGCATGTCTATGTGAAGGGTACTTACCTACCGTACTTTACTATACACAAATAGTTTCAGGCAGTTATTTGCTTCCTACAGAACTTAAGCTTTGGATGAACTTTAATACATATATATATTATTTTGCACCCTAAAGACGTGTGAAGAATGTAAAATATTTCATAGAGCAATGTCACTGATATCATTCTATCAATGCTAATAAATTCTGGTCATCAATGCTAATAGTAACTGGCTTAGTCTGTTTAGTAAGTTTTAAATACTGTGCATAAACTGAATAGCCTGCAATTAAATTTAAAAATGAGATCACTATTTGATGTGAAGTTACGGTTATCAGTTTTATCTCTGTACAAAAAAAAACTCATTTTCAAAATGTTGCATTTCAACAAGCTAGTTTTAATTATTTGCAATCTTATTACAAGTAATGGTTTCATATTTTTAACAAATTAATCATTTCCATTCCTATTTGTGAACATTCCGAATGAGTATGACGCCAACACATGTCGTCACCAGCTATCACCAACGTGATGCACCGTAACATTACCATTGCCTGATGTAGTAGCCGAAATTTAGCACCAATTTAAAAAAAAACTTACTGTAATTCCTTCTACAACGTAGAATGTGTCTGTCCAGTATTAACACATTGTCTGTTTTTGCAGTTTTAAAATGTTTTTATTTTTATTTTTTTGTCACTTGTTTCGTGATTCAGTTTTCTTCCAACTTTTATCTTTGTATCTAGCTTCACCTTGATAAGATCTGTTAATCTGGCATATTTAGATTAAAGATAATCAAAGACTATTTTTTATGTCAATAAAATAAGAATAAAACATTTCTTTTTCTCTTTTTCTTTAAATCTTCATGTTTTTAGATAAAATATAACCTAATTCCTTCCTGACATTGCATCTCTTCGTAAAGTTTCAACACAATCGGTTCAACCACAGCGGTGACACTCTCTGTACGTGAGAGTTGAAGCGCTGGTGACATTAAGCCGAAGCGTGTAACGCTAGGGTTAATACCGAACCGAAATGGAATATTATAGACTTGTGCCAAAGAAGATACGTAGTAGTGTTCGCGCCAAGCGCTAATGTCAAAAATTGACGTCAGAGGGCGCGCACGCCTCGGCGAAACCGGTTTGACGTCCCATCGTGTCGAGGACGCGCGAGGGCAAATATCAGTCCAAATTCAGCGCTGCTATAGGCGGCACGCTGTCTTTTTGTCGGGAACTCGGAAGCGGAATACGACACGCGCATCTAGGAAATATACGGTTTAGGATACGTAACGCGAATTCCTTGCTTGATAACTTCACCCGGGACTTATAGTGTCTAACTCAGAATCTGTATAAGTGCATTCGACAATATTAGCTAGTGCGGCATTCGATTTTCTAGAAATAACTGTTGCCACGCAAAACGGTAGTGACCTTTGATCCGGTCTCGCGTGTTAAGCTTTATAACAAACGAGAGTTAGTGGCTTCTGTAAGGTAGTTAATCGTACGACAGAGTTAATGGACTGTCATGGTAGAAAACGAAGAAAGTGACTGTGGACGGAGCCGCGGAAGGATACCAATTTGGAGCGGTGCTGAGGTCCGAACTGCTGCAGATGGTAACGGTCTAATAAGGTCAATAACACTACCAGCCACACCCAGATACATCACTGATCCTTACTTTCCTAGCACTATACAACCACATGCGACCTGACCGAATCCTGAGCGACCAGTCGCCTTGGATAGAGGTAAGCTCGGTTTAATAGAATAGAACGCTCCCCCCTGATTGTTTATTGTAATTAGAAACTTCCCACTTTGGCCTGTAGGAGGCCCGACCTGCATCTGCTTGTAGGTTCTTCCGTTAATGGGCCGCGGAGGATCCTACTTCTGGGTTAGATAGTTGCAGGCCGTAACATTTGGTAGCAGAGCGTGGTTCTGGGATCGATTCCCGGTCGATCCCGACCATAGTGTTTGATAAAAATTAAACAATTTGGTGGCAGGGAGCGTTGGGTTGACTGGTTTAATTTGTATCTGCAATCACGCCCGTCCGTAATACGTAAAAATATTTTTTTATTATATACGTAATAATAAAATTCCTTTCTTTGTGGCTTGCTTTTTCTGTTTGTTAGCGGGTAGATTTGAAAAACCGCGCCCGTTTGGTGCGCAAGCGGGAGTTTGTCGGAGCGGGGTGTGCGTCCTGTGGGTAGATGGTTATTTTCACGTAATCGGTTAATTATCGTTGTCGGATAGTTGTAGTGGATTACTATCGAAGGGTCGATTTCCGAGCTAGGCATTTTTTGTTGATCGATCGTGATGTGTACTTTCGTTTGTATTGTAATTTGTATTTGAACTAAAGAGTAGTAATTTGTATTTACGCAATTTGAATTTAACTTGATTTGATCGCTCTAGTATTTGTTATTTGTTAATTTGATTTGTGTCTTTTCTTTTGTGCTAACTTGTATTTGGTTTGATAAGTAGTAATTCGTAATTGTATAATTTCTATTCGGCTCGATTTCATAGGAACTGCATTTGTTTGCTGTTAACTTTTTTTTTGTATTTGTTATTTGTTATTTTTGTAATTTGTGCTCGACCCGCGTCGTAATTTGTATTTAGTAGTGATGTTATCGCCCAAGCTGCTAATCCGTTGCCTGCGGACTGAGTTACGGTGGGCCACCAGCGCCCATGCTTTGATAGGTCGACCGGATAGGGTCCATAACTTGATGAAGCGGTTCGAGTAGGTCGATGCTCGAAGGGCCGCAGTGGAGGAGGCTTGCGCTGAGCTCAAGGATTCAGATGTGGAAAAGGGAGTCCTGGACTCCTGCTTCGCGGACTACGAGCAGTTCTTTTCGCTCACGGACGAGTTGATTGAGGCTGAAGGCAGGTATGCCGAGGAGGCGCGTGAAGCTTGGATGAGTGGCCTGCCCGAGTCCTTTCGGAAGCAGCCTCAGCCGGAGCTGTTGGGACGACTCCCACCTCTGGACTTGCCAAGGTTCTCCGGGGTCCTTTCCGAATGGCTGACCTTCGTTGGTCTTTTCGACAGCCTAGTGGACGCCCGGAGTGACTTGACTCCGAGCCAGAAGATGGCGTACCTCCTGGCCTCACTGGAGGGGGAGGCCCTGAGCGTCGTCGGCCATTTGAGATTGTCGGACGACGCCTACCAACGTCCGGCGAATTGCGGACGAACATGTTAAGCAGCTTCTAAGCCTCCCGCTGCTTAGTGACCGGGCCAGACTACGTCCGGATCTGTTGGATCCAGTCTTGGTGGCCTGTTATGCGTTGAGGCGGCTGGATTTACCAGTAGGCGAATGGGCTTTTTTGTTGCTCCGCATCGTGCTGTCCCGTCTACCTCTCGACCTTCGAATACATTTTGAGGCGAGGTATGGCGGGGACGAGGCCTCCTATATTTCGCCCTTCTATGACCTGCTGCGGTTTTTGGAGGAGCAGTGCCAGATTGAGAACGCGGCGGGCACCGTTGACGACTTACGAGCCGTGCCCAATGAGAGGTGGAATCCGCCGGGCAAGTCGTCGTCAAACCCCCCCCCCCCCCCCCGCTCCTATTGTCGAGCATCTGATCACCAGGTAACTTTTTGCCCGAAATTATTAAGTAAGCCGGTTCCGGCGAGGCGAACTATCGCCAAAGAGCGCCGCTGGTGCTACTCATGTTTGGAAGGGCACCTCCAGCGAGACTGTCCGCACCGGCGGCTCTGTCTGCATTGCCAGGGCAATCACCATGTAGTTCTGTGCCTAAGTGCGAACGGCGTCTCCTCTCGGGGCTCTGCCAGGCCCTCAACCCCACGGGCGGGGGCGCTCCGCCACGCCCTCTGACGGGCGACGCTCGGCGCCCGCCTACTAGCCACCAGGCCCCTAGGTTCGAAAGGGGTCCCTCATCCGACCAGTCGGGGGGTAATTCCCCCAGGGGCGGGGGTGTCATCATCCCCCTCAGCGTGTGGAGAGGAACTTCACGGACACTCATCAGTCCGCTAGACCCTTCTCACTCCCGTTAGCTGAGTGGCCGCGACTGGTGTACCACTGTTCCCCATTTGATGGAGGCGGCCCTAGCTAGCTGCCGCCTTAGCTCCCACCACGGCCGCCTCCACTGAGCCTTAAGCCGTCAACAGTCCACTTGTCAAAATGTTCTGTTGCCGACGGCCTCAGTGAAGGCGTACAACCCGAGTGGCGACTGTTAGCGGTTTGCGCTCTATTAGTCTCGTGTTCACACCGTGTAGCCTCCACTTGGTGGTGGGAAGATTAGGGCTCCCCTGGAGCGTTGAATCACGCTGTCAAGGGGTATTAGATTTGTGTTTAGTCGAGTACTTAATTAACGATATTTAAATTAAAATTAAAAATGCTTTTGGGTTTTCCGCGAAATTCATATTTGTAGCGGTTGTGATTAAAATATTGAAATTAAATCGCGTGCCCTTCTGAATGCTTGTGCGTATGCTTTGTAATTGTATTTGATTGTTGCGTCTGTTTGCTGAAAGGAAAGTTTGAATTCATTTGAAATTGAATGACGCGCTATTTGGAAGATTATGTATATGTTTGTGATAGTATTTAATCATTTTGCTTTGTGAAAAGGAAGGCTGAAATTGGATAACCCTATTTGTGCCGAAAGGAATAAGAGTCAATTCTCTTTTGGTTTACATTTCGTTGGCACTGTCTAAGATATTTATTTGAAATAAGAAATAGGGCTGTCTCTTACGTTTATTGTTTTGTTTACTTTGTCAAGTTGACCTATGTGCATCGGTGATTACTTTGTTGTAATTAATTCTGTAATTGAACATTGATGCTTTTGAAAAATTAATTGAAATATGAGCATAGGACTACTTGCCTAACAGGCTGGCTAGTTGTAGATTATCAGATGGAATGGATGGCTTGGTTATGCCTACTTGTTTGAAAATTCATACTAGGGACTATCTGTGCGTTTCGTTCGGCTCTCCACAGACGACATTCATGTGGAATTTGGGGGTGCTCTCTGCACTGAAGCTTAGAAGGTCCCTCTGGGCCGCTTCGTGTCGCGTCGCTGTTTGCATACCTGATCCGGTCGGATTGCGGAACTAATCATAGGAGCGCAGATAGGTATTTGAAGGAGGTCGTCGGACTTCTGTCTAGGAATGGGACTTATTTATGTGCTGCGATGTCCAGGAAGGGCATCCAGTTCAACCCTCCGGCTAGCCCACGTTGGGGCTGTAATTTTAAGGCGTTGGTTAGGGTTGCAAGATCTGATGGGGTGCCTAAGGTGGCCTAGTTTGGTTGTAGATTCGGTCTTGCAACTTGCCGTCGCGACCCTGTCCCGCTGACCGGTTTGCTCGCGGACCTAAATCCTTATGTCCGGGACGGGGGTTTGTTCGCGCCAAGCGCTAATGTCAAGAATTGAAGTTAGAGGGCGCGCGCGCCTCGGCGATACCGGTTTGACGTCCCGTCATGTCAAGGACGCGCGAGGGCAAATATCAGTCCAAATTCAGCGCTGCTATAGGCGGCACGCTGTCTTTTTGTCGGGATACGACACGCGCATCTAGGAAATATACGCTTTAGGATACGTACCTCGAATTCCTTGCTTGATAACTTCACCCGGGACTTATTGTGTCTAACTCAGAATCTGTATAATTGCATTCGACAAAATAAGCTAGTGCGGCATTCGATATTCTAGAAATAACTGTTGCCACGCAAAACGGTAGTGACCTTTTAAGATCTATATCTATATATATTTTCTGATCACTTAAGTTCGCCGGTATTTTGCTTCGAAGTATTCTCTTGTATCGCCAATTCAATACTGCCTTGGTCGTGGTCTATATCGGCCTTATATAGGGCCTCAGATAGTTTCCAGAACCTTCTACTGTAGCGACATCTAGAATGTTCGAGTACATATCGGTCCCGAAATTTCTAGAAGGATCTTGACTCTCCTAGTTCTGCTACTCGACACTAGAGGGCGCTCGTGTAACTAGTGTTGCCATGTACAAAACATTAATAGTGGCGCGCAACACTGCCCTCTCCTAAGACATGCTCGTCCCGAGCATTATTGGCCCCATAATAACGCGCCAGTCGATCCACATGGACGATCTTAGGAGTACCTCTGGCACCTTTCTGTATCCGGTAGGTAACGTCATTGATCCTTGTCACAATCCGGTACGGTCCGTCCCATTTAGCTTGAAGCTTAGGAGATTTCCCTTTGCTGCGAACTGGATTGTGTAACAACACTAGTGAACCTTCGTAAAACCCCTTATTGTTCATTTTGCGGTCATACCGTGTTTTCATCTTCTCAGACGTAATCCGTATTCCTTAGTGAAGTAACCCCTACCGTCACAACCATGAAATACTTGTTAACACTTTCACTTTCCGGAAACGGCCTTGCAACGTCAATGGCTATCCTCTCCCATGGTGCACCAACATTGTACAATTTCAATGCGCCTCTACTACGAATTTGAGATCCCTTTACAGCCGCACAACTTGTACATTTGCGGCATCAGACCTCTACATCCTCACGACAATGGACCCAGTAAAACCGTTCTCAGATCTTCAGTAGAGTTCGTTTAACTCCCAGGTGGCCTCCTGAACAACCACTATGGTACAGCTGTAGAACATCCGGTTAGCCTTAGGGACAACTATTTGCAAATGACATCTGTCTCCCCGACCATTTTCCCATTTACGGCACAGGACTCCATCCTGAATCAGCAAACTGTCCCATTTGGCCCAATAGCTTTTCGTGGTCGAACTCATTGCTGAGACGTCGCACCACTTGGGCTTAAGAGCACTGGCCTTCATCCATTCCAGAATCGGCTTAATGTCCGAATCTTCCTGCTGTGCATGTTGTAGGCTATCCTTCCACTCATTGCTGAGCTGGTCTGTCCTGAGTATCCTCACAGATACCACTTCCTTACCCTCTTGCCTAGTACAATGCTTGCAATCTTCAGGGCAAGGTCTTCTTGATAATGCATCTGCATTGCATAAGATTTCCTGCTGCGATGTTCGATCAGAAAGTCGTATTCCTGCAGTAGTTTAATCCATCTCGCAACTTGTCTTTCCGGATTTTTGAACTGCAATAGCCATTTCAGTGCAGCATGGTCAGTGGACTGTGCAGAGGTTTGGCTATATCTGCAAAGTTCTTCACAAATCGCCGATAAAAAGAGCACAAACCCAAAAATGCTCTAACCTGTGTCTTGTCTTTTGGAATCGGCCACTCCTTGACAGCGGCAATTTTCTCTGGATCCGTGCGGATACCTTCTTCCGACACTACATACCCCAAAAAGCTAACTTGCCCTTTGAATAGTGAGCACTTCTTCGGATTCAACTTGAGGTTGGCACTCTGGATCTTCATAAGTACGCGTTCCAGATTTTAAAGGTGTTCCTCAAATGTACGGCCTACAATGATGATGTCACCCAAATAGACCAGACAGGCATCTCCAATTAGCCCGGTAATTACAAGCTCTATCAACCTTTCAAACGTTGCTGGAGCATTAAAGAATAACAATCCAAACGGCATGACTTTAAATTGCCACAGACCCTTTCCTATGGAGAATGCAGTGTTCTCCTTTTTTTTCATTTTTTTATAGGATAAGGGTGACAAACGAGCACACAGTCCACCTGATGGTAAGTGGTTGCTGCAGCACAGAGATATCTACATCTATCGTCGTTTGCGAATCAGAATGCAGACGCGTTGTCACCCGTGCGGACTAAGATGGATTTTTTTTTTATAGGATAAGTGTGACAAACGAGCACACAGTCCACCTGATGGTAAGTGGTTGCTGCGGCCCATAGACATCTACATCTATCCTCGTTTGCGAATCAAAATGCAGATGCGTTGTCACCCGTGAGGACTAAGATGGAATGCCTCATTTCCAGTAAAAAGGGCCTCCGGCCACCTGCACTCACCAAGCGAAACGCAGAGGCAAACCTCTACTTCACGCTGGTATTCTGTGAGGTCGTGGTACCACCCCGGTTCGAGCCGGCCCATCCGTGCGATAGCAAAAGCTGCCGCGTGGCTCTACCACTGTTAAAACTTGTCACTGTCCTTGTCCTTAGGGTCAATTTCAACCTGCCAGTAGCCACTTTTCAGGTCCAGCGTACTAAACCACTTTACGCCTGTAAGCATGTCCAGCGTGTCATCAATTCTTGGGAAAGGATAGCTGCCTTTCTTCGTAACGTCGTTCAGACGGCGGTAGTCAACACAAAACTGCATGCTGCCGTCCTTCTTCTTTACCAGCACCACAGGTGAAAACCTGAGTACTAGATGAAGTTTCAATAACACCATCCTTCACCATTCCCTCAATCATGATTTCCACTTCCTTTTCACGTGCTACAGGCAATCTTCTCGGCCGCTGACGAATAGGCAAGTCTTCTCCTGTGTTTATTTTGTGTTGAACTAAGCCAGTCTTTCCTATGTCAGCTTCGTTTAACGAGAAAACATCGGCGTACTTGAGTAACAACTTCTTCGCCTTGACCATTTCATTCAGGGAGAGAACGCTGCGACAGCCTTCTAAAAGTGTGGTAACTCTCGTTTGTGCATCCTTGCTGGGGGTCCCAGTCTATAGATATTGGCACCGACGCAACCAATCCACTTCCTCACTAGTACCAACCAATGTGCCTTTTTCTATAATCTGTTCCTGATCACAAAGGTTCAACATACGTACTCCTGAGATGTCGGTGGTTCTGACCAAGGTTCGAGCCACTTTCCATGGAAGGTCATTGTCTACCCTTTCCACGAGTACACAACGATGAGCTTGCCCAGGATTCCGAGGAAGACTAACCGGCACAATCGTTTCCGATCTCGGCGGAAGAACAATCTTCTTAAGGCTGTACACATTCCCTGGTAACGCCCCTTGCACGAAAAGTTCCTCTTGTCCACATTTCAAAACACCTTGCTTAACGTCGATCTCACAACAATTCTTCCTCATAAAGTCTAGGCCCAGGATGCAGTCGTCCATTATATCAGCCACGATGACATTATGCAGGTTTGCCTAGCTTCAACTCCATCTCCTTCTCTCCATGGACGGGTATGCGCTGACCGGTGGCTGTCACCAAATTAATGCGTTTTCGGTTGTATGCGGAGTCCCCAAAGAACTGACTTATAAGTTGGGAACTGAAAACCGTGCGAGAGGCTTCAGTATCTATGGTCAGTTTACACGGCGTTCCGTTGACTTCGCCCTTGATGATAAGGCTGTTTCCATCATGGGTTTGTGAGATCGAAATCCTTGGGACTCTTTTAACATCAGCCAGCACCCGCCCCGCAGTCCTTGCTTTTACTCGATTCCCTGCTGCTGCTGGGCGGTGCTATTTGCTGTACTACCCTCTCGAGATCGATCACCTTCCCTTTCTACAGTTCGCTTAGGGCAGCTGGATCGAAGATGACCCCTTTCCCCACAGCCGTAGCACCTAGGGCTGTAGCCATTATTGCGGTGCCGAACTGTAGCTGCTGCAACCTCCCTGACGCGGTAGGAACGATGATCCTGCCGCACGGCTCCAGTGCGTGGGTCAAGGCGTCCTTTAGCGTCTCATAGTGCCCGAGCCTCACAGCAGCTCTGACTTCAAGGTCGCGGATACCGTCGATGAATGTCTGCACCAGGTTCCCTACAATGAGCGCAGGTACAGACTGGTACGCTTTTCGAACCAGCTACTCCACCTCAAGGGCCCACTGCTGCAGGTTTTCGTTAATACGTTGCACGCGACTTTGAGCTGCGCATGAAAGACATGTTCCAGGTGAGCGTCGCCATATCTCGCCTCCAATGCCTCAAGGAGCTGCTCGTAAGTCACTTCCTTCCCGAGAGCTTCCAGAATAGTTAAGGCCTGGTCGCGCAGGCCTAGGGTGAGAGCAGTCATGGCCTGACTTTTTTCCAGCTGTTCGCTTTCATGACAGCCTCGAACTGTATTTTGTAGGCTGACCAGGAAGAAGTCCCGTCGAACGGTGGTACTTTGAATCCACGTAGCGAAGGTGTTGTAGCTATCACGAAAGCTGTAACTCTATTCCCGATTTTGAGGTCGTCCAGCGTTTTCTTTACGTCAACCATCACGTTGTCAACCCGATTGTTCACTTGGTCGTTTCGGGTTTCAGCTTCCGACAGGCGGTTGTCCTGTTGAGCAACCCTATCCTTCACCTCCTTTATCTCTTTCCCTAAGGTAGCGTGAAGGTCCTTCATGAGGAGCATCTGCTCTTCCTTATCGCGTTTAAGCTGCTTTTCCAAGCAACGGGCCTGTTCCTCCTGTCCGCGCTGCAGCTGCTGTTCCAACCGACGGACCTTTTCTTCCTGTCCGCGCTGTAGCTGCTCTTCCAACTGACGGGTCTGTTCCTCCTGTTGGCGAGCCTGTTCGTCCTGTTGGCGGGCCTGTTCCTCCTGTCGGCAAGCCTGATCCTGCAGCATCATCATCAGAGCACTTTAGTCAGGTTTTTTTTTATGGAATAGGGGGCAAACGAGCATGCGGCTCACCTGATGGTAAGTGACTACCGCCGCCCATGAACAACCGCAACACCAGGGGAATTGCAGATGCGTTGCCGGCCTTTTAGAAAGGTGTAAGCTCTTTTCTTGAAGGTTCCTAAGTCGTATCGGTCCGGAAAATTCGCTGGTGGTAATTGATTCCACAAGGAAGTCGTGCCAGGGAGAAAACTTCTTCTAAATCGCACAGTGGTGGACCGCCAATCATCCAGATGGTATGGATGGTAACGCTAGTTTTGACCCGATGTGCGATGGTGAAATTGAGCGGCTGGAATTAGTCCGAACAACTCCTCAGAGCACTCCCCGTGAAAGATGCGATAAAATACGCAAAAAGATGCAACATCTCTACGCAGTGCCAGTGTATCGAGCCGATCAGAAAGAACTCGGTCGTCGACGATTCGAACCGCTCTGCGCTGGATGCGGTCAAGTGGAAGGAGCTGGCACTGGGTTGCCCCGGCCCAGAGATGAGAACAGTATTCCATGTGGGGCCGAACTTGCGCTTTGTAAAGTTGCAAGCGATGTGCCGGCATGAAATTTATTTTCAATCAATCTTTGCGTGATGGAGTATTTCCTGATATTTGGAAAAATTCAAAGATCGTTCCGGTATTTAAAAAAGGCGTCATTAATGACGTTAGTAACTACAGACCGATTTCAATTATTTCATGTATTCCTAAATTGTTTGAATCCTTGATATGTCCAATTATTACGCGTCACTTAAGCACATGTATATCAGACCATCAACATGGGTTTAGGAAGGGCCATTCGATTGAAACTAACCTTGTATCATTTATGTCGTATCTCTGTAAAGAAATTGACAAAGGACAGGAAGTTGATGCTATATATATGGATTTTTCTAGTGCATTCGATAAAGTCTGTCACTCGCACTTAATAAACAAGCTAAAAAGATATGGGGTATGTGGATCTTTGCTAGAATGGTTCCAGTCTTATTTAGCAAAAAGACTCCAGTTTGTGGTAGTGAATGGTTACAAATCAGAAAGTTATATAGCGTTCTCAGGCGTCCCGCAAGGATCGCATCTGGGTCCAGTCCTTTTTGCTGCCTTTATCAATGATATAACTTTTGAAATACGCAACTCTGAATTCTGTCTTTTTGCTGACGATTTAAAAATATATAAAACAGTAAAATCTATTGTAGACGTGCAACTCATCCAAAGTGATTTAAGCAGAATTAGTACATGGTGTCAATTAAATGGTATGATACTTAATACTAAAAAATCATATCATATTAAATTCTCAAGAAAGTCTATACCTTTCATGTCCTCCTATAAGATGAACTCTGATACCTTGGAGCAGGTTAAAGAAGTTCGAGATTTAGGCGTAATAGTGGATAGCAAATTAAATTTTAAGTCTCACATTGACGCTACCGTCCAAAAAGCTGGAAGAATGCTTGGCTTCCTAAAACGAAACGCTAAAGGTTTTATGTCAGCCAAAACCAAAATAATTTTATATAACGCCTTGGTTCGAAGTCACCTAGAGTTTGCATCGGTGGTTTGGGGTCCTCAGTTTATCACTTATTCCCAACGCATTGAAAGCATACAGCGTTCATTTACTAGACATCTTGCGTTCCATTCTTCGGGCATTTCCCACCGTAACACCTATAACGTTCGTCTCAAACATTTCGCAATGATGTCACTTAATAACCGTCGTGTATTGTTGAATATATTGTTTTTAAAAAAAATAATTTCTGGTGCCGTAGATTGTAATAACCTACTTCAGTGCATTAATCTTAACATCCCATGCAACTATCCACGCCATCCTATCACTAAAATCTTTTACATCCCTGCCAGTAGAACAAACCTCTTAAAAAATTCGCCTATATCAAAAATTTGCGCCGAATACAACCGGGTATGTGTATTTGTTGACATTGACATTTTTCATGACTCATGCATTAGTTTGAGAAAGAAGTTATCTGTGTACCTGCTCTCTAAGCAGGTTCTTAAAATTTCTTAAAATTTTGTAAAATTATTTTGATAATCTGTGTACTATTTTTGTGCTTTCTTTTTGTTTGCTAATATTCGCATTTATAATAACATGTCTTAGATTTTAAGAGAATGTTGTACACGTCTTTATTGGCGTACATACCAGGCCTTTGTTTTATGTAAGATTTGCATATAAATGTATTGTGTGTTATGCTGTTGATGTGTCATAATAAATAAATAAATAATAAATAAATACTGTCTAGCTCTGCTGAGCACGCCAAGCTTTTTAGAGGCCAATTTGGCCTTACCTTCCAAGTGACCACGAAACTGCACACTATTCGATATATCGACGCCAAGGATTCCGATGCTGGCTGAGGCAGCAAGGGGAGTGCCTTGAAACTGAGGAGATACGACAAAGGGATTCTTTTTAGCGGTAACTCTTTTAAGCGATAAAGGTGCTGATGATGCAGGAGCTGCTGACGGGCCGGCCTCCGTGGTCTGCAGCTGGCCCTCCGACGTTTGCGGCGTTGAATTACCAAATCGACTCTGGTCCGTCTCCAGCTGGCGTTGACTTCGGGTACAGTTACCCTCCATGTCGTCCTTTAGTAAAATCGGCATGATTTGATCCAACTTCTGACAACAATTGTTACGAGCTTGGGGTTCGAGACAATTAAAAACTGCCGATAGAATTACCAAAATTGACACTTTAATTATACAACACTAATTACAATCTAAAACCATACTAATAATAAAACACAATTGTACTACTACTGATCACTTAAGTTCGCCGTTATTTCGCTTCGAAGTATTCTCTTTTATCGCCAATTCAATACTGCCTTGGTCGTGGTCTATACCGGCCTTATATAGGGCCTCAGATAGTTTCCAGAACCTTTTACTGTAGCGACATCTAGAATGTTCGAGTACATATCGGTCCCGAAATTTCTAGAATGATCTTGACTCTCCTAGTTCTGCTACTCGACACTAGAGGGCGTAGTGTAACTAGTGTTGCCATGTACAAGACATTAATAGTGGCGCGCAACAATATGTATGTATATATATATATATATACAAATTTTTTTCATTTTGATTTGAATTGTAATTTTTATTATACAACTATTTTTCGTCCTTAATAAAAAAATATAAATGTATATTTTTATAAATATAAATATATAAATTTACAAATATATACTTTAAAACTATTACATTTAACAAAAATGTGCCATACATATAAATAAATATTGTAACTAAATAAAGGTAGAATAATTATATACAAATGAATAGGCATTATTTTTGTATAAAGCGCAGCCCTCAGCCAGGGCAATCGAAGAAGGCCCGTTCCACGCCCCGCGCCCCTCTCAAGTCCCCCGCACACATCCAGACACCCACACATAGCCGCAAGTGATTTTACGTGCACACATGCTTAAGTGTCGTTTCTTTTCGCGTAGTCTACATATTCTTTGGTTCAACCACTTCGAATATTAGCGCGGACAAACTGACAGACACAGGCAAAAAAATTAAAAAATAGTTATTTATGTCCTAATAGCATGCATGTAAACCGCCGAGCTTAATAGTAGCCTGTTATTAACCGACTTTAAAAAGGAGGAGCTTCTTAGTTCGGGTGTATGTTTTTTTTTGTATGTCTGTTAAGCGATATCTTCGTAGATTATGAACCAATTTTGTTGATTATTATTTAAATTAAATAGGTCATACTTAAAGGGTGTAAAGGGGGTATATTATTCTATATCGGAGCAAGTAGATAACTTCTTTTTTAGCAAATTGAAGTCGGATTTTACTTTTTGTTAAAATTATAATTATGTTAATATTACACAAGATACTTACATTTTATTTATACGTATATAAATTAAGTTTGGATACAAAAAACAACCGTGGCAATAGTATTTTTATTTTTAAATACTCAAAAATATTTCTTAAACAGAATTACATCTGACTGACGTTCTCGTCGGAAATAACGACGCTGACCTACTCTATAATTATATATTTTAACACTTGAATTAATGAGAACTTTTCGTTTATAATTAGAAACTGCACTATATTTTTTTATTTATAACTGCAGTATATATTTTATTTATTATACGTAAAGTAGAGTAGAGAGTAGGTAGAGTCATATTATAGTCAGTGGCAGATTATCGTTAAGGCAAATTAGGCACGTGCCCAGAAGCGCAAGGTTACAAAGGGTCGGGTGGGGAAGCTATTACAGTCGCCTATGAACATCCGCAACACCAGGGGAATTGCAGGTGAGTTGCCGGCCTTTAAGAAAGGAGTAGGCTCTTTTCTAGAAGTTCCTTAAGTCGTTTTGGTCCGGAAAAAAAGCTAGCGACAGTAAATACCAAAGTAGAGTCGTGTAAGGCAGAAAACTCCACGTTAATCACACAGTAGTGGACCGACAGCCAGCGAAATAATGAGGATGGAATTTCGAGTTTTATCGCATTTTATCGCAGTGTAAGATGGTGGAATTCAACAGCTGGTATTAATCCAAACAATTCCCCTAAGAACTTCCCACGGAATAAACGGTAGAAAATGCATAGAAACACAATGTCTCTTCGCAAGACCAGTGAATCAAAGCAATCAGAAAGAACTTTGGACTTGCCAAGCGGTAGTTTTCGCTGTCGCACGGATGGGCCGGCTCAAACCGAGGTGGTACCACAACCTCACAGAATACCAGCGTGAAGCAGACTATCCCAGGAGGGTACCAGCACCCCTGGAGAATCTCTTTCTCGGTATTTATCGTCTTTTCCGGTACTCCTACTCACATGGCGTTGTCCCGAATTCATGTAAGACAGCTTTAGTCCACCCGATTCCTAAAATAGGTGACCGCTCAGACCCGTCTAACTACAGGCCTATCGCCATCACCTCCTTGTTTTCCAAAATAACGGAATCCATTATGAACTGCTCGCTCATGAGGGAGCTTGAGGATCACCAGCTGATTAGTGACCACCAGTATGGTTTTCGTCAGGGCCGATCAGCTGGTGATCTTCTAGTCTACCTGACTCATAGATAGGCGGAGGCAGTAGAGTCCAAGGGGGAGGCATTGGCCGTTAGGCACACATAGCGAAGGCCTTCGATCGAGTCTGACACAAAGCGCTTCTTTCGAAGCTTCCTTCCATGGGCTTCCCGAGAAATTGTGCAAATGGATCACAAGTTTCCTTGCTGAACGGAGCATGAAGATTGTAGTAGACGGTGCATGCTCTGATTACAAGCCTATCAACGCCGATGTTCCACAAGGCTGCGTGCTATCACTAATGCTATTACTCCTGCATATCAGTCATATGTTGCAAACTAGTAACATTCATTGCTATACAGACGACAGCACTGGTGATGCCTTATATACCGGCCGTACCAATATTTCTCGGGAAAACTTCGCTGAGTACCGGGACAAACTTGTGTCTGAAATCGAGTCTTTGCTGAACAACGTCTCGGATTGGGGGTCACTAAATCTAGTCCAGTTCAATCCCCAGAAGACATAAGTTTGCGTGTTTACCGCTAAAAAAACTTTTTTGTCATATCTCCTCAGTTTCAAGGCACTTTTTTTCATAGAGGAGGGGGCAAATGAGCATGCGGCTCGCCGGATAGTGAGTGACTACCACCACCCATGAACAACCGCAACACCAGGGGAATTGGAGGTGCGTTGCCGGCCTTTTAGAAAGGATAAAGCTCTTTTCTTGAAGGCCCCTAAGTCGTAGCGGTAAAATCTCCGATAGTAAACAATTCCACAGAGAATTGAGTGAGGATGATATCGTGAATTTTGACGTGTTCTGCGGTCGTGAATTTTGGTGGCTGGAATTAATCCGAACAATTTCTCAGAGCACTCCCCGTGGTAGATTCGATAGAAAATGCAAAGGGATGCAACATCCCTATGCAGCGCCAGTGAATCGAGACTCGGTCGTCAACTATTCAAACCGCTCTGTGCTGGATGCGGTCAAGTGGAAAGAGCTGGCACTGGGGTGGCCCGGCCCAGAGATGAGAACAGTATTCCATGTGAGGCCGAATTTGCGCTTTGTAAAGTTGCAAGCGATGTGCCGGCAAGAAACACTGTCACGCTCTGCTGAGCATGCCAAGCTTTTTAGAGGCTAATTTAGCTTTCCCTTCCAAGTGGACGTGAGTGTACGTCAAAGGGGTTCTTTTGGTAAACGCGCAAACCTGTGTTTTTTGGGGGTTAAACTAGATTAAATTTAGAAAGACTCGACTTCAGATACAAGTTTTTTCTGGCACTCGACGACATGTTCCCTAGAAATATTAGCACGATCGGTGTATAAGAAATCGCCAGAGTTATCGTCTCCTTAATAATTAATAGTACTAGTATACAACATATTATTGATATGCAGAAGGAACAGGGTAGGCGATAGCCCGCATTCTTGTGATACGCCAAAATTCACAGGTTCGTAGTTGGAGCATACACCGTCGACTACGACCTTAATATTCTAATCGGTAAGAACTGGTGATCCAGTTGCATAATTTCTCGGATAATAAGAGGAAACCATCAAAAGAAGCGTTTTGTGCCAAATCCTATAAAAGACCTTCGCTGTCTCTCTCTGTTTGAGCTGTGTGAACCGAACATTCTGCTTGGAGCATTCACACTGTGGCATAATTGGTGGTAGATTTCCCCTGTCATCGCGAGCCGTGTTGGATGCAAAAAGAGAACCTAAAAGACCGGCTTGCTCCTTTGCGGCGTGGGCCTACGAGTCATCCGCCCTGCTGCTTTACTATGCGTATTTTGTAGGGATAATAAAAATATCCAATTGGGCATACCTTAAGCGCATTAAAAAAATTACGTATAACATGATTATACGGAATTTTTAAAGTAGTTTATATACATTTCGACAGCACTATCGGCTTCAACACCCTCGAAAACCATGAAAATGACACCCATGATGAAAAAATTGATACCTATTGCAGCCGCCATCTTGGATTTACATTTCGACAGCACTATCGGCTTCAACACTCTTGAAAACCATGAAAATGACACCCAAGATGAAAAACTTGATATCTATTGCAGCCGCCACCTTGGATTTACATTTCGACAGCACTATCGGCATCAGCACCTTCGAAAACCATGAAAATGACACCAATGATGAAAAAATTTATATCTATTGCAGCCTCCATCTTGGATTTACATTTCGATAGCACTATCGGCTTCAACACCCTCGAAAACCATGAAAATGACACCCATGATGAAAAAATTGGTACCTACTTCAGCCGCCATCTTGGATTTTCATTTCGACAGCACTATCAGCTTCAACACCCTCGAAACCCATGAAAATGACACCCATGATGAAAAACTTGATACCCATTGCAGCCGCCACCTTGGACTTACATTTCGACAACCCTATCGGCTTCAACTCTCTCGAAAACCATGAAAATGACACCCATGATGAAAAAATTGGTACCTACTTCAGCCGCCATCTTGGATTTACATTTCGACAGCACTATCAGCTTCAACACCCTCGAAAACCATGAAAATGACACCCAAGATGAAAAAAATTATACCTTTTGCAGCCGCCATCTTGGATTTACATTTTGACAGCAATATCGGTTTCAACACCCTCGAAAACCATGAAAATGACACCCAAGATGAAAAAATTGATATATTTTGCAGCCGCCATCTTGGATTTACATTTTGACAGCACTATCGGCTTCAACACCCTCGAAAACCATGAAAATGACACCCATGATGAATAAATTGGTACCTAATTCAGCCGCCATCTTGGATTTACATTTCGACAGCACTATCAGCTTCAACACCCTCGAAAACGATGAAAATGACACCCATGATGAAAAATTTTATTCCTATTGCAGCCGCCACCTTGGATTTACATTTCGACTGCACTATCGGCTTCAGCACCCTCGAAAACCATGAAAATGATACCCATGATGAAAAAATTGATACCTATTGCGGCCGCCATCTTGGATTTACATTTCGACAACCCTATCGGTTTTGACACCCTCGAAAAACATGAAAATGTCACCCATGACAAAAAAAAATTATACTACTTACTTTTAGTACGTACTACTATTATTTATTCTGTGCTTTTAAATATTGTAATAAAAAAATCTCTTATTATTATTATTATAATCAAGTATTTACGAAATTTGGTTATTCGAATATTGTGTATTTGTACAGCGATCTTTTTGAGCTGCTGAAAACAACCGAAACAATGTCCACTCACGACGGCGACTGAAGCCGAACTATGAGCCGAACTAAACTTAATACAAAGGTACTCTGTGAACTAAACTACTTTGTGGCTGTTCCCCATTTACAGAAATAATTTATATACGAGGCTACCAAATCAACGAAAGTTTCGCCATTTTGGAGCCGAAAAAAATTAATTATAGCTAAACAAAACAAAATTACACTGTCATTTACATTCAGTGGCTTCCAACATGATAGATGAAGAGATTAAAAAATAGATTGAGTTAAACAATTGATATTTTCAAAAGTTATAGTGTTTACAAGCCACAGGGACATGATAAATCCACACCATAAGCCACTAAAACCCTTTTTTTTATTTAAAAATAGCAATTAATCGATTTAAAAAATTATTAATAAGTTCAACAATCATTTATCTTTGTAACAATGTGCTTTTTATGTCATTTATATGTATAATATGATTGCTAGATACTATTTTATTCGATAAAATGTTGGAATTTTAATTTTTAGGCGATAGTAGAACATTACCTTGCGCTTTCGCTTAAGGTATGCAAAAAATGTCGGCGTTTTGTAATTCAACGTAAAAATAGGTTACACCAATTGGTAAATCGCATCCCTGCAATGCCATGGCGGGTTACTAGCTAGAATATAAGTTCTAAACAATTAAATCATATATAAATCATACTAATTCTTAAAAACTTTACTATTATCTAGTAATTCTAGTATCTAATCATAGTTCATAATCTCATTGTTAATTCTCATAATCACATATTTGTTTCATTTATTGTGTTGCGTACTCAGTAGTTACGTAGTAAACCAAGTAATTAGTCATTACACTAACACATGGCGCTAGGCTCCTTCAATTATTTGAAAATAAAAATGATTACATAACAATTTTGACAATCTTGTCTCGTCTCGAGTCTCGACCCGAAAGTCCCGGGACTCGAGACAACTAAAATTACGAAAAGTCCCGGGACTTCGAGACACGAGACTTCCCGGGACCCAAACCCAAGCAAATACTCAAATGCTACTCAATTTTAAGACATCGTTAAATCTCGTGCTGTCTCTTTCACTTTAAGTCAAAGTGACTGTGATACCATCAGACTTAACAGGGTCTTAAAATTGAATAGTCTTTGAGTATTTGGCCATAAGTCAATGATTCAATGAACTTGAATCCTTGAACATTAAAAAGCGACGTTGACACGCAGTGCAAACTATTGCGGCACGAGGCACACGGCGTTCTTCAAAGGCAACGGCGCAAGTGCACGTGTGCCTGTATCGTAGAGTAGGACACCTGTTATTCATTATCCATCCATATCATTATCCATATGACCATTAGTTTCTTTCAAAGGGAGTAATGATCGATAAACAAAAAAAAGTTTAACTTTAAACACTTAGGGCATGGTTTTTTTTTTAATTATCGTGTTGTTATGATAATTCTAAAAACACTACGACCTAAGTATTTAAAGCTAAACTTTAAAGCTTTTTTGTTTATGTGTGTTCTTGTAGATTTAGAGATAATAAATTATTTTGACATGATAAAAAACCCATAAAAACAACCAATTAAAAAAGTCATACTTACCCGTTTCTTAGGAAGTCACAAAACGGTAGTTTCGTAAGTTCAATTGTACAAAAATAAACTTTTGACGGCTCCGTGGCGCAGTGGCTTAGCAATAAGTTGCTGCGCTGGGGGTCGCGGGTTCAAATCCCTCACGGAACAAGAATTTTGTATGGCTTACAAATAATTGTTCCAGGTCTGGATGTTTGTTCTTGTGCAATTTGTGTTTGTAATTTGCCTCCAAAATATAGGAGAAAATCATAGTGTGGGGGATTTTTTTTTTTAATTTAACAATCATTATTCTTATTAAAATTAAAAATTAAAATTACTTGTATTCAAATGTAGTAGGTAAGAAAGTGTAAAAAGAAAAGTATCGATAAACGATAATTGCACCTTGTGAACGCCCTATTTATTACTTTTATTATTTTCACCATTTTGGAATTTGGAAGTTTGGCTTTCAGTTCACCGCAATTCTTCCAGAATACAGTTGCGTTTCGCTGCTTACGCGCATTGCTTCAAGTGATTTATTTTTCGTAAGATAAATACAATTAGTTCAACATTTTTTTTTACATCAATACCGATTTTCCATTAATGTTTGGGCAGGCATTCACGGAGATCAAATAATCGGCCCTATTTTTATTGAGATAAACCTGAATGCATAGAAGTTTCTCAATATTCTTAACGGCCCAATAACAGGATATTCAACAGTGGTAGAGCCACGCGGCAGCTTTTGCTGTAGCACGGATGGGCCGGCTCGAACCGGGGTAGTACCACGACCTCACAGAATACCAGCGTGAAGTAGAAGTTTACCTCTGCGTTTCGCTTGGTGAGTGCAGGTGCCCGGAGGCCCTTTTTACTGGAAATGACGCAAACGAGGATAGATGTAGATGTCTATGGGCCGCAGCAACCACTTACCATCAGGTGGACTGTGTGCTCGTTTGTCACCCTTATCCTATAAAAAAAATATATTTAAAAGGATTGTCTGTGGCAGCTTATGAGCGGGTATGGTTCCAGTTAGATGGAGCTCGGAGCGTTCGGCAAACAATGGATAGGGCGCTATGGCCCTCGCAGGTGACCAGCTCGGCCACCCGACCTCACTCCTCTAGACTTCTTTTTAAAGGGCTTTATTAAAAATGAGGTGTACTCAAAGATCTCCGAAACCGAAGATGAAGTGCGCAATCGTATTGTTGCGGCTTTTAATTTGTTTGACAAGACATTGGCTCTGGATCCTGAATGAAATTTGTTGAGTAGGCTTCAGGACAACAATATGCGGCGATGTATCTTGTGTATTTAAGAACGTGGCGGACATTTTGAAAATTTTAAAATTTAGGGTTCCATTAAATTTTGCAACTAATATGCAATAATATTTATTTCGTTTAGTTCCATTTTCGCGAAATAAAAAAGTGGCGGTAAAAATACCTAAACAGTTTAGTGAGTAAGTTTTTATTTCGTCGCACATTGTCAAACGAACCAAAGGCCGTGCCGACAATAACACTGCCTGCCGCCAACCGCCATTCCACCCGCGTGCAACGT
This sequence comes from Parnassius glacialis, assembly GCA_033319125.1. Lineage (NCBI taxonomy): Eukaryota > Metazoa > Arthropoda > Insecta > Lepidoptera > Papilionidae > Parnassius > Parnassius glacialis. The sequence goes on from JAVANC010000021.1 coordinate 33,534,721, forward strand.
TGCCACTCTTCCAAGGGGTCAAGGTACGTCGTCTAAACAGAGTGTTTACTTTTACTGAATTTATTTTAATATTTATTTTGTTTAAAAATTTCCCTTTTTTATTTTACGGGTTTTAATTTAATATAAAATTTTTCTACACTTCTATGGACTAGTACTAGGTTTCATTTATTGCATATAATGTGGATTCCTTACTTATTACTATATTATATTTATATATTTAACTGGTCAAAGCTTTATACAAGCGCATTATATTGTTTTTAATAAAATCTTGGTAATCATTGTTTTCTTTTAACATCTTTATATGTATATAAAACTACATCCAAAGCAATAATTTTTATATTTCAAACCATTTAAATCTTTGGTTTAAGTTATGTATTCCCCTTACCAAACTTGTCCTTACTTAAGGAAAGGCCTTCAGGCAGATTTATATTATGTATGAGTTTGTTCACTACTCACTGAGAATAAACAAGCTTGAGATGCAAGCTACTGGTATACTGCCTTAATGGAATCTATTACTTTACTCGGCGTAAACATTTGTACAACAGTAATGTCATATTATACACGTATCAGGTTCCTAATTTTAAAACATTGTATCTTTTTGAAATATTAACTATCACTTAATATTTCAAAAACTAAGTTAGTCTACGGAAATATTGCTCATCGGAACTTACTGAAATCGAAGACACTCCAGTAGATTCATTAAACCAAGTTAATAAGTTTTTCACCTCCGTAGTCAGTACCTTAGCACCACTTATGGACCTTCAACAAAAGAGCTTACACCTTTCTAAAAGGCTGGCAACGCATCTGCGATTCCCCTGGTGTTGTGGTTGTTCATGGGCGGCGGTAGTCACTTACCATCAGGAGAACCGCATGCTCGCATGCCCCCTCTTCTATAAAAAAAAATCACACACACCAACCAAGGTGAATAAAACTGAAGCCGAGCTCGCAAAAGAAGCACTTAAAACTGGGCCAATGCATTCCTTATTGCTATTTTATACAGTCTCTTTTTTTTATAGGAGAGGGGCCAAACGAGCATGCGGCTCACCTGATGGTAAGTGACTACCGCTGCCCATGAACAACCGCAACACCAGGGGAATTGCAGATGCGTTGCCGGACTTTTAAAAAGGAGTAGACTCTTTTCTTGAAGGTCCCTAAGTTGTATCGGTCCGGAAAAATCGCTGATGGTAATCGATTCCACAAGGAAGTCGTGCGAGGAAGAAAACATCTTCTAAATCGCACAGTGGTGGACCGCCAACCATCCAGATGGTGTGGATGGTAGCGGGAGTTCTGCCGCGATGTGCGTTTGTGAAATTTGGCGGCTGGGATTAATCCGAACAATTCCTCAGAGCAATCCCCGTGGTAAATGCGAAAGAAAATGTAAAGAGATGCAACATCTCTTCGCAGCGCCAATGAGTCGAGCCGATCGGAAAGGACTCGGTTGTCGACGATTCGAGCCGCTCTGCGCTGGATACGGTCAAGTGGAAGGAGCTGGCACTGGGTAGCTCCTGCCCAGAGAGGGGAACAGTATTCCATGTGAGGCCGAACCTGCGCCTTGTAAAGTTGCAGGCGTTGTGCCGGCATGAAACACTGTCCCGCTCTACTAAGCACGCCAAGCTTTTAGAGGCCAATTTGGCCTTCTCTTACAAGTGACTACGAAACTGCATGTCACTCGATATGTCGACGCCGAGGATTCCGATACTGGCTGAGGCAACAAGGGGAGTACCTTGAAACTGAGGAGATACGACAAAGGGGTTCTTTTTAGCGGTAAACGCGCAAACTTGTGTCTTGTGGGGATTAAACTGGACTAGATTTAGTCGCCCCCAATCTGAGACTTTGTCCAGCAAAGACTCTACTTCAGACACAAGTTTGTTCTGGTACTCGGCGACGTTTTCCCGAGAAATATTGGCACGGCCGGTGTATAGAGCATCACCAGTGCTGTCAGCATCATCCGCATAACAATGAATGCTACCGGTTTGCAACATATCATTGATATGCAGAAGAAACAACGTTGGTGATAGCACACAGCCTTGTGGAACACCGGCGTTAATAGGCTTGTAGTCGGAGCATGCACCGTCTACAACGACCTTGATGCTCCGATCTGCAAGAAAGCTAGCGATCCAGTTGCACAAATTCTGGGGAAGCCCATAGGAAGGGAGTTTCAAAAGAAGCGCTTTGTGCCAAACCCGATCGAAGGCCTTCGTAATGTTCAAAGTAATGGCCAATGCCTCCCCTTTGGCCTCTACTGCCTCCGCCCATTTATGAGTCAGGTAGACCAGAAGATCACCAGCTGATCGACTGCGACGAAAACCGTATTGGCGGTCACTAATCAGCTGGTGATCCTCAAGGTACCGCATGAGGTAGCAATTTATAACGGATTCCATTATTTTGGAGAACAAATGGGTTATGGCGATAGGCCTGTAGTTGGACGGGTCTGAGCGGTCGCCTTTTTTAGGGATCGGGTGGACAAAAGCTGTCTTCCATGATTTCGGGACTACGCCTAGGGAGTAGGAGTACCGGAAAAGACGCGTTAGAACCGGTGCTAACTCCTTAGCACACGTCCTCAGCACAATTGGGGGGATTCCGTCAGGCCAACTCGACTTGTGGATGTCCAGGGAGAGGAGTGCTCTGCGAACCGAGCGCTGTGAAAACCGCACATCCGGCATGGAGCACTCACACCGCGGGATGGTCGGCGGTGTGTTCTCCCCGTCATCAACAGTCGAGTTGGACGCAAAAAGGCAGCCTAAAAGGTTGGCGTTCTCTTTTGCGTCGTGGGCCAGTGAGTGGTCCTCCCTGTGCAGAGATGGTAGTGATGGCTTACAGAATTCCCTTGGACAGCCTTGGCAAGAGACCAGAATGCACGAGTTCCCGAATGAAGGCGAACTAGTTTCTCGCCAATTCTGCCTATGTGCTCTGACTTTGCCTTGGCAATAACTCTTTTGAAGGACCTGGAGGCGAAGTTATACTTCTTTTTAAGTATGCTGGTGTTTACATCCCGAGTCGCCGAAGCCGCAGCCCAGGCTTGATAACACTACTGCTTACTGCGTAATGCAGTCTTACAGGAGCGACCAAACCAAGGGTGAGATCTGCCTCCGATGGGTACCACAGATTATGAAATAAATAGTTCCATTCCCTGTAGCACCATATCAGCGACAGAGTCAGCAACAGCGCTGGGATCATCCGGCGAAAAGCAAACCCACGCCCATGGGTAGAAAGCAAAGAAAGACCGCACTCTGTCCCAATCCGCCGACCTGTAATGCCAAACACGGCGGCAACCTGCAGAACGCAACCGTGAAGGGAGCGTGAGTGGCACCACACTCCGGATCAGACAATGGTCCGAAGAGCCGAGAGGGGCATCGACGGAAAACTGATATCCGTCCGGCTGAGAGGTCAGCAGAAGGTCCAACAGGGAAGGTATATGATCCTCAACATCTGGAATCCGCGTAGGCGATGTAACCAGTTGTGTCAGATCATATGCCAAGGCAAAGTCATGAACAGATCTCCCCTCATGATCGGTTAAACGTGCACCGAGCCATTTGGCGTGGTCTCTTTGGAAGTAAAATCAACGATTACTACTCTTAGAGATAATGATGTTCCAGGTTGGGATAAATTATTACAAAATTGGTTAAAAATAATATGAACATATTTTGTAAGCCATTAGCACATCTGTATAATCTTAGCTTTGGAAATGGTGTATTTCCATCATTATTTAAAAAAGCCATTGTAATACCAATTTATAAAGTGGGTGACGAGTTAGTTCCATCTAATTACAGACATATTTCTCTGTTATTACCATTATCAAAAAATTTAGAGAAGATAGTAAACAAAAGATTAATATGTATTTTGAAACTCAATATGTTACTGTCAGATAAACAATTGGGTTTTAAGTCTGGACGTTCCACGGCGGATGCCACACTTAGGCTGGCATCGAAAGTACTTTCTTGCTTGGATGAGGGTAGCAAATGTCTAGGTATTTTCCTTGATTTAAAAAAGCGGTCGATAACGCATCGATACCCGTGCTTCTACAAGGCTATAGAATCCTGGCGTAAGGGGTCTTCCGTTGGCGTGGTTTAGAGATTATCGGTCTGACAGGAGTCAAATGGTCCGTGTCAGTAACTACATCAGTAGCAGTGCGGAATGTATCTACGGCATTCCACAGGGTTGGTCCAAGCCTGTTTCTGGCTTACAGCAACAGTTGTGTGAATTAAAATTGTGTGGTGGTGAGGTACAGATGTATGCTGATGATACAATATTACTTTATCAAGGATCCAACTGGAAAATAGTGAAAGAACGAACGAAGTGTGTATTATCAGCAGTGATGACTTGGCTGGAGAACAATTTGCTTACGATAAATATATCTTAAACAAAATACATCTTTTTTTTAAAACAAAGAGGTTCTGCTTTATAAAATGATTATAGTATAAAAGTTCACACTTACCCGTGTAATAGAAACACTAAGGAGATTCGTGACTGTAAATGTGCTGTATTAGAAAGAACGAACACTTTAAAATATTTAGGCATTCATGTTGATGACATACTAAGTTGGAGGTTTCATATTCAAAATGTAGCCATGAGAGTTAGAAAACTTATTTTTCTTTTTAAAAAATTACGCGTGATTGCTAACAAAGACCTAATGTTACAAATTTATGATTCGCTTTGTCATAGTTTAATTTCCTACTGTGTTTGTACTTGGGGAGGGACACATAAAAGACATATGATTGAATTGGAACGTGCGCAGAGAAGTTTATTAAATGTTATTATGTGTTTGCCCTACAAGCATCCTAAGCTAAATATGCGTAAGACCTATGTTTTTCACAGCATAATGAGATATCATTGTGTTACTGCGCCAACCAATCTTACCACAGAAAAGATGCTTGATAACTATTCCATTCCCACTTTCAGAACGGCCTGTGCTAGAAAATTTTATGATTTTCAGGCCCCATACTTATATAATAAGTTAAACAAAATAATAAAACTAAGAAAACTTAACCAAAACCAAATAAAAGATTTACTTTTGTCGTGGCTGAATAAACACGATTCTGATTGCTGCGAAAATCTGTTGAATGTAAATTCTTAATAATTAATTAAACAAATCCTTTTTAATTTTTTAGCTCTTACAATCACTTTAACGACACTACTTCACACATTACAAAATACACAAAACTCTTACACAAAAACACATGCACCGACATACTTGTCATATTACTTAGTCATTATCACGTATTATTATACATGTTTTAATACTTAATTTTTTAATGTTTGTCTTTAATTTTTAAATTAATAATTTTTTAAACTGTTTTTCTTTTCGATTTTAAACAAAATAAAGTAGAATATAATTAAGTATAATTAAATCGAATTGAAATTTATAATTAATGTTAATTGTTTGTGCATAATGTATGGAAGGGACTAGCTCCTAACATACAGGATTCCTAGTTCAGGAGCTAGGGCTCAATCGGAACAAATGTAAAAAAGGTTATTATATTAAGTAAACATAACAAACGCTGCATTTCTTACCCCCCTATGATTTAGTGCGCAGACTCCTTCTGAAAACTTCTATAGAATCATTAGAATAGAATAGAATAGAATAATTTTTATTCAATATACATTACATGTGTAATTCTTATTGAAAGTCATTTTTACTTTACCACTGGTTCGAAGAAAACCCTCTGTCCTGGGAAGAACCAGCAAGAAACCCAGCGGGACTTTTTTTTTAATAAATTTTACAATATAAATGATTACGAACTATTTGCAAAATTTATTTTAGAAACTGCTTGGAAGCGACCACCTCATTCCCAGGGGTTATTATCAACCATGTATTCATTTATACTATAATAACCCTTTTTATACAGTTTCAGCTTAATAAAACATTTAAACTTGGTAACAGAGAGAACCTGTACACTTTCCGGGACCTTGTTGTAATAGCGTATACATTGCCCCAAGAATGAATTACTGACTCTGTGGAGTCGAGAAACTGTCATCACTAGCTTGTGTTTGTTCCTAGTGTTTACAGAATGAATATCACTTTTTTTACTAAAACTATCTTTGGTTTTGTGAACATACATTATATTTTCGTAAATATACTGAGAGGCCAAAGTTAATATATTTATTTCTTTAAATTTATCTCTAAGAGACTCTCTCAGTTTTAGATTGTAAATAGCTCTAATGGCCCTCTTCTGTTAAACAAAACATTGCAATTTGAAACTCGAAGAAACGAAAAAGCAATACTAAAAAGAGACAAACAATCTATATGATTTAGCCTACGAAAGAATGAGATAGAATAGTGTCGTAAGCGAGAGTAGCATTAAGGCAGCGTGCGGACCGCGAACTCAAAAGGTTGTAGATTCGAATACGCCATTCAACTACTGTCGTAAATCATTTCTAACTTAAGCATTTTCAGTTTACCAGTAGTGGGAATATCAGTAATGTTAACAGCATTTCTAGTATTTAAAAAAATAGTGATTCCCGTAATCTCGGTCTCCTCTTTGTGCTATGATTAATAAATTTAATTATTTTTTAAAGAAGAGGGGAAAACAAGCATGTAGCTCACCTGATGGTAAGTCACTACCGCTACCCATGAATAACTGCAATAGGGGAATGGCAGGTGTGTACCAGGTGCACTTTGAGAGTCAATCAATTTTTGTGCGATAAAATAACTTTACCTATACAAAGCAATTTTACTACAATTTTACTCGAAAGAAAATATTTTTTGATTTATTACACAAAAATTTTGCTTCTACATGACTAAAAATGAAAATTGTTACATTTATTTGCTATTAAATTAAACTTTTATCTTATATTGTATGCCGCACTTGTTGCTGAAAATTATCATATTAAATAAATCATTTGCCGTGAAATCTTTGGAAGTATTATTTTTATTTACGTGGTAGAGCCATGTTGCAACTATATTTGTAGTATAGTTGTAGCACGAATGAGTCGGCTCGTCCGGGGAAGGACCACGCTCTCACAGAATAATAGCGTAAAATAGCAGCTTAATGCTGCTTTATTTCGTATGCTGAGTGTAGAGAACCGGGGAGCCTTCTTATTGGAAAAGAGGCATTCCATCTTAGTCCTCGCGGGTGACAACGCATCTGCATTTTGATTCTTTAGGGAGGATATATAAAAAAAATTAACCATACTTTAAGATAGTTTATATATACTTCAATTTAAAATATACTTTGGCAATTATTTTTAGATGATTATGAAAGCAACTTAGGACCTTTTTAGTAACACTTAGACATTATCAGACTAAATAAAACTACTCTAATAAATCACTCATATAAATTAAATAATTTACTGGCTGAAAAAATCTTAGATACATAATTATTCTGCGAAATAAAATTAATCTACATCAAACTCAAAGCTTAGAAAAGTTAGACAAAACGAATTCCATTCAATTTGAAAATGACTTGAAACATTCCCGTTTAAAATAATATCTCTTTGTTGAAAAATTGAACTTTGAAACTTTTCTTTTCCGCAACAGCTAGAAATTATTTTATACTTTAAAAATCATGAGTTCAACAACTTTTATTTGCTATTTTTATTACAAAATATATAGTCTATAGTTTACAAGATACATTAAAATAATTTTAATGATATTAAAATGTAAAAATAAAAGTTCCTAAACTACAATTGAAATAAAGAAGAGGAATATGGTTCTCTAACAATATGGATCACTGTTTTATTTCTTAAATTCTGTCATCTAGTATAATTAAACTAATTAATATTACATTAACTAAGGAAATGATGACCCGTACCGTAAATTTGATGGCTTTTTTTTCTATGGCCAAATGCCTTACTATGGAACTATCACCCCTGGTTGATGTTAATTTTAATGTACTTTGTTGTTCCGCTATTGGATGAAATATCCTACTCCTAATCCTGATACTCTGCATTCGTCTCATTTTCTCAAAGTTAGTTTTCTGAAAGTTAGTTTTCTCAAAGTTTGTGTACATGTTTTTGTTACGTTACTAGTACCTATGTCTGAACCAAGGGTGCAAAAAAAACTGCGGATAAGTAAATTTAACATATATATATCAATAATTCACGCAATTGCCATTTTATTCTCAACGATTTTATTACTCTCGAACAACCACTACGTAATAATGCTGCGATCATTACCTGGAATATAACTTTAGTAATCAAAATATTCCAATAATATTAATAATTTATTGTATCAAACCGACACTAACCTGTATAATTCTTCTGACAACAAAGTACCCATTTTTATGTGGACATAGGCCTTTGGGGATTTGCCTTAATCACAACGCTTGATAGGCGGATTGACATTCTATTTACGTACAACGTAAACGATATGGTTAATCATTATCATTACAGCCCTTCAAAAGTCCACTGCTGAGCATAGGCCAAGGAATGCCACAAAGCATGGTCCTCAGCCACCTGCATCTATCGAATTCCTGCATGTCATACCAGGTCGTTACTCCATCTAGTGGGGGGTCGCCCTACACTTTGCGTGCCGGTACGAGGCTACCACTTGAAAACCTTTTTCCCCAACGGTTGTCGGTTCTTCGAGATATATGGTCGGCCCATTGGCACTTCAGCTTATTAATCCGTTGGGATATGTCGGTTTTACTGCGGATCTCCTCATTTCTAAGTTTATCACGCAGAGAAACCCCGAGCATTACCCTATCCATAGCTCGCTGAGCGACCTTGAGCGTCCTCATCGGCCAGCAGTGAAGGACCATGTCTCAGATCCATAAGTCATCGCTGGCAATACGCACTGGTTGTACAATCTCGTTTTCCGGTTTTGAGGTATACCTATCGAGAAGATGTGACGTAATTTCCCGAACGCTGCCCAGCCTAGTTGAATCCTTTGATCGACCTCTCGGTCGAAGTTGGACTTACCTAGTCAGCCTATTTGTCCCAAGTAAATATACTCCTCAACAACTTCGAGCTTAGTGCTCCCAATAACTACCGGCATAGGTGTGACTTGGACATTACACATGATCTTTGTTTTGTCCATTTTCATCTTGAGATCTATCCGTTGGGAGACACTATTGAAGACATTGAGCATAGGGCTTAGGTCCTCCAGTGATTCTGCCATAAGAACTATATCGTTGGCAAATCGAAGTTGAGAGATGTCCTCGCCATTGATTTTAATACCGTATCCTTTCCAATCCAATAGCTTCAAAATGTCTTCCAATTCAGCGGTGAATAGTTTCGGGGATGTAACGCCACCCTGTCTTACACCTCTCTGCAGTTGGATAGCTTTCGTACTTTGGTTCTGTACTCTGATAGCCATCATAAAACTACTGTACAAACACTTCAGCACTTCGATATACCGACAGTCAACTTGGCATTGCTAAAGGGACTGTAGCACCGCCCAAATTTCGATTCAATCAAAGGCTTTCTCATAGTCCACATACGCAAGGCAAAGTGGCAGATTGTACTCTTCGGTCTTCTGTATAATTTCGAAGGGTATGTATGTGGTCTATGGTACTAAAATCTTTTCGAAAACCAGTATTCGGGTGGCTGGAAGTCGTCGAGTCTGCGTGCGAGATGATTCGTAATGACCCTCGACAACAACACGTAGACGCGGCTCAGAAGGGTAATCGGTCTGTTGTTCATTAAGAGAACAATGTCTCTCTTCTGCAGATGTCTGCTACTGCAGATCGATTTCCTTTCTTGAAGAACAAGACCAACGCCTCGGATATTGCATTAAGTATGTGCAGATTAATAGTAAATATATAGATTTTAAGTTAGTTATAATGGGATTGACATGTTAACAAATAAAAATCCCTAAATAAATAAAGAGAAAAAAAGACCACCGCACTTCTGCTCCATGCCTCCGGAGTAGTTCCACCATGGAGGACGGAATTTAAGATACGTGGTAGATCCATGCTGCAGCTATATTAGTAGTATAGTTGTAGTACGAATGGATAGGCTCATAAGGGTAAGGACCAGGCTCTCACAGAATACCAGCGTAAAATGGCAGCTTGACACTGCTGTGTTTCGTATGGTGAGTGTAGAGAACTGGAGATGTATTTTACTGGAAAAGAGGCATTCCATCTTAGTCCTTACGGGTGACGACGCAACTGCATTTTGATTCTTTATTGAGGATAAATGTAGATGTCTATGGGTCACAGCAACCACTTACTATCAGGTGAACTGTGTGCTCGTTTGTCACCTTATCCTATAAAAAAAACTTCAAGTACCGGTTTTCCACCCGCTTTCAGAAGCTAGCTCGTCTGGGGCCTTGCCGTTTTTAAGGTGCTGGAGAGCCGTTCTAATCTCGGTCAGACTGACGTCCGGGATATTATCTAGATGAGATATCTAACGAGATGGTTATAGCGCAATTTATCTAATAAAGCCATTAGATTTTTCTGGTTTTTGCACAGTCACTTCTTATAACACCTGCGGGACGAAAAGGGGTGATGGGCAGTGAAAAAAGAGATGAAGCAACACCATTTTCCTGATAAAAACTCAAAACAGTAAAAAATTGCGAAAAATGTCCTCTTAAGAGGAAATCTATAGGATATATATATACCTAGTCAGGTCATAAATTCTGTCACATGTTTAATATAAAATAATTGAAACAAGATTATTCATTATGTAACCATTTATATACCAAAATGAACTTAACAAAACATAGATTCTTATGACAACTAAAGTTTATTCAAAATGACCTCGTGATTTTGAATACAGGCCTTCAATCTGCGCGGCCAGTCGTCTATCGCAGCACGAACGAGGTCCATGACAATATCGGCGGCTGCCTTAATCAAAGATGTCTTGAGAGACTCCAAATTGGGATGAGGCTTTGAGCACGCCTTTTCCTCCAAGTGTTGTCATATCTTGTAATTTAACGGATTCAAATCTGGACTGGAGGAGGGCCAGTCTTCGTGCCGGATGAAGTCGATTTCACGCGGCGCCAGCCAGTCTTGTGTGCTTTTCGCTCTATGAGCTGGCGCCGAATCTTGATGGAATACCCAGTGTCTGTTATTGAACATGGCATGAGAAACAGGTTCCACAAGGTTCGTCAGGACTGTATTTTGATACACAACTGCATTCGTTTTTACACCTTTCTCACAAAAATGTACCTCTGTTAAGCCCCAATAAGAAACTCCCAACCATACCATGAGTGAGGATGGAAAATGACCTCGTTGGACACGCGGAATACGGTTGCTCGCTTTTTCACTACTGTGAGCGTACACCTTATCATTTTGTTTGTTGTAGCTCTCTTCTACAATAAAAATTTTTTCATCCGAAAAAAGAATTTCCCGATATTTTTCCCGCGTACCGCTTCAACAAAGCGCGGCATCTCTTCAGTCTCAGGTCCATTAGACGAGCATTCAAACGATGTCCTGTTTTTCTTCGATATTCCCGAAGCCCTAAGTCTTCATTTAACACCCTTTCACCGTGGTTCTGCTTAAACCCATCTGAAGGGCCAACAGTTTCTGCTTACGTTTGGGATTTCTTTGAATTCGCGCCTTCACAGCTTTTATCACTGCTGGAGTCCTAACAGACCGAGGACGACCACTTCTTGACCTGTCATCTACACTAGAGTCTTCATTGTATCGTTTGATGGTATGATAAATGATATGATATATTCAAATTTTTCAGTATGTCAAAAATTTGAATTGGCGCGTAACCGCAACGATGCAACGCAATAACTGCAACACGGTCTTCTTTAAGCGTCCACTCCATATTTAAAAATGAGTAAAATTCTAAAAAGTATACAGTTTTATTTTCATGGACAATTCGAAATTCGAATTCAATAAACTTTTTTGAGGACAGCATTCTAAAAGAAAAGGTTTTACTGTGTGACAATACTTATGACCTGACTGTGTGTGTATATATATATATATAGTGTATATATATACTATTATCGAAGAACGTACAATATTATATATTATCTTTAACTAACAAACGTACTATCATCAAAATAAGATTAAAGCGGGGAAAATTATACAAAACGGAAAATAGAATATAACAGAATACTTTAGAAAATTTATGAGTATTCATCATCATCATCATCATAGCCTATCAAAATACTGCTGAATATAGGCCTCCTCTAGATATATATATATATATATATATATATATATATATATATATATATAGAGAGAGAGAGAGAGATATATATATATATATATATATCTCTCTCACATAACATCAGTGTTCGCGTTTCCAGAGTTTGTGCGAATAACTCGTTAACAATTACAGTATCAGCTCTGGTTTCAGAGGCAGCTTGATAGGTTAGGATATTATAAAATTTATTAATATTTATAACAAACGGAATGTTTAGTTAATACTGCATTGAGTCCCGGGTCATATAGACCTTAAGGGCAATGAAGAGGCTGATCGCTTATCTAAGCTAGCTGCAGTAGAGGGTGATATCATTAATTTTATACCAGATTCGACTAAATATGTCTCAAAATTTAAAATTGTATGTTACCAAAATTGGAAAAGCTATTTTGAAAAGAAATCTAAAACGAAAGGCATCTAGTATAGAACTATACAAAGCGAGCCTTATGGCATACCTTGGTTTAATGATTGTGATCGCGGGGAAAATTATACAAAACGGAAAATAGAATATAACAGAATACTTTAGAAAATTTATGAGTATTCATCATCATCATCATCATAGCCTATCAAAATACTGCTGAATATAGGCCTCCTCTAGATATATATATATATATATATATATATATATATATATATATATATATATATATATATAGAGAGAGAGAGAGATATATATATATATATATATATATATATATATATATATAGAGAGAGAGAGATATATATATATATATATATATATATATCTAGAGGAGGCCTATATTCAGCAGTATTTTGATAGGCTATGATGATGATGATGATGAATACTCATAAATTTTCTAAAGTATTCTGTTATATTCTATTTTCCGTTTTGTATAATTTTCCCCGCTTTAATCTTATTTTGATGATAGTACGTTTGTTAGTTAAAGATAATATATAATATTGTACGTTCTTCGATAATAGTTTGTGCATGTTTAGTATATTATTCGCACAGTTTATTTTGTTAACGAGTTTTTTTTTTGGGATTTTTGTCAAAATGACATGCCACTCCCATATACCTTATACTAATTAGTGCTAACTCTATAACAAAATAAAAATGCATAATTGAGAGTACTAGTTAAATTACTAACCTAAAAAGAAACGTATACTACATAGAGAAGATAATAACTCCGTCCTAGAAGCACGCCGGAATAACCCTCTTGACATTCTTGACAGGTTTGATAAAACCATAATTTGCACTAGATCGACATCCAATACATTTGCGTTAAATTCTTTCAATACAACCTGTCTATCTTTTTCATTCTTGAAACACTCCATCAACAAATGGTAAATATTTTGTTGCATACATTACAATTCGGTGAAGGTTTTTTTCCCATTAAAAAGCGAACTTTGCTGATAGAATATGACCAGAACCAAGCCTTAAGGCTAACTTAACAAAATTTCTGCTGAGATCACAATCATTAAACCAAGGTATGCCATAAGGCTCGCTTTGTATAGTTCTATACTAGATGCCTTTCGTTTTAGATTTCTTTTCAAAATAGCTTTTCCAATTTTGGTAACATACAATTTTAAATTTTGAGACATATTTAGTCGAATCTGGTATAAAATTAATGATATCACCCTCTACTGCAGCTAGCTTAGATAAGCGATCAGCCTCTTCATTGCCCTTAAGGTCTATATGACCCGGGACTCAATGCAGTATTAACTAAACATTCCGTTTGTTATAAATATTAATAAATTTTATAATATCCTAACCTATCAAGCTGCCTCTGAAACCAGAGCTGATACTGTAATTGTTAACGAGTTATTCGCACAAACTCTGGAAACGCGAACACTGATGTTATGTGAGTCTCTTAGATTTGCTGTGCTGCGAACAAGAGGAAAGATCGACGTCAATGGTTACTATAACTTCCGCCCTTTCATTGCTAACACATGTTTTATTAGAAAACAATATATAGTAAAATGAACTAATAAATATTATAGTAAAATAACTAAAAACCGCTTCGTTTAACTAGTTCAAACCCTTTAGTACACTTAAGAAAACTAGCGAAAAGCATACTTGGCGCACTGATTAAGAACAGAGGTCCTTCGAGCCGGATGAAGGTCTACTTCAAAGAAACATAAGTGGCTACGTGGGATCAGCGATAGGTTTAATAATACCGTTCCTTTCTTCTCCTTTTCATTATTTGTACTAAACCCAATAACCCCAGTTATATCTTAGTGTAATTTAAATTTATATTTTGGTAAGATTAACAAAGCAAGATCTCGCAGAGACTTCACATTTACGCATAAATATTATTCTAAAAAAAATAGAAAAGTAATTTTAAATTAGGATAATAAAAACCCAATATTTGGCATTTGGCAAAAGTACTAATCGTACAAGTCGTCAACACAAGTCTATGACTATAGACTTAAGAAGAAAAAAGTGCTAGTTAAAACCATAGACTTAGAACATAATGGCGTATAGACCAACATAGTGTGCGAAGGAGAATAAAATTCCTTATGGCAAAAATGCAAGATAGAAAAGGATTCTAAATCTCATGACTCTGTAACCGATTTTGAATGACAGGTTGGCACAAGTAGGCACGCAAGAAATAAGCTAGATATTTTGTAATTTTTAGAGTGTAACTAGCTGGCCAGGCAGACGTTGGTAAATTCGCAATAAAAAAGATTGAGGGTACTTATCGGGAGAAAAACTATCCTATCTCTCAAGTTGGACCAAACTGCACACAGTTTGAAAAATTTCATTGAAATCAGTTCAGTAGTTTAGGAGTTCATCGCGGACAAACAATGTGACACGTAATTTTTATATATAAATATAGTGGTTATTTTTAGAAAGTAACTTTTTTCCAAAACGGTTACTTGTTCTGTGAGTGACTGTGGTGTTAATAATAGAAAATAATCCTGATTATTGCACATTTCACAGGTAAATTCTCAAAACGTCGTCAATGTTATGACGCGTTTATTCTTTGTTAAAATTTATGTAATATACTGTTTAAAATATAAAATGTTTTAAATTATTTTGTTAATTTTTATATTTTGCAAAGAAAGAGTCTCGTTTTAGATAATTTACATGAAATTGGTAAATACATTTTTATACAAAATATTTTACATAGGCTAGGGATTGACTCAACTATATCAAAATTAATGTCGATATTTATCTTGAATGTTTATAATGAATCGATAGACTTTCCCACATAACAAGAAAATAAATTCTCGGTTTGTGTTCTAAAAGAGGCGGTACCGCTAGTAGTAAGTAGCTGGGGTAGTGGATATTCTTAACCGCTACGGTTAAGAATATCCACTACCCCATATCTTCACGTGGGTGTCGTAAAAGGCGACAAAGGTTAACAGGCAGGAGAGGGGCAGCAGCATCTTCCTGATAACAGCAAAATTACTATAGAAAACTGCGATTGCCAACCTGCTTGCCAAGCGTGGCAACTATGGCAAATACCCCCATTGATGAGAGCAACAAAGAGACGGCCCCCAATCCCCGGCGGCCCCGCTATTCCTGGCTACGATGGCGACTATGCTAAGGGCGGGGCAGGGGGTGCTAAGAATCTCCGGTGGAGGTTCGGTTGCCACCTAAGAGGACTCGACCTGGCAACATACCACGCATGCACCCTGAGGACTGACGAGAAGATCATGGAGCTGGAAAAAGAGAAAGACAAGTTACGCTGGCATATTATAGGAATATCCGAGGTCCGAAGAGAGGGGGAGGACACGGTAATCCTCGAATCCGGCAACTTTCCGGGAGGGCGACTATCTGTCCCAAGGTGGTGTCGGATTTATCGTCCACAAGTCTCTCGTTAACAAAGTTGTAAAGATTGCGAGTGTGGCGACGAGGGTTGCGTACCTTATACTCAGAATCACCAAACGGTATTCGCTGAAGGTCATACAGGTTTACGCACTAACCTCGGGACATCCCGATGAGGAGTTAGTATGTTATGTATGAAGATATCTCTAGAGCCATGCATTCCTCCAAAACCCACTATACGGTGTTAATGGGAGACTTCAATGCAAAACTAGGCACAACAGAGAACGGTGAACTGAAAATAGGGAAATTTGGAATAGAGCAACGGAACCCAAGGGGCCAGCAGCTGGCCGACTTCATGAAGAAAGAGAGACTCTTTATGATGAACTCTTTCTTCCAGAAGCGGCCCCACAGGAAGTGGACCTGGTTGAGCCCCGACGGTTCGACAAAAAATGAGATTGACTTCATTATGACGACCAGACGACAACTGTTCAGTGATGTCTCCGTGATCGCGAGGGTGAAAACTGGTAGCGATCACCGAATGGTTAGAGGCACACTGAACCTAAACGTTAAGTTGGAGAGGTCTCGTCTTATGAAGTCAACGCTCCGTCCCCCTCGTACTCTATTCCAAAGTCCCGAAACCTTTCAGCTCGAGTTACAAAACCATTTTCAGTGCCTAGAAGACTGCAATGAAGTGGACGATATGAATGACAAGCTCATGGAAACTGTTCATGCGGTTGGAGCTCAATTCTGCAAGACCCGCCGCAGAAGAACACAAAAACTTTCCGATCACACTCTTGATCTCATGGCTGTTAGACGGGAGATGAAGCTACATTCTTCAACAGATTTGACAGCATAAGCAACTGAGCAGACAGATCTCTAAATGCATGCGGCGGGACTTACGCAACTTCAATACAGCTTGCATTGAAGAAGCGATCGAGCGGAACCAAGGTTCCAAAGTCTTTGCCAGAGATCTGTCTGCCAGAAAGAGCCAACTGTCAAAGCTTAAGTTCGAGTGTGGCAGCATCGTTTCCGGGACACCTGAGATTTTGAGTGAGATTGAGAGGTTCTATGGGCAGATGTACACATCATCGTTGGAGCCACACGCAATTGTGAGTAACGATCCAAGAGCGAGTGTTATCCGACACTATTCCAAAGATATCCCGGACGTCAATCTGAGCAAGATTATAAAGGCTCTCCAGCCCCTTAAAAAGGGCAAGTCTCCGACAAGGATGGAATTACAGCGGAGCTTTTGAAAGCGGGTGGAAAACCGGTACTTGAAGTCCTTCAGAAGCTCTTTAATTCCGTCCTCCAAATTGGTACTACTCCGGAGGCGTGGAGCAGAAGTGCGGTGGTCTTGTTCTTCAATAAAGGCGTCAACGCTCTCTTGAAGAACTACAGACCGATTTCCCTTCTGAGCCGCGTCTACGTGCTATTTTCGAGAATCATTATGAATCGTCTCGCACGCAGACAGAACAAGCCGGTTTCCGAAAAGCCTTTAGTACTATAGACCACATACATACCCTGCGGCAGATTGTACAGAAGACAGATGAGTATAATCTGCCTCTTTGCCTTGCGTATGTGGATTATGAGAAAGCCTTTGATTCTGTACAAATTTGGGTGGTGCTGCAGTCCCTTCAGCGGTGCCAAATTGACTGTCGGTATATCGAAGTGCTGAAGTGTTTGTACAGTAGAGCTACGATGGCTATCCGAGTACAGAATCAGAGTACGAAACCTATTCACCTGCAGAGAGGTGTAAGACAGGGTGACGTTATATCCCCGAAACTCTTCACTGCTGCATTGGAAGACGTTTTTAAGATACTGGACTGGAAAGGATGCGGTATTAGCATCAATGGCGAGTACATCACTCACCTTCGATTTGCCGACGATATATTCCTTATGGCAGAATCGCTGGAGGACCTAAGCACTATGCTCAATGACCTCAATAGTGTTTCCCAACGGATAGGTCTTAAGATGAACATGGACAAAACAAAGATTATGTTTAATGTCCATGTCACACCTATGCCGGTAGTTGTTGGGAACACTAAGCTGGAAGTTGTTGACGAGTATGTTTACCTGGGACAAATAGTCCGACTAGGTGAGTGCAACTTTGACCGAGAGGTCAATCGACGGATTCAACTCGGTTGGGCAGCGTTCGGGAAACTACGAAACATCTTCTCATCAGACATACCTCAAAACCTGAAAACGAAATTGTACAACCAGTTCGTATTGCCAGTGATGACGAAGCTCAAGGTCGCTCAGCGAGCTATGGAGAGGGCTATGCTAGGGGTTTCTTTGCGTGATAAACTTAGAAAGGAGGATATCCGCAGTAGAACCAGAGTAACCGACATAGCCCAACGGATTAGTATGCTAAAGTGGCAGTGGGCCGGCCATATAGCTCGATGAACCGATGACCAAAGGGGAAGAAAGGTTCTCGAGTGGCAGCCTCGTACTGGTAGGTGAAGTGTAGGGCGACCCCATTAGATGGAGTGACGACCTGATAAGACGTGCAGGAAGTCAATGGATGCAGATGGCTCAGGACCGTGCTTTGTGGCATTCCTTGCGGGAGGCCTATGTTCAGCAGTGGACTTGTGAAGGGCTGTAATGATGATGATGATGATGTTCTAAAAGTGTAATTTTATTTTGCAGTTTGTCAAACAGATTTCCTCCGGATACTATAATTAGAAAAAATGGTTAAGGTTAATTAGACGGGTTGTTTGGAATTCAAAGGACAAGTCAACAATTTGCAGCAAACATTTTCTAGAGAAATATAAAAGAAGAAGTAGAATAAAAACAATTTTATTAAAATGAGCCATTTCTATATTTATTTTTATATTTATTTATTCAGCCAAACTTATCACTAACATTACAGGATTTAATGACCTAATGCGCTAGTGAAAACAGTAAACATTTTAATTAATGTAACATATTATAAATAATGCAGCCTTTGTGAATTCACTCATAGAACATACGAATATGTGAACTTCCTCAAGTATAAGGCTAAGTAGTCTGGTAGCGCGAGTGCTCCAATCATTATTTGTACCAGTAAGTATAATATTGTTATAATAAGACTTTTAAAATTTAACTTTCAAAACTTTAGATAAAAATGGAGACAGATTTTTATACATTATAAAACTGTAGTACATTAAAGATAAAAAATCTTGACATTATCCTATTTAATAACTCAACTAAGTATCTATTTATCAACCCAAAAAAATGTATAACCTTATTTAACAGCCTCACGCTTACACTGGTATAATATTCATAGCATCACTCTATTTTCCCCAAGGGGTTGAGCGGAACTTCGGATAATATTCCCAAGTCACAATAATAAAACTTTGAGCGTAGTATATAGTAAAATGATTATTACTTTATACTTTTTACAGACAGATGAAAGAATATAAACATGAAACATGATGAAGCCTCATAAACATCATCATCATCCCTCTTCCCTCCGGACCGCCACAAGGTGTAGTTGTGCACTAAATGCTTAACAATCTATTAAAAAATAAAATAAAATCACAAACTTGAAATAAATTTAAATTCAGTGAAATAATAAGAAAGCATAAACCACAGTAGGTGTTCGGTGCAGTCCGCCGCACGTGAGTACCGTTCAAGATACTACTCAATAGATCTGTTACCCTGGTACACAAGACTGTAACAACTGATCAACGCAATAAGTAGTACCAATTTGGGTCACGCCCACTAATTTGAGACCGCCTAAGGACGCAACCCACTCAGGGCTAAGTGTCACTGTACAAGCACCGCCTCACTCAACTGTCATAGGACGCTTGACCTGCGCCTTCTAACAGCTGGTTTTATACGTAGGTATAATATAGTCCATTCAACTCGGCCCAACTATTAATTACCTCCTTGTACTCATCACAGCCTAGTACTTTAAACGGATAAAATGGACAAATCTCTCTCTGATTCAAATATCAGTGTAAATATGTACAAGATTCCCACTAATCTTATTTCTATGCGTAACAAGAGAGCAAGTGAAGAAGATCTACCAGGGGAATTCACTAAATTCAGGAATGAAGTCAAAGAAATGTTAGCTTCCTTTATCTCAACTCAACAAAGTGAATTAAAAGTAATTACCTCAAATCTCAAGGATATTCAGATAACAAATAATAACATTGAGACTGCCATTACTAACTTATCTTGCCAAAATGAGGAATTCCGTAAAAAAATCGAACTGCTTGAGTTACAAGGTAAAAAGGACCGTGAATACATTGTCTTGTTATAGGACAAAGTCGAAGACTTACAAAGGAGCCATAAGAAAACTTGCATTGAAATAAAGAACGTCCCCAAAATGCCTCGGGAAAATAACTCTGATTTAATAAATATGATCATGAAATTATCTACACATCTAAGTCTTGAGATGGAGTCACGTGACTTAAAAGACATTTATCGACTGCCCAGTAGGAAAGAAGGTATAACGAATACTCCCATAATTGTGGAATTGAACTCCACTATGTTAAAGACTAACCTACTAAAGAAGGCAAAGTCATTTAATAAACTAAAATTGTCTCAGTGTCCAGCTCCAAGCGAACTTTAAAGCCCTGGATAACTATGGGCGCCCTAATATGTATTAGGTTTAGAAATAAATTGCAGCTACAAAAGAGAAAAGATCCTTTTAACGCTATATTGATTATAACTTACAGGCGTTTTCGCACATATTGTTCTAATCTTATTAAAAAACTAAAACGACAGTATCATAAAAATCAGATTTTAAATTCATTAAAAATCCTTAACTACTCTGGCGTTAAATTAATGACATTACCCATTATAAAAAACCCAAGACAACTAGTATACACTTACTGCATATCACACCAGATCCTCTTGACTCTTTAAACCATGTAAACCAATTCTTCGCAACTATTGGAAAAAAACTTGCGGATGAAATCATAACCCTAACTGGACAAGCATCTAGATCTGTCACTTACTTAAATTCACTATCTCAAATTAACTTGTTCTACCTACTGGAGACAGATCCTGGAGAAGTGGATAGCATACTTGGATCACTTGACTCAGAAAGTGCTTCGGGGTGGGATTGCATACCTGTGGGTTTCCTTAAATTATCTCGAGAACTGGTCGTTCCTCTTATTAGTCAGTTGATTAATATGTGTTTCGAAACGGGTGTATTTCCTGATGCGCTAAAACGTTCTATAATTACGCCCGTGCACAAAGATGGGGACAAGAGTGATGTTAACAATTATCGGCCGATATCTGTCTTAACATCCCTTTCAAAAATAATAGAAAAAATATTAAACAAAAGGCTAGTAAGTTATTTAAATAAATACAACATTATTTCAGATTCACAATACGGTTTTATACCGGGACGGTCAACTCAGGATACGATCATTGCGTTAACTTCTGAAATCGTTAATAAGGTAGACAATGGTTACAAATGCGTTACGGTGTTTCTAGACCTGAAAAAAGCTTTTGACACTGTACACTGTACACACTGTCCCCATCCTTGTGCAGAGACTTGAAGTTATAGGGATAAGAGGTAAAGCCCTCTCCCTCTTTGACAGCTACCTCCGCGGTAGAAGACAGCAAGTTAAAATAGATAACTTGCTTAGTGAGGAGGAAAACATTGTTTACGGTGTCCCACAGGGCTCGGTTCAACAAACTTATATTATGATATAATTAATAACTTAATAAACAGATATCTGCCCTACAAAAAAATAAGAAATAATTCTTCTCGTCCTGGTTTAATGTTTCATTAAAGAGATTGTTACGTGAAAAAGAGAAAATAAGTAAAGCGATATAAAAAATATAGGAATCCCATGGACGAGCTTGAGCTTCGGCTATTTAGAAAGCGTTGCTGCACACTAGCAAATCAATCTTATAAAAATGATATAAAGAAGACAGAAGATAACATTAAGTCAAATCCTATAGTTTTTTGGTCATTTATCAAGGCAAGGAAGGGCGGGAAAAGTAATTATCCTTGTACCATTGTACTGATGGCAATAAGCAGTCATCTAGTCCTGGGGAATTCCGCGACTTATTTGCATTCTACTATGGTGCTATGTAAATTGCTCAAGAGTACATAAACTCAAAGTTGAATATCAGCCAATGGAATTTGATTTGCAATTACAGCCTCGAACTAACTGCTCCCTGCCTTAGCAAGGATCAAAAACTGAAGAGCGCGAAGTTCCTAGATCATAAAAAGGGCTCAGGACCAGATTGTGTCCCTCCTTTATTCACTACAGCATGTGCGGAGGAGCTAGTGACGCCTATATATCTAATTTTTCAGAAGTCTCTCCAATCCGGCCTATTTCAAGACGTTTGGACGTCCGCTAAAGTTATTCCCATTCACAAGACTGATAACGTCGATGTAGTTATTTAGTGGTTATGGCGTTAAGTTTAGGTCAACCTGTACCAATCTGACCTCGTTTACCGAAACTTTGGTAGAAGCAGTAGATGACGGTAGGGACGTTGATATAATATATTACGGACCTTAGTAAGGCATTCGACAAAGTACCTCATAATATTCTTATATCTAAATTGCGCGCATATGGTATTAGTACTG
Organism: Parnassius glacialis; assembly: GCA_033319125.1. Lineage (NCBI taxonomy): Eukaryota > Metazoa > Arthropoda > Insecta > Lepidoptera > Papilionidae > Parnassius > Parnassius glacialis. The sequence goes on from JAVANC010000021.1 coordinate 33,557,034, forward strand.
ACTTATTATTGGGATTGTTGGAATCGTATCTGGATAATCGTAGTTTTAGCGTGGTCGTTAATAATTTTCAGTCTGCACCATACAAAGTTACGTCGGGGGTTTATTTATTTGCACTTTATTGCACCTTAATAAAAGGATTACAAAGGGTGGACTTAATGCATTTAGGCATTCTCTCCCAGTCAACCCGGGACGAGTGGAAATTAAGTGATGGGTGACAAAATAAAATGAACAATAGAGTAAATCAAGGAAAAAAACTACTAATAAACTTAAAAATAAACTAATATTATATATATATATATATATATATATATATATATATATATATATATATATTTAAATACAATAAACTTATATACTATAAAATATAATACAGACAATATATTATAATTATTTAACAGTGGTAGAGCCATGCGGCAGCTTTTGCTGTCGCACGGATGGGCCGGCTCGAACCGGGGTGGTACCACGACCTCACAGAAAACCAGCGTGAAATAGAGGTTTACCTCTGCGTTTCGCTTGGTGAGTGCAGGTGGCCGGAGGCCCTTTTTACTGGAAATGAGGCATTCCATCTTAGTCCTCACGGGTGACACCGCATCTACATTTTTATTTATAATAGAGGATAGATGTAGATGTCTATGGGCCACAGCAACCACTTACCATCAGGTGGACTGTGTGCTCGTTTGTCACCCTTATCCTATAAAAAAAATATTATATTTACATACAAATACATAGATACATAAATATATACATATTATAAATACAAATAGCTATATAACATAAACCAAAAAATAAAATAACAACAAAAGTAACCAAATTGACCATATTAACTATCATTAAAGTGCTTATGTACCAATCTTTTAAATGCAGTCTTATTAGATGTTTTTCTGACGTCATCGGGCAAGGAGTTCCAGAGCAGTGCAGCCTGAATGGTGAAGAATTTACCAACAAAATTAGTAAAATGTAGTGGGATACTTAGTTTATTATTATATGAAGACCGCAGAGTTCTATCATGCGTTGAGGAAATATACTGAAATTTCTCCTTGAGATAAGAAGGAGTGGATGGATCATTTAAGATAGAGAAGAGAACAAGCAAAATTCTAGAGTCACGCCTCTGTTTAATAGTGAGCCATTTAAGGCGAGAGCGATAGTGAGAGATATGATCAAATTTACGAAGATTGAAAATGTATCTGACGTTATTGTTGAATAGGCGCTCTAGCTTGTTAAGAAGATTTTGGTTTAAATCCGAGTAACACACGTCAGCATAATCAATGATCGCTAGTATAAGTAACTGTACAAGCATAATTTTAGCCTTAAAGGGGAGAAAATTTTTCAAGCGATAAAGAGAACGTAAAGAACCAGAGACTTTACGACATATTTCGGAGATATGAACCCCCCAGGACAGAGTACTATCAATATGGAGACCATGATTTTTAACTGAGGAAGAGAACACTATCAGGCGATCATTATAATAGACGGGAGGTAGGCTAGCGGCATCTATTTTTGCAAGCATTCTTGAGCTACCCATAATCACCGCTTGGCATTTCGTAGAGTTGACAGACACTCCAAAGCGCATGGACTAATCACGGACTGACTTGAGATTGGAATTCAATTTGTTAATCGCATTATGGATGTCACAAATGTCAGACTGTACATAAAATTGCAGGTCATCAGCATACAGATGGTGCGAACAATCAATATTAGATGTGATGGAATTGATAAAAATAGAGAAGATTAAGGGAGAAAGTATACCGCCTTGCGGTACGCCAGAAATCAGGTCAACCCACTGTGAAGTCATTTGCTCCACGTGGACAGACTGTTGACGTCCGCGAAGATAAGATGAGAACCATTCCAGGACTGACGGTGCAAACCTATAATAAGAAAGGATAGCAAGAAGGATATCATGGTCAACTGTGTTAAAAGCGTTAGAAAAGTCAACGAGCACCACAACTGTAACTTTCTTGTTTTCCATTCCTTCTCTAATATCTTCAGTTATTTTAAGTAAGGCAGTTGTAGTGCTGTGACCAGGACGAAACCCGGACTGAAAAGTACTCAGCAGGTTATGTTTATATATGAAATTGGAAATTCGCTTATGAACACAGGCTTCCAGAACTTTAGATAGAAAAGGTAAAACTGATGTGGGGCGAAAATGATTGGGAAGTGTAGGATTGGATACTTTAGGAAGGGGTCTTACGAAAGCCTTTTTCTACTGACTCGGAAACTGACCCGAGTCAAGCGAAAAAGTAACAATATGTGTAATTGCGGGGAGAATGTGTTCTACAATATTAGACTCATGACACGCTCTGCGGCCAATTGGCCGTGCTGACCATGCAATTGGTGGTGATGCCTTACACTTACATCACGTCTGCAGGACCGGCGGTCTGGCAAGTGGTGGCGCTCACGGACGGCTTTTTATGGCTAGTGTGCCTATTGTTGCCTAACCCGTGTGACGTACATTCACTGTGGCTGGATTTGATCGTATTCTGTATGGCGTTTACACGCATTGACATGCGCGACTTCGGTCGATGTTTGTGCTTACGCACTATCAAGGGGCCAAGTCCTCTTTTACTGGTTCGCCAGTTATTTTGCTGTGGACTACGGTCCAGTTCCCAAATTTGCGTACCCTTCGGGGGGAGCGCATTAAAATGGTTGGCGCTCACCGTGCGCGGCGTGTGCGGAGCTGTGTACCTCCTCCACATTTTTTTTAATGTGGAAGAGCGAAGCCCTTGTATCTGGTATTTGATATAAATATTGTGAGCCTTTTCCAAGCGGGAAGGGATTAGTTAATAAGGAATTGACTGTTGTGAACCTGATACAAGTGGAATAAGGACAATTTATTGTTCTTAACTTTTATTTGAGCTCTGTCTTCGTGAACGGGGTTCTTTAGCTTATAAGACACTACCAACAGCTTTCGATTGCTCTCGCAAATATTCATTCTTCCAAGATACACCTAAAAGAACTAAGTTACTATACAAACACAACGTAAATAAGGGTCCTAACTAAGACGATCACGCCATAAATTTATTATACGGCCTATATTTGAACCTTTAGAAAGATCAATGTGTGATTAATATACTGGTCACGTAAGTTAGATATACTTGTAAAACTTATAGAAATAGATTCTAAGGAAATAAAGGTATAAATATATATAGAAAGAGTGAAGAGATGAGAAAGGGGGGGGGGGGGGTCGTTACAATTTGGTGCCGTGACCAGGATAGAGGTTAAATTTTAAATAGGGGGCCGATAATATAAAATTATGAGGTAGGCTATATGCCTACAATTTGTTGTCCGTGAAATGGAGAGGTGTCTTGGAGAGTGTTGTTTGCTGGGGGTGGTTGAGAGTCTGGGGGTGGGGTTTAAATATTAAAATTGAGTATTAATATAGAAGGTGTATGCATAGTTGAGCAAGATAATATTTTAAAGTGAAATAAGTGGAAAGACTCAATTAAACTAAGTGAAGGACACAAAAAGTGAAAAAAAAAATTTAAAGTGAGATAAGTGGAAAGACTCAATTAAACTAAGTGAAGGACACAAAAAGTGTAAAAAAAATAAAAAATAAATATAAAAAATGGCTAAAACCAAGAAAAATTCAAACTCAATTAAGGCTAAGCCTAGAAATGAAATGAAAATGCTTCAGAAATTAATTAAGAATGCAGTGAAAACCTTTGAGGTTAAAATAAGGGATCTAGAGGAAAAATTTATTAACCAAACGAAAGATCACCAATTTAAAATAAATCAAGGAGAGGTGTCCGGGGCGAGCACCTCTTATGTAAATGATCCTAGACAAAATATTGTATATAATGTACATAATGTCACAATAGAAAAGTCGAAATTTGGAAATGGAAATACTTATCCAGTAACATTTTTGGAAGATCTCACCAATTATTTAAAGAAAGTTCCATCTAATGGTCTCGAAATATCAATAGCACAAGAGTGCTTAGTAGGTGAAGCCAAGTATTGGGCTCGCATTAATAATGTGCGTTGGACAACTTTTGATGATTTTAAAGCTGACTTTCTAAGAGTATTTTGGGGTGAAGAAGAACAAAATAAAGTGAAGAGATTCCTTGTGCAAAATAAATGGAATAGAAGTACACACCCCACCATGGTTAGTTGTTTTATTTATGTTATTGAAAAGGCACAAACATTATCATATCCGATACCTGAAAAACAATTAGTAACTGATGTTATCAGACATTATCCTAAAACTGTGCAGCAATTATGGAGAATAGCTAAAATTGAGACAATAATAGACACGACAGATTTCTTAAGAAACTTGGATGACATCGATAAACAAGATGAAGGTCGTGAAACTTACTATAATGAGAAAAAGAGAAAATTTAATAATAATACGGAGCAAAAATATAAAGAAATACAACAATCATACAAAACATGGCGTAAACCCGAAGAGGGAAAAAAGAAGGTTAATGAAGTACATGAAATACAGTTCACCAATGACCAATCTGATGTTACGGCCCCTGAGCCAAATTTAGAGTCGTAGAGGTCGAACTAGTTCCCGATTCGATCCTTTACAATGTAAAAGGGAACAAAGCATTAAATATGTTATTAAAGCTGGGTTGGCGACCTGGTCAAACACTGGGTAAAAATAATAGAGGGTTGCGAAAACCTATCGCTTTAAAAGCAAATTTTAACAGAGAAGGCCTTGGTTATAATGACAATGTAAATAGTATATTAAACACTTTAAATCCAGGTCGGACTTGCTCTTAATGGAGTTATTCGTGCAAACCGTCTTCGAGGAAGACGAAGATAAATACCAAAGGGAATTAATAGAGAATATGAGATCTGAAATTAAAGTTTCAATATTTGACAAAGAAATAGACGCGCTTCTCGACACTGGGAGTGATGTTACATGCATTTCAGAAAGTTTATATTTACAAATTAAAGATAATAATCGTAAAATATCAATAATGCCAGTTAAAGCAATGCAAATAAAAGGTGCTGTTGGGCAGCGCAGCACAAAAATACAACAGATGATCATATTGCCTATAAAGATAGATGAGGTAGTCTTTGAAACACAAACTTTAATTGTAGGTAATTTAATAAGACCTTTAATATTAGGCTTTGACTGGCTCAAGAGAAATAAAATATTGATTGATTTGAGAAATGCTACTGTTGGAATAGAATTTAAAGTGAAAACCAAAGACTACTTCATACCCTTCAAATATAATAATAAATCTGTATTACATAATAACTGCATCGAACATTGTACCGATGATCCGTTAACAAATATAAAAATAGGATCTACATTGGAGGTCTCTGAAAAGGCAAAACTTAGTAAGGTTTTGGAAAAGCATAAGAATATGTTTTCGAACAAATTGGGAAGAGCCAATTGCTATGAGCATAAAATTGAAATGATCGAAGATGAACCTATAGTTACTAGGTCCTATCCTATTCCATATGCATATAGAGCGAAAATGGAAGAAAAGTTAAATGAAATGGAACAAGCTGGTATCATCACAAGGACATCAACGCCTTACAGTAGTCCATTGACATTCACTCTTAAAAAAGATGGCTCAATTAGAGTTCTACTAGATGTCAGAAGCATAAATAAGAAAATGGTTGCAGAAACAGAGAAACCACCTATACAATTAGATGTCTTGAATTCATTCCACGGAGCGAATTATATTACTACCATTGACTTAAATAATGCATATTTTCAAATTCCGATAAATAAAGATGGTAGAAAATATACTGGATTCACATTCAATGGAAAGTCATATGTATATAATGTTCTGCCGCAAGGATTAAAAACATCAGTAGGAAGCTTTAGCAGAGCCATGAATTTAATATTAGGACCAGAAGTCCAAGAATTTTTTGTGAATTATTTAGATGATCTAGCTATTATTACAACAGGAACGTTAGATAAACATTTGGAGCACATTGATATTGTTTTAAGCAAATTGAACAAAGCTGGCTTAACGTGCAACTTGCATAAATGTGAATTTATTTGTAAAGAAATTAAAATGCTGGGTTTTATAATTTCAACAGAAGGCATAAAGACAGATCCCGATAAGATTCGGGCGATCCAAGAGTTCCCAGCACCTAAAAAGATTAAACAATTGAGGGCCTTTTTAGGTCTATGCAATTTTTATAGAAGGTTTATACCAAATTATAGCGAGAACATAATAACGCTCTGTGAATTACTTAAAAAGGGACGTAAGTTCCAATGGAGCGGTAAAGAACAGAAGGCATTTGATTTTATAAAACAACAATTTATTAATACAATACAATTGCATCATCCTGACTTTAATAAGCCGTATTATTTACAAACAGATTGTTCCGGTGTGGGTATGGCCGGAGTACTATATCAGATAGATAATAATAATGAAATGAGAATTTTAGGCTATCATAGTAAAGCCTTAAAAGGCCCCGAATTAAATTGGTCTGTTACTGAACAAGAGTTTTATGCTGTAATAAGCTGCCTAAAGAAATTTGAAACATATTTGAGAGGCAGTAAAGTAATAATATTAACTGATCATAAAGCATTATTGTTTATTAATAATATAAAGTTATTCAATGGTAGAGTAACCCGATGGATTTTGTATATAGAACAATTTAATTATGAAGTACAGCATATATCGGGTAGATGTAATATTGTTGCAGATGTGCTATCACGTTATCCTCCTGATGGCGATTTAATACAAGAGGATAAAAATAATAGCTTAGAAATTGCTTACACAGAAAGCGAACCGAATATTGAGCTGATAGAAAAATTAAAATCCTTATCAGTATATCAATTACAAGATTCGGAGTCGTTGGTTATTATTGAAAAGTTAAAGATATTAAATACTTCCACAATACAACAAAATAATAAATTGAAACGGTATAGTTTGAAAAATGATGTATTATATTACAAAACGAATTTAAAAGAAGTAATATATTTACCTAAAGCATTGAGACAAGATATTATAAATCAAGTACATGTCGAAATGGGTCATCAAGGACCCTATAAGGTAATTAAGTATGTGAGAGACAGATTCTTTTGGAAAGGCTTAACAAAAGATATTAAAAATCAATTAAGGGTTTGTCATGAATGTCAGTTATCTAAGAAAAGCAATATAACATATGTGGGTCCATGCAAATCTATAATAACAGAAAACATTGGCGACTTAGTAAAAATTTCAAAATCTAGTAGATCAGATGCCGATAATAAAGTTATGAGTAAGTTCAATTTGGCATATGAAGGGCCTTATGTAATAGCAGCCGTACCATTTGACAATGTATATACCTTAGCAAATCCAGAGACAAATGAAATTAGAGGAATTTTCAATGCTATTCACTTATTAAAATATTTTAAATAATAATTTTATTTTATATAAATTATTAGTATAGTTAAATAAATATTGTAGCATGAAAGGGTCTTGTGGGTGGCCCATGAAATTATTGTTAAATTTATTAAAAAAATTAAAATTATTAAAGTTATGAGCAAGATATTTGCTATATGATAGAAGAACGTAATTAAAAATTAATGAAGAATTGTAAATATAGAACGTAAGATAATTTCGTAATCATTTTTATTAAATAAATATGGGAGCTGGGTCAGGGTGAATGGCTCAATCACATTTATCCTGTGTGGTACTCAACTGATCTCAACAAATATCCAACTGAATTGTATGCACAAAAGTGTGACACTAATGAAATAATGTTTCAAAGATTTAAAGATAAATTAATAAAATGAGAAATCGACAATTGACTGGAAACTTTATTAACAACACGATATACAATAACTTGAATTAAGATGTTATCACATTGTGATGGATATGGTTGAAGGGGTGTTGGTGGCGGCCATTCCCTGGAGAAGGGGAAATTGATAACATATACTGTATTGTAACAGATTAAAAGAGGAAAGAACAGATATATAACAATTATTTGAGTGTAGAGTATATGCTCTCAAAATACTTAAATTTTATATTAACAACTCCACTATGTGGGTCATTAACATAAAATTTGGGGGTGGATTGTGACGCCTCATAATTATTATTAATAAATAATAATTAAATTCAATGTAAAGGCATTTAAAAATGTCTTAGAAATTATATTTTAAACAATTAAAATGTTTAAAATTAAGTATAAAGTTCAAATATGTTCATTGGGAATATTGAATATTATAGTATAGTTAACGCATAAATTGTCTCTAAAAAATCTCTAAATTTATTAAAATCTTGTTTAAGATATTCAAAATATATTAAATTATATAAATACAAGTCGATTATATTACAATAATAAAGATAAATAACATTTGTAATATAATAGACAAAATGGATAAAAAAAATTTAAGTTGAAGAAGGTGTTCTTGTATTAGTCGGAAAATTTCTTAAGTTGATGAAAGTGTTCTTGTAATGGTCTCCATAATAAGGGGCGTTGCCGGAGACACATACTCAAGGTTATACATATATATGGGGTGGTCGGCTGACCGACTGCTAGTACTAATGTTGCACAATGACTAGTCCTATATTAGGGACTTATGATAGTAAGGTCTAACGAACCAAAGCATTAATATAGAAGGTCTTTATGATGCATAAGCATTATGATAGCAGAGTTATGACTTGAAGTCCCATATGAATAAGACATACAATAGTATGGTCTATGAAATAAAGCAAATATGTTGAAGGTCTCAAATATGTAAAAGCATTATATTGAAAGAATTGGGACTTGAAAAGGATTATTATAGTGGCGTGTAGATTGTTTCACAGCATCCGAGACCGAGGTAAACTTGGACTCGCTAACCGATGTGTCCTAGACATATCATCTTAGTGCCGGTGGTAAGCGGGTTTGTTGTAGCAATGCGACTTGCCCGTGGACATCGCACACCTCTACCGTTTGTGGGCGGCGTCTTAGCGCATAACGTTATGATACGTCGGCTATCTTTCGGATTAGGGTGAGTGTGTTTGGTAGTACTTTTAAGTGCAGCAAGCATACTCAACTTCATGTCTTAGTGCAATAGCGCTATGATACGTGGAGTTTTGGCTAATGATGTCTTGGTACCGTGCTACTATGATACGTTGGTGGTTAATCGATGTGTCCTAGACATATCATCTTAGTGTCGGTGGTAAGCGGGTTTGTTGTAGCAATACGACTTGCCCGTGGACATAGAACACCCCTGCTGTTTGTGGGCGGCGTCCTAGCGCATAGCGTTAGGATACGTCGGCTATCTTTCGGATTGGGGTGAGTGTGTTTGGTAGTACTTTTAAGTGCAGCAAGCATACTCAACTCCATGTCTTAGTGCAATAGCGCTATGATACGTGGAGTTTTGGCTACTGACGTCTTAGTGGCGTGTTACTGTGACACGTTAGTTGTATTTTGCGGGTGGTGCTGTCTGCTGGGACTGTATGGGGGACCTTGGGATGGTGTAAGCCTGACGATAGTCGTATTGATGCTTGTTGCATTCTGCAGCATTGCGTCTCTGCGATGGTTGTTTGGCGGGTCGCTCTTCTCAATGGCGCTCTCTGCATCTTGGTTTGATTCACAACCCAAGTAGCTTTGCCCAAGTCGGGTCCCTTCATAGCGGGGCTGCAGACTGTCTGCCCTCCATGATGTTTTATATAACAACATATTAATATATCTCTATAAAGTTCCCACCTTTGAAAGATTGAAGGCAACTTGTTGGTGGGTGAGACAAACATGATCGAAAAATGCATATACTCAACGTCAGTGACACAAACCCTTTCTGATGGTGAATTATTACTAATATCTTATAACTGCCTATTGGCTATATCTGCCATTGTATTGGTTGGTGGAGCATATGTGTCGACCTCATGCGGGTGGTAGCTGGAGGGAGAATCTGAGGAGGCTCTCAAGGCTGCGGCCGAAAGCCGCGCAACGTGGGACCCCATTCCCTTGAGGTGAGCGGTAGACTCATGACACGCTCTGCGGCCAATTGGCCGTGCTGACCATGCAATTGGTGGTGATGCCTTACACTTACATCACGTCTGCAGAAACGGCGGTCTGGCAGGTGGTGGCGCTCACGGACGGCTTTTTATGGCTAGTGTGCCTATTGTTGCCTAACCCGTGTGACGTACATTCACTGTGGCTGGATTTGATCGTATTCTGTATGGCGTTTACACGCATTGACATGCGCGACTTCGGTCGATGTTTGTGCTTACGCACTATCAAGGGGCCAAGTCCTCTTTTACTGGTTCGCCAGTTATTTTGCTGTGGACTACGGTCCAGTTCCCAAATTTGCGTACCCTTCGGGGGGAGCGCATTAAAATGGTTGGCGCTCACCGTGCGCGGCGTGTGCGGAGCCGTGTACCTCCTCCACATTTTTTTTAATGTGGAAGAGCGAAGCCCGTGTATCTGGTATTTGATATAAATATTGTGAGCCTTTTCCAAGCGGGAAGGGATTAGTTAATAAGGAATTGACTGTTGTGAACCTGATACAAGTGGAATAAGGACAATTTATTGTTCTTAACTTTTATTTGAGCTCTGTCTTCGTGAACGGGGTTCTTTAGCTTATAAGACACTACCAACAGCTTTCGATTGCTCTCGCAAATATTCATTCTTCCAAGATACACCTAAAAGAACTAAGTTACTATACAAACACAACGTAAATAAGGGTCCTAACTAAGACGATCACGCCATAAATTTATTATACGGCCTATATTTGAACCTTTAGAAAGATCAATGTATGATTAATATACTGGTCACGTAAGTTAGATATACTTGTAAAACTTATAGAAATAGATTCTAAGGAAATAAAGGTATAAATATATATAGAAAGAGTGAAGAGATGAGAAGGGGGGGGGGTCGTTACAGTGAGAAAGAGATTAACCACAATCCAAAGAAGGTGTTTTACCCACACCTAGAGAATTAAGGAATTTCCACACATCAACTGGCGAAGAATTACTTATATTGCTATGGAAAAATGGGCGTTTTGCAGAAGGTACCATCTGATTGCATCTGTTTCTGGCCTTCTTAAAAGACAACCAGTTTTCCTCAGACCTGCTCCTCTTGAAACGGGCAAAGACTCGGTTTCGCCTGGTCATGGCCTTCCGTACCTCTTCAGTCATCCAGGGAGCTGGTGGACGTCGTAGTTTTACTTTACGTACAGGAGCATGGTTATCATACAAATACAGAGGGGGTTCCTCAGGGATCACATTTGGGTCCTCTGCTTTTCAATATCTTCGTCAATGACATCCCTAATTGCTTTTAGAACTCCATACCATTTATGTATGCCGATGATTTCAAATTAGTTGGTATCTGCGAAACTCTGGAGGGCATCGAACAGTTTCAAAGTGATGTTGACCGTATGGTAAATTGGTGTCGAAATAATGGTATAAACCTGAACATAAACAAGTGCTACCATATGAAATTCAGTAAAAATATCAAGTCACTAAACTCATCACACAAAATTAACGGCGTCATCATTAAAAAACAGAGGATATTCGAGACCTGGGGATAGTGTTCGATAAAAAATGAACCTTCGTTCCCCACATAGAGAATATTACAAAAAGGGCTTATAGAATGCCAGGCTTTATTTTGCGTAACGCTTAAGTGTTTAAAAATAATCATGTTAAGATCCTGCTGCACAACAGCCTCGTACGAAGCATAATTAAGTATTGCAGTGTATTATGGAGGCCACACTACGCGACACACTTCTTGCGATTGGAACGTCTGCAAAAAAAGTTCGTAGCAAATTTGGCCTATTGTAATAGGATTAACAAAAAAGTTCGGTCTTACGAAAAACGATTAAGTTTCTTTAAAATTTTATTCCGGGAAATTCAGAGAAATTTACTTGACCTGTCATTTCTTGTTAAATTTTAACCAAAAAAGTTTCTGTCCCCCTTGCTCCAAAAATTTAAATTTCGTGTTCCATTGAGAATTCCTCGCGCTCCCGTTATTCCGCTTTGCCCTACTTTTAGGAAATCTGTCTTAGGTGCAACCTCCCCAATTCCAAGGTTGTACAAATTGGTCAATGGACATAGTGACTTATTTGACATTCACGCCGACTCATTTGCCAAAATTAAGAAGTTCTAGCTTTAGCCTGGTCTGAAACCAACAAATAAATTATAGTTTTTTTTTACATATACTTATTTTCATTATTAGGTAATTATAATTTAACAGTGGTAGAGCCCCGCGGCAGCTTTTGCTGTCGCACGGATGGGCCGGCTCGAACCGGGGTGGTACCACGATCTCACAGAAAACCAGCGTGAAGTAGAGGTTTACATCTGCGTTTCGCTTGGTGAGTGCAGGTGGCCGGAGGCCCTTTTTACTGGTAATGAGGCATTCCATCATAGTCCTCACGGGTGACAACGCATCTACATTTAAATTTGTAACAGAGGATAGATGTAGATGTCTATGGGCCGCAGCAACCACTTACCATCAGGTGGACTGTGTGCTCGTTTGTCACCCTTATCCTATAAAAAAATATATATACTTCTTTTTATTCGTATTTATATAATCTTTCTCTATGCATGTGGTATTTACCTTAAGAGCCCTCTTACATTTCGGCGTTTCGCAAATTTAGGTATTTTACGCACCGAGCGGGCGGCGTGCTACGCGACCGATACTTTCTTTCATATCTATTCACTCGCTCGCACTATAACACTGTGAGTTTGGTGATTAAACGATCTTGATCTTCCATAATACAAAGATTTCTTAGGATGGACTTCAGTGGATGGAATATTTTTTGTGTGTTATTTTAATAATATCTTATTAATTTATTATTATATAATTATATAATTTATTATTTATTATTATATACCATTTTGATATATTATTCATTATTTATGAAATTTAGTGTCAAAATAAGTACACATAAATATTTTAATTGTTACGCCGTAATCGAATGTTAACCGGTAGAATAGTGGTATAAATAAATAAACGGTTGCAACCTGTTTTAATAAATATAACAACCAAATGTAACTAATATTTTTTTAATCGGTACCTACAGTCAATTACCATATTTTTCATTACAAAAATATTTGCTGCGACGGCATTGACCGAACTTTTCTCGAGTCGATAATTTCAGGCAGTAGGTAAACACTTTTCATAAAAAGCTTGTAACATGGGTAACATATTGAAAATCTAAAATTAGTCGTCTTTGTAAATTTTTAGTACTTTTACTGCATAATCTGGGCCAATACATATTATGGCAAGTATTCAGACATTTTTATTTGCTAAATGAAGCTGGCCTTGGATTTGGTAAAACCAGTCATTATTTTGATTTAATGTTACACTTGAATCACTTAATTTATAACCTTTAACTTTATTTTGTCGAAAGGCCGTGTCAAAATCTATTCCGAAAGCTGAAATAGGACATTTAACTTCAATAAGACCGTCGCTGTATAAACCATTAGGTGAAGCCCTCAAATAACAATGATCTAGGTCAATGAATAGACCACATTTTTCTGTAATAATATTTTCTTGTTTGCTTAATTGTGCCAATGCTACAGACTCGCTGTCCCTACCATGTTTAATGGAAGAGACGTGATCTAAATTATAACTATATAAAATAGTTTTAAACCGATCGATCAAAAATTGCGGTCGTAGTTGACGATGCTCTAGCATGCAGGCAATCGACGCACACTACGGTAGTATCGAAACGATGCAGCGCCCGAAATCAACGGACGCAGGTCCACCCTCGGCAAGCGCTCGCGCGTTAATTTATACAAAGGTACTCTGTGCGTTAATGATCGCAGATGGCCGGCGCAATGAAATATATAGTACTTTTATTTAATTAATTAAAATATAATAGTAACGATTTAAAAAGTAAAAATAATAGTATAGTTTAAGCAAATGTTGATGATTATTTTGGTATAAATTTTACGTCTAAGTGATGTAGAACTTCGGAAATATAGAGGCTTGTATCGAAGCTGTTTTGGTCGTTTTTTGAATTATGTCGATTTTTTTTTTCATAGTGTGAAAAGCATATAAGAAAAATGTATTCCATTATTATTAAAGTGTAGGATATTTGGGAGATAAAAATATTTTTTTTGATGGTCGATATTCAATAGAATCTACAAATTAGACCTCCCAAATCATGTCTTCGAGAGTTTTTGCCTAAACATGCATCGGAAGAATGATTATTACTGATTAAATAAATAAATTACCTAAATCCGATCAGAGCTTATTTGAGAAGAGAAAACGAACTATTTTACCAAGTAATTGTTATTTCAAGCAACGAACGATAAACATACAATTTCAACGAGGAAACCTCGTAATTTCGCGTTTTTTTGTAATACGCCTCTTAAACGATTGTTACACTTAGCTATATAATTAGTTCTTAAGCCATTTTGTTAAACAGAGTATAAACAAACATTGGTCAACCTTATTAAAGAAAATAAAAAAAATATTCTTATTTCAAAATATCTTAAAGCGATAGCTTTAATGAGAAGCATTCTGTGATTGTCAATATAAGGAAATCTTTATTAATGGAATCGATCGAATTAGTAGATTGCTATCCTTTTCGTGAGAGCTTTGGCCTTAAACTCGTGACGAATTTGTTCAAGATTTGCCACTTTCATTTTTAAACTCTGACGAAGAGTGCGCACCATTCTCACCCTCTTCTCCGACAGATTTTGCTGCCGTTTCAATCTCTTGTTAAGACTTCTTGGCGTACCCAGTAGCTGAAACAGAAAATTAAAATGTGTTAATCCCTTAAATCTATTAGCGGCCGTTATTGATCGCAAACAATAGATTTTCAATTGTGTTCATAATGTTACATGTCACCTATACCATATTCAGCAAAACAAAATATAAAATGTATACAAAGATACCAATGGCTCTCAAAAACAACGACAAATAATACAAATAATGTCAGCTAATAAGTCAGTGAGTAGTTCAGCTTCTTTTGCGTATAAAAATTTATAGGTAAAGATAACATACGCTACTGTTCAGTATCTGGTTTTAGCGTTTAATCCCTTAGCCCACTTGTATGACAGTTAGTTACCACCAGTTTTCATAAGCGACACAACACAATCACACACTTTTAAACACTTAAAACCAACCGTAAATTTGGTCGGTAGTTACATAACTACATCTTCAATCTGATGTCCATTTTTAGTTATTTTATCGTCCTCCTGGAAAAATATCACATATTCTCAATATTATTTAGCATTCACTAAAAAAATTTAACAGTTTGTCATTACATGATAACTATAACTTTTATATTAATTATTATCACTATTACTAATGTTTAGTTAGCAAGGCAATGAAAATTAAAGACGCACCGTATTTGCTTGTTCCATCACTAAATCATGAGGCTTAGGTCCTTCTATGTTTGTAACATTGTCCTGGAAAAATGTTACAGTTTTCAATTTTATTCTATATAAGTATTCAGTGTAAAAGATATAATGACTTTTAAATTCCCTTTTATCCTATCATAATCTATCATATTATAACTTGCACAATCTACTTAACACATTCATTGTCCGATTTTCAGACACAATAGTAAGACAATTGCAATTATATGTAGTGCACGGGACAGCGAAAGAGTTAAATTATGGTCAACTACTACATAAAAAACACTGCTAGAAGATTTAAAATAAGACCATATTTAAGCATACAAACCTTTATTGTATGCTTAAATATGGTATTGGAACAGCATTACGAAACAATTCAGTTCTTGTCCTTTTTCGGAATAATACATTCCTTTCAAAGTACCTGGATCAAAGTCGAGAGTATTTAGTAGGCTCCCGATTCTTCTTACCGGTTACTAAAACTCATTTTCTTTTTATTTCCGAATCAATTGGGAAACTGACAAATAAAAAAACATCAAGATGAATAAATTTAAACGATATAATATGCACATGTATATTAACACAATGACAAATATGTAGTTTAATACATAATAATACATTAGGTACTCTCACCGTAATTGTAAGCAATACGACCTCATTGCTCCTCCACTCTACCTCGGGTAATTATAAACTTTAGCTGGCAACATATCTTTGAGGTTATAATATCGCTAATAACGATAATATCATTATAATTTATAAAACAAAATGACCGCGAACTTCGCTTTAATTAATAATTTCACGTAAATCTTGATTCAGAAAGTTATTTAAATACATATTTATGAAATAAATTTACTTATGCGTGAAATATAATGCCTTCAATTTTTCGTTTACTGCGGCTTTTACTGCCCATAACACTGCACGATACCATGATAAACATAATATATTAAACACTCACGCCTGTCACCCAGAGGGGTAGGCAGAGACTATGGACTTCCATTTGGCACGATCCTGACACACCTCTCTCGCTTCCTCCACATCCATATACCTACGCATACACGCTCGTCGGTTAAAGGTACTCTTAATTTGGCCCATTTTCAATATATCGCCAATTTGGTCGATAAACTTTCGCCTAGGGCGACCCTTCCCGACTCTGCCATTCACCTCTGCAACATAAATTTGCTTTGTCACTCTTTCCTCATTCATTCTTTCTACATGACCAAACCACCGAAGCATTCCTTCCTTAATCCTAGTCACAACATCATCTTGCAAACCACACTCTTCTCTTATTTAACAATTTTCACTCTGTCATTCAGATTCATCCCTAACATACTCCTTAATGACCGCATTTCTACAGCATTTATTCTACTCTCGTGCTTCTTCTGCCACACCCAACTTTCACTACCATACATTAAAGTAGGCACTAACACAGCATTGTGAATTGCCATACGTGCCTTTTTGGACACATTCTGACTTTTCACAATAGAGTATAGAGCCCCATTCACTCTATTTCCTGCATTCACTCGTCGTTCTATATCCTTATCATATCTACCATCCCTGCTTAACACACATCCCAAATACACAAACTCATCTACTTGCTCTACCAACTCCCCTTCTATTCTTATTTCACATATCGTTTTACTTTCTTCTCTTTCAAAAACCATAACTTTCGTCTTACTTGCGTTCACTTTCATTCCCTTTTCTTTTAATGTCCTGTTCATTAATGTAACCATCATTTGCAACTCGACTGCCGACGACGCAAGTATGACTTGATCATCGGCGTACAAAAGGCATTTGACGGTTAACTCACCCATTCTTAACCCGCATTCTTCTACTTTCAAATTTTCCAAACAACTGTCCATAAATAGGTTGAACAGCCACGGGGAAGCCACACAGCCCTGTCTGACACCTTTATGGATGCCAAACCAGTCCGAGTAGGCCCCGTTGATCCTGACACAAGCACTAGAGTCCCTATATAGAGACTTCAATGCCTGTATCAAGCCAATGCTCAACCCAAATGAGTTCAGTGTTTGCCATAACACATCCCTGTCCACTCTGTCATAAGCCTTCTTGTCAAGTCTATGAACGCACAAAAAACTTTTTGGTTTTTGGCCAAAAACTTCTCCGCGATCATGCGCATGGAAAAGACCTGATCCGTACATCCCATTCCCTTTCTAAATCCCGCTTGCACATCCCAAATTTTTCCATCAGTTTCTTTCATAACTCTTTCAATTAGTACCTTAGCATACAGTTTTCCCACAATTAGCATACAGTTTTACCATGATATGGTATAAAATCAAATAATTTAGCAAATTAAAATGTTCAATTTTCGAGTTTTATTTGCAAATATTTTTAAATAAAATAATAAACATTAAAACTCAGTGACAGTTCTGTACAGTCTGCCACTAAATTTAATGCCAAACGGCTTATTAGGTCGAATGAGTATAAGGACAACAATATAGTAGCTATATCTCTTTCTTACACGTACTAATATGATATATGCGCCCTTTGTTATGAGAATGAAAAAAAAAAATTAACCCGCTCTCTATTGGATTCTCTGTCTACGAGTATTACTGATTTTGACATTATGACTTAAAAGACAAGCATCCAAGCCGAAAAATCTTGATAAAAAAATTCTTTGATATGGTGAAAAGGGTTACCAGTTTAGTGCTTTAACGGCTAAATCTAATAATTTAAGTCGCCTATAATGGCATTTAGTGGCTACTAGATTTTAGGGGACTTTTGTAAATACACTAACTGTATTATACGGAGTCGAACTCCCGTAAATATAAAAACTAAAAGAGAATATAATTAATTACTTACGATTGTTGTCATTCGCTGAAACTCCAGCTTCTTTTTTGTTAAAAATAAATATTGTAGAACTAGTACAAGTGTTCACCCAAATCATAAAAAACTAAAAGAGTATGCCAAAGTTATGAGTAATAAAATATGGTTATGAATGAATACTAAAAGAAATAAATCTTTGTATGATTTAATTAACATAATTATGTGACTGGGTGACTTTTTTACAGTGAGGATAAAAATAGGGCGTGTTGCAGCAACATGAACGTGAACAGTGTTTAGCCCGTCAGTCAGTATATATAAAGGTACTCTGTGGTCAGAGCATATATATGACATATATTCCATGGTGTGTAGGGTTCATGGGCAAGGGCATTACAAATTTATTGATACTTGCCATGTGTAAAATAAGATGCACTTTGAATATTGTTATTTTAAATCGCTTTTTCAATTAAAAAAATCAAAGTTTACTTCAAAGAAAATCGAAAAATATTTTGCCTTAGTCTTCTACTTTGTTAACGACCTATTATTTCTCTTTCAGTAAATATGCGATATGGTAAAGAAAATAATAAGAAAGGAGTAGAAAGCAAAATGGATTTATTAAAGGGATTGATATTACAATCTACTACTTTAACAATTTCAGTTTAAAAAGGAAGATTACTTTGCTTTAAATTTAGATATATTTTTCCTAGCACCAGCACCAGTTTCAATAATTTATTTATTTTATGTTATTTAATAAAAAATAAATTTATTGTTACTTTTGAGTTATTAATAAATATTTTAAGATCGTGTGAAGATCGGCTGCACGGAGGAGGCTGATATGGTGGAGCCTGCCTACTTTTCCCATTTTGTTAGTGAGATAAAAGACCTACCTATCTCACTGACAATTAAACTATGGTCAGTTTTCATGTTCAGTCACTATTCACATGCTTACCTATTGAAGACTACATCTCAATCCTAACTAGAAAGCTATAAAATAACAGCATACCTACAGAATATGCAGTATTACTCAAAAACTGCATCACATCTGGCTATTTATTGTGGAAGGAAGAGTTCTACAAGAAAGTAGATGGTGTGGCGATGAGCTAACCTGTATCTCCCGTAGTCGCCAACAAATATGTCGGCGAACACATGGAGGACTTCGAGGAGAAAGCCCTTCTTACTGCTCCTGTAAATCCAAGATTCTACAAGCGGTAAGTAGACGATACTTACACAATTTTACCATCTGACAAAGTAACTGTATTTTTATATCACCTTAATTCCATAAACTCTAAAATACAATTCACAATGGACTTAAAGGCAAACAATTCTTTAGGTTTCCTAGATGTTTTAGTCATCCGAAAACAGAAAACTAAACAGTATTGGTCACACTGTGTATTGGAAAAAGGCCCATACATGACATCGGGACGCAAAACACCTCAGTCTCCCCCCCCCCCCCTCTACGTTGTCCATGGGTGATATAAAGCACCCGAAAGTTGGGAGTTAAGAAGTTTACTTAATTCGATAAAATCCGTAAAAATTAGTTTCATTTAATCATTTTTTATCTCATTAAAAAGTATGTAATTACTACCATAGTTATAATCTTTATATTTAAAAATTACGTGTCACGTTGTTTGTCCGCGATGGAATCCTAAACTACTGAACTGATTTCAATGAAATTTAGGACACTGTATGCATTTTAGTCCAACTTGAGAGATAGGATAATTTTTATCCCGATAAATGATCCTCAAAATTTTTTATTGCGAACTTAAGGATTTTTATAGGAAGGGTCATTGGAAATGGCAGGACAACGTCTGCCTGGCGAGCTAGTAGAATTATATATCTATAATACAAATAAAATTAATTTCGCCCAATGAGTGTCATAAGAAGCAAATAAAAGAAAAATTATCCAAAATCCCAGAAAGATCTCATAGCTACGATAGATAACGGTCTCATTTAAAAGTGTTAGTATTCTGTGGATAGCGTTATATATAACCATCTCGTTTACGCCAGGCGTAAAATTACAAGACCAGATGCGTGGAGCTGCGTCAAAGGTGTTAGACGTCTGACTTGGTATTGCTGTTGCCAATCGGCCTACTAACTGTGGTGATTAAGGCAAATTCTTGCTTCAATGGGAGAGGTACATTTTTTACGGGCTGATGAAATTAATGCAATTTTTTTTGTTGGTTAGATTGTAGAAATATTACGATTTGATGTTGGTGGTTTTATCTCTGTTTAGTGGGTTTTGGAAAATTTTATTGGCAGCACAGCTCATATATGTCAATGTCACGATAAAATAAATTTGATTGATACAGCTGTTGAGTGGATTTTTGCTCCCACCCGAACCCCTAATATACCGTTATTAAAGATTTATTTATTTCTAGAAGTTCGTATTAATCATTGATAAAATTTTCATAGTTTTTGTAACTGATCGTATCAAAAAGATGTCTCATCAGACTGGTATTCAAGGTACTTATGAAAAACTTTATCTATAATATTTCACCGTTAATCTTTATTATTAGAATTAAGATAGGAATAGTTTATGAGAGTAGGTAAAAAAAAAATTGTGTCCATTCCACTCTAAGTCTTATAAATAAAATTATCATATAGATTTAAAAAAAGTTTCCGTAACTGTTTTCATTTTTATTTTCCTTTCAAACAGTTAAATAATTCAATATACCTTGATAATATTTTTATATACACTATTATGTAAAGATGCAAACATTACAGCAAACTACTTAACAACAAATAATATGTTAAAGTTACAAAAATAAATAATATAGAATATATTGCATATTTCTTGATTATTATAAGTATGTTTAAATTGTCATTGAATAAACTTTTTCTGAATTAATAGAGCTCTGATTAAAAAACATTTACTTTCTTGACATCTTGTAATAATCACAGATACAGATGTGCCAACTCGGAAAAATTACATATTAAAATTCACCCATCTTGAGTATAAACTCTTAAAGATGTAGGTATATAAGCTATTAATAGTATAATTATCACAGTCAACATATTCTTAAATAAATTAAAAAATTATCAAATGCAAAATATTTTGTTTTAGTTAACTGTTAAATTTGTCGTTAATTTAAAATATCATGTATCTTACAACTTAAACATCCTTTTCGGGTATTACAATAATAGACTGTGACTTATATAACTATATCGATCATAATTAATCAAAATATTAAATAAATTAAATTACATAACTTAGATATTATGAAATTCTAAATAACAAATTGTTTTGGTCGTAGCTAAATACTATTTGAAAAATAAATCACACACACAACAAACGAATCACTCTCTTTCTCTCTTTTGCTGGTTCATTTGATCCGTACATGTACAGCAGCCTAAATTAAGTTAGGGAGATCCAAATCGACAACTCAAGTTACTAACTCGAGTTAAACGCAACTAGAGTTAGTAACTTGAGTTGACCCATCACTAATCACAGAGTACTTTTTTATATAGGGAATGTAGTCATGATACAGATAGCTAGTGATTTATGTTCATTATATTCAATTTGTATTTATTCCCTATTCATTTTTTAAATTTATGTATAAACTTAAACACACTATACTTTGATTTTTGTTATAATTACCTCACATTTGCAAATTTTAATTTTTTATTTACTTTTTTATGTACGTCACTTATCATTTTTTTAAATCTGATTTTTTTAATTTTATTATAAGTTAAAAGACAAACTTGAAATTCTATTTCCAGCTAACGCAGAATTAAAGAAATACTTCACTAAGTGCAGGGATGGCAAAATTCGTGTTCTGAAAGTCAGCATTGACAATGGTACATATAATATTTTTTTGCAAAATAAATAAAATTTCTTTTTATATTCATTTATGTTGCTTGAATTATGTTTTAATTTCAGAACAGTTGACACTATCCAAATACCAGCAGGTGAAAGGTTCCTGGGAGCATGATTTTGATAAATATGTACCCCCTTTAGTAGTAGATGATCTTCCTTGCTACATTTTATACAGGTAACACTATATAATAATTATTCAATTTTTAATGTGGTAGAGCCACAATGTTATCCCTGCACCATGAATGGATGGACTCAACCGAGGAAAGACCAATGTTAAACTGTTATTTTACACTGGTATTTATTATGTCTATCACAGTGTAACAGTTTAACGATGCTGTTTTTCACATAGTGAGTGTAGAGAAGCAAAGACCTTATTTGCTGGTAACAAGGCATTCCATCTTAGTCCTAAGGGGTGACAATGATTCTTAATCAAGGATAGATGTCCATGGACCGCAACACCCACTTACCATGGGGTAAACTGTGTGCTTGTTTGTCACCCTTAATCTATAAAAAAAAAACTGTTAACTGTTGATCAAATTAATTACTAGTTTTTAGTTAGCTATAATTTTGAACCATAAATATGTACTCTATGGCAAATCGATTATAAAATTGGCATGGTACCATTATCGGAGTTGCATTTACTACTTCATATGTTACACTTGCACAAACACTGTATCTGGTAAAATGACATAAAGCACATTGTGAAATGTTGTATTCTACTCATAAATGTTACAGTATTTTTTTTATAGGATAGGGTGACAAATGAGCACACAGTCCACCTGATGGTAAGTGGTTGCTGTGGCCCATACACATCTACATCTAGCCTCGTTTGCGAATCAAAATGCAGATGCATTGTCACCCATGAGGTCTAAGATGGAATGCCTCTTTTCCAGCAAAAGGGGTCTCCGATTCTCTACTCTCCTTATACGAAACACAGCAGTGTTAAGCTGCTATTTTACGCTGGTATTCTGTGAGAGCGTGGTCGTTCCCCGGTCGAGCCGACCTATTCGTACTACAACTATACTACTAATATAGCTGCAGCATGGCTCTACCACGTGTCAAAATGGAACGAATTAAGCAACTTTGTCAAATGTGTGTTAATGTTAGTGGTCAATGATTTGAACAGCATGTGGTATGTATTTATGGCACAATAAAGTGTCATTGCATAAATAGTGTAGCTTAACCTGGGGGTTCATACATCTAGCAAAATTACATTATGTTACATCCATATACTATTGGAAGTTACTAAATATGCAACCATATGGTGGTAGCATAGGCAACATTTCATGCCATGAATAATGTAATATTGACTATTGGAAAAGCCAGAATAATCTTAGGTTTCTGATAGTTGTCAATATCAAAAACCTAAGACTAATTGTGTACTCCAGAAGTAAAGTACGAGACGCAGATTTAAAAGTGTGAGACGTTCCGGCCAAGAGTGATTAATACTAATGCTCCCTAAATGGGGGAGGCCCATGTCCAACTGTAGACTTTTATGAGTTTTTTTTTATAGAATTAGGGTGACAAACGAGCACACAGTCCACCTGATGGTAAGTGGTTGCTGTAGCCCATAGACATCTACATCTATGTGACTAAGATAGAATGCCTCTTTTCCAGTAAAATAGGTCTCTGGTTCTCTACACTCACTGTATTCTGTGAGAGCGTGGTCCTTCCCCGGTCGAGCCGACGCATTCGTGCTACAACTATACTATTAGTATAGCTGCAGCATGGCTCTACTACGTAAAAAGAGGAAAAACAAAACTACAAAGGGATATAATAAAATCACAAATGTATATATAGCATATATGTATATATTGATACCCATTATACACATACAACTCAAGCAATAAGATCGCGACATCAAAACCTTTATGTTTATATATATGAAAATTTAAAAACTATACCTCTGTTTTTATGCATATTATGAAAGATCAAACAAGTCTGAACAACTCTCAAAGAATAATAATTCTTGACTACTTCAAGAACAACAAATATTTTTATACATTTAAAAAATTCCAGGTTTGACTCAACAAATTCCGTCGGTCATGAATGGTTGCTCCTTAGCTGGTCTCCAGACAGTGCTCCAGTCAGGCAAAAGATGTTGTACGCATCAACGAAGGCCACGTTAAAACAAGAGTTTGGAACAGCTCATATAAAAGATGAAATGCATGCCACCAGCAAGGTAATTTAGCCATTAACCACCCTTAACATGAGCATTTAATGCATAGGAGTGGTTGAAGGAGGTATTAGTAGTAGAGATCTTACTGAGGTTCGATACCGATTCCGAAAGTTCAGAACTTCCGATTAATATTGCACTTCCGGTTCTGATTTCGGTTCCGTTAAATTTTAATCGGAAGTAGACATGCGCGTCGCGCCGGCGCCCCCGCGCCACGCCGCGCCCTGACCGCGCCGCGCCGCGCCGACAAATCCGATCGGCGCGCCGAGATGCAACGCGGGCCGGGCGCGCGGGCGCGGGGTCAATGAAACCGTGCAATTATTTAAAAAATCAAAAATTAAAAAAAAAAATGTAAAAAGATCGTAAAAATCGTTCGATATCGCTTACAAGAATTGAAGCGAGCGGCGGAAATAGAACAAATTAATTTTTTACAGTCTCTGTAACGCGTATCAGAACATTTGGAGATGGACGAGAATGAGCCAATTATTGATGATGAGGGGTCAGAGTCAAATTCAATTTCAGGACTACAAACAAGCGATGAATTTGGTTACATGAATCATGTACCAATACCAAGTATCAAAACATCTTCGCTAACCCGCTGGCATAGTTTGCTAGCTATGCTAGAAAGTCTAGCACACTTTTGCAACAGAAATCCTGTTAATCATATCTTGTCATAGATCTGTCAACATGATTTAAAAATTTACCAGCAAGAGTGGAACTTGTTAGAAGATCTTATTCGATTTTACGTAAATTCCGTGAGGTCATGGAAATACTATCGACACAAAAGATAGCTTCTCTTAATTTGGCCCTGGTGTTTAATTTGGAAATTAGAGATATCCTCAATTCTTTGGCTAACACTGAAAAATAATATGTTAGTAAAATTAGACAAAAGATTCCTAATTACTGATAAAATTGTAGTTGCGGCACTGTTGGATCCTCGGTTCATAAATTTAAGTCAGATTGATTCGTACCTCGAACAAAAAAAATTCTACTCCTGCTGAATTTCTAGCAGAGTACATAAAAAGATAGGTCAATATTTCAGGTGAAACCACGACGACGGCCACATATTATTGCTAGTTCTTCCAATGAATCTGTTTTGTCAAAGCTTTCGAAAACACACAGCTCCAGCGGCACCTCCTTTATTTTCACTTCTACTGACTGTAATGAAGCTGATCAAGAATGCTGGAGGTACTTGGCAGCTGCTAATTCTTGTGATGTTAAAGTCGAGGACATTTTTAATTATTGGCAAAATAAGAAAAAAACATTTCCGCTCTTGAGCGAACTTGCGAGGATAATGCTGGTAATTTCTGCTACTAGCACGCCAAGTGAGCGCGTTTTTTCTATAGTGGGATTAACTGTGACTGCTAAAATATCTAGACTAAGCCCAGTACGCGTTAATAAAATTATTTTTATTCATAATAATTATACATTCTGCAAGAAACACAATTTTAATTTCCTATAATTTGTGCCAAAACGAAAAAGATGTGCTTTTTCGTTTTTGCACAAATTATAAGGTATAATTAATTAGAACTTGTTTGGTTTGTTTTTATTTTGAGAAATTAAATTTGAATTCCGATCCAGGTCTATGTTTTACTGGTTACTACCTTATTTTAAATAAATGTTTATAAAAAAATTGACAAAAATACGGCCACGCCGGCGCGGCGTCGCCACGCCGACCATAATGGGTCGGCGCGCCGCCGCCGCCAAATTCTTGCTTGGCGCGCATGTCTAACGGAAATTATATATCGGAGGTCGAAGCACAGTGGTGGCTGCGGCTGCGATCAGCGTGTACAAACAATTTTATACTTGTCGCCTCTGGAACCTCCCCCTCCCCCCTGCTTTCTGTCGATTACTCTTTAACTTGATGTTTGGTTTCGTATTTGACACTTCACTAAAATCAAGTGCCATTTGGAATTGTCTCAATGAAGTTTCTGGGAATATGACAAAGTGTTAACTATGTGAGAAGATATACTCACGAAAGGGAAGTACGATTACTTCATTAAAAAGTCATTTATAGTCTTTGCATGCCACTAAATTCGAAGAATTCAAAAAATTTTAAACTGAAAAGAAAAATACAGTGCAATACCCTTAACACATTTCTTCTGCCTTCACCTCCGATTTCGGTTCCGGTTCCGACAAACAAAATTTAAAAACTCCGCTTCCGAATCCGGTTCCGATATAACCACTTCCGTACATCCCTAATTAGTAGTGTTAACAGCACTGAATTTCTTTCCTTATTCTTTTTTTAATAGTATTATCGATTTTAATAGTAGCAAAAATCGTCTTTGTATTATTTAAAAGGTGTATGGCATAGTATACCAACAGAGCTGTTCAATCCACACAATGGTGGACTAAAATCTAGTCTCATGCTGGAAAGCAGCAATACTAGTGCATGGGTTTCGGTATTGCATTCACCAAACCACATGCTCAGCACATGTAGTTAAACTATAATATGTACCAATTAATAACAAAACTACCAGACTCTCGAAAGAAAGCAGCTATATGATGTATCAGCGCTACTATAATATAAGCAGCTATATAATGTATAGCTTACAAGACATTATCAGTATATAATATATAATTACAACTGAAGACGTAATTTTTTCTGCTCATGCATCCATTGTCATCATCATTGCAGCCCTTCATCTTCATCTTCAACATAGGCCTCCCCCAAGGAATGCCATGAAACACGGTCCTAAACCAACTACATCCATCCACGTCCTGCATGTTTTACCAAGTCGTCACTCCATTTAATAGGAGGTTGCCCTACACTTCGCCTACCAGTACGAGGCTGCCATTCGAGAACCTTTTTCCCCCATTGGTTGTCGGTTCTTCGAGTTATATGGCCAGCCCATTGCCACTTCAGCTACTAATCTGTTATCACTACTAATCTATATCCAGCAGCAAATGCCACTTGTGGGCCACCTGTATAGTTTTTCGTCTATTTTACTGAGGAAAATCATGCATTGTGATGTTTGAGCCTTCTGTAATTATTAATTGTGTGCAAGTAGATTGGCCACTTTTTTAAGAATTGAATATTCTTGGAGAGCGGTTTTATAAACTAACATAATGATGATGATGACAATGGTATTAATAATGAAGTTTCATATTATTTACAACTTAATAAGATTTTAGACATTTTAACACTGGTCATAAAACTTTATTTCTAAAAATATAAGTATAAAGGAATGGCCTACTCAGTCTGGGATCTTACTTGCATACAAAGCAATAAGTATAGTTGAAAGTTACATTTTAACAGCCTTTACATTTTTTATAAAAATAGATGTAATGAAAAAGTATATTTTATAATAATTACAGGATGAAGTCTGTCTTAAAGGATACAAAGCACATTTAAGTGGTGTAAATGCACCAGCACCACTCACTGATAGGGAAGAAGCCTTGAAAGAACTCCAACACAATGAGCATAACCCTAATTATGGCACAGATTCAAGGTAAGTATTTAATGATTTAATTTAAATGGCAAATGCTGTAATGATAATACTCATTACATTACATTAAAACCTCAGTAATGAATGAATGAACAAGACACATTCATATGGATGAATGACCATTTTATCAAAACAACAACATATAAATCTTAAAAATATTTTTGTTACTAATCAAAATTAGTAAATTTTCATTAAAATACAATTACGAAAAAACTTACGAGGTTGCAATATTCCCAACCATACCCATTAATCCATTGAAATGCTAAAACATCTATTGGTTTCAAGAATGAATTTTGAAATGACCCAGTTAATTTTTTTTCCCACTTTTGATTTCACAAATATAATAATTTACAAATAATATACTTTGAAGAGCCACTCTGCAGCTATATTACGGTTGAAACACAATTGGGTCGGCTCGACTGGGGAAGGACTACGCTCTCACAGAATACCTGTGTAAAATAGCAGCGTAATGCTGCTGTGTTTTGTATGGTGAGAGTAGAGAACCGGAGACCCTTTTTACTGGAACGAGGCATTCCATCTTAGTCCTCATGGTTGACAACGCATCTGCATTTTGATTCTTGACGAGGATAAATGTAAATGTCTATGGACCTTAGCATCCATTTACCATAAGGTTTTGTCTCGTCTGACTCCTTTGCCACCCTTATTCTATTTAAAAAAATGTAAAATTGCCTAACCCATATTATTTACAGACAATCAACAATGGGTGGAGTTGCATTCCCTATCACTGAAGCGGCGAAGCAAGGCATTATTGATCTTCAACATGGTTCCTACAATTATTTACAATTTAAAATAGGTAACCAGATAATATTTAAACGAAATATTACTTAGGGCTTGCACTCATCACTTATTTGCTAATCCATAGTGCATGATATAGGACAAAGCGCATCGTATCAAAATAATTAAGTTAATCATCTATCGGCATCACTCTTGTCTAAATGAGTAAAATTCATATTTTAATTCAAAATTTATTTCATTCATTCGGAATAATGTAATTTCTTTTCTGTTGTAAATAATTGCACAAAATGCATTTAAACGTAAAAGATATACTCTTCTTCATAAGCCCATAAAAGCCAACTACTGGTCATGGTTCTCAACCTTGTATAAGAAATCAGATGTTTCTTACCTTACTATAACGAGATGATCATACCGGCTACACCTATATATGGGTAGTCATAGATGGTCATATCATATCCCATAGTCGCCTCATAATGTCCTCTGAAGCGAAATTCGGTCACGGCGGCCTAACTCCACGGAGACTAGCACACACGACAAAAAAGCATAATCTTAGCGGTTAATTTGCCTTAAATGTTAATACTTAAGGAACAGAAACATAATAAATAAATGCTCATTATACTATATAATATATATATATAAACAAGTTTGATTGAAATTTAAATTCATAAAACCATGTGTTGCCAGGACAACTCTGTGAAATAAAGACGCCTCTCTCGCTTCCTCCACATTCATATACCTACGCATACACGCTAAATGTACTTTTCCAAGTTGTAATACACAGAAGCAGACTGCATCGCACCGTATAACTGTGGTCACAAAAATTTACCTGAATACGTTACGCTGCGTCTCGCAGCTATTCGACCGAATACGCGCGAATCTTTAGTCATTATTCAAATAACCACGTTTCTCACTATGAGAATTAATTAGGCACATCTTAAAAGTACATAATTTTTATATAACACATTATAAGTTTTAATTTTTAATATAGTCAATAAATAACATTATTACTAAATATGTGTTGATGCAAGGGATGAATTTGTTTTTATTTTGTTTCTAATGTTATTGATCAAGTTTCTAACTTTGTTCTTTAACTTCTAGAGGGTACTTACTTACATAATATTGAGAAATAATGAGATAGATTACAAATTACAAATTTTAGATTACAATTATTTAATGTAATGTTAACTGAAAATTGTTTGCTGCAATCACATTGACACAAACTTTGTTATGGCTGTTTCATTTGGAATTAGAAATTTAAACTTATTCACTCCTTTCCAGATATAGATGAAGAAAAGATCCATTTGTCAAAAGCGGCTGTGATACAAACAACAGAGTTACCTAGACAAGTGCCAAGTGATCAAGCAAGATACCATCTATTTATATTTAAGCATACACACGAGGGTGATTATTTAGACAGTGTTGGTAAGACAATATAAGAAATATTAATTTTATTTATAACTTTAAGTGTTTGTAAAAAAAAATGGTGACCATTTTTTCGCTTGCTGTTTCTTGCTGCTTCTTCCTAAGACAGAGGTATTTTCCGAGCCGATTTTCAATAAGTATTATGTAATAATCTATACTGAATAAAAAATATTATATTCTATTCTTTAATATCCAATATTTTGGCTATGGAAGGTAAAGAGGAAATCATCCGTCGGACAGTGTGTTCAGCCCACGGATAGGCCAACGTCTCCTGTGTAGTATGGAACTTGTTATATTATATATGCAGAGTCATTCAGAAACGTCGTTTGTCGTTGATTCAGACTTCATTTTTATACGCTTGTGGCATTTTCTCCAGACAAAAGTTTCTAAGAGGCACACTAATCCTTAACGTTAATTTGGAGGAGTCACGTCTATGAAGTCAACACTTCGTCCTCCTCGTGCTCTAATCCAAAGCCCCGAAAACCGTCAGCTCGAATTACAAAACCGTCAGTGCCTAGAAGATTGCAATACAGTGGACGACATGATGACAAGCTTGTGGAAATTGTCCATGCAGTCGGGACTAAGTTCTGCAAGATCCGTCTTGGAGAAGAACCCAAAAACTCTGCGATCACTTTCTCATGGCTGTTAGACAGGAAATGAAGCTGCAGTGTTAAGCAAATATGACAGCATACAGGCATCTGAATAGACAGGTCTCAATGCATGTGACGAGACTTACTCAAGTTCAGTACAGATCGTATTGAAGAAGCTGTTGAGTGGAACCAAGGATCTAATCTTTACCAGAGATCTGTCTGCCGGAAAGGGCCAACTGTCGAAGCTGAAGATTGCATGTGGTAGCATCGTTTCGTACGCCAATTCCTCGACTTCCAGCCTTCCGAACAAGGCGGTTTCCGAAAAGGATTGTGTCATAGGCCACATACATACATTTCGGAAAGTTTTACAAAAGACCGAAGAGTATAATCAGCCAATATGTCGTGCCTTTGATTTCGTCGAAATTTGGGCGATGCTACGGTGCTTGCAGCGGTGCTAAATTGACTATGGATATATAGAATTGCTGAAGTGTTTAAACAGTAGAGCTACGATGGCTATCCGAGTACAAAACCAGAGTATGAAACCTACCCAATTGCAGATTTCCCATAAATCTGTGTATACAGATTTTCAATCATTTCAGTTCATTTCAGATATCTATTGAAGCTATTAATATCTTGGCAGAGCATGACTATTTTGGTAAATCCTCGTTACAATGGAATATCGTTCTGTTGTGGGCTTTTTTTTTAAAAAAAACGTTACCTTCACACTAGTATTCTCTCCTGTATCGTGGCAGTTCACATACATAAATTTCACAAGGACAAACATCCAGACCCGGAACAATTATTTGTAGGCCATACAAATCCTTGTTCCGTGCGGGATTCGAACCCGCGGGCCTTTTACTAGACGATTGTTTTTTCAGTTGACAGAATACATCCCCTATAGTGTTTTTTTATTTATTTTTATGCTCTTATCAAGATCATGCTGCTGTCTACCTCGTATTTCAGTTTCCCTCTATCGCCTCTTACGACGTCCACGGGATGATATGAATTCGTGGATTCCCTTACGTCGCCACTACACGCCAGAGGATATATTTATTCATCTTATTTGCCAAAAATGGAAAATGTTGTGTAATTTCAAATTATCTACAGAATATTTTTAAAAGTCGATCTTTTTCATTGCAATAGGATGCATTATTCTGCAAAGAAGAATGCATACTCATGCGTAAAATTTCCTTTTTTCAGTGTTCATTTACTCCATGCCTGGATACAGTTGCAGTATAAAAGAAAGAATGTTATATTCAAGTTGCATTGGAACCTTCTTAGAAATAATAGAAAAGTTGGGTGTTGTAATTGCTAAGAGAGTAAGTTTATTGATCCATTAATTATTTGTAAAATTATATTTTTTTATTAATACACACATTTCAGGTTTTATTTGCATACACATATACTAAAGGTAGGCAGAGATTACGAATTTCCACTTGACACGATCCTGACACACTTTGCGCTTCTTTCAAATCCATATGTTTGCTCATACATGCTAGTCCGTTAAGGGATATATTGAAGATGGGTCCTTAGTTTGACCCATATTCAATATATCGCCAATTGGTCGAAATGTTACTGTCTCGGACGTCCCTTAAATCTTTCCAAGGTCTTCGACGGTGTTCACCAAGAGATATCATTCAGGAAGCTACAGCATTATGGTGTAAAGAAAGCAGTGCTTAAACTTATTAATTCATATTCAAGTAATAAAACATAGAAAGTTATTGCAAAGGTAAATGCTCTTCCCGTTCTCCTGTATTTATGGGCGTTCCTCAGGGCTCATTTCTCGGTCCTTTACTGTTTTTAGTTCATATTAATGACTTTCCGTACCTTGTAGGTGATAACCGTGACAATCTGACAAATCTAATCAATTGACATTTAAGACATCCGCTTATATTTGATACTGATATACTTATTTACACAATACAATGAAATCAAACTTCAAGTCATAGACAAACAGCGATTCGTGTTAGTTACGTAATCGCACTACAGCATATTTTACGTCTCAATTTGCCGGTCAATAACCTGTTTGTCGACGTTGGACTTACTAAGTCGGAAAAATTATATATGTTACTAACTTATTCAACAGCTTCGAGCATAGTGTTTCCAGTAACTATCTATATGCGCATGAGACTATAGACTTCTTCGCCTTGCCCATTCTAACCTTAAAATCTACCTGTTGGTTAACACTATTAGGTCTTTAAGCATAGCGCTTAGTGTTTCAGAGATTCTGCCATGACGATTATATCGTCGGCAAATTAATAAATATTGTTGTATTCGCCATTAATGGAATCCCTGCATAATATGAGCCAGTTCTTGGACTTTGGAATCAGATCCCCTATATCCAATTTTCAACGCTCTCAGCTCATCCCCTTAACATTTACCATATGTTTACAATAATGTAGTTGAATATTTTTTTTAATATTTGACGTGTTATATGTAATAGTAAACTTTTCGTAATTGTGGTATTCTACTAAAATATGCATAAAGGTCTTATGAATTTCGTTTCAGTTGGAAATCGATGACGGGAAAGAGTTGACCGAAGAATTTTTGTACGACGAAATACATCCGAAAAGAAACCTCCACAGACCGGCTTTTGCGAAACCGAAAGGTCCGCCGAACCGCGGAGCAAAGAGGATTACAAAATCGCAAACCACTCAA
This sequence comes from Parnassius glacialis, assembly GCA_033319125.1. NCBI lineage: Eukaryota > Metazoa > Arthropoda > Insecta > Lepidoptera > Papilionidae > Parnassius > Parnassius glacialis. The sequence goes on from JAVANC010000021.1 coordinate 33,589,874, forward strand.
TAACTTAACATAACCAATATGGATTTACATAAGCGAGCTTAAGCAAAATAGTATTATCTTCCAAAATGCAATATTATTAACGGTATTAAGAATTGTCAAAAATTATAATTTACAAATGTTGTAACGTTGTGCAGCGAGTCCTGATACAACGTAACTATTGCGCTTGTAAAAAAAAAAACAGGAGTTTTTTTTAAATATTTAAATTATAAAAATTTGTTTATTTTTTATTTATATAATGCTTTGATTCAATCAACTATTGATAGCATTTAAAGATAAGTTATTTCAATGTTTTATAGTTACTCCCTGTATTTGTTGTTTAAAAGTTAGGGAAGTTCTTTAAACAATATAAAAAAAAGGAATGGCGATCTTTTTAAACTCTTGTGATGTGAAAATAATTAGATTTTAGAATTTATGCGAAAGAAATCCGAAAACTCCAATAAAAAAAATTGTTTTAGTCAGTAAGAATATTTTTTATACCTTAAAATAATTTTATATCAATTCGTAATCTATACTTTTAATACCTTTATGGAATGACGTGCCGTTAATGTTACTTGGTTTTTATATGCGGTTGTTTAGTTATTAACAACACTATTATATAATGAGATTTGTTAATACAAAAATTAAAGCTAAAAAAACTTACTTAAAGATGTCTAAATTTGCGTTTAATTTCGATACTTGCTGTTGTAATAAATAGTAATTAATCTGTAATTCTTTAACAAGTGATTTTGCAATATTGAAAGTAATGTAAAAAATATATTTTTAATAAAAAAACAATACGAAATAAAATATTAAATTGCAATAAATAATGAGAATGAAGAAAAATTACATTATAATACCGAACGAAACCGCCATTTTTAATTATAAATGATCTCAGCATCGGACTGCGGCTGATTCCATTATAGTATCCATTTAAAAAAAAACATTTTATTGACTATAAAAAGGTTAGCAATATTTCATTACATTCATTACAATGATTTAGGTTATTAGGTTTTTACATCTGAAAATCTGTGAATAATAATTATTTTGTTTTATTTTTCTATTTTAAAAGATAGAAAACAAAAAGGTCACTTGACAAAAACAATATTGATGGGTTGTGCTAAATCATGTAATGGGTAGATTTGTAGATCTGATTGTTTTCTAATTACATAATTATGTCGTCTATATAAAGAAAATACCCATGATCCAAATGAGAATCATGCTCATGTGATTTATTACAAATTGTATGCAGTCTAAAATATAAAAATGTATATTATTTCTAAACCATTTTGTAGTCATCAAATTTTACATAATATATAGGTATGGTATTGGTAAACCGTCGAAGTTTTAAGGCAATATAATTTAAGTCCTAGTCAAAAACATAGTTTTGATTGATTATTTTGGATTTATTGTGTAGAAACATACTCAACTCAATTATTTCTAGTTCATATGCAATATATTTAAGTCAACATTAACCCTTTCGCTGTCCCGTGCACTACATATAGGTCATTGCTATTGTGTTACTATTGTGTCTGGAAACTGGACAGTGAGTTTAATATGAATTTCCCTAATTTCTTTATCATCCCATAACAGTCCATGCTGGAATTCATCCACCCCGTCATTGGAAGTAAAGTAAAGTTGCAGCCTATTTACGTCCCACTGCTGGGCATAGGCCTCCTCTCATTTCTGAGAGGGTTCCCGTCATAGGAAGAATTTGCCTTAATTACCTGGCTCCACCGACGAGGTGGATTAACAACTGCAGTACCAGATGTATCTCACATTTTACGCTACTCCCTGTTGCCAAGTACGGAATTTTAACATTTTCATAAAATAAATATAATAAACTTAGAATTTAGCAGTATCATTAAAAAAAACTTATCTCCCACTTGTTGCAGTACTACATACAAAAATAAAGTCGTATTCACAATCTTCTCCTTTCTTGGTCGACTAGTAAAATATACAAGTAATGGACTTTTTTGTTCAAAAGAGTACCACGTAACCCTAGACCCAGTATTGCCATTTGTTTCTCTTTATATATAAAAATATTCTGGACAAATAACAGACTGGAAAATAAAATTTCATAATAAATAATATTAAAAATATACAGTTGTTGATAAAGAGATTTTTGTTACTTAAAATCAGATATTTTAAAAAAAATCTTCAGTGCATAAAACAAAAATACCACTACATTGACTGAAGGAAATGGACAAATTACAAAATACATATAACCTTGTACAATCTTCAGTCAATAGCGTAGCATTATAATGAAATTCATTACGTTGAAGTTATAATTAATTTCAGATCTCTATTTTGTAATATGCTCAAGGAACAGGTAAATCCTCCCTGCTTTTTAAGTTCCCTTTTATCTTGCCAATAAGGTAATTATTTAGATTGTATTCATAATGTAATTATTTAGATTGTATTCTGTTGTGTAATTTTTGATTATCATATTTTGTCATTCACCACTCCGTTATATTGTATTGTCTCATTCAAAATTATTGCACAACAATCATTTTATAGATTATTCTATTTTTATACATACGTAAGGATAAGATTATATTTATTGTCGTCTATATTATTATAATATTTTTATTGTATTAATAAAGTGCTTTCAATAAAAATATTCAAAGGTTATTAACTGTTGTTACTTTTTATTATTTTTACTGTCACAACAATGAGTATAACTGCTTTAATACAAACATTTTAAACAAACGCTAACACGCTTACTTATTACTAAGCTTTTCACACGAACAACGAAAGATAGACAGAAAACTACGTACATTTTAAGCACAGATAACTGTATACTAGTCAGATAATTTCAAGTGACACCGAAACCATGCTCAACTTTTTGCACCAGAACAAGCACCCACGCAAACATATGCATCTAAAATTATTTGCAACCAAGCAACATAGTTAGTTGTGGGGACAGGTTTGTGCGTACCATAGATAAATATATATGTAGCAAGCTAGTGCGTACCAGCTGTGGACTTACGATCTTTTTAAAGAAAAGAAGAAAGATATCATCGCCTGCTCAGAGTAATTACTAACATAGAAAGAGTCCTAAAAGAAGAACAAAATTCTAGTAGCTGAACTCTAGGGCGCGTTCCGACCTGGTATAAAAAGTACTCTGTGGTTCCGACGACACGCACCCCATGAATCTATAACTTCATGACGCACCCGCTACCAAAGAGAATATAGTCACTACGTTTATAGTCCCACCAACTTATCTGTGAACTGACAGCTGCGGCAAAATTGTGAACTACAGCCGCCATTTAATCAAATGTCACTCGATACGTCATTGTTTTGAGAGTTTATAGAAAAATAAAAATGCCGAAAACCATTAAAAGTGATGCCCGTAACATTATTTTAAAAGTATTAAACTTTTGTGAGCAAGAAGCTCGAGGGCAAGCACCGATAATGCCTTTCAATCAGGTCTGTAAAAGAGTACCAGCTGCTACAAGTCAGTATTGCTATGTTTTGTTCCTTCCTTTCGTATTTCCGATAAATGGATTGGTTAATGCAATTAATTTATTTTTCAGATGTTAGTCAATTATTCATTTCCAAATTAGTTAAAGAACCGGAAACCGCATAAACCACAGGAACGCATATTACAACGCCCGGTAAAAAAGGCATAAAGGCATATTATTTAATAAAAGTTTAAGTTGTTCAATTATGATATTTTTGTTTCTTCTTTTTCTTGGACATTTATCTGTTAAATCTGTGTTCTAGTCTTTTTATTCCGTAACTAATTTATTACCCTAGTACGTCGACTCTATGTAGGAATATAAGACCCTTAGATGGGAATATTCCTGAACTGGCAACACTTCAGCGCAGAAGCGCCAAGCTGTCAGTTCACAGATAAGTTGGTGGCACTATACCCTTCTTCTTCTTAATAACTGGCTTTACGGCACTGGGATCTAGCCCTTCTGAGCCCGAAGTTACAATATATTATAATAATCATCCTTCATAGTATACTGCTACACAATATGTTGATGCGTCACATTGTGCAGCCCTTGGGAGATTTTGACGGCAACTTGAGCCAGCTGGCAGCTGACAGTTGGCGATGGTATCTAAAGGCGCCTATGCAAACAGATACCTTATTTTGAGAATGACATCACCATCAGAGCACTTGTTTCACAGTTTCCAATAATAGTTCACATGCGCGGACACTTAATACACAAAATCGCATCACTTTTACATATCAAAGTCCACTTCAAACCATTATTTAAACAATAATACAGGAGCAGCAAACCGTCGCCGGTCAAGTTCCCGCCAAAACTTCTACGTTTACCCGCTACGCGTGACAGTACCCGCGTTTAACTCCATTTCATACATTTTTTTTGGAGTTTATGGCCTGGTATCTAGACCTTTAGGCCAAGTCTTGAGTATTATTACTCGGTTTATTATAATTTCCCCAAGCCTTGTCTTTATGTATTATTATGCTTCATAGTTCACTGCTTCACAATATGTTGATGCGTCACATTGTGCAGCCCTTGGGAAATTTTGACGGCAGCTTGAGCCAGCAGGCAGCTGACAGTTGGCGATGGTATCTAAAGGCGCCTATGCAAACAGCTTATCTTGAGAATCCATCACCATCAGAGCACTTGTTTCACCGTTTCCACTAATAGTTCACATGCGTAGACAGTTAATACATAAAATCGCACCACTTTTACATATCAAAATCCACTTAAACTATTATTTAAACTATAATACAGGAGCAGCAAACCGCCGCCGATCAAGTTCCCGCCGAAACTCCCTCCATTTCATACATTCTTCTTCTTAATAACTGGCTTTACGGCTCTGGGATCTAGCCCTTCTGAGCCTGAAGTTACAATATATTATAATAATTATCCTTCATAGTATACTGCTTCACAATATGTTGATGCGTCACATTGTGCAGCCCTTGGGAGATTTTGACGGTAACTTGAGCCAGCAGACAGCTGACAGTTGGCGATGGTATCTCAAGGCACCTAAGCAGACAGACACCTTCTTTTGAGAATCACATCACCATCAGAGCACTTGTTTCACAGTTTCCACTAATAGTTCACATGCGCAGACACTTAATACACAAAATCGCACCACTTTTACATATCAAAGTCCACTTCAAACCATTGTTTAAACAATAATACAGGAGCAACAATCCGCCGCCGGACAAGTTCCCGCCAAAACTCCCCATTTCATACATTAGCATATGGAGTGTAGAGTAGAAGGAGGACCATCTCTATATATGAAAAGTGTCCCTAAAACGTGTCCAATAAGGGTGGCGCTGCGGTAGCATGGGATAAATTAAAAAAAAAGCGCCAAAAGTAATTAGAGATATAAGATGGTTCTCCTTGTACTCTAAACTACATACATTAGCGACACAAAAAACGTTGACAAATTCATTTAGTCTATGACATAGTAAAACTAAGGATTTTTATTAAACCGGTTCGTAATAACTATTTATATCAATAATGTTTATGAAAGCTTCAACTGACATCTTACAACAAAAACGTAGTACAATAATGCGTAATTTTGTACTATCGTATATACTTAAAAATATATCGTGACATGGTCACTATTAAATTCAACCGGTATATTTCCGCCAAATTATCCTTAGACTTATTATGGGTTTCACAGGGAATAACTACTCTGTTTTTTTTTTTAATCGACACTGGGTTTGCTTAATGAAACGTACACAAAGGGCACTGCTACGAAAGTACAATAACAGCGGCACGACTGCTGTCTGCCTTCCCTTTTGTCACCAGTTGTGACTACGAGTACCAATAAATCGATTACGAACGTATTAACCGTTTTCCTGTCTGTTCCCTCAAGATATTATCCATCATTCATTCATTAATTACAGTCTATCGAAAGACCGCTGCTGAACGAAATATTTGCCGTAATTCCCTTTCTTAGCAAGTGGGTTGGCAACCGCAATTTTTTTTATTATTTTGAGTTGGTATCAGAAAGATACTGTTACCCGTCTCCTGTTTCGTTTCCCTCTGTAGTCTTTTACGATACTCATGGGATGATTTGTCTTAGAACTTCTAAGTAATAATATATATTATTTGGTAGAAGGTAGTGGATTCTTTTACGCCGCTGCTACACGGCATACTACCTTAACTTCATGATTTCAAAATATTTTCATCCAAGCAGATAAAGCTTTGTTGAATATAGTCGATGGTTTTATTTCGCTAAGAAGTGGTAAATCTATATAAATAAAAATCTATTGCCGCATGTATGAAAGATCATCACTCTAGAACGGTTGGACCGAGTTTGATGAACATTTACACTCATAATTGGACCCGGTATGGGGTGCTGTTGTCGAGATCTAGAAAACAGTCGTGCGAAGCCGGGGCCGACTGTTAGTCAGCGTTTAAAATTGGGATTCAACTCGCTTATGTATCGTGGGTCTGTCAAGGCTTAGTATTCATATTAAGTCTAACTACATATTAGTTTTTAAAGTTTGCGAAACAAATATTTGCAATATAATATAATAATAATATTAAAAAACTATTTACTTGATCGTTTGAATAATAATCAAAGATGTTTTATAGGTCCAGATACCGTGTTGCTAACACACCGCAACATTCATAGTGAAGACAGTCTTTGATTCATGTGTGCGTGAGTACCACGTGACGCGCATATCTTACGCATCATGGGTGCATTAATGTGCGTGACTTCGGTAATAACAGTGCGAATCGATTACTCAAAAAATGTGGGAGATTTTATATTTCATTCATATTGACGTACCTATTGATTATAAGAGTATAAAATGTGTGTGCGTGGCGTGTGCATATGTGTGCGTGTGTATATGGGGATATGGTTGCTAATGTGTGTTTTATGTAGGTACAAACATTGCACTAAAATATGAAGATATGTAATAAAACCTATAATTAATGTAACAGTTAAAATAAATAAAAACACAGTAGATATTTATGTATGTAACATATATTTATAATCTATTATTACTAAATATATACATAGTACTACACTTTTGTACTGTAGAACACAAAATATTGCCGCTTTTTACGAAGACATTAAATTATTTTTCAATCCTAAGTAAAATGACGAAAAAAGCAAGTTTGGTTAAGCGTCACCTTCGGCCAAGAGATAGCAAAATGTTTGATTTTTTTTAAATTGCTCCGTTCCGTTGCTGCGTGAAGGAAGGACAAAAACAAATAAACAAAAAAATCACACTTTCACATTTATAATATTATATTAGTATGGATTGTCAAGAATGATAGATAAAGAGCAATGGCAGAAAAATAGTTGAGAAAAATTATAGCGTCTAGAAATAAGTTATATATAAAATGAGTTTTATAATTTTTCTATTATTTTTTAAATAAAAATGTATTTTAATTAAAGCCACAGAATAAAACAAACATTTTTGGGAATATCAAATGACTTAAATCATTTTACTCTATTCAAATGTTGCCATTTAGTATATTCATACTATTTTCGTATTCACTTTGTAACACTACCAACACAACACACAAAATATTTTTATATTAAGTTAATATAACTAATGACTGTACTATCAGTAATAATAACAATAAAAGAGATATGGCTGAGAATAAGTCTCTTACAAAGAATTTCCTACAATAATTTAATAATAATTATCTCAATCATAGTACTATGTAACAATTCCATTTAATGTTATGCCAACACTAGCTAAAATAAAAAGTCACTGTTTTTTTACTGGCTTTACGGCTCTGGGTTCTAGCCCTTCTGAGAATGTCACTATAATAAAAAAGCCCTGGAGCCGTGCCAGAAATATACATTCATGGTATGCAAATATATAATAGAGATATAATAATCTAAAAACTCTCAATCATGTATTATTTATTAAGATAACATCAAACAACCACAGGAAGCATGACTCTTTCCAAGTGACATAGGACATAACCTAAAAAGGTTCAAATGTAAATATCTTTTTTTTGAGGCCTTCTCAGTACAAAATTCTTTGACAGAGTTATTAAGGGACTGACGCTTAACATTTTAAGATATTTTTGGTATATAGACGCTACCATTTCTTCTCAACTAATTTTATATATGAACATCTGCCATTGCTCTTTTAAAACCGGTTTACAATCGGCTTTTGGGGGTGGAACTATTCACTCGCGCTCTCTTTCTCGCTCTAGTAAATAACGGTTTTGAATGACCAAAAAGGATAGAAGCACAGGAAAGTGCAATTTCATGCTGCCAGATGTAGTTCAACCCTACCCTTAAAACGATTTAACTCTATAGGTTGGGTAAAATCTGTAAAATTAGACTGTTTAAAACCCCTATATATATAACCTTTGCGGTTGATCATGACATTAAAAAATGGTAAAAACATTTCATAGACTTGGCAACACTCGCATATTATTGCGCAGTATTATTACTTGTATTGACATTTAGCTTTCGTATTCTTTTACAAAGAAATACACCATAAAATTGTATAGTTACTTATGAAAAGTGATGTTCTTATCCTTATCTTTTTTCCTAGAGTAATTTTGAAATGATTTCACAGCACAAACAGTCATTTTGCGAAATTAAAAACACCGTTGCGTGATGTATGATCACAGCCAACGTCGCTGGCGTAATGGCGGAACGATCGAACGAATACGCCAATATTGGCGCCTTTGAAATGGAAGCGTTTTATGCGCGCGTACACGGTATCTGGACCTATAAAACATCTTTGATAATAATAATTCCAATCCTATTTTCTTTATATTTTTAGACATATAATAAAGTAATAAAAATAAATAACTAAACAAATCCATCGATATTCTCGTATATCGATGGCGATTGTAGCCATAGACTATGGAAAAATTCAAGCAGCTAAAATTATAATAAGTTTATTATTAACCAGGGCAAGATGAAAGAAAGAGAGAGTGGCCTCATATAATAAACAAAATAATATACATATTGGCCTTTAAACATAGCAATCTTATTTATTTAACTGATTCGTATGTTTCCTTTCTTAAATTATTAACTTTAAATTCATATGTAAGTCGAATGTTAAAATTTATTTCTATAATGTATTTAATTATTAAGTGTTTCTAATTATTAAAATAATAGTTATAAGAAAAATAAAGCAGCCATTATGTACTCCATGTCCCCGTTTTTTATTTCAACAGCAACACATTTTATTAAGTATCTACCTATTTATCGTTTATCGTTATGTTAAAAAAGAAACTCCGGAGAAGCTTTCAATGGCAGTAAAGTTTTCTCCAAAGGTCATAGCTCTAAAATACAACTCTCCGATCTGATGCTTTGGAGGAAACTGTTTAAGTTTATCGGTAGACTTACCTCTTCAGAGATTATTGGGTCTTTGTACATTTTTAATTAAAATGCAACAAAAGGCAGATAGGTGCAGCTTATTCCCGGGAACATGTTATTTGAATATTTTTTAATTCTTGAACAATAATTTTTCGATAGTCCTTGTAAGTAAAATGTACATCACTAGCTAACAAAAAATTGGTTACACATTTTCGGGCTGTCAGGTCGTCTATACGCCAGTATATTCTTATCTAAAGCCCGCCACATACATATGAAATTGCGAATTCCGTTTCGATATTCCGATTCAGAATTCAGAACGCAGCAATTCCATATAAAATCTATGACCCGTCACACACGTACGGTAGTTTCCGTTCGAAATTTTGCGGGCAAAACACAATAAGCCGCATCAGATTTGTGTCGTGAAGTTGTGAATTGATGTGCCCTTCTACTATAGGAAATAGAGAACAACCAAAGAGTTTGGCAGTAATTTTAAGAGAACTACGAATTGGGACTATTGGCAGTATAGTATATATTTTTTTCAGTATGCATTTTTTCTTATAATTCTAAAAATAAGAAAAAATGGGGTAAAACATTTTACTATGCCTAGCAACATTTTGCGACGTCTGTCAAATTTACGATTTATTATTATTATTCATAGACTTGTCAATCCTCTATCTACGTTATTATTATTATTTTGGAGTTTATGGCCTAGTATCTAGACCTTTAGCCCAAGTCTAGAGTATTATTATTCGGTTTATTATAATTTCCCCAAGCCTTGTCTTTATGTATTATTATCATTATTCATAGTTCACTGCTTCACAATATGTTGATGCGTCACATTGTGCAGCCCTTGGGAAATTTTGACGGCAACTTGAGCCAGCAGGCAGCTGACAGTTGGCGATGGTATCTAAAGGCGCCTATGCAAACAGCTTATCTTGAGAATCCATCACCATCAGAGCACTTGTTTCACCGTTTCCACTAATAGTTCACATGCGTAGACAGTTAATACATAAAATCGCACCACTTTTACATATCAAAATCCACTTCAAACTATTATTTAGACTATAATACAGGAGCAGCAAACCGCCGCCGATCAAGTTCCCGCCAAAACTCCCATTTATTATTTTGTTTGATGTATGGAGTGTAGAGTAGAAGGAGGAGAACCATCCTATAAGGGGCGAAAGTTGAAAAAGTGTCCTACTATTTACTGAAAATAGAGGTTCCAAGACCTACCACAATAGCGCTGGCATCTGAAAAACTACGATATGAAGATATCTGTTGTGAACGGAGTGAAGTCAGCTGAAATCAAATATTTAAAAAATTTCATGATTAGAGTAGTTAGTAAAATGCCAGTATACAAAATCTCAACAATTTACGTAGTACAAAACCAAGCGGTCCTTGTTTATTTCTCCATCTTATTCTAATTGCTTTTGGCGCTTTTTTTTAATTTATCCTATGCTACTGCATCGCCACCCTTATTAAACAAGTTTTTAGGGACACTTTTCATATACAGAGATGGTCCTCCTTCTACTCTACACTCCATAGTTTGATGGATGTTTTTATAAAAATATGAGATGATAGGTAGTAGCTTTACCAGTGAATTGAGATTTTTTATTTTTTTCATGATTATGTGATGAATTGTGACACCCTTTCAAGCATAGTACGTCATTTTTTGCAAAATTGCGCGAGCTCTTTACACGACTACGTGGACTCGAGTATTCTAACTTCAAATGGCTTCATTGCGTGCGCCTGCTGCAATTCTAAGCCTAATAATTCTATGAGCGATATCATTTTTCTAGTAAATCAGAAGATAAGAATGTATTCAATCTCAAATTTGGCATAGTATAAAGAGATCAAAGATAGCCACTTGACTTTTCTATTTTCACACATGAATTACACGCAATATATCACGGGCAGTAATGTTCATAGAGAAATTATTGGATGTAGGAAATGTCATAGCAAGATGATATATGACAGCTAACACCCTCCCCCCCCCCCCCTCCTCGCCTCTCGACAACCGTTGCGGCTGATACTTGGACTTATTCCACTAACAGTAGTCTCAGACCGAGGAGTTTTGCCGGGAACTTGACCGGCGACGGATTGCTGCTCCTGTATTACTGTTTAAATAATGGTTCGTGACTAGTTGGTTCGTGTATATCAATACATAGCACCATAAAGCTGAGGTGTTTTACATGACTAGTGGTGAGAACCAGAGACCCTTTTTACTGGTAACAAAGCATTCTTTTGTCTTGAAGGGTACATAAATTTGCATTTTGATACTTTTACAACAGGATTAATGTAGGTGTCTGTAGGCTAAAGCACAGCACAGTAGTAACTTATAAATACTGTACAGAGTATGTAATGATATTTAATTTAATAATATTTTAAATATTTATTACAGCTCATTATTCGGATGTGCAGCCAGTGAGCAGAACACAGAAAAATACTTCTGAAATAGTATCTTTTATAGAGGACCTATTTAACAGTGTGACTGGAAGTGCAGTGATAAAAAAAGAAGACGGAAAGATTTAAGAATTATGGCAGTCTGGTAGCAAGCTTTGTTGAAACAACAAAATATAAAATTATTAATGAAAACTCTGTTAAAATATAAGAAAAATCTGAAAAATAAAGTGACAAAATAAATTTCAACATTGTTTCATTTGCATTTACCTCGTTTTATTTTCATTATTTTAAAATAAAATTGCCAGTAATTAATAAATGAACTTATTTGGGACGTCCTTTGCCTGGTACAGCCAAAGAGAATATAATCACTTGGGTACAGCTGCTTTAATAAAAAAAAAAGAAATGTCATATATCATTTTGCTACAACCAATCAGGATGCAGAAGCTAAGTCAAGTAAGTTTAGTTCGTGAGATGTCCGTCTGCTTCGGTCACTGACTTAGAAGTTTATGTACTGGGCATACCATGAACCTAGAAAAAAGGGCGGACAGAGTCTCGCTAAGAAACAGTTGAAGCGTCGCAGTGACGGTCGCGTAACTATGTGGGAGCGTGTCGAGGGTTGCCAGATGGAGGAAAATTACCCATTTTCAAAAGCAAAATAATTCAATTAGGTTTAAGACATTCGTCATCGTCCTCGGAACCAGTACTTTAAGTTTAATAAAACAAAATTGTAATAAAACACATTGAATATAAAAATATTTACATTTATTAATATTATAATTAATTTACATTTATTAACGGTTTTTAGAGTCCCTTTTGTTGGATTATTTTTATAATATTGTCTTTTACTGACAAAAGATTTAGAAATCCCTTACAATTTAGCTATATGGTGACAACGAATATTCAGATATTTTTCGGCTATATATTTAATGAGAGCTATTTTATGTTCTCCAGCAAATGCATGGTCAAATTCTAAATTAAAAAAAATCCTGTCGTTAGCTATAAATTTTTCCAGAATTTTGGTTAGAATGTACTGATGTTGTCTTTCAGTATCTTAAATGCTTTCGGAGCACCATCTCGCAAGTACAACAAAGGGATGTATTTCTTTTTAAATGAAAAGAAATACATCCCTTTTATGATGTATTTCCATTGTGGTATAACCTATTCTACTAAAAAAGAATCATCAAAAACTGTTCGAGATTGTCGGTGTAACTTAAAAAAAACATTCAGCCGATTTGAAAACCTCCTTTATTTCAAGTCGATTAAAAACTGTTCTCTCATTAACAGGTTTTTCTTTAATGATACTTTATTAGTACGTACCCCATGCGAAGCACTGGAAGTATTTACTTCAGTGAGTTGTTCCTCCGGAACGCTTGATGTCTCGAATAAAAACAAAAAAATTAATAACATTTTAATATGTTAAGCTTATAATTGTAAGAGGAAAATAGATATTTATTGTTCTTTATCTATTTTGGGATGGCGTAAGTAACATGGCGAAGAAGTCTACCTTTTGTTGTCTATAAATCATTCTCCTCGAAATGTTTACTGCAGATTACACTAGACTTAGATGGATTCCAATTATTTTCATTTCTACAGTCTCTTTTTATTTGCCCAGTCATTCTTCCACGCGTCATTTGCAGAGGGAAATCTATAAAATGTAAAATGTATAATATTGGTAGTTTAGTATCATGGGACGCCAAAAGTATATACAGATGTAGATTAATGAATTAAGGAACAATTCAAAGTGAACAAAATGATATTAATCTCCCATATTTAAGGTAACTTGCAAATTTAATAACTGGCAACACTGATTAGTTTCGTGTTTTGATCATAATTTTTGTTTGTTAATAAAATGTTTTGATAATAAAGTTTAAAATAAATTAAAGTAAAAACGAGAATTAAGGTGAATAAATTACTTACTTACGTATGAAAAGTGATCCCCTGGCTTTTTTAATGGAACCACTATGATTTCGACAGGTTTTCACTACAATATTACGCGGGCGCGGTTTGGAGCGTAATGGCGGGCGGTAGACTTACTATTGTGTGCATGTGTGCGTGCCGGCTTGTTTGTATTATCGAGCTGAATTAGTATGGGCGCGTCAGTAACTGTTTTAAGAGACGGCGTCCGCCTTTTTTTCTAGGTCCATGGGGCGTACCTACAGAATTAGTGTGACTACCTAAATCTGGCGCATAAAATGGCCGCCTTTTATAGGGTTGTAACTCAGCAATATGGGCAGCTGATATCGATATTTTTACTAATATGAGTTTGTTCTTATTTCATCATCATCATCATCATTACAGCCCTTCACAAGTCCACTGCTGAACATAGGCCTCCCCCAAGGAATGCCACAAAGCACGGTCCTGAGCCACCTGCATCCATCGACTTCCTGCATGTCTTACCAGGTCGTCACTCCATCTTGTGGGGGGACGCCCTACACTTCGCCTACCGGTACGAGGCTGCCACTCGAGAACCTTTCTTACCCATCGGTTGTCGGTTCTTCGAGCTATATGGCCGGCCCACTGCCACTTCAGCTTACTAATCCGTTGGGCTATGTCGGTTACTCTGGTTCTACTGCGGATATCCTCATTCCTAAGTTTATCACGCAGAGAAACTCCGAGCATAGCCCTCTCCATAGCTCCTTGAGCTTCCTCATACGGCCAGCAGTGAAGGACAACGTCTCAGTTCCGTAAGTCATCACTGGCAACACGCACTGGTTGTACAATTTTGTTTTAAGGTTTTGAGGTATTTCTGACGAGAAGATGTGTCGTAGCTTCCCGAAGGCTGCCCAGCCGAGTTGAATCCGTCGATTGACCTCTCGGTCGAAGTTGGACTTACCTAGTCGGACTATTTGTCCCAGGTAAACATACTCGTCAACAACTTCGAGCTTAGTGCTCCCAACAACTACCGGCATAGGTGTGACATGGACATTAAACATAATCTTTGTTTTGTCCATGTTCATCTTAAGACCTATCCGTTGGGAGACACTATTGAGGTCATTGAGCATAGTGCTTAGTTCCTCCAGCGATTCTGCCATGAGGACTATATCGTCGGCAAATCGTAGGTGAGTGATGTACTCGCCATTGATGTTAATTCCGTATCCTTTCCAGTCCAGAAGCTTGAAAACGTCTTCCAATGCAGCGGTGAAGAGTTTCGGGGATATAACGTCACCCTGTCTTAGAGAGAGAGGTGCTCTGCAATTGGATAGGTTTCGTACTCTGGTTCTGTACTCGGATAGCCATCGTAGCTCTACTGTACAAACACTTCAGCACTTCGATATACCGACAGTCAACTTGGCACCGCTGAAGGGACTGCAGCACCGCCCAAATTTCGACGGAATCAAAGGATTTCTCATAGTCCACATACGCCAGATATAGTAGATATAGTTCGGACTTTTGTACAATTTGCCGTAGGGTATGTATGTGGTCTATGGTGCTAAAGCCCTTTCGGAAACCGGCTTGTTCGGGAGGCTGGAGGTCGTCAAGTCTGCGCGCGAGAGGATTCGTAATGACTCTCGAAAACAGCACGTAGACGCGGCTCAGAAGGGAAATCGGTCTGTAGTTCTTCAAGAGAGCGTTGTCACCTTTCTTGAAAAACAAGACCACCGCACTTCTGCTCCACGCCTCCGGTGTAATGCCACCATGGAGGATGGAATTAAAGAGCTTCTGAAGGACTTCAAGTACCGGTCTTCTACCCGCTTTCAGAAGCTCCGCTGTAATTCCATCCTCGCCTGGGGCCTTGCCGTTTTTAAGGTGCTGGAGAGCCATTCTAATCTCGCTCAGACTGACGTCCGGGATATCTTCGGAATAGTGTCGAATAAGACTCGCTCTTGGATCGTTACTCACACTTGCGTGTGGCTCCAACGATGACGTGTACAGCTGCCCATAGAACCTCTCAATCTCACTCAAAATCACAGGTGCCCCGGAAACGATGCTGCCACATTCGGTCTTCAGCTTTGACAGTTGGCTCTTTCTGGCAGACAGATCTCTGGCAAAGACTTTGAAGCCTTGGTTCCGCTCGATCGCTTCTTCAATACGAGCTGTATTGAAGTTGCGTAAGTCTCGCCGCATGCATTTGGAGATCTGTCTGTTAAGTTGCCTGTATGCTGTCAAATCTGTTGAAGAATGTAGCTTCATCTCCCGTCTAACAGCCATGAGATTAAGAGTGTGATCGGAGAGTTTTTGTGTTCTTCTGTGGTGGGTCTTGCAGAACTTAGCTCCGACCGCATGGACAGTTTCCACGAGCTTGTCGTTCATATCGTCCACTTCATTGCAGTCTTCTAGGCACTGAAAACGGTTTTGTAACTCGAGCTGAAAGGTTTCGGGACTTTGGATTAGAGCACGAGGGGGACGGAGCGTTGACTTCATTAGACGAGACCTCTCCAACTTAACATTTAGGTTCAGTGTGCCTCTAACCATTCGGTGATCGCTGCCGGTTTTCACCCTCGCGATCACTGAGACATCACTGAACAGTTGTCGTCTGGTCGTCATAATGAAGTCAATCTCATTTTTTGTCGAACCGTCGGGGCTCGACCAGGTCCACTTTCTGTGGGGCCGCTTCTTGAAGAAAGAGTTCATCATAGAGAGTCCCTCTTTCTCCATGAAGTCGGCCAGCTGCTGGCCCCTTGGGTTCCGTTGCCCTATTCCAAATTTCCCTACTTTCAGCTCACCGTTCTCTCTTGTGCCTAGTTTTGCATTGAAGTCTCCCATTAACACCGTATATTGGTTTTGGAGGAATGCATGGCTCTAGAGATATCCTCATACATTTCCTCCACCTCCTCATCGGGGTGTGCCGAGGATGGTGCGTAAACCTGTATGACCTTCAGCGAATACCGTTTGGTGATTCTGAGTATAAGGTACGCAACCCTCGTCGACACACTCCCGATCTTTACAACGTTGTTAACGAGAGACTTGTGGACGATAAATCCGACACCTCCTTGGGACAGATGGTCGCCCTCCCGGTGATAGAGCAAGTTGCCGGATTCGAGGATTACCGTGTCCTCCCCCTCTCTTTGGACTTCGGATAATCCTATAATATGCCAGCGCAACTTGTCTATCTCTTCTTCCAGCTCCACGATCTTCTCGTCAGTCCTCAGGGTGCTTGCGTTGTACGTTGCCAGGTCGAGTCGTCGTAGGTGGCAACCGAACCTCCACCGGAGATTCTTAGCACCCCCTGCCCCGCCGTTACCATGGTCGCCACCGTAGCCAGGAATAGCGGGGCCGCCGGGGACTGGGGGCCGTCTGTTTGTTGTTTTGATCATTGGGGGGTATTTGCCATTGATGCCACGCTTGGCGAGCGGGTTGGCAACCGCAGTTTTTTTTTATTTTAATTTTGGCTATTATCAGAAAGATGCTGCTGCCCATCTCCTGCCTGTTTCCCTTTGTCGCCTTTTACGACACCCACGGGAGGATATGGGGTAGTGGATATTCTTGACCGCCACTACACGACACATAATTATAGAAATTAAATCCATAGCCTAATTGCCTAACACAGCCAAAATGGCAAACCATATCAATTTGACAGTTTAACAACATTTGCCATCATTGCGTGGTTTTTGTTGTCGAGCAAACGAATTTTTCAATCACATGAAACAAAGAATATAGTTGGGTTGTTAAATTAGTTTTGGATTGCTACCCTTAAATTTTGCTTGAGCTGCTTCACGAGTCTTCACCGCATATGTACACTTACGCAATGCACACTCTGCTACAGATTTTTTGTGTTAGGTACACAGTCAAACAATGAGTTAAGTATGCAGGCGCTTGCAACTTGTTTTAAACGATGTTCTGAGCGTGCTAAGTGCTTATTCAAGTTTTGAAGTTATACTACTTTTGGCGCGTTTGAGAAAAATGATGAGAGTGAATTTTTACAACTTCAATTGGTTAGTATATATAGGGGTGTGCCAATCGATATATGTAGGTATGGATGAATTCGTTTCTGCATAAGAAATTCCTTCTACGGAAATAATTCACGCTTGTCGTCTAAACCGTAAAGTTATTAAAGCAGACAACTCTGTTGAGTGGATTCCAACACAAACGATCGTTATTACGTTCTCCGGTAAATTACTGCCCTCCATTGAGTTATATGTACTACGTACTAGAGAAGCCATTCCAAACAAAAATTGTGTCCTACTCTATGTCTTCGAGCATGCGCGGTAGTAGTAGTCGCGCATGAGCGAAGACTTTAATTTGATATAAAATAAGATATTGATATAAAATAAATATAAGAATTTATTATAAAATATCTTCATTTAATCTAAACAAACATATTTCTAAATAAAATGTAATAATAATTATTTTATGGAATAAACAAATCTTCAATTTACACAATATTTAGTTTGTATGGACTGTAGGGACTGCACTACAGTTCAGTTGAACATAGTCAATGTTCGGAATGGCTTCTCTAGTACGTAGTACATATAACACAATGCTGCCCTCACATGTTTTTGCCTATTTCACTTCATATCCTGTAGAAACTTATCTCTTACCTACAATACAATGTTATAACTGCTGTCGTTTTGGACACGTAAGTCTAAATACCGATCTAAGCCTCGTAATAAATGTGGATAATCTCATGATAGAGAATCATGTGACGTTACCTCGGTCCAAAGAGTATAGTAACTGTCCTATACTCGGTCACATGTCTTCACTGTACTGGTGATCATGCGGCTATTAGTTCATACTGTGCAAAATTTAATAGACAAAAATCTATTAAAGTAATTATATCACAAGTACATATCTCTTATGATGAAGCATCTGTAAGAGTTCACCCATCATTTTGGTTGCAATATCTTATTCAGAGGCTTAGCTTTCCATTGACTCCCGTCGAGTTGGGGGTTGATACGTATTTTTTTACAGAAAAGTTACACTATTATAAGATAAGCACACACACAAAGTTACAACATGCGGAAACGCGTAATTTTTGAGAAAAAAGTTATTGAAAATCAATTATTCTTGCATAGTTTATATCTAATCCTACCATAAAAGTGACGCCATTTTGTAATGTCATTGTCGTCAGTAGGGATGCCGATTCTTTCCGAAAAAGGTCGATTATTAAATCGATTCAAATAGTAAGCTGATGTATCGATTCACAAAAAATCGATTTCTAACATATCTATATTTTTTTATGTTTGCATTTATAATGTAAATATAATTCCATTTTATGAAAAACAAGAAAGATACCATAATAAATGATATTTTTTTTGAAATTTGCTTTATTGCATACCTTAAGCGAAAGCCCAAGGTAATGTTCTACTATCGCCTAAAAATTAAAATTCCAACTTTTTATCGAATAAAATCGTATCTAGCAATCATATTATACATATAAATGATATAAAAAGCACACTGTTAGAAAGATAAATGATTGTTGAACTTATTAATATTTTTTAAAATCGATTAATGGCTATTTTTAAATAAAAAAAAGGGTTTTAGTGGCTTATGGTGTGGATTTATCATGTCCCTGTGGCTTGTAAACACGATAAGTTTTTCAAATATCAATTGATTAACTCAATCTATTTTTTAATCTCTTCATCTATCATGTGGGAAGCCACTGAATGTAAATGGCGGTGTAATTTTGTTTTGTTTAGCTATAATAAATTTTTTTCGGCTCCAAAATGGCGAAATTTTCGTTGATTTGGTTGCCTCGTATATAAAATTGTTTCCGTAAATGGGGATCTACAGCCACAGAGTAGTTTACTTCACAGAGTACCTTTGTATTAAGTTTAGTTCGGCTTCAGTCGCCGTCGTGAGCATAGATAATATACTATATAGGGTAGTCGTGAGTGGACATTGTTTCGGTTGTTTGCAGCGGCTCAAAAAGATCGCTGTACAAATACACAATATTCGAATAACCAAATTTCTTAAATACTTAATTATAATAATAATAAGAGATTTTTTTATTACAATATTTAAAAGCACAGAATAAATAATAGTAGTACGTATGTACTAAAAGTAAATAGTATTATTTTTTTTTGTCATGGGTGACATTTTCATGCTTTTCGAGGGTGTCGAAACCGATAGGGTTGTCGAAATGTAAATCCAAGATGGCGGCCGCAATAGGTATCAATTTTTTCATCATGGGTGTCATTTTCATGGTTTTCGAGGGTGCTGAAGCCGATAGTGCTGTCGAAATGTAAATCCAAGGTGGCGGCTGCAATAGGTATAAAATTTTTCATCATGGGTGTCATTTTCATGGTTTTCGAGGGTGTTGAAGCTGATAGTGCTGTCGAAATGTAAATCCAAGATGGCGGCTGAATTAGGTACCAATTTTTTCATCATGGGTGTCATTTTCATGGTTTTCGAGGGTGTTGAAGCCGATAGTGCTGTCAAAATGTAAATCCAAGATGGCGGCTGCAAAATATACCAATTTTTTCATCATGGGTGTCATTTTCATAGTTTTCGAGGGTGTTGAATCTGATAGTGCTGTCGAAATGTAAATCCAAGATGGCGGCTGCAATGTGTATCAATTTTTTCATCATGGGTGTCATTTTCATGGGTTTCGCGGATGTTGAAGCCGATAGTGCTGTCAAAATGTAAATCCAAGATGGCGGCTGCAAAATATATCATTTTTTCATCTTGGGTGTCATTTTCATGGTTTTCAAGGGTGTTGAAACCGATAGTGCTGTCGAAATGTAAATCCAAGATGGCGGCTGCAATAGGTATCAATTTTTACATCATGGGTGTCATTTTCATGGTTTTCGAGAGAATTGAAGCAGATAGGGTTGTCGAAATGTAAATCCAAGGTGGCGGCTGCAATGGGTATCAATTTTTTCATCATGGGTGTCATTTTCATGGGTTTCGAGGGTGTTGAAGCCGATAGTGCTGTCGAAATGTAAATCCAAGATGGCGGCTGAAGTAGGTACCAATTTTTTCATCTTGGGTGTCATTTTCATGGTTTTCAAGAGTGTTTAAGCCGATAGTGCTGTCGAAATGTAAATCCAAGATGGCGGCTGCAATAGGTATCAATTATTTCATCGTGAGTGTCATTTTTATGGTTTTCGAGGGTGTTGAAACCGATAGTGCTGTCCAAATGTATTTAAACTACTTTAAAAATGCCGTATAATCATGTTATACGTAATTTTTTTAATGCGCTTAAGGTATGCCCAATTGGATTTACCAATATTTTTCTTATTTTCATATTTACGCATATTTTAATTCAATTAGGGCAGATAACAAATAAAATAGGTTAGGTTCAACTTATGTCAAAGAACCGAATTGATTGACCCCGACTCCATCTGGTACGAGTCTGTCCTACCCCTAGAGTGGTTTTACAGAGCCGGAGGCGCGTATGGGGAGCAGGCTCCGCCTGCTGTAACAAATCGTAGGCTGGTTGCCGAAGGCGACCAACAAGCCAAAGCTGCGGAGGCGAGGAGGGATGCCTGCGATTTGTTACGCTAAGGCATAGAGGCTGCTCTTCCCGCAGCGCCGGAGACGTAGCAGTCTCAAAATAGATACAGAAATCCTTCTGAATCAGTCCCCCTATTTTTTATGATGAAGGGGATTTTTTTCTCATAAAATGGATTTATATTTACATTATAAATGCAAACATGAAAAAAAATATAGATATTTTAGAAATCGATTTTTTGGGAATCGATACATCAGTTTACAATTCGAATCTATTTACAAAATCGATCTTTTTCGGAAAGAATCAACATCGCTACTGACAATAACAATACAAAAATGGCGTATTGTAGGATTAGACATAAACAATGAAAGAATAATTGATTTTCTTAAATAATATAAATAAGCATGGCTACGATTATTCAATGGAACTATCGCAGTATTAAGCATAAAAAGGGCGATTTAATCTATCTTATTAACAAATACAACCCGTTTCTTGTAGCATTATCAGAAGTTTGGCTTCACCCGAAATCTCAATTCCGTATGCCTGGTTTTGCCTGCCTTCGCGAAGACGGGAAAGATGGTTACGCCTTTATTAGTTAACAGGTTACATCCATTTATCAAGGTTTCACTTTCTGAACATAGTGAGGAATTAAACGTTGTAGCTTGCAAATGTAATGATATCACATACCTGTCTTTCTATATTCCTCACCCACATCCATTACTGATCACTGAATTAAACTTAATAATTTCATCTAATACTCCTCCTTTTATACTAGGCAAAGAGATTTAAAATATATATATACTATAGAGCGGGCATTGGAGAAATTTCTATACAAAAACTTTAAGCTCGTGCGTGTGTGACGCCCTCTAGCTAAAAATAGCAAAACTACACTATCATTTATTAAGACAACATTTTAGCTATTCCCCAGTAGGTGACGCTTAACCTCTTAGAACTTGACATTTTTGGACATACTTAGACAGAACTATGGTCAAGCCTAAGAGTATAGTAGGTCAGGCCAAAGACAATTTTTTTTAAAGATGGTAAATATAACTTAGAGTCATTACTATGTTCTAATACAAAAATTTAAAAAATATTAACATTTAAAATATCGAATTATTTGTATGAAGGTCAAGTGAGCGCTAGAGTAAAGACGATTGCAAGACGATTTGTCGATAAATCAAATGTTTCGAGAAATTACCAATTACTGTGTAGTGGCGGTGTATGAATATTCATATCATTCCGTGGGTTTCGTAAGAGGAGACTGATGCACTGTTCAGTTCCACGGTACACGTACCTTGATACTGTGTAACAGTAACAAGGTACGTGTACCGTGGAACAGAACGTGGCAACTATGACAAGTATACCCTCTATGAGGAATATTGTGGAGGCCTATGTTCAGTGGGTTTTTTTTAGGGTGTAACGGTGTTTGTTGTAATAGTGATAAGAAAAAAATGTTGGAGGAAAAAGGCAAACATTTTTTCTAAATTTAATCTCGGTGAAATGCGGATACTCCGTGCGATGTTTAGGGCAGGGTTGCAAAGGTGGGTGATATTTGTGGCAGCAAAGTTCTGTGCTCCCCTTTATTTCCATGGCTCATGACTAGCAGTGGAAGGAAACTGTAAGGAGAGGGAGGGATTAATTTTATTATTTGAAACAATATTTTTGTGAGTCAAAAAAAGTCATCAAACATCAAACAATTTATTAAACAAAAATTGCGTAAACAAGTTCAATGGTTAGAACAGTAATAAATAACAAAACCAAACAATTCCACTGAAAAGAAAAAAAGATCATATGTCACTTCTACAACTAAAGCAAATCTAACGCGATTCGTCAAATGTTAAAATCAAATAAATACTGTGAAGAAAGAAACAAAGATATAGAAACACTCAATTTTCATAAAGAAAAGAAATATATAATATTACTAGCTGGCCAGGCAGACGTTGTTCGGCCCTCTCCGATGATCCCGTGTCCTATAAAAATTATTAAATTCGTAATAAAAAATATTGAGGGTCACTTATCGGGATAAAAACTATCATATCTCTCAAGTTGGACCATTTTTTTGTTGTTGGAAATTTCATTGAAATCAGTTCAGTAGTTTAGGAGTTCATCGCGGACAAACAATGTGACACGTAATTTTTATATACAAAGATTATATTGATATACTCAGTAAGAGCCTCAAAAAAAATTTAATCATAGGTATTTACTTTATTATGAAATCTTTGACCAACGCCATTTTTCTACTGACTTCAAACAGGAGGAGGTACTCAAGTCGACTCTATGTTTTTTTATGTGTGTTACCTCATAACTTCCTTCTGTGTGAACTGATTTCGATGATTCTTTTTTATTTGAAAGTTGGTGCTTCACATGTGGTTCCATATAAATTTGATCAAGGTCTGTCTAATATTGTTATTCTTAATAATTTATATTGAAGTTGGTTGAAAAAAATTTTTTATTATTGTTGAATACAACTTCGCCATAATGTTCATTATATTATATCGAAATTATAACATAAAACGTAATTTTAAAACTTTGTGGAATATGAAAATTTGTGTTAATTACACAAAATTTATAGTGATCATTCACACCTTGTATTTAATTTTCAGTTCATTCTGTCTATTAAATATAGTGATACGTGAACGACATAGTATTTGAAATGGAAATTTTATAAAGTATATAAAATTGTTACGAAGCAAAATATAAGGAATTAACTTTTAAAGACAGTGTAATTACTTACCCTTTATATAAAAACTAACAAAAATTTCTATTGTACCCACTTAATATTTTATAAATTTGTAGTTGCCTCTTACACTCACGCGGCGAAGGAAATAACACTAAAGTATGTGACGTAAACGCGACGCGTAGGGCGTAACGACGGAAACTCGTCGTTTAAAGTAAATTCTGTTAATTTAGAGAAGCATAATTTAGTAACAAAACTAATTCTAATAAAATATTAGTTTTATAATTCATATAAATAACATTTAAAAAATAATTGTTCTGAGCACTCTTAACTATGGTTCTGACTAAACGTTGTTATCATATATATACTCTTAGGTTCTGAGGGTCCTTTCTTAATATTACCATACTCTATGGAACGTTCTACAAAGGTGACATTTGACTGTTTTAGGAATGTTACCCTTTCGATACCAAAGTATCGATAATGTTATTGAAGGTTACTAAGCTTGAAATGCTTTAAAATATAATAAAAGGGAGTAAAATGATTGTTTCATTGTATAAATCTATTAATCATGACTTCCATCACACGAAAAAAATCACTTTAACTTTTTATGCCTCTATTTTATACTGATCCTGCTTTCATATCTTTAAGTAATTATAGTGAAAAATAATCTGTTACAATGTAATAACAGTGAAAAATCACCTGTTACAGTGTAGGTAATAGATAATCTCTATTTTACTTATTCTACAATAACTCATCTTCTAGATTGACATATCTTTTCGGCTATTAATTGTTTATATATACGCTTTCAAATGGTACTTTCATCTTGTTAACACTTGGGCCCAAGAATGTATGGAGACGTCTTCCTCTCTTTTTATATTATTTTGTCAATTTCATCAGCTGCACTACTTAAAAGACACTACCCACATCAATAAAAATTGTTATATTAAGTTTTTACCTTATTTCCTAACTCAAGCTTAACCTACAACTTCTTGTATCTAATATCTTTAACAGTACAATTTTTTTTAATGTCACAAGCCTATAGCACTCTCCTATCACTGTAAGCCAGGATTTATAATGATTTTGTCCTTGAATACCACCTGACAATGACGCCCGGTATGTAAAAGAGAAGACTTGCTGTATTGCTAAACATCAACACAGCAAGTATCCTCAGCATGTTCATAAGCAACACAGAAAATCTCATCATCATGCCTAAAAAAATTTCCCACCCTTCCACATAAAGTAGGCCACTTAGCATAGTTGGTATATGCTACTCATTTTTGTTGGTATGGGTACAGTATCTTTGACTGTTTTACCTCCTTAAATATTGTAAATGATTAAATCGGCATCCTGTATAATATTTTTATCGATAACCCCAATCGATAAACGTCGTCAATCACTAACTTTAAATAAATGGTGACGCTACAGGATAACAGAGGGCGCTTAGTACAATAAAAATAAATTTTCTAGAAAAATCTACTAGAAATAATAAAATTTAAAGATTATTCGGTAAATATACGTTATACTTACGATAAAAAACCAAAATCACGTTCATTTTTTGCTCCATATCGTGACTTACAATATCTTAATGCACAACCAGGCATATTTTCTATAAAAATATTTTTTAAAGATATGAAAAGAATGCGTCTTGACTTTATGACGATGTCACTAAGACTAACGGAGATATATCCTATAGGACATAAGTTACAGACGACAATTTTGCTGCTGATGTCCGGTCTATTACTACTACTACTTAAATGTCTTTGATACTAGGTGATTTTAATGCCCACTATGTCTCTTGGGGCTCATGCAGAAATGATACTTTTGGCTATCTCGTAATGGAATTGTTTGATGAATTTAATATTTTTATTTTATATGATGGATCACCAACAAGGAGAGTATATCCATCTCAAAATCCTAAAAGTGTTGTTGACCTAATTTTATGTACCCCAAATCTTACAGCCCGTATTAATTGTAAAGTTTTATCTCATTCATTTGGTAGTGGTCATTACCCAATATTACTTTCATTAGCCAACTGCTCAATACCAATTAGTTTATTCTCCGCTGTTAAAATATAATATAAAAGGAGCGGACTGGGCTAAATTCTCATCGTTGTCAGATTCGGCACTCTCTAAATTTTATAATAGTGACTCTAATAATATAGAGACAAACTACAAAAACTTTGTTAAGTACCTTTTTTTCACCGCAGATTCATGTTTCACACGAAAAATTTCGTCTTCTACCAAAATATGTTCTCCCCCATGGTGGGATGAGGAATGCACGCTAAGTGTTAAAAAACAAAAACAAGCTGAACGTCTATACTCTTCCAATATGTCTACTGAAAAGTTTTTAAATTATAAAAAAAGTAGCGGCTCAAACATTAAAACTGTTAGCACATAAAAAGATGGGTCGGCTTAGGTTTTATGAAAATCTTTCACCCCGCTCTCCTGCTTCTATATTATGGAAGAATATAAAGAAATTCCATGGATCATATAACGATGATAATTATTCACCGCAATGTGATTCTTCTATTTGGTACAATTTATTTGCCGATAAGCTTGCTCCTCCTTTGGTTCCTTCCTTTGAGGAATTATGTTTTTGTGAACCATTGATTACCCGACCTGGAGAAAACATTAATAATTCACGTTTTAATCAACTTTTCTCCAATGAAGAATTTGAATTGGTTGTTCAACACCTTAATGATTCGTCACTAGGAATAGACGGAATTCCATACTCATTTATTTCTAACGCAGGATCAAAATCTAAGCAAATTTTTCTAGACTATTAATGACATATTTATTACAGGAATAGTCCCTAATGATTGGAAAATCCAAATTATTATCCCCATTTTAAAACCAGACAAAAATCCTAGTGATGGTAATAGCTACCACCCTATAGCACTATCATCAAATCTGTGCAAAATAATGGAGCATTTAATTGAAAATTGTCTAGAATGGTTTGTTGTTGTCTCCTGGCCAAAGACGACGAATGAAAACAATGACGAAGCTAATCGGCGAAAATTCAATATATTAGGTGTGTCCCATATCGATTGAAAAATATGGCAATGGTGCGAAATTAGTTTTTTTTTTATAGGAGAGGGGGCAAACGAGCATACGGCTCACCTGATTGTATGAGACTATCACAGAATACATGTACCCTGGCGGGAAGAACGAAAACTTCATACAATGAAAATGCCAACAGCTTGCGACACTAGCGCGTCTGTTTTTGATCCATGAACTAACAGATGTAAATGTGTGCATGTGTATATGTATAACGCGCATTGCCCACTCCCACATTCAATATTCTATTTTTAATCATAATATATTACTATTTCCATTCCAATTTTCTACGAATGTAGAAATTACATTCTACATTAGTAAAAAATTGGAATGGAAATAGTAATAAATAAATAACATATGGAAATTTTAAATATTTAATAACACAAACTTTAAGAGGACGATTAAAGTTAACAATTAGCTATGCATTGATACATAAGTAGAAAATTGGAAAGGAACACGGTTGATAATTTTTCAGAAATAAAACAATTATTTTCATAGAGATTTAAATATATTATTGACTAGCAATATTATAGACACAGAAATAAAATTGGGCACTCAATTTTAGATGATTATAGACGCATCTTAGAACACACCATTTTCAGTAATCCATTATTATTCGTTAAACATCATCATTAAGTAAAACAACTAATAAATCACCATAAATTAAATATTCACTGGCTAGTAACACCACACTTAGTTATTTTTCTACGAAATATACTAAATCGACATCAGTTTTGAATTTGGCTTAGAAAAGTTAAACAAAACTAACTCCATTTAATTTGAAAATGATTTGAAACATTCCCGTTTAAAATAATATCTAATTGATGTAAAATAAACTTTGAAACTTGTTCTTTTCTTAATTTTATGAATATGTAATAAATAATAATCTAGTTTACGTTTTTATTTCACAACAGCCATAGATACATTTATATTTTCGGCTATGTGGCACAGAGTATTCATTTCAATCGGGCATAAAAATAATCGGAACGTATAATTTAATTTATAATTTCATGGATTAAAGAACTTTTATTTGTTATGTATATTACAAAATATATAGTTTATAATTTATAAGATAAGTAAAGATAATTTTTAATGGGCAGACGACAAAGATATTAAAATGCAAAAATAAAAGTTCCTAAACTGTAATTGAAATACAATGCGTAACATGGTTCAATAGTGATTTCTCTGTCTTGCGTATAGCGCTG
Source organism: Parnassius glacialis (assembly GCA_033319125.1). Taxonomy (NCBI): domain Eukaryota; kingdom Metazoa; phylum Arthropoda; class Insecta; order Lepidoptera; family Papilionidae; genus Parnassius; species Parnassius glacialis. The sequence continues at coordinate 33,617,774 of JAVANC010000021.1, forward strand.
TCTCTCGTTTCGTTTATTTTGCCCGATGTTTGCATCGGCTCCATAGAGACTTGACCCCCCATGGAGACTATCGCCGCCCATGAACAACTGCAACACCAGGGGAATTGCAAATGTGTTGCCGGCCTTTTAAAAATGAGTAGGCTCATTTTTAAGGTCCCTAAGTCGTATCGGTCCGGAAAAATTGCTGGTGGTATTCAGTTCCACAAGGAAGTTGTGCGAGGAAGAAAACTTCTTCTAAATCGCACAGTAGTGGACCGGCTATTAACCAGATGGTACGGATGGTATTTAGATGTGCTAAAATAAATAAATTAATCTATAATATAAAAATGAATCGCTGAATGTGTTGCTAAGGGCAAATCTCGAGAGCAGCTGAACCGATTTCGTTAATTCTTGTTTTATAATATTCCTTAAAGTACGATGATGGTTCTTACGGAGAAATTTAAAAAAAATGCCTGAAAAAGTATAAAAACAACACTTTCGTAATAATACTTAAAAGTCAATTTGGACTTTAATACCATACTATAAAGTTTAAGTGTTAGTGGAGGGGTTCCGAGAAGGCAAAACAATTATAATTTTTATTTTTTGACATAATGTAATTGTTGACTTATCAACTTTCTTTTTTCTTTTTTTATCTTACTAGCTGACCCGGTGTCCCGAATAGCAGAATAAGTATTAAGAAAAAATAAAGAATCGACTGTTAGGCGGTACGAAGTTCGCCGGGTCAGCTAGTATAAAATAAATTCTATCTAACAAATTAAGTACTAATGTAAAAAAAGTTCAGTTTGTATAAATATTTTTAAAGGACTCCACCAGCATTTACAGTCTGATGCGTCTGAACCAATTATCGAAACACTCCTGTGCGCCTCAGACACCTCTTTTAAGGTTTGCTCGAATGCTGGAAGCACATCTTTAGGCACTAAAACTATTCTTTTTCAGCTGATTTTATTTTTATTTTAGGGAATAAAAGAACACGGTGCCAAATCAAGGCTGTGAGGAGGGTGACCCAAAAGTTTAACATAGCTTAAGTTGTCAATGTGAACCTGTAGCCCACAGAACCCCGTATTCGATCGCTTGTTGCTCACAGCAGTGAACATTTCTGGCAAGCATTTGGTAGTATTCCATTTGGCATTGATGCTATTGCAGTGCAACATAGAAAAAATATTGTACTGAAGCTACATTTCCCTGAATTGCCAAAGATGATTGACGGATTATCACAGTGTGGTTGTTATAACTTAATTTGCTTAATTCCGCGTAAAGAAATGATGAATGTCCTGCCCAGTTTTAAGGGGACCTCCCACCCTCCCTCAATTGCGTGCACCACTAAACTAGAAACACCAACTCTCGAAAATATGACAGGGACACGTGTCCCTTAAAACTGGGCAGGACACATAATTTTCTTTTTTTACGCGGAATTAAGCAAATTAAGTTATAACAACCACTTTTAATGGATTGCCGCAAAGTAACGCCCGATTCTATTCATTGGATTATCTCAGTCCTAGTCTTCACGTTTTCTGGGCACAAAGTTTCTTCCGTTTTCCTAAATAATTTCATGACATGAACACGACTAAGAATCTACAGATTTCTGGGCGTCGATTTCCCATGTCTGTACAATCAAAAGAAAAACAGATGAGATGTGTTAATTTTTCGCATCTTGCTGTAGCAACAGGCAAGAATGAGAGTAATGATAAGACCCATGGGTCTACTGCCCAACTATGGAATGTATGCCGGCTGTTACTCTATTGAGATTGGTATTAATTTTGATGTTTTTTTATTACACACGTTCAACATAAAGTTAATTACTATTAAATATAATTACAAAGACAGACCACCATTATTGACTAAAGTATTAAATAAAAAATTTGGTGGATACTTTGCTATTAATTTATTCATATTTACAAAAAATCATTTAAAAACTATTACGTAGATAACTAGAAGGGTTTTTATATTTAATTAATTTGCTCAATTGTCTTTTCTCCTTTTTCATTAACCAGCAGATCGTGATGCCTCGTGAGGTTGTCGTTTTTCTCTGTCGCAGATTTCTCTAAAGCCTGATTAAACTGATGTTCCCTGTAACAGAAACAAAGCATCTGAAAAGGACATTGTATTGCGACCGCAATAAATATTTTTTACATCTATATTTGCGATTTGGATTGACACACGTCATATGCCTGTCAATTTGTCATTTGACGGGGTCACTGATCATAAGATCGAATTGAAATTAAAACGAAGAAGCAATACTATTGAAGGAAAGAGACATCCCTTTGTCGGCGAGCGGGCGCAGGCAACGCGCGCCCTGCCGGCCGCACCAAAATCGATTTCTTTTTTTTTTGCTTTTCTAGTGGTAGCCGAATCTGTGTCCTTGACACACTTCTTCACAGAAGTGCGCATAATTACATCTACTAATATTTTTGTGAATTTTTTCGCGAAAAAGACGCTTACCTATTGTTTTATTTATATATTTTGTGTAATTAGGATAGTAATTAGATTATGGTACTGCGATAAAGACACTTTGTTTTGTTTTTGTTTTCTAATCTAGCGGGTACATTTACATTTTTTGCGATACGGACGCTGTTATTTGTGTTATTAGTGCTAGTGTAAACTTGTGATCGTAATGGTAAATACACATCTAAACTACATAGCAGCTGAATATGCGGACATGATCCTAATTTACGAAGAATGTCGTCAAAATGCCGCCCTTGCGATAAGGGCATATCGCGAGAGATATGGCGATTCAAGACAATGTCCTACTCATCCTCGCACTGTTATAGAGCTCTTCGGCTCATCCGCGAAAACAGGCCAATCGATCATAGGTCTCAACGCCCTGATCGACCGCCTACACGACGAAACCCAATCCAGTTAACTGAAAATGTGATACAATATTTCGAAGACCAACCCAAAACTAGCCTCCGCTATAGCGCTAGGCATTCTCAAGACACTCACAGAACCGTCCATAGGATATTGAAGCGCGAGAAGTGACACACCCATTCAAGTTTAGAAAAGTACATACTCTGCTATCGTGTGATAGATTAATAAGAGTGAACTGTTACTGTCAGCGGTTACTGAGTAAAATTGAAGTGGACAGTGACTTTCTTTCCCAAATTTCTTGGACTGACGAATGTACGTTCACCAGAAACGGAATGTGAAACCAGCACAATCTGCACCATTGGGCACCCAAAAACCAAAATCCGCGCCGCGCGTTTGGCGGGAGTCAGCCCATCATTGTTATTCATTGATTTCATTGACCAGTATTCATTGATGGGGCTTTGAACGGAGAAAGGTTTGTTAGTCTACTAAATGATATCATCGATACCAACGAACGTGGTACCAATTAGATGGTGCGCCAGCACACTCTGTAACAACAGCCAGGCAGTGGCTAAATGACACGTTTGGTGCACAATGGATTGGTAGATTTGGACCTCGTAGGTGGCCAGCAAGATCGCCAGACCTCACGCCACTCGATTTTTTTTATAACTAAATAGACAGATTTCCAAATGCACGCTTCGGGACATTTCAGGACACGTTTGGGACCGAACAAATATCTTTTTCATTAGACACTGGTTGCCACTGAATATTTTGTTTGGCATAGGATACGGTCCGCACATTTTATCTTGACCGGGCTGAAGTTCGCTTTACGAGACATTCGCGATGTGCCACTATGAGATATGCCACTTCATATTCGCTCCTAAGATTGCTTAGAGAAACAGTTTGTTTTGTCTATATCTTTTATAGAATATATTGAAAATCATTATTATAATGAAAATATCATTACGTATTTCAGTAAAACAATAGAATCATATAAAGAATTACGATAACCAGTTGGAACATATAGTAAATACTAGCGGGGACAACAAATTCTTTCAGTAACCCCAAAATACATAGTACTGGGTTTCTTCCCAGGACAGAGGTATTTTCCGAACCAGTGGTAAATAAAAAATAACTTTCAATAAGTATTATGTAATAATCAATATTGAATAAAAAATCATTCTATTCTATTCTATAACTTAAAATTTTTCAATATCATATTTAATACACACCATCATAATTACTGTATTTAAAATGACATATTGTACTCGTAATTACACACTAATGAAACATAAAAAATATAAAAGAAAAGCGAATCATAATCGATAATAACGATAATCGATTACTATCGTAATCGTAACCGCACAATATGCGTATTCATATCTCTAGTTTAGTTAGAGCCCACCCTCCCTTACCTTGCCCTCTCCTCTTGTCACCATTTTGTTCCTAAAAACTACATCTGCGCAGCCACTCGCGGCTAACTTCAGCCCGACCAAGATAGAGAGCGCGCGGACTTTACATGATATAAGTATGCCGCTATTCGACTACCGAGATCTTTCTAAACATTCATCTAGGCGTCACTTCGACATACGCGGTATAGAATAGGATGGCAAATTTTTAAGCCTTCAATCGCGCATTACCGTATGATGCCTTTAACTTTTGAACTGAACTGCCCAAACTCACTCTCTGTTCTATCCAAGGTTAGCTGGTAGAGAATGCCATATAGCATTAAGATCGCCTTTTGTATAAATATTTGGTGCAATAAAGAATAAATAAATAAATATATGGATTTGACATTTTTTCTATTTTTATTTGTTGATGCAGCTGACAGTTACGTAGCAATTGCCACCAAACTAGTCAGGCGGGTATAATATACATAGGTCTCTTGAAATTAAATACGTTTAAAGGAGCATTTGGAACAATGTGTAGCTGTTTTAAGAAAATTTATTTTACATACCTTGCTGTCTTTATTCTGTAAAGGGCTTGTCTTATATCATCCATTGTCACTCCAGTAGCTTTTAAAATACCTAAAATAGCTAATCCTCCCAATGTACTTAAAGTGGCACCTGCAATCAAATATAAAATAGCACATTGTTTTTTTTTTATATGAGAGGAGGCAAACGAGCATACGGCTCACCTGATGGTAAGGGACTACTGCCGCCCATGAACAACTGCAACATCAAGGGAATTGCAGGTGCGTTGCCGGCCTTTTAAAAATGAGTAAGCTCTTTTCTTGAAGGTCCCTAATTCATTGCATTTTTTTTTATATAAATGCAATGAATTATAAAAAGTATAAAGGTTGGGCGATACGGCTACTTTTCTGCCTCGTTTGATTTGATACCTCTTGGTACCTCTCACTCTATTACTGTTGCCGTGTTGAAGTGTGCCCACTCCTGTTTTCCATATTCAAGGATATCAGAAGGCTGTGAGGAGTTTTATCGTATTTCAGTTGAAAACGCAACAGAGGTCTTCTTTGAAGTTTGTTGTAATTACCATTAGAATAAAGGTATCACTTCCAAATAAATTGGCGTTTAAAATTGGGATAGATTTGACAAGCTTTCCTTCAATTATTCTTTACTAGATGGTGTAAAGTAACAGAAAGTTTAAGTAATGTATAAACCACATATCATTCTGTAGGTATCGTAACAGGAAATGGGCAGCAACTAATCCCGACTTGTTATCAACTAAAAATCATTAAAAAAAAAAAACTAGCCAAGTGCGTGTCGGGCCACGCACAATGTAGAGGTAGAGTTCGGTAGTTGCCCGTCACAATACATGGGCTTCCTTGATAATGAGCATAATAAGTGAGTTCGCGGTTCTACCGCTATAACGACTAAAAATGAGCCCAAATACGAAGATCGTAACCGAAGGACTTATTTTCAAATCAGCCTTTATAATGTATTCAAAAGAGATTAAAAAAAACTTTTCGATTTTGATAAAAATAACCTATGGGTTGACTGTTAGAGAATGCATCAACGCATTAAGTCCGGCCTTTGCATTCTTTTTTAAGGAATGCTATAAAGAAATATCCCACAAATGAAACAGTAAAGCTAATGTAGTAATGCATATAAATCGTTTTCTCATAAAATATTTATTTTTAACAGTTTACAATAACATTACAAAGTTATTAATGCATAATTTTTTTACGTGGTAGAGCCATGCTGCAGCTATGTTAGTAGTATAGTTGTAGCACGAATGGGTCGGCTCGACCGGGGAAGGACCACGCTCTCATAGAATACCAGCGTAAAATAGCAGCTTAAAACTACTGTGTTTCGTATGGTGTGTGTAGAGAACCGGAGACCCTTTTTACTGGAAAACAGGCATTCCATCTTAGTACTCACGGGTGACAACGCATCTGCATTTTGATACGCAAACGAGGATAAATGTAATGTCTATGGGCCACAGCAACCACTTACCATCAGGTGGACTGTGTGCTCGTTTGTCACCCTATCCTATAAAAAAGCTATTTATAGGTCATTTTCTATGGAGTTGTAACGAAATTTTTACTAATCCAAGTGCATTTTATAAGTTGGTCGACTATTACTCGTTAACTTCTTAATTCTACTTAGCTGTGATAGCTTTCCTTTTAACTTCATTAACTTCGCAATTAATCTAGGGCCTATATTCAGCAATGGACTATGAATAAATGAATATAATTTTGTATGCAACTTTGACAGATTTTGCGCATCGATGAACACTGAACCGACACCCTCATACCAGTGATATTTCTCCTTATCCCCAGTCTATTGAATTTGCATTTTAAATTTAAATATTTATATCTTTATTTATTAACTACTGCAACATTTGATATATGGAGAAGTTGGTACATCCCACTCACACATATACCGAGTGACGATGAAGTTATCAGGTTAACTGGAAAGACGTATCCTATACAAAGTCCTTTAAGCATACAAGCGAAAAATTTACTTAAAATGAACGACTTAAGACATAATTCTCTATGCGCGAAGTGACAAGAATGGGACGGGGTGTCGGGAGGGTGCCTGTTGTCAACATTCATATTTCTCTGGCGCGTGCGACGATAAAGTAAGGAAGTAAGTCACTTAGTCTGACGCCGGCGTCCTTGGGGATGGTTCATGACTAGCTTGACCTAATTTTCGTTTTTCGCCTACACGTCCTTTGAGTTTTAATTGTTGTTTTTTTTTGGTTTTGTGGACATTTTGATAAGTTTATTAATTTGTTTGTGTTAGGACACGTTAATACGATAATAATAATTGTGACAAAAAGGTGACAGTTTGTGCGAAATTGAACGCTTTCTTTTACTATATTGTATTTTTTTATTTGTGATAGGACATGTTAATAATACGCTAGATAATCATATTTAATAACTTAGTGGTGTGATAGCCCGTGCGCAATTGGGCGCTTTTATTTTTTTAACGTATAACTTTTTTTAAGTTTTAAGATGTCTGTCTCGTATCAATTTTATGTCGTTGGAATACACCGACATGATTTTGATTTACGAAAAATGCCACCAAAACACGGCCCTGGCATTACGAACATACCGAGAGAGGTATAATACCACACGTGTATGTGAAAATTGATTTGTTTTGATTATTAAACTTGAGTGATTTTAAGATTAAAGTGATTATTTGGGTAAAAATTTGTGATTTGTTGATAACATCGGATTAGCATCGCCCTACGCGTGACTAATTACTTATGTATGGGCAATTGTAGGTATTATAATTACGTATGTCGATGTCGCTTGAGCACTGAACTCCGCACCGCGTCCGCGCCGTTGCTGCTTTTACAGGTCACTTCACGTTAGTAAACCAATATTATCAAGGCTGATTTATTTCGTGTAATTTTTTACGCTATTTATTTCGTTTGAAAGATGCATTTTTTAATTTTTTTTGTTATTGTTTATTTTATTATTTTAACAGACATATATCAACTTGTATTAACTACTGTGCTATTTAACGTGATAACCTAAGTGCCACCCGGTATATTATTTTATAATATATTGAGTTATTTTGCAATAACCAGCCTAATTTGCAGAGAAGGTTCAGAATAAGCAATATAGGCAAATTTTGAAGAAAAATTAATTAAAAAAAATCTCGAACATTCTGTCTTTTTTTATCTTTTAAATTCAAAATGCGTGTAATGCATTATTTTAACTGATTTTCATTCAAAAATATCTAATGTCTATTATTTTACCACGCACGTTCGTTACGTACACATTCGTAAGAGTCGCTCAGTTGGCAAAAACTTTGTGAATTTAAGGCGACACCGCGAAAAAATACACCTCTTTTCATCGAATAGTATAGGAGTATGACACGATTAACGAAACTGGAATTTTGATATAGGTAAATTCATGTCTTTATCTTGGATTTGCTTATTCAAAAACGCGATTGTAAAATTTTGACTCGATCATAATTATATGCGAAAACACCTCTAAAAATCACTATAGTTGAAATTACAACGAAATTACTTAATCTATATGCTTGGGAGCCACTCAAATACATTCATAACATCAATATTCGTAATTTACTTGCTCATTAGTTTGATTACTAAAATCAATAGTTTTTTAAAAATATTTTAAGATTCTAAGCGATTTCTAACCGGTCTAAATCGTCGCGGGCGCTGCACAATTTTAGATCCTATTACGGCGTTTTTGAAGATTTTATAGAAATTATGTTTCACTCGGGTTAGTCCGACGATAGCCCACTTTAACGGTTTTCGATGTGTCGCCTTAATCGCACACAGAGGAGCGCGCGTACTCGTAGTTGTTGCTCATAAATTACATTCAATTTGGGATAATTTTAAATAAAAATAGAGGCCTCATTTAAATTAGGCTACTCTTTAAAAAATAATCCTGTATGTGTTTTAGTATTTTATAGCTATATTGCGTTACAAAACAGGTGTTAATTAGTTTAGTAAGCTATAACGAAAGTTGATGTAGTTGGAAATAAGATCTATTTACGAACATGTAGAATGACGAAGACATCCGTTTGGTCGATTTCAACCATGGCGATAACTGTTGTTTACTTTCGGCAAATGACAATTTCACAGAGTATAATAAAGCGCCCCGATCACAAGTGCACACAAACACAGTGTTTAATAAAATAAACCAAAACGTCTATTTACCGATAAAGACACATCGTCACCGATACCAATATTATCTAGCTTTTTCATTCATGTCCCATAGACAAACTTTACGTGGTTAAGAACAGTGTGTTGGTACAGTTTATATTTTATTATTTAGGTACTTTACCTCATCATCATCATTACAGCCATTCACAAGTCCACTGCTGAACATAGGCCTCCCCCAAAGAATGCCACAAAGCACGGTCCTGAGCCACCTGCAACCATCGACTTCCTGCATATCTTACCAGGTCGTCACTCCATCTAGTGGGGGGACGCCCTACACTTCGCTTGCCGGTACGAGGCTCGAGAACCTTTCTTCCCCATCGGTTGTCGGTTCTTCGAGCTATATGGCCGGCCCATTGCCACTTCAGCTTACTAATCCGTTGGGCTATGTCGGTCACTCTGGTTCTACTGCGGATATCCTCATTTCTGAGTTTATCACGCAGAGAAACTCCGAGCATAGCCCTCTCCATAGCTCGCTGAGCGACCTTGAGCTTCCTCATACGGCCAGCAGTGAAGGACCACGTCTCAGTTCCGTAAGTCATCACTGGCAACACGCACTGGTTGTACAATTTCGTTTTAAGGTTTTGAGGTATGTCTGACGAGAAGATGTGTCGTAGCTTCCCGAACGCTGCCCAGCCGAGTTGAATCCGTCGATTGACCTCTCGGTCGAAGTTGGACTTACCTAGTCGGACTATTTGTCCCAGGTAAACATACTCGTCAACAACTTCGAGCTTAGTGTTCCCAACAACTACCGGCATAGGTGTGACATGGACATTAAACATGATCTTTGTTTTGTCCATGTTCATCTTAAGACCTATCCGTTGGGAAACACTATTGAGGCCATTGAGCATAGTGCTTAGGTCCTCCAGCGATTCTGCCATAAGGACTATATCGTCGGCAAATCGAAGGTGAGTGATGTACTCGCCATTGATGTTGATACCGTATCCTTTCCAGTCCAGAAGCTTGAAAACGTCTTCCAATGCAGCGGTGAAGAGTTTCGGGGATATGACGTCACCCTGTCTTACACCTCTCTGCAATTGGATAGGTTTCGTACTCTGGTTCTGTACTCGGATAGCCATCGTAGCCCTACTGTACAAGCACTTCAACACTTCGATATACCGACAGTCAACTTGGCACCGCTGAAGGGACTGCAGCACCGCCCAAATTTCGACGGAATCAAAGGCTTTCTCATAGTCCACATACGCCAGACATAGTGGCAAATTGTACTCCTCGGACTTCTGTACAATTTGCCGTAGGGTATGTATGTGGTATATGGTGCTAAAGCCTTTTCGGAAACCGGCTTGTTCGGGAGGCTGGAAGTCGTCAAGTCTGCGCGCGAGACGATTCGTAATGACTCTCGAAAACAGCACGTAGACGCGGCTCAGAAGGGAAATCGGTCTGTAGTTCTTCAAGAGAGCGTTGTCGCCTTTCTTGAAGAACAAGACCACCGCACTTCCGCTCCACGCCTCCGGTGTAATGCCACCATGGAGGACGGAATTAAAGAGCTTCTGAAGGACTTCAAGTACCGGTTTTCCACCCGCTTTCAGAAGCTCCGCTATAATTCCATCCTCGCCTGGGGCCTTGCCGGTTTTAAGATGCTGGAGAGCCATTCTAATCTCGCTCAGACTGACGTCCGGGATATCATCGGAATAATGTCGGATAAGACTCGCTCTTGGATCGTTACTCACACTTGCGTGTGGCTCCAACGATGACGTGTACAGCTGCCCATAGAACCTCTCAATCTTACTCAAAATCTCAGGTGCCCCGGAAACGATGCTGCCACATTCCGTCTTCAGCTTTGACAGTTGGCTCTTTCTGGCAGACAGATCTCTGGCAAAGACTTTGGAGCCTTGGTTCCGCTTGATCGCTTCTTCAATACGAGCTGTATTGAAGTTGCGTAAGTCCCGCCGCATGCATTTGGAGATCTGTATGTTCAGTTGCCTGTATGCTGCCAAATCTGTTGAAGAATGTAGCTTCATCTCCCGTCTAACAGCCATGAGATTAAGAGTGTGATCGGAGAGTTTTTGTGTTCTTCTGCGGCGGGTCTTGCAGAACTTAGCTCCGACCGCATGGACAGTTTCCACGAGCTTGTCATTCAAATCGTCCATTTCATTGCAGTCTTCTAGGCACTGAAAACGGTTTTGTAACTCGAGCTGAAAGGTTTCGGGACTTTGGATTAGAGCACGAGGGGGACGGAGCGTTGACTTCATTAGACGAGACCTCTCCAACTTAACGTTTAGGTTCAGTGTGCCTCTAACCATTCGGTGATCGCTGCCGGTTTTCACCCTCGCGATCACTGAGACATCACTGAACAGTTGTCGTTTGGTCGTCATAATGAAGTCAATCTCATTTTTTGTCGAACCGTTGGGGCTCGACCAGGTCCACTTCCTGTGGGGCCGCTTCTGGAAGAAAGAGTTCATCATAAAGAGTCCCTCTTTCTCCATGAAGTCGGCCAGCTGCTGGCCCCTTGGGTTCCGTTGCCCTATTCCAAATTTCCCCACCTTCAGCTCACCGTTTTCTCTTGCGCCTAGTTTTGCATTGAAGTCTCCCATTAACACCGTATATTGGGTTTTGGAGGAATGCATGGCTCTAGAGATATCCTCATACATTTCCTCCACCTCCTCATCGGGGTGTGCCGAGGTTGGTGCGTAAACCTGTATGACCTTCAGCGAATACCGTTTGGTGATTCTGAGTATAAGGTACGCAACCCTCCTCGACACACTCTCAATCTTTACAACGTTGTTAACGAGAGACTTGTGGACGATAAATCCGACACCTCCTTGGGACAGATGGTCGCCCTCCCGGTAATAGAGCAAGTTGCCGCATTCGAGGATTACCGTGTCCTCCCCCTCTCTTCGGACTTCGGATAATCCTATAATATGCCAGCGTAACTTGTCTATCTCTTCTTCCAGCTCCACAATCTTCTCGTCAGTCCTCAGGGTCCGTGCGTTGTATGTTGCCAGGTCAAGTCGTTGTAGGTGGCAACCGAACCTCCACCGGAGATTCTTAGCACCCCCTGCCCCGCCGTTACCATGGTCGCCACCGTAGCCAGGATTAGCGGGGCCGCCGGGGACTGGGGGCCGTCGTAACTTTCATTATGGGGGGTATATTGCCATAGTTGCCACGCTTGGCGAGCGGGTTGGCAACCGCAGTTTTTTATTGTATTTTGCCGTTACCAGGAAGATGCTGCTGCCCATCTCCTGCCTGTGTCCCTTTGTCGCCTTTTACGACACCCACGGGAAGATATGGGGTAGTGGATATTCTTAACCGCCACTACACGGCACGGCAGGTACTTTACCTACGTAGTAAAAATAAGAAAATGTTAAAGTGTTTTGGTTACATTCAATAGTTATAGTGGTGAGGCACGTTGAAGGAAATTATTATACACATAATATTCTTACGCGCATTATAATTAGTAGATTACCCGGTAATTACAGGCTGTGAGGCTCATCAGTGTGACTTCATCTAGTCCTCCGAGGTGACAACGCATCTGTAGCTTTCTTTTTTTGAAGTTGTCGGGGTAGGATAAGTTCATTTTTATAAAAGACTGTAAATGCAATTCATAGGAAATTATATTATTGTAAATATGCATACCAACTCCAGCTCCAACAATCATTGCAGCTAATCCTAAATTGGCTTTATAAACAGCTCCTGTGATTGCACCAGCAAAAATATAATCTATTAAAGATGTATCTCCACGATATACTGACACAGTTGTTGTTATTAAACTGTAAGAAAAATACAGCAAAATATTAACAAAATTCTTTTTTGTTGACGTAAAAAGGTTTACATAGAAGAAAAAGCACAAATCCATGGACAATAAGCGACAATTAATTGGATTTTAAATTTAAATTTTAGTTTAAATGTTTAGTAGAAGCTTTAAAACAATACGTCTTATCATTTGGTATGTGATGGGAATGGGTCACACCAACATCTTCTAATTTGACAATGAAACCTATATAACTTTAAAGCTATGTTTATGAAAATAACAATAGTTTTTGTTTTATCCAAATTGGTGCAGAAATACGAAAGTTATAACGTTTTGAAGTTTCGCTATTTTTTTTTAATTTTTACCCGCTCGTTCTCTGTGACGTGACGTCACAATCCGACAGAGCGAACGCGCAGTAGGTACTTGCTAAGTTCAGTACTAATCGCGCGCTCGGAAGTATACTAATCTAATCCAATGTAATCAGTATTATTTATGATGAATAATTTAATCTAATAATCTAATCTATTATCATAAATAATGTAATCAATTAACTATTAATATTTGACATTTGTATGCCCATGAGGCTGATCACAGACTGAACTTTATTTGTGTTTAAATAAGACCTTTTTGTAAACTGTGAATCACAAATAAACTATTTGATTTGATGTATAAACTAAAGTATTGAACCTTTAGCTTTTATATGATTATATTTATATGTATAGTCACGGTGTGTAGTGCCGTAAAAAAAATGGAAGCGGGCTTTGGAAAAAGACAGTCAGATAATCTGTCAAAAGTGGATATTTTTATGGTTGCGCAGTATTTTTCAGAAAATTATGATTTTTTATCATCAGAAATGCGTGGAATAAAGCTCTAAAGGCACTAAAGGTAAGGTACTAATAAAAGATTACGAAAAGTATACAGGTTTACCATTGATTAGTAATTAGGCAGTAATACATAGGTAGGTATTAATTGACCGAACCACGAAGTTGCACATGATTTACAACGACATAAAATGAAAAAACTTAGGTACTTAAACTTACTAATGCAGTGAGTATTAATCAACTCGTACTGTTATTTAGTACCTAGTGACACATAAGAAATTTTGTTGGTTACGTAGTTCGTCAGTGGTTGGAAACATATGGTCCTAGTTTTACTTTCACTTACTTTTGAATAAACTGATTGCGGTATTACGTTGGTAGTTGGTACCTATTCTGTTTTGAAAATGCAATGGTCGCAAACATTCAATGCGTGTAAAGGTACAATTCCGTAGCCGACCGCAGACAGCAGCAGCAGGCGATATATACAACACGTAAAATAATTAACGCACTTTGTGAAAGTAGTTTGTTCAGAATCGTTTACTGAATCGATTTCTATAATATTTAGTATTGGTAATTTTTTTATCCCAAAAATAATTGAAACTACATAATTTACAGTCACATTAAACCTGTACAGTTAAAACGAACTGAAATGGACCGTAACTCAAGGCAATAAGACTTTTAAAAGTGTAGTTTTATTTGTATTAATACAAATTCCGTCATTCAATACAAAATAAAGAAAATTGAACCTTATTTCAAGTAAATTAAAGTCTTTACAAATACAGAGTTTGGAGTGCCTTATAAAGGTCGCGGCAGCCAGGCCATTGACCTCCCAGGTCAGTTGATTTGACGCCTCTTGACTTTTTTTTATGGGGACTTATTAAATCATTAGTTTATTTTAGTGAGAAAACAAGAGTAGAGGACCTAAAAATAGTAATTCTATGAGTGAACGAATTTAGAATAGTGAAAAATGACACTGAATTGCTTTCTAAATTATTTTCTTTCTTTTTAAAACATAACCTCCAGACTAGGATTTTTTCTTGTATAGTGGGGGCAGTGTACAAACATAAATTGCACAAGGACAAACATCCAGACCCGGAACAATTATAGACCTATACCTAGCGTTCGTGGTTTTGTACGGTGACCATAACATTCTTCCGGAATTAGTATAACTAATTTGATAAATAATCAATGCATAAACATGTTTAACTAAGAATTCAGTGTATGTATTATGATTATAACATAATATACTAATTGGGGTGTCTGAGGATGTGCGTTAATTACGCTAGATATTGTATATATAGTACCTAAATTGTTTACATAAATAGAGTACCCACAGAACATTCGGAATAGATTGGAACACGGGTTGCTGCCGCCTGCAATCGGGTTCCGAATCATAACTGCAGCGACATGACGCGACGACATGTCGCCTGCTGTTGCTGTCTGCGGTCGGCTACGGAATTGTACCTTAATACTGATTTTGATGAAATATTGCATTAAGGTATAACTTGATCTACAGGATTTTATCTTCTCATATCGACTTTTATTCCCAATGAGCGTGATATAACAGAAATTAAAAAAAAAACAGAAAATAAAGGTTACTGATAAATAAATAACATGACAAGAAAAATATGGAGTAATAAATACGGAGAGAATAAGAAAAATATAAAGACTACTGGTGGCTTCGACGTATCGATTTGTGACGTCACATCGCGATGCGGAGCTAAGCGGTCGCCCTTACCGTAAAACACCACTTTACTCACAATATTTCGTAATTTTTTAGAGTTGTTTAAAGTTGAATTCGTAATTTTTTATACAATTTTTTGATACCCTTAACAAAATTGGGTGGCCAGACCCATTTTGATCAACAATATTTTCATTCATTTATTATAGTTTATTAAAGTCCACAGCTGAACATAAGCCTCCCTGTAAATTTCCTCGTATTCATTCCTCGTACATTTGCCATAGATGCCACTTTTGGTAGGCAGGTTATCAACTGCAGTTTTTTTTGTTCTAGTGAAAGTAGGAAGTATTATTTCCAGGGTGAATTCTTGGAACAATCCAAATATAGCAGTAGATTCTACAATCAATAGCAATAGCCAAAATAAGCAATTTACCCTAGAAAGCATTGTACGTAGGTCACTCAATAAGTTTTGAGATGCTCGAAATTTAAAAATGAAACGCACCCGTGTTATATGTTTCTAGAAAGCAAATTTATTTAAAAATAGAACTCCATAAGCCTATAGCCCAATGTTAAATAAAAACAAAGTTCTATTAATTTTCCTGCAACGCTTCCCACGCTTTTCATTTAAAACGATGGATCTTAACCGTGAACATTTGCGCGCTATGACATATTATGATTTTAAATTTGGTTTAACCGAAAATTAAGTTTACAATGGTTACAATTAGCATTAGGGGACTTAGCTCCACCACGTGCAACAATTTTTAGGTGGTTTGCTGAATTGAAAAGGGGTAAAATTAATCTTAAAGATGACCAAAGAATCGGGGCCCCGCAAACAGCAGTACGGCAGAAAATGTATGGACTATTGAAATGTTGGTGTGAGAAGACCCAAGAATCACATATACTGACATCGAAAAGATTACAATCATTAGTTTGGGGAGCATTCATACCATCCTATATCAACATCTTAGAGTGAGGAAGCTTTGTTGACGATGGATCCCTCGTTTGTTCTCCCAAAGCGAAAAACAGACTCGTGTGGTTTGGTGCCATGAAATGCGTCTACGTTTTGAAAACGGGGCATCTAGGCATGATTCAGAAATCGTTACTGGTAACGAGACATGGATCCTATTATCAACATGACCCGGAAAATAAAAGGCAATCATCGGTATGGGTCTACTCAGAAGGACACTTATCGACAAAACTGCAAAGACTTCGTAACATCGGCAAAAAATGGTGGCTAGTTTTTTTTCGCGGAGCGGACATTTGTTGACGTCAATGCTAGAAAATTGTAGGTTAGTTGAATGGTATACTACAGTTGCATTACCCAAAGTTTTTCAAGCAGTGCGGGAGAGAAGACCAAAGACTGAGCTTCGGGGAATCATGCTGCATCACGATAACGCCTCTTCACATACTTCCCTTAGAACAAAAGCATTTATTGCGGAATCTGGTATTAAAACTCTAAGTCCTTAAAGCCCTGATTCCAAAAAAATTATGTCAAAGAAAAAATAAAAGGCAAGTTTTTTTCAAGCGCCGAAGAAGCTGTGGCTGCCTACGAAGAAGCGATTTCCGACCAGTCAGATCAAGACTGGCAAAAGTGTTTTCACAGTTGGTTTAGGCGAATTGAACTTTGTATAGAGCATGATGGAGAATATTTTGAAAAGATGCAAAATAAATATTAATAGTATCTAGAATACTTTTTGTATATCTCAAAACTTATTGAGTGACCTACGTATTCTAAATATAACATGTTCATTTAGTTCAATGAAAACATAAAAAATATTAAATATTTACCTAAAAGACCCTGTGAAAATCCCCAACCTCCAACCCCAACGTACAGCTCCTTTGGCAAATGCAATTGTAACATAATCTTGTAACTGTTTCTGGAAAAATTACACAAGCAATAAAACTTTAGTTTTTTGAGTTACTCTGTCATTAATTGCCTCATATGTTACAGAATCAGATTATTTGATTATCTCTCCCAATTCTTTCAAGAGGATTAAGGAAAGTATGGTTCCGTTGTTTGGACACATAGAAAGAATGTATGTAGAAAAAATGACAGAGCAAATTTATGCTGCAGAAGTGTCTCGATAGAATTTTACCGACCAAAATGGCGATATATTGAAGATGGGCCAAGTGAAGAGTAACCTTAACCAACAAGCATGTATTTGTAGATACATGTATGTGAAAGAAGTGAGTAGTGAGAAGTAAGAGCAGTTGTTTATGCCTACGCCTCTGTGTGAGAGTTTATGTTATGTTAATAACATGAAACTTAAGAAAACAGTTTTGTATGATACCTTTACTTATCTCTTTTATTAATTTACTATCATGCACAATGCTATAGTGAACTTGTGGTCAGCTTATCACATGGTGCATGTGCTTTCAGCATGTACGTTCATTAGTGTCAGCTCACTCTCACTCAATCAGCATTCATTATTCTCATATCATAATATGTTGTACAATGTACATAGCACTTACAAGCATTTTAAGCTTACCAGAAGTGTTTAAAGGGAATATTAGTAATGTTTAAAAACATTATTAGTATTTCTTTTTTTTTTAAATGTGAGATTCAATTCAGAATAAGTTCCAAATGAGACATGTGAACCAAATCATTTAGATCTGTTCTCTATTCTCTTTATCTAGAAAGATGCAACTCTCTGAATCACATCATAAAGAGCTACATACAACTATAGCAAAATTATTTTGTCCGTGCAGTTGGGATCATAAATTATAACTCGGCCTCAGCCCAACTAGGGCGGTGAGCATGTTGCACGGGCGCTACACCATTATCGATAACAACAACACAACAAACACAGCGGCGGTGCGGTATACAAAGGTTGGTGCAACATTGTTATGTTATGAGTCATTTGTTTTCCATTATTACCCCCGCCTAATACCTGCAAATGAATGCAATGATAATTTAGTAGATATATTGAAGAAAAATTTGTTTCTGCGCATTCACTCTCTGAATTTCTTTACTGACTCTATGGCTACTCCTTTTTTTTTGTACCAAAACGGCACAAGCACGTGTTGTTATCAGCAATGTTTTAACATTTTTCACTGAAATGAAAATAGATCCCGAAAAGTTACAAAGTGTTAATTTCTGCCGTTCTCGTGAACTTGCTGCGGCCATATGTGGTGTGAGTGTTTGAGCAGTCGACAAAATTAAAAAAAAGTGTATAAAGGGAGAAGTTAGCTCTACGCGAGAAAGCGTCTATCGGCTTTGTACAGTGACTGCGTTAGACGACTTTGACAAAAGTAAGTAGTAGTAATTAAACAAATAGTGTCATCGTTTTATCGCGACGGTGAATATCCTTCCACGGCTAAAATTTTGAGTACAGCAAAAGAAAGAATTGACGGATTCCATTGTTATATTTCTTCTATGCATAAAATACCCATATAACTTGGGTACAAGTACACACAAGCTCCAGATGGTCGTAAACAATTGATGGAAAGGACTGACATTTTTTGTGCGCGGCTACAATTCCTGAGAAAACTCAAGACCCTGAGAGATAGTGAAGACACTCGACCAAGAATTTATTTAAAAGAGACTTGGGTGAACCAAAATCACAGCCACAAACGAATTTGGCTAGACAAGGATGGACAAGGTGGCTAAAACATATAAACGGGAAAGGGGGGCAGACTAATTGGTAAATATTCTTTCATCTTTTATGTAAGAAATACGACATAATAATAATTTAATACTAAATATGATATTCATTTAATTATGTTGTTTCAGTTTGTCATGCAGGCTGTGCAAAATATGGTTTTATACCCAAAGCCAGATGGGTATTCCATGCTGTGAAGTCTCAGAACGAGGACTACCATTCAGAAACGAATGCCGAATGCTTCACAGATTAGTTTACAAAGCTGCTGCAGAGTCTTGTAGAACATCAGTCATCATACTGGACAACGCACCCTACCACTCCCAGCAAATATATCGGGCACCAACATCAGCTAACAAAAAGAGTAAAACTCAGGAGTGGCTCCGCCAACACGGGATTGAGTTTAGTGATATTGAGCTCAAGCCGGAGCTATTACAAAAGGTATTTCAGATTTTATTATTTAAAGTTTGCAATACATTTGTTTTCTTTTGAGTATTTAATTGATTATACAAACAACATTATATTTACAGGTGCAACGGAACTGACCAGAAAAAATATAGAAATTGGATCAGTTAGCTTTGGAGTCAGGACACGAAGTGATTCGCTTACCACCTTACCATTGCCAATATAACCTAATTGAGTTGGTATGGGCTCAAGCAAAAAATGAAGTTGCCACCAAAAACACCACTTTTAAAATTGCAGACGTCAAAGTGTTGCTGCATGAAGCAATTTCAAACGTTTCGCAAAAGAACTGGGAAGATTGTGTGAAGCATGCAGAAAAACTCCAAGAGGAAGACTTGAAGAAATCTCATCTGGCAGAAGATATCGTAATTCATGTGGATGACGATGACTCTGATGTAGAATTTTAATGTAAATACTTTTAGATTTAATTTGAGATATAAGTTATTATCTTTATATTTATATTTATTTTTAATATAACTTGTTACATTCCAAACATTTGTACCTATAGTTTTTTTAATATCTAATACCTACCTTTAGATACCTAATAAATAATTTATTTTAAATTATTATTCTTATTTTAATAAATACATTGCTTTATCTATTTTTTTTAATTTTATCACTAACCCACATAATGACAAAACTAAATACACTATTGATAACGCTTATCGACAACAATAATGCGCATCACTATACTCTCCCCTAAGGCTCGTGAGTGGGAGAGAGAGCGAAATACTCCGATGATTTATGACCCAAACTGCATGGACAAAATAATTCTAGTATAGTTACAATTTAATTAGAATAATCAATTTACCATCTATTTCAATAGCTCTCCTGCCTATCAAATTGAAGGCTATGAGTTTGATTTTATTATTAAATCATTTTGTAGTAATAGTAGTTATTCCATAATCGTCATGACATGACATATTATAACTTACCTGACCTCTCAGAAATGAAAGGAAGCCTATGGTCTATGTATATGCAAAAGATATTATGTAGACTGCTAATTCACATTTATATAACATAAAATTATTGATTATTATTTATCAAAAAGAGTACCTTTGCATGCATTGTTGATTTAAATGCAGTAGCCTGGTTACTTTCTATAAACTGTATATAAGCATCTCTTGACTTTACAAAACCTCCAATGCATGCACCAACAAATACACCACATAGTGTTGTTTGCACCACATTGTGGAGTTCAACTGAAACCTCTTCATATTCACTGAAAAAAAACATTAAAAACAAAATAAGAAAGAGAAGTAGCAGACATTCTGCACATTACCCTGCTTTCCATTGCCACTAATGGTCTGGGTCAATATCATTTATCATTACAGCCCTTCACAAGAGTACTGATGAACATAGGCCACAAAGCACGGTTCTGAGCCAACTGCATCCATAGGGATGCAGTTTGCTCAGAACCGTACATTGTTTTTGCTTTGTGCATGTTTTACCAGGTTGTCACTCCATAGTGGTATCATCCTATACTTCACTTGTCAGTAGGAGGCTGCAACTCTAAAACTTTTCTCCCCCATTGTTTGTTAGTTTGTTGAGCTATATGGCTGGCCTATTGCTACTACTAAATGATCCAATGGGCACTTTGGTCCTGCCGTGAATATCATTGTTATAGATCACACAGAGAAACTCCAAACCCTGCCCTCTTCGTAGATCACTGAGCGACCTTAAGCTAAGCTTCCTCATATGGCCAGCAGTGAAAGAACATGCCACAGTTCCCTATGTATGATTTTGAGAATTAAGTGATGAGATCTGCAAAATCCCAAAAGCTGCCCAGCTGAGTTTTATCCATTGATCGGTGTCTTGGTCAAAGTTAGACTTATCTAGCTGGAGGTATGACATGGACATTACACTTGACCGAAATCTTAACCACGTTTATTTTAAGAATATTGGAAAACATTATTTAGGTCAGTCTATTTTTACCTCATTTAATCTACTGCAATCTGCTCCAACTAGTTGAACCAAGCTAAACCTTAATAGCCGGACAAATAAAATATTATAATTATTCATCCTCTTTATCACTTTGTAAATATTACAATATATTCAAAATAATTGAGAAATTTTTATTATAATTTATATTTATTACAACTTTATCAATACTTAGGTATCATCATCATTATCATTACAGCCCCACCTACAAATCCACTATTGACCACAGCCCAATCTTAAAGAATGCTACAAAGTATGGTCCTCCACCACTTGCATTCATCAACTTCTGCATTGCTTTTGAGCTAGGGGGCCACCCTACACTTTGCTTAGTGGTATAAGGATGCCACTCTAGATTATTTATCCATTAGTTGTTGCTTCTTTGAGCAATATAGCCAGCCCATTGCAACTTCAGCATAAATTATATTAGTTCAGAAAACCTACTTGGGTTGTCTGGAAGAGATCGCTCTTAGCGATAAGACCGCCCATTGTACCACATTTCTTTTTCTCATTATTTGTTAATATTTATGTTATTTTTGGCGTACAATAAAGTGTTATCTATCTATCTATCTACTTAGATATTTGATAACACAAGAAAATGAAAATTAATTGCATAAAATAACTAGAAACAATGTAATCTAATTAAATTACTCAAAATATAGATCATTTCTAGATTGTTAAAGTTCACATTTAGAAGCCACAAGTGTTTTTAAATCGTAAACTTCACTTAAGTAAACAAAACAATTCTATAAAATCTTATTATATAGATTATAGGTGTTGTAAGTAGAATAATAGTTAGAAACATTGAAGTTATAATTTTGTTACTATTTACTAACTTTCTTGAATACATCTTTTTTAATCTTTCCAGGCCGTTTTGCGGTGTATCAGGCGAGGGTTGGTGAAGTGCATCATAATCATTTTCGTTCCTTTTCCCAAAGAGCGGAATAATGAACGACGGAGTTAAACGTGTCGCCGTCCTTAACATCATGATAACCAATGAGTTTTACGTATTTAATTACAACACAAAAATACAATAAACTGTGTTATATTATTACAATACATTAGAAATTGTATCCACAGAGTACCTATTTAGGTATAAAAAGATACTCTGTGGTACCTATAAATATGTATGATTTTATCATTATTTTTTGGTGGTTATTATACCATGAAGTTAGTTGTTACACATGATTATGACATATGACAGTGTTGCTGTTACCTTGCAGAAGAAAATATCACTAGTTTATGGTCTAAAATTTCCACAGATTTTGGGATATTTTAACTAAAAAAAATCGCTAGAATTTATATGGGATATTATATTCATATTCACCAAATTATTATAAATGAAATCACAAGGTAGGTAATAAAAATACTACTTTAATTGTGAAAATAATGAGAATAAACATAACACATAAAAGCTAAAAATCAACATCAGATACTCCTGCTGGTATTTCTTTATTATCTTAATTGATTGTTATTGCAGGTGTAAACAGTTGAGATGGATCATCAGTTTTATCAGACTTTTTTTGGTTTAAAAGAGTATTTAGAATTGCTTCCAATAGCAGTAATTACATCAGCCGGTAGCTCGTAACTGTAACAGTTCTTTTTCATTAACTAAAAGGAATCCGGTGAATTCCTTATGAAAAGAATGCTATTTAGAGAGTTTACAGCCATTTTGTTCCTTGATTTGTTTTTCACGATATTCATAGCACTAAATGCCTTTTCCACTTCAACATTTGAGTGAGGAAATGACAATGCAAATATTAAGGTATTTATTAAAGTAGCATTCTTGTATTTTCGAACTTCAGACCAGAAAGAAAAAAACGTTATGTGTAGCATTCCATCTAACATAATTTATACCATACTACTGCTGTAACTCTATTCTCTAGTCTATTGTTTCGTCATCAAATCCGAATTCCGTGGCAAGATCTGCATTTTGTGGGCTTTGCCTTGGCGAAGAGTATTTTCCATACTCAATAGACACATTTACAAATGATGTAATTAGGAGGACATATCAAAGACTTATGCTGAATCTCTTTTACTAATTTGACAGTGAAATCAATACTCCACTGTCAAATTGTTTTCGACCGCACTGATGACATCATTGGGTAAAGCGGTGCTTTTTATTTGTGATTCAAAAAGATATCCCAAATACGGAACCGGATTCAAGCGGGTTTCTATATAAATGGACAAATAATCTTTGTCAGTCGTCGCAGCCGACGGCATTAGTACTCCTTTGCAAATAGAGCGAAGCAATGTCATTAATGTGTTCAGTAGGACAACTGGATTTGAGTCTTCACTTTCAAAGCTCTTAACTCCAATTTGGATATCAAACAAGATGCTCCTTAAAAAGAATATATAAAGCCGATTAATCTCATCGGGATACATTGAATAAAGGAAATTTGCTTTGTAGCAATTATCTCTGTTAAAGAGAAATGCAATTTAGTTTGTCCCATTCAGACCGTATCCTGGTCCCAGTATCCTGGCCATGGTTTCTTTAACGGACAGCCAACGAGTATCACAAGAGCGCAATATTTTTAAAGGCTTCTCGCCACAATTTATTGTCTCATATAAATCTTTGTACTTATCACAGCGTTTGGGTGAATGTGAGAACCATTTATAGGTTTCTCTAATGCGAAACTCTATATTTCGCGGTAACCTTTGCTCTGACGCATGTGAAACAGCTAATTGTGATGAGTGTCAAACACATCTGAACAGAATTAAATTAAGTACGCCATATTCCGTTTTTAATATATTATGTACGCAATTATTGATTCCAATCATGACAGAGGCATTATCCATCCCAATTCCACTTAAGTTTTTCATTAGGAAACCATGTTCCTGTAAACAGTTTACCAAGGCAGTAACAATTCCACGAGCATTCCCGCTCCTCGGTGGTTCTAATGCTATATATGTGGATACAATATTATTTTACTTGCAACTAAAATATCTAATTACTATTGCCAGTAATTTTGATATACTGAGGTCAGTGGATTCATCTAATAGTACACTATACTTTTGTGATCCAACATCATCCAATAGCATATGTTTGAAAAGTGGAGCTAACACATTCTTTATTACTGCACTGCATTTGGTTCGGTACATTTTTATCTGCCGACTTCCAAAAAGGAGACGGTACTCAATACGAGTGTATGTTTTTTTTTATGTGTGTTACCTCATAACTTTGTACCTGGGCAAACCGGTTTCGATGATTCTTTTTTTATATGAAAGCTGATAGTTCTCGTGTGGTCCCGTATGAATTTGATCAAGGTCAGACCAATGGTTATTGAGTTATTCTTAAATAACCTATATTGTAGTCGCTTATATTGAAGTCGGCTGTATAAAATTTTTAATTTTTAATTATATCCATAACACTTTTGAATCAGTAATACATTTTTTAAAGCTACAGTCGAGTGGTAAATTTGCTGTATGGATGTGTTCTGCAATGAACAAGGACAACGTTACTTCAACTTTTAATGTGTAGGTATTATTTTTAGAAGCGGGTAGAAATTAAATTAGTCGGTTTTTAGACACTAAGTCAGATTTATCTTTATGTTTTTTTGTCTCTCTGTCTTTTAATGTCTCCAAGTCTTGCAAATATTTCACAATGACAAAAAGTACAAAAGGCTTTGCAGAATCGTTTGTTACAGGCTGTAACCACATCTTGAATTTTTCTTAGGTTTCCCATTCTATCCGATATTTTTGTGGATAAAGATACTTTTCTTTCAGTGGTACCTAATAATGTATAAAGTAATGTAAATAAGAGGTACTTCACAAAAACTTTAGAACTTGAATGATTTTGATACAATCACCTACTTTCGCGAACGAGGACTAGCAACTAACTAAATACAAGCAATAGTATTCAGCACTCACTGAAACAAACTTTACATAGGTACGTGTTAAATTCTAATAAAGCTGTTGGACGCTGAGAATAAAGAGATAAATTTACGAGGTAAAGAAGTATAACTCATCCAGATCAATTTATGAAGATATGAAAAATAATATTTTGATACAAGTAATTTCAAAAACGATCAGTATGATAAAATGAGTAGGCTAAAGTAAATTGTAAAATTCCAGGGTTTTCAAAGACGAAATGGGTGGTGATATAATAACTGAATTTGTTGGATTAAGAACGAAATTATATTGTAATGATTTCAAAACAACCTCAATAAGAAGAGCTAAGGGTAATAAAAATCTGTTACTAAACACTTTAATATTGAAAAATATAAACGAAAGTTATGGTCTAATGAAACTTTAGAAAGAGTATGCTGAGTATGTGTATAATTAGATCAAAGAATCATTAAATATTTACTCAATAATTAAAAATTAAAAATTTTGTACAACCGACTTCAGTATAAATTATTAAGAATAACTCAAAAACGATTGGTCAGACCTTGACCTTGATTTATATGGGACTACATGAGAAGCACCAGCTTTAAAATGAAAAAAGAATCATCGAAATCGATTCACCGCGAATCGAAATCGAAAAGCAATATCAGGGGACTTCATTCCAACCTTAACGCTGTCCATTACCTTCTAGAGACGGCGAAGCCGGCCTTGCTCTTTTTAACCGAGACTCAGGTGTCCTCTCCGGCTGATACTTCATATCTCTCCTACCAGGGGTACAAACTGGAACACTCCTTTGTGCCCCGGGCTGGAGTTTGCGTATACGTCAGGGAGGACATCTGTTTTCAACGCCTCGGCAGTCTTGAAGGTACGGACCTGTCCATCCTATGGCTGCGCGTAGACAGCGACGACCATCCCATAGTCTACGGGTGCCTCTATAGGTCCCATAGCGGTAATGCCGACACAGACCGACTCATCGACCACGTCCAAATGGCTGCAGACTCTGTGCTACAACAGGTCCCATCCGCAGAGATCGTGATACTCGGTGATTTTAACGCCCACCACGCTGAATGGCTTGGTTCTCGTTTAACCGATCATGCGGGTAGATCTGTCTATGACTTTGCTTTGGCATATGGTCTAACACAACTGGTTACTTCGCTTACGCGGATCCCAGATGTGGGGGATCATGTACCTTCCCTGTTGGACCTTCTGCTGACCTCTCATCCGGACGGATATCAGGTCTCCGTCGATGCCCCTCTGGGCTCTTCGGACCATTGTCTGATCTGGAGTACGGTGCCACTCACGCTCCCATCGCAGTTGCGATCTGCAGCTTGCCGCCGTGTTTGGCACTATAGGTCGGCCGATTGGGACGGGATGCGGTCTTTTTTTACATCCTACCCTTGTGGGCGGGTGTGCTTCTCGCCGGAAGATCCCAGCGTTGTTGCCGATTCTGTTGCTGATGTGGTACTTCAGGGTATGAAACTTTTTATTCCATCCTCTGTGGTGCCCAGCCATGGTTTGGTCGCTCCTGTAAACTAGCATCACGCTATAAGCAGGAGTGCTACCAGGCCTGGGCTGAGGCATCAACGTCCCGGGATGTAAACACCAGCGCTCTTAAAAAGAAGTACAATTCCGCCTCCAGGTCCTTCAAAAGTGTCATTGCCAAGGCAAAGTCAGAGCACATCGGCAGAATTGGCGAGAAACTAGTTTGCCTCCCTTCGGGAACACGTGCATTCTGGTCTCTCGCCAAGGCTGTCCAAGGGAACTTCTGTCAGCCATCTCTGCACAGGGTGGACGACTCAATGGCCCATGATGCAAAGGAGAAAGCCGATCTGCTAGGCTCTCTTTTTGCTTCCAACTCAACTCTAGATGACGGGGAGAACACACCGCGTGCTCCATGCGAGAAGTGCTGTTTACACAGCGCTTGGTGCGTAAAGCACTCCTCTCCCTGGACGTCAACAAGTCGAGTGGGCCTGATGGAGTCCCGTCTATTGTGCTGAAGACGTGTGCTCCGGAGTTGGCACCGGTTTTAACGCGTTTTTTTCGGAACTCCTACTCCCTAGGCGTAGTCCCGGACTCATGGAAGACAGCTTTGGTGCACCCGATCCCTAAAAAAGGCGACCGCTCAGATCCGTCCAACTACAGGCGTATCGCCATCACCTCCTTGTTCTCCAAAGTAATGAAAACGATTATTAACAGCCAGCTCATGCGGTACCTTGAGGATCACCAGCTGATTAGTGACCGCCAGTACGGTTTCCGTCGAGGTCGCTCAGCTGGTGATCTTCTGGTCTACCTAATCCATAGATGGGCGGAGGCAGTGGAGTCCAAGGGGGAGGCGTTGGCCGTTAGTTTGGACATAGCGAAGGCTTTCGATCGGGTTTGGCATAAAGCGCTTCTTTCGAAACTGCCTTCCTATGGGCTTCCCGAGAAATTGTGCAATTGGATCACCAGCTTTCTTGCAGGTCGGAGCATCAAGGTCGTAGTAGACGGTGCATGCTCCGATTACAAGCCCATTAACGCTGGTGTTCCACAAGGCTGCGTGCTATCTCCAACGCTGTTTCTTCTGAATATCAATGATATGTTGAAAACCAGTAACATTCATTGCTATGCAGACGACAGCACTGGTGATGCTTTATACACCGGCCGTGCCAATATTTCTCGTGAAAACGTCGCCGAGTACCGGAACAAACTTGTGTCTGAAGTCGAGACTTTGTTGAACAAAGTCTCAGACTGGGGGCGACTAAATCTAGTCCAGTTCAATCCCCAGAAGACACAAGTTTGCGCGTTTACCGCTAAAAAAATTCCCTTTGTCGTATCTTCTCAGTTTCAAGGCACTCCCCTTGTTGCCTCTGCCAGTATCGGTATCCTCGGTGTCGACATATCGAGTGACATGCAGTTTCATGGTCACTTGGAAGGGAAGGCCAAATTGGCCTCTAAAAAGCTTGGCGTGCTCAGCAGAGCGGGACAGTATTTCATGCGGGCACACCGTTTGCAACTTTACAAGGCGCAGGTTCGGCCTCACATGGAATACTGTTCCCATCTCTGGGCAGGGGCCCCCCAGTGCTAGCTCCTTCCACTTGACCGCATCCAGCGCAGAGCGGTTCGGATCGTCGACGACCGAGTTCTTTCCGATCGGCTTGACTCACTGGCACTGCGTAGAGAGGTTGCATCTCTTTGCGTATTTTATCGCATCTAACACGGGGAGTGCTCTGAGGAATTGTTCGGACTAATTCCAGCCGCTCAATTTGACCATCGCACATCGCGACAGAACTTGCGATACCATCCATATCATCTAGATGATTGGCGGTCCACCACTGTGCGATTCAGAAGAAGTTTTCTCCCTCGCACAACTTCCTTGTGGAATCGATTACCATCAGCGATTTTTCCGGACCGATACGACTTAGGGACCTTCAAGAAAAGAGCCTACTCCTTTTTAAAAGGCCGGCAACGCATCTGCCATTCCCCTGGTGTTGCAGTTGTTCATGGGCGGCGGTAGTCACTTACCATCAGGTGAGCCGCATGCTCGTTTGCCCCCTCTCCTATAAAAAAAAAAATTAAACATATAGATGCAGCAATACCAGCAGTATCTTACAAACGCTCTGAATATAATGCTCACTAACTCAACTGGAAGTGGAAGTACACTTGTTCCCGCGGGATAGAAAAAATTGTAGATCGTGCGGGCGAAGTCACTGGCTTTCGCTAGTTACACATAGAAAAGGCCTCTAACAACACAAACAAACGTGTTCATGCACACTAATTTTTGAACACAGTAAAACAAAGTAACACAGTACTGTGTGAGAATCGAACCGCAACCATCAGGCTTTCCAGTCCGCTCGTAGCACACTAGACCATTGCGATCGACACCATTGGCTAAATAAATTGATATAATATAGAAACTTGCGAACATGATCTCATTTGGTTAGACTAAAAATATGGACCTTTACTGGAGAGAATTGGGGCCTTCAGCGGTACGTGGCTCGAGCTAAGCGAGAGCAAATGACGCAGAAACCCCAATTCTATCCTTCTGAATAATTCGAATTTGAAATATCAGAATGAACGTCTTTAGCTATCCGCAGTTAGATGGTGCTCGTAGTCGGAAGGGACGAGAATGCTTTGTATTGAAAAATTAGTCTTCATATTATGTATTAAATTATATGAATACGTGAAAAGAAAACCTTGCACACTCTTTATGTTTAATGTGGTTTTAAGTAGATGCTGTGGTCCATTGAAATCTACATATATCTTCGAATATGAAGCAAAATGCTTAAGATGCGTTGTCATAGGGTTTCTCATATTTCGGCTTATTTTTTATCTCGAGTCCCGCGAATTCTCAACAAGAGTTTCTCCAGTATTCTTGAGTTGTGGACTTGTCGAGAAATTTTCAAATTTTTGAAAGAAGTCACAACGTTGTAAAAAAACCTATCATAAAACCTATAAAAATAATACCTATCTGGATAAGTTTCCGGGAAACTAACTCACAATCAACAAATGCATGTTTTTAAGACATTAAACTGGAATGGACGTGGCATCAATGGAAACGACCAACACATCTCACACTTACGCTTATACCGATGATATCGTCATCATGACAGAAACGCTACAAGATCTACAAGACATGCCCGAGCAGTCTAAATGAATCCGCCCAACGTGTTGGACTGTGTATGGATTTAAATAAGACGAAAGCCATGTTTAACATACCAGATTTGATTATCGTTGATGGTGAGATTCAATATGTCCAATATTTTCAAGTGTATCTCTACCTCGGCCAGATAGTGCAGTTAGATAGAAACAATTTCGAGAAAGACTTGACAGCATTCGGGAAGCTTCTTTAGGTATTCTCGTCACACATACCGCAAATCTTGAAGAGGAAAGTCTTCGAACGGTGCGTCCTGCCTGTACTCACATATGGTACCGAAACGTGGACACTAACGGTAAGACTAAGTACTTCAAAATCTCAGTCACCCAGCGCCGCCCAGCGGGCGATGGAAAGAGCTATGCTCGGAGTTTCTCCGGTGGATAATATTCATAACGAAGAAATGCGCCGGAGAACCAAGGTCACTGACGGGGCCTTCCGTATTTGCAGACTGAAGAAGTGGCAATGAGCTTGTCACGTGGCGTGTCATGGAGTGGAGACCGCGTTTAGGTAAACGTAGTGTGGAACGCCCCCTGGTTAGATGGAGCGACGATCTGTGCAAGGTGGCTGACAGCACCTGGATGCGTTAAGCCGAAGATCGGGGTAAGTGGCACGCCTTGGCCTAGGACTATGTCCAGCAGTGAATCAGGCAGGCTGATGATGATAATGATGATTAACATTTATTAATTTTTTTATATTTGATTAGGTTATTATTTATTACATTGATTATTATGTTTATAATTACGTAGCTTAGCCACTATTAATAACAGTTTTGTGTTTGATGGAATGAATAGTATGTAAGTAGGTACATTAGACCTTCGTAAAAACAATATTTGAATTATCGTACATACAAGTATTTGTTTTTAATCACAGAACAAAAATTAAAAATTTATTTAATAAAAATAAATTAGATGATTTTTCTTTTAATTATTTATTTGCATTTTCTATCGCATTTACCACGGAGAGTGCTCTGAGGAATTTTTTGGATTAATTCCAGCCGTCACATTTCACCAACGCACATCGCGACAAAACTCACGGTACCATCCATATCATCTGGGTGCTTGGCAGTCCATTATTGTGCGATTTACTAGTTTTATTTATCGCACGACTACCCAAGCAGCACACAAGTGTTATGAACATCAATATACCAGCCCATATAGAACTTAGAGTTATATTAGAAGCGTATAAGAGTGTCGAATAGAAATTATATACTTATAAGAGTGGCTTATGAGTTATTATACAGCTCAAGCTGTATAAGGTCTGTATTATGGGATCTAAGTAAGCTTAGGGTTCTTAATCAGAATATGAAAACTCAACTATACAGCTTTAAGTATTTTGTTACACCTCAATCTGATTTTATCATTAAAGCTGTATAGAAGCTGTTTTTTGCATGCTGTCACTTGCTTATTACAGCTTTAAGTGTTATAACAGTATCATTCAAATATTATTTCTGTACAATGGTGTATGTGAACTTCCTTCTAAAACTTATTCTTATGGCGTAATTGTACACTCTTTTAAATACAGTAGTTTTATAACTTCTGTCTATGAGAGTGATATAACACTAAATAAATAAATAACAGCTATAGTACAGATTAAGTCTGTATAAGTGATAGAATATCGCCATTTTGAATGCATAATTGCGTGTTTAATATATTGTGCTATAGTGAACAAATTAATTTGTTATCAATATGTGTAAAAAAAGAAAAATATTTGGTGCAGTTAGGAAAAGGATTAAAAGGGAATATTTAAATATTACAAATTATTAACGAAATAAAAGTGATATTTAAGAATATAGAAATACTTTAATAAATCAGACAAGCTACAGTTAAGCGTCAATCCCATCGACGGCTAACAAAGAGGGTTCCGTAACAAAAACATTAAACAGTGTTAATCATGATCACAGTTATGTCAAATGTAACTTAGTTTTCGGCACCTGATTATGATGATTTATCATGCAGCAGCACAAGTAGTTCAAATGATAATAACAGCGAATTTTCAAAAAATCTATTTATTTTGCCAGCAAATTGAAGAATTGGGCCACAGAAAGAAATATATCTTAAGTAGCTTTAAATTATTTAGCTACAATTGCAAATTGTAGATTTTATTAGCTAGATATATTAGCATCTAATCGATTTTTTGGCCATCTAAAACACCTTTTGATTCCCACAAACTTGGTACAATGAAAATACAATTTTACCCATTCTCTATGGTTTCCAAAATTTTAACCGGCATATTTTCCTAAAAGGTAAAATAAAACCAGTATAAGATACACAACACAGTCAAATTACTTCACAAAAGTTAAATTATGTATCAAATAAAATAGCTAACTCTTTTAGTTTTGCCGTACCTACGTGACGTAAGAGTATGAATAGAAAACGATATGCGTATGCGCATATACGCAGTTACCTATCAACTAAACAGCTAAACACAATAACAAAATAAACAACATGCTCGTACTGGTACCGTACTTTTGAGCGAGATAAAATATTCTGTCATAAAATGTGCCTTCCTTAATATTGTTTGACAAAGAAAGAGATAACTTTAATTCTTTACTCCAATTTTTAACATTAGAAAGAAAACATGTATAGCTAATCTTTGTTTGCTAAAGGTAGTCATATTTTTGGTTTGGTTTGTGAATTTAACTTAATTAAAGGGGTAGTAATTTATTGCCAATAAATACAATCATTTCGATTCGATAAATCGATGGTTTTAGGTTGGTACAAAAATGAAAAAATATTTTTTCAATTTACTAAATTTTTCTGTGTGGCTTTATATAGTCTCTGTCTTAAATGAAGTGAAAGAAGTAAGCACTTTTTTGTGGTGGTCCATAAAATAAAACAACAAAATTACTTGAACACGGTTACATCTTAAAATATTATTATTTAAATGAGATAAAGTGAAGAAGGGATAAAAGTGTTGTTTCTAAGACAAAGGTTTTTCATCTTTTATACATATTTCTAAAGACAATTATCTGTGATGTTTTAAAAACTACTATACAGCGTTGGTAATCAAAATATTCTATTATACAGCTGATTAAAAACTAATAGATGCAGTCCCTAACATACATAGTACAGCTACTAAGACTATAATACCCTCGAAATATCCTATAGGCTGTTTAGCAAATTGTCGCCATTTTAGGACCTATAAAAACAAAATTTAAATTGTAAATTTAGGAATATGAGACATTAGTTTTAGCCTAAACCATTATTTTTAGTTTGATTAATGATCACTGTGCCCCAATATGCATTCATATTCACTAATTTATATATTTTCTTATTCTAACCTATAAAATCAATATTTACTTACCATATTTAGTAATTTGTCCTTATATTATTTCGTTATTTTGCTGGCGCGGCAATTTTTTGATAGAAATCATATACAAGTTTACCGTAAATTTAATTTAGCACGTTCTATTCACCGGTTATCACCGTCAAAACTCAACTCCAATCCAAGTAATATTAATATGTTATATAATCTTTCATTCACTAAATGTCGCCATCATTCAATAAAGTATATAAATAAATCTATTAGGTTATGTTTGTCATAAATTCATTTGTGATACCGTTCAAACACCAATTTAGAACGTTTATCTGTAAGAGATAAACGTTCTAGGTGTTTATAGTGTAATAGTTTCCTTGTACACCAAATAACAGCTATAATACAGCTATTATACAGCCCCTTTTGTGCTTGTACAGCTACTGTACAGCGCTACTTACGCATAAAGCTGTATAATTTGTACCAATTTTTTACTTATAAGAGCTGTATAAGCGCTTATACAGCATTTGTACAGCCAGTAAATGCAACCTCTAGTATAAAAAGGAACTCCAATACAGCTCGTATACAGCTTGCATGCTGCTTGGGTACTTTGTGGAATCGTTTACAACCGCCCAATTGTTCCGTAGCGATACGACTTAGGGACCTTCAAGAAACGATCTTACTCCGTTTTAAGGCCGGCAACGCACCTGCAATTCGCCTGGTGCTGTAGTGGTTCATGGGCGGGTTGATAGACTCACTCAGAGTCACTCCGAATGAGTCCTTTCAAGAACTCATGAATTCCATTCAAGTTACGTAATATGATACAGAAACGTCCAACTGAATTAGAGTTCGAGATGAAGTAGTTTGAGAGAAAAACGCGGCAATAACACTTTTTAATTATACCGCTGGATATATATATTTTGAGTTGTTATAAGGTAGAAGTTAGTGCCTATCTCCTCTCACGACATCCACGGGCGATATGAGGCAGTGGACATTCTTTTACCGTCACTACACTAATAATTGCGTCTCCGTCGATGCCCCTCTGGGCTCTTCGGACCATTGTCTGATCCGGAGTACGGTGCCACTCACGCTCCAATCGCAGATGCGATCTGCAGCTTGCCGCCGTGTTTGGCACTATAGGTCAGCTGATTGGGACGGGATGCGGTCTTTTTTTGCATCCTACCCTTGGGTTGAGACGTTGGCGTCCTTCCGGCGAGGAGGTCCCGAGCATTCTGGTAGGCGTCGTCCGACAATTTCAAATGGCCGACGACGCCCAGGGCCTCCCCCTCCAATGATGCCAGGAGGTACCCCATCTTCTAGCTTGGTGTCAAGTCCCTCCGGAACCTCATCCGTCCATCAGATGGGTGCACCACATGCAGATAAAGTAGACATTTGAAGAAATTTGGTTGGCTATTGCCCCATAAAATTTAAAGGTTCATTCCGCTTGTAAAATTAGAAAGAATCGTTGTATGTAAGGGAACAAGTTACCCTTTCTATTGTAATTCACTATTTTTATACTTTTCCATTGCAAGTACGTTTGTATACATAACTACCAATTTATTATGAAAGATTTTATAGGTAAGGTATCATTATACGGGAAAAGTTGTTAGGCTAATGTTTTAATAAAACTACAATAAAAATACAATTTTCAACTATATTTTATTATAAAATGACAAAGAATAAATCTAGAGTTTAGTAGTGTAGTCACTTAGATGTTAAAATGTGTATATATATATTATATATTTCATAAAACACAGCTGCATGTAATGTAGATAGTATGCTCTTGGCCTTGAATAAGGACCTATTGGCGGTTAGAAAAATTGAGTTTTACTTAAAGAATCCACAAAATACATTCTTTTTTGGAATATATACGCTTGTTAAAGCTTGCTATTATGTTAGTATTTGATTTAGAATAGATGAAAACAAATATATAATTAGTTCCCTGTTATTTTGTCCCCATTATTGGTCTTTGGCATATTATGTATTGAATTCAATAAAGCTAAATAATTTACCTGTTAAAATAATAATAACATCTTACTGGGGCCGGACAGTACAGAAACAGTAAAACGATGTGACATCGCGCCTCAAGAACGATAGTTTAAATCTATTAAACTATTTTAACTTTACACACAACCCTTTATTTTGCACACCATTATTTCATCAAACATATAGAATGCACAAAAAATTACGAAGGAACAGAGGTGGGCAATTACAATTATTATACTATTATGATTTTCAAAATGGAGGCAAGTTATTTACTAGAGCGACTACTAAAATCAGAATAGGGTATTTTATCTAAATCTTAAATTAATGATTATGTTAATCTGTAATACATCCTATTAATTTAATTTGTAATTATTTATAAAGTGTATAATATTTACATCCGTAGATTAATTCAACATGAGAATAACTGCCATTTTAATAGGTATTTCTTGTAAACATTTTTAATTTAGAAATATAGAGAATATATATATATTATATATATATATATGTATTTATTTTAGTTAAAATAGTGGGCGAATACTTAATCGCATTTTGCAGATTGATTTTGCTACAGAAGTTAGGTCCTATTAATTGGCAGTTATACAATTTTTTACTAATTCAACGTTTTAAATATGGAATGGTTCAGTTCTTTCAACGCATCAGGAATAAGGGACGTGGCACGGACATAAATGACCGCCCTGAGTTTTCAAGTTGTCAGGGACAGCGATTAAATTTATTCACATTATACCCTGTGCGAGATAATATATTCCACTTGATAATGTTTATAACATATCATTGGCAATATTTAAGTCCCTTACCCCGTTTACAATTTAACTAAATAACCTGTAATTTACCTAAATTCTCGCTTAAGTCAAGCCGACTTCAGGAATAACGTGAAAATTAAGGTACAACAAAGTTTTGTGATGATTGGAAACATTTCATAGGTACATAATAAATTTAAATACAGATAAAAAATATTACCGTCAGGATAGTTTAGATTAAGGTCTAAATAGGTACGAATATGTCTAGAGTACCAATCGCGTACATTTAGTACATTTCTTTATATTGATCCCCATTAAAATTTATAAGTTTTATTTACAAATAGTTACCTCGTCGGCGTGATGAAACCATTTGCTAATTATATATGAGCGAAGAATATGTAGGATAAATTGTGTGGGTGAAGTATTTGAGTACGTGGGTCAAGTATTTTGAGTATTTTGTGTAACTTAATAAATATCAGATCTTAAAAAGGGACACAGAAGGAACACGAGGAAAATAAAGAACAACAAAAGGTATCAATGATAATAATAGTTTAATTACGAAATAAAAATAAGAATGAAATTAACCACACAAAAGACTTAATGCTAAAAATAAGAAAATAAAGACAACACTGTAAATTAATTGAAATATAACGGAAGTGTTCGAAATAGTTAATGAAAAAAAATTAGAAAGAAATATACTTAGATATTTTGATAGAATCTTCAGGAGTTTAGAAGATAGAAATTCATGCGCCTTAGCCAAATTTCTAGTTATTGATATGTTGGCCTTTCAATTATGTAGTATTAAATATAAATATACCAAATACAGCTTGTACAATAGGAGATAAATATTAAATAGCGCAATAAAATTATATTAAGTATAATCTGTGTGATTGATATGCAGAGATATGTTTGAGACACACGAAGAACAAATGCACGAAGTTTAGACAATTTAAACAAAGCAATTAGTACCTATGACGGTTCCCTGCGGGCGCAGTTCGCCGGGAACATGTGAGCTGATTAATCAAAGAGGACACTTGAAAACAACTTGGACATCATTTTTAACGCATAACTTTAACCAACAAATGGAAACAATGTTCACTTACAATGAATTAAATTGCATATATTGCGCTCAATAAAACTCTCAAATATAATTTAACTGTAACATTCTCATCAACTTTTCAATAAACGTTAAGATTACTTCAATTACGTTTTACCTAAAATAATGTGTATTGACTTTAAATTTGGCATCTCATTCTAAACACTGATTTATTTTTTATTTTTTTAATTATATTACCATATTACCTAAATATTTAAAAATACTTTTCTAAACACATAAATCCCTAGAATTATCTATAAGTCAATACAAATGTTATTGAGAAAAGTTAGGCCACAAAACGCCACACACAACTGTATAGACAGAACTACAAATTTGAGCATAAAGCAAGTTACTTTATACGACGCAAGTCGTCCATTATTTATCAATTGAAATGAGAAGAAAGAAAGCTGACATGTGTGTAGCGTTCTACGTTGAATACAGTGGATATGTAATCTCTTTTTTGTGATTCTGTTCCATAAATACATAATAATTACTTTACCAATTACAAATGCGATCATTACAGTTTACTCGTCCAGCAGACCGTCACCAACCGCATACCGCTTCTCGTATCATTTCAAAACTCAGGCACAGATGCCTGTACCTAATAGAAAAACATTTTCAAAAACGTGCAAAATATCACCACACCCTGGTCGCCTAACATTATCTAAACCAAATTACTACTTACACGTTCTTAATATAGATAGGTATTGAATAATACAGTTTGTATGATCGAATTTCATCTAATAAAACTTACATTGTAATGTCAATCTAATTTTTTTTAAATTTAACGATCTTACTAAGCTCTATTTTTATATCTATCGGTACGTGATGTATACGATACTTTATATAATAGTGTAAATATGTTACTTTTCCGACTGTTATGACTTATTAAAGACGTGACGATTAAAAAAATTGTGACATTGAGAGGGATATTTTCTAAATAATAGGACTTTTTTCAACTTTGTGGCCTTGAAAATGAGTGTATGGCGGTAGTTGTCATATATTTTTAATCTAATTCACTTAATAATCTGTCACTAAATGTAGGTTATATAATAGTCGCCTGCGCGCAATTTAATTAATTAATAATGACAATACATGAATAAACAATCCACTATAATATATTTGAATAACTACCACTTGTGACTGAAGATATGTAATTCCTGTTAACTCTACGCAACTTTGCTGCTGAAATATCATTGCAACCCGACAGTCGCGAGTACAATGAAATCTTTTTATTTTAGGAGATCGCTACTTTAGTTTGTCAAAATTCAGGTATCTGTTTCACGCATGCTTTGCCTAATCACATAATCTGGACGTGTAACTGAACACTTAAAACTGGTCCTAAGTTAAATAGCATAGGTTTCACTTGGCACCATATGTCCAAATATCGATACAATAAATAATTAATATTCATCTACTAAAAGCTTCGCTTACCAGAGTTTTCATTTATTTAGGAGAAATTTATTACATATTCATTTCATAACGTAAAAAAAAATACTTAATTCACAAAGTAATCTCTTTTGTATTTGGACTAGACGCATTTTACCATTAATATAAGAAGGCAAAGATGTGTGAAAACTAATCGTTCAAAAAAAGGGAAATGTCCATGAATGGGAGCTTCCACTCGCCAAGGTCTGAAAGTTAGTTATGTACAAAGTGTAATTGTATAGAGCTTTAAAACTAAAATACTGTTTCCTTAATGAAGTTACGTGATAAAGCACAGATGTTGTCTATGAACTGTGCCATAGAGAGGGACATATCCCGGGAATACTTATCAGAGCCGCTCATATTGTATACAACAACAATGTGGCCAAACTTTCATAATATTATAATAATGAAAATTATTCTAAAAAATACGTTATCGCGAAATTGGCCACACCGTACGAGTTCAGGGCACTCCCTGATCGAATAAAATATTTATCTATAATTAATTGCTTAGTGAAATGTATGCACGAGCATTTATAGTATGTTGCAGCTACCATTAATATAAATTAACATCAAAATAAATGCATCATGTCACTATTATGCCACTAAACATAACATTTATATATAAGTAGTGATATATTCACTAGGCCTAATAAGAGTGATAGTGATGATTACGCTAACTAACCGAACATAACACTATAGTTGAAACAATGAACAGAGTACGCATGAAAACGTAATAGATATGGAAGTATGCGGTACAGATAGAATATAAATGACAACCATAATCTAAAATAACCTATTAAAATGTCGCTAAAACTAATATTGCACACACATACACATTTCTAAACAGCATTTCAGTATTAAAAATTAAAGAAAAATGTGTATGCGTACAAAAACCATATTCACTTACGAAAAAAATGCAATAATAGTAAATTGTGCATATTAAAATAGAGCATAAAATATATTTATAAAATATAATCTTATAGTAGTATAACTGCAAATTATATGTGACAAAGTAAATACATTTTAACAATATGCTATAGTGATAAATATGATAAAATATTCAGACCAAAAGCCTGTTATTACAATAACCACAAAACAACCGAAGCAATGTTTAACATCGCACATAGCACAGGTTACACGAAATGCCGAATGTAAATAATTCTAGCGCAATCTAATTGCAAACTGATTTCAATGTTCACTGTAGGAAATTGAGTAAATTTGAAATTAATATCCGACGCGTCGATATAAAAATAATATTTCAATAATAAAAAAATATACGGAATGAATATCACACAAAATAGTAATCCTCTCCGCACTGCACAGCTGCGTGAAACTGTAAAACATTCAATGGTTTCTGAATCGCGTAGTGATGTGAGGTGACCCTTAAAATATCATGTACAGTTAGTTACAGTAAGATGTACATATTCACTAAGGAAATAGAATAGCACTTAGCGTCTAGACTGATCCGAGTAAGCGTAATATAGAGTATATTTAAAACTTCAGTCGAGCATTTTCTCGATTTGTGAGAGAGGTACTGTATAATCGACAGTCGCATCACTACTAACTTTTAATAATAATTAATGCATTTAGAATTGTATAGGAAATTAATTTTAAGATAATCGCGACGAGTAATCGCTGACAGAAAGACGCGACTGACAATTTAGTGGGCGATTACGAGTGATAATAAAAATTATTCGATTATATTTTGGTTACTGTAATTTCATTATTATTATTATAATTTAATAAGAATACATGAAACGCCATTTACAAACGTCATCTAAATCAAACATAAACGAAGAAAAACGTATTGCATTAGCGTTTTCCCGCCTTGATAGTGTTATAGCTAACACAAAATTCCTCGTATACAACAAAATATCATTCAATATAAATCATTCATAATCGCCTACGTGGACTATCAACCGTTGTGTGATATTCCGTAATGGTTGCGATCTGCTCCCGTTTAGATACTTGATTTAGAGAAGGACACTCTGAGGTGGTTGGATTCAGACAACTGGTAGTTGTGCATTTTAATGAGTGCAGCCACCGCGTCGTCGATCGACGCCAATTGAACGAGCGCCATTTTGCGGTCCTTCCTGCAATTACAAAAACAACGATATGCATAAAATTATTCAACTTAAAACAGAAATCTGAAAAAAATTGCTGTAATTTATGAAGTGTGCTTGTTTAATAATGGATTATGTGGGAGAGCTACGCCGCAGCTGTATTATGTTTATGAATAACCCCTGGAATTGAGGTGATCGCCACTATGCTGGTTCAAAATAATTGTTAAGCGAAATATGTTTAAAAAGATAAATCCCGCTGGGTTTCTTGCAGGATCCTCCCAGGACAGAGGTATTTCTCGAACCAGTGGTAAATAAAAGAATGATTTTCAATAAGTATTATGTAATAATCTATATTGAATAAAAATCATTCTATTCTATTCCATTTGCAGCACAAACGGGTCGGCTCAATCTGGGAAGAATCATGCTCGCACAGATTTTTTTTTATAAAACTGAAGCGTCAAACAAATGAACTACTT
The DNA here is from genome assembly GCA_033319125.1 of Parnassius glacialis. NCBI lineage: Eukaryota > Metazoa > Arthropoda > Insecta > Lepidoptera > Papilionidae > Parnassius > Parnassius glacialis. The sequence continues at coordinate 33,658,426 of JAVANC010000021.1, forward strand.
ACCACTTGATGGTAAGTGGGTACTGCACTTCAAGGACACCTGCAGCCAACTTTAAACAAGGAAGGCTACCGATGCGTTGTCGCCCCTGAGCAGCAAGACGCAATGCCTCATAGCCAGTTAATGTATTGGCTCTCTATACTCTTCAGACCGAACACAATCACTGCTATTTGACGGCAGGAATACTTAGATATTTAAGGATCCCTGCCACCCTGTGATTACAAGCGTAAAATTATGCATATAGGTATGCAACTTTTTTATTGTATCTGTCGATACTTCGCTGGAGTATTATTCACTTCAATTGTTTCATCGTGAATTATGTAATAGGCATTTGTACTGTTTGTATCCCAAATATTAAATAGATTATAAATAATGCTGCTATGTTTCGTAAGGTGAGTGACGTGAGCTTTTCACCTTTACATATTATGTACATAGTTTATTATGCATGTAATGTAATCTATATTACCTATATATCTTTTTACCTCTACCGCTGATAGTAACGTTTTCAAAAACTCCATGTTTTTAATTAAAATAAACATTTTTGGTGTTTTGACTTATTTAAAATTAATATCAATAGATGCAGGGTCTCATTTGTGTTCGAGTGATTCGATCATCCAGTGTTTTCAAACTAAATTATGATAGTAATATTCTACATAAATTATATTCACATCGGAACAATGTGTTCATTGTCTTTAGGAAAATATTGCAACAAAACGGTTACAAATCAAAAGTCATTGCCAGTTAAAAAATACTTACGGGAAGAACTTGAACGCCTTGATCGTGAAACCTCGTTTAGTGAACGCCTCCTTGATATCGTCCTCCGAGACGGTCGCTCTGTGAACATACGTTAACGTCAGATGGGTTCATTTTACCGTTGAAATGTAATGGCGTTTCGAATTGAACAATAACTTACGGAATGTTGGAGAGATGTAAGGTCGCGCTCGGCGGGTAAATGTTCTGGTAGTTTTTGCTGCCCGGCTTCTTGAATCTATGGAGTGGGCTCTGGGAATAGTCCCTGGAAATCAAAAAATAAAAAATCATATTAGGTTAGACAAAGAGTAGATAATATTCTTTAATTTAAAATATAAAAAAAAATGTTTTCAGTGAGTAATGCGACTGATTCCCACCGGCACTAATGAAATGTTTAAATTACAATTTTAAGTGCTAAATTACCACGTGCTCGCCGGTGAAGGAAACCAGTATGTCTAAGAAAATAAACATTTCGAGGCGCAAAATATCTTGTCGCCTGCGACAAACTGCAATAGGGCTCACGTACCTGGTCAGACCGGCGTCGGGCTGGCCTTCCTTCGGCAGCTGCACGGTCTGGTGCTTGCTCAGCATCACGCGCATCGCCTTTCCGAACACGCGCAGCTTATCCATATGGGTCATAGCTGTTGATAGAAAATATAAACATATTATTTTTATTTTATTTAGTTTTTAGGTTTACGGCAATTTAAGCGCAGTATGCTTGATTTAAATTTGAACGCATCGTGTCACTTAGAAAAAGGCTTCCAGAGTAGTCAGCAGGCAGCACTAGCACCGTGTTAATGTGTTCATAAGTGTATAGAATAGAGAGTAAAGATTTTTTTTATATTTTACACATAAGTTTTTATCAATATTACAAAGATATATTATTTAGGTTACCCGGTGTTACGGATCCACTACTCCATATCATGTCTGTCCGTGGGTGTCTTAAGAGGCGACAGAGGAATACGGAAACAGGAGATGGAGAGCAACGTCTTTTTGACAACAACTCACAATAAAGAAAAAACTGCGGTTGCCAACCCGCCTCCATCAATCTATGGAGAAGGCCTATATCAGGCAATCTATGGGGAGCCTAATGTTCAGCAGTAGGCTTTGATACGCTGTTACGACGATGATGGTGACGATTTAGTTCATAATAAATTTAGTTTGTTCTGTGAATCAAAATATTGAAAAGCTTATTATTTTATAAAGTATGGGAGGTAAACGAGAACAGACAGTCAACCTGATTGTAAATGAACACTGTGGTCCATAGACACTTACACCTATCCTCGGTTTAGGATCAAATTGCAGATACTGGTACATAGACACTCTTGAGGACTAACATGGAATGTAACTTAAGCACTAAAACGGGTTTCCGGTTATCATCCATACGAAACAGAAACTCTGTTTTATGTGGTTATGGTATGGGAATAGTAAATTATTAAATGTATAGAATTTTACAGTCCCCTGTGACCTGTGTGTATGTATGGGTGTTGCAAAACACTCGAAACATCGTGAACTTAAAATATGTTAAAATAACTGCGATACAATCCGAAAAATTGTTTTTTGTTAAACTAATGTTTCAATTCATATTTTACAAGTGAAATTGTATTATGTATATTAAAATATAGACAAATTATCCCTTGATATAAAAAAAAAAACATTTATTAATTCAAAAATATAAAATTTAGTGTTCTACTTTATATTTTCATTTCATGGCTTATGATATTTATTAATATTTACAGAACATGAAACGATTTCAATTCATATTTTACAAGTGAAATTGTATTATGTATATTAAAATATAGACAAATTATCCCTTGATATAAAAAAAAAAACATTTATTAATTCAAAAATATAAAATTTAGTGTTCTACTTTATATTTTCATTTCATGGCTTATGATATTTATTAATATTTACAGAACATGAAACGATTTCAATTCATATTTTACAAGTGAAATTATATTATGTAAATTAAAATATAGACAAATTATCCCTTGATATAAAAAAACATTTATTAATTCAAAAATATAAAATTTAGTGTTCTACTTTATATTTTCATTTCATGGCTTATGATATTTATTAATATTTACAGAACATGAAACGAAATCGGCAAATATTTGGAACAAGTTGTTGCCTGGGGGGAAAGCTTCGCGACATATATAATTATTGTGTAGCGAGCTAATGGCGACGATTTAAACCCGAGACTCATACGTTACAAGGGCGACATACAAACTTAATGACATTAAACTACGTAAATTGTACATAATTTTAGTGTTATATTTAGGGGTTTCTATGTTGAAATGAAGTAATAAAACGTGTGTCAAAGTTTATAGGCCTGTTAAAATATTTATATATAAAATACTAGTGATCCACCTCGTCTTCGCACGGGTGATTTCTGGATCTCGATAACAACGCCACCTACCGGGTTCATTTGTAAATCTAAGCCCTCCAGCGACCCACTCAAATACACACAACAATTTCATCATAGTCGGTCCAGCCGTTTAGGAGGAGTTCAGTGATATACACACGTACAGAATAATTATATATATATATATATATATATATGTATATATATATATATATATATATATATATATATATATAAAGATTATCAATACTATCCTAGCAATGTAAGGACGAAGTATATTTTCCCTATGGTCAATCCCACTTGAACGTGATACGGCTAGTCAATTAATAAACGAGGCTATGGTGATCGACAAATGATGCTATATTTATTCGAAAATTATGAACACAAATGACATGGTATGATGCTGATGGGAAGCAGCAATTCGAAGGTAAAGCCTGTGCACTAACTAACCAGCCTAGCCAGCGTGGTGAGTATGTATCTTTCAATGTATGTAAATTTTACAGTAGGTATACATACCCTGAATATAATATAATAAATATAGCATATTCAGGCGGGTTCAGTAAGTAATTCTTTCTTATTTAGTAATTCTTTATTAGCAGTGTTAGGTCAGGTAGATTACGAAATACTTTATACAAAACGATAGATATAAGAAAACATACCTTTCATAATTCAAAAGAGATAAAAGTGCATTTTTGGAATATAATATAATTTAAACGTCAATAGAATCGATGATAACACGTACCCAGATGAGCTTGATGCGGCTCCGCCATTTGAATTAGAGCTGAATCTTTTTTGTTGTAGAGGATCTTCACTCGTTGTACATCGCCATAAACGCCTACATGTAAAATATATGTGTCAACAACTAAGCTGTGCTACTACATACTATAAATATTATTCTTTAGAAGAGACAACGGACCTCGATTGCACATTGCACAATAATTAACACATATAATAATTAATCTTTAACAAACATTTCCGATATAAAATTATTATGGAATGTTCAACTGAGGTCAATGTTTGCAAGTATAGTACTGCTAAAGTTGTAGTGACTACCAATTACGCATAGTCTCAGATCAACAAATAATGGCATTTTTATAGAAACATTTACCTATATACATAATGTCGTGAAATTGGATAGTCTGGAAATGAATATAAGAAGAAAAAAATTCCAAGCTCTAAATTGGTCACGTGTAAGCTTCCGATTAATGCTTTAAAGGTTAACAGCAGGGGGCCTCGTTCCGGGCCAGCTGAAAGCAAAGTATCTACAAACAACTAAAAATAAAACGTTTTGTATGGTGTGAATTTGCCTATTAGTATGGTTTTTGAACAAAACATGGATGTTTTAACGTTACACAACTACTATGTATAGATATTAAACTACTATGTAGGAAACCCAAAGCATATACAGATTGGGTTAACAATCTAGTTGTACTGTAATATCCTAAACCTAATCTATTATAATTTCTTTACATTTAAGTTCAAAGTCAAAGTGAAAAATACGGCGTGTATTCAAAATTTCGCCGTTTGGGAATCAACAAATACAAAGAAAACACTGGATAGAGACTTACTTAGCTAAAACTAGAATGTCTGAAACACAAATTGTCATACAAGTTAATAAAGCGTTAAGAATGTATGAAGAATGTTAACAAGCAAAGCTTCGATCATAAAGTCATCGGATGCGGTTATCAATGTAGAAGTCGAAAATGTTAGCTGACAATTTGTCTTCCAGACGACAGGGCTCAGGAGCAGTATTAATGTTTTAATATAAAATACAGAATGTATGTGCACACGTACCAAAAAGGGTAAAGAGAGCGTCAGGCGTGACCATCTAAAACAATAGGAGAGAGAAAGAGATAGTATTATAAATAGTCGTAAAAGATATCTGACATCATATCTATAAATAAATTAGCAACTTATTTTCAAGGAGTTTAAGTAGGATATATAAGTGCAACAGCCAGTAACGTTTCTATTAGTTAGGGACAATTAGTTATGTGTCATCTAAAGGTAAAACCAGTGTCTCCATATCTATTACTGTAGATAAGTGGTTATTTGGTTCAAGCTATGGTCTACAGTAAATAAGTTCGTTGTCACTTAATTATTATATACTGTACACAATCTATCTTGCGCTATCTAATATGGATTTAAGATCTATATTTGGAACTTAGAACCAATTATCTGATCCATGGCTGGTGCTCGCGTACATTTCGGTTATTCCCTTGAACACTTTGTTGAGCGAAATAACCCGATCGTCTACTTTCAATCTCATCTTTCCTAATAAATTAAAAATTCATGTATTTGTAATATAATAGTAAATAACTCTAGTTTTTAGCTGATTAAATTCTGCGTCTCAAAACACGTTATTTTTACCATTTATATATAATAATAATTTTCAAATTTCATATGGAGACAAGTAAAACTCAAATTAAATGTGTCAAGAGAGAAGACGTTACCGGCTATTATGTTAGAGTTATGCATAAATTTGTCCAATAAAAGTGAATACTAAAACTTTACTGCTTAACATTGTTTCAAAGTTAAATTTTGACTTAGTACTGATATTTTTGTAACGTTACTTCATATTAAACAGAGAAGGTCGGTTTTAAGCGAATTCGACATTTATTTGGTTTCGTCAATCTTCATATTTTCAGTTGACGTGCTAATGTATCGATCTAACGTTCGATACAAAATTGTATTATCACTTCTGCACCTTAAAATTTGACTGACGCAAATGTAAGAAAAGAATCTACAGAACACTTATCGACTGCATGAAACTATTTGTTTGTGTACTAACCTCTTCGTTGAGGTTAGAGACGAGGAGCACTGTAGCTAAAGGCAGCGGCGGAGCTGCGAGGGCTCGAAGCGCTGGAGAGGCAGGAGTCAATGTGAGAGCACCGAAAGCTGGCAGTCCCACGCCACCAACTCCCACACCATATGGTGATGCCAGTCCCGATCCCAATCCTAAAAATGGCGGAGCCAACACTCCACCACCTAAAGCAGAAATAAACAAATTAAACGTACTGTTACATTATACTCCACAATTAAATAAAACCTTTATGTTAAGGTTAACGTGGAACATTACTAAAACACATCAAAACCTACCCGATGTATGTTGTGTTGTTCAACTCCTGAAATATTAAAGCAGTATTACGTAATACAAGCAACAAATAGGCACTGTCAGAATAATCCTCATATATTACAATCCTCTACGGTGCAGTAAGGATTTACGAAAAGTTATTAGTCACTGCGGAAACATTTAGAATTGATTATGAATAATAAACAAGAAAAGAGCCAACGCGAAGTTACAAACGCAGACACATAGTTCTGGAATAATGTACTCTTGTGTGATTTTACGCTGGAGATTTATTTTATTACGTACCTTAACGGGTTCAGCTCTTGTTTTTAATATCAACTTTCATGGGTTATAAAAATACAATGAAAAGAATATAAAATACATTATCTTATAATAAAAGGGAAATATCGTTGAATTGAAAGAAAACTAGGAAGAGTTTTAGTATTAACCTTCTGAACTCAAACTACAAGATTATAGGTATTAAAGGTAGGATTAAAGGTAAGTAAAAATTAGTGCAAGACCATCACAATGTGTCAAACTAATAGGAGTGTATGGAAACGTAGATTGGTGTAGGAAGCTTCCAGGCTTCGGGATTAGTTGAGGACTAACTCATTCTGGATGCGAGGGCCAGCGCGAGTCGAGCCCGCTGTGGTGTCAACTCACTGGTCAACAGCTGGTGCGCGTCACCGTCGCCGGATGGCAGCGTGGGGTTCGTGTAATCCCTTGACTTGTCGTTGTTGTACTTCACGTTCAGACAGGTCATCTTGGAGTAGTCGATGCGCAATGTGCAGCATCCGTTGTAAATGTTCTGCCCGTCCAAAGCCTGTAAAATATTATAAGTTTTAAGGTATTGAAAACTAAACGCTGGGAGTGTGTAGTGTGTAATAAGATGGCATTTTAATTTATCTATCTATTCCCAGAAGTGGGAGTACGTCCAGGAATAGACCTACTGAGAGTTTTTAGGGCAAGCACAAGGAGTATCGGCCACGCTGCCCCAAAGCGATAGCAGAATTTAAATGTCTTCGAAAAAGTTTTGAAAATTTTTCAGGTATGGAAATTTTCCTCACGAATTTTTCTTTCACTGCTAATTACGTGTACGGATCCTCGCTACCAAGGCACGGATGAAGTCATGGTACAAACCACTAAATATGTTTCGCGTTCCGAATTTTATTAAGGTAAGTAAATGTACTTAAAGTAAAGGTACTTAAAGGATAGATGTATTCGTAACAAAATGGCATACGGGCACAAATATTGTAAGGATCAATAGCCGATCCGTAGGCGAGGATGAAAAATTTACAAAGCGACCGTATCAAAATTGTTACGTGCCGGCGCGCAACAGCTATTTGTTTGTCCACGACGCCTGCGGGGGGCTGATAACACCACATCGTGATAGAAAAGAGAATTAATTAAAATGCAACAGCACTCAACCCATTCCTGCTAGCTTTATGTTCTCCGTTCACAGGCACCAAAAGTACATGATATTTTATAATGAATGAAGCACAGGTGAAATCCTTTTTATGCTCGAAAAACTTAAAGTATGAAAGAATTTTTGTTTTACATGTGTGTTTTTGAGATATTTCCGACATTTGGTTGCTTGTTTTAACTGCTTCTAATGCCTATATCTATTTCTTATCTATATCTGTGTCTATTGATTTGATAATAATAAATTTTATACAGTATTTCTTAGCTGTTTCAAAATGTATTATTATCAAATTATGCAATTACATCATAATATGTACGTGATTCATCCTTCCTGCAATTTAAAAAAAGACCAGGCAGCAGTGGACTTTTAGGGGCCGATTAAGAAAAATAATTGAATTTTGAATCTTGTAGGTAATTCAATTACCTAAATTAACACTAATAGCTTATAGTTTTAACAATAAAGCAAAACGAAATAAAGATTAATGTTGTAAAAACATTTTCTTTTTAGTTTATCTGTTAAAAACGCGAATGTTAGTTATAGCCAGCGAAAAGTAATTTTAAATGTCATCGCTTGTCAATTATATTATGTACTATGAGTGATTTCGAAAACAACAATAAATCTGAAAACAAAGCTCGTGTATCACAAATTCCATTACGAGTAATCTATCAATTAATTATCGTATTCAGACGTGGGTTTGAGTTTTTGACAATTTAGTTTTCAAATTTTATATCTATAATAATACGTCAGGCCAAGTAAAACTAATAAATGCCGTTATTCACTATAATAAGTTATAGGCGAGGGAATTTAAGTAGGATGTTATTTAGCTGTCAAAATTAACATTTTAACTTCAAATATATGAGAAATAAAAATAAAAACTATAAAATGCACAGTAAAAATAAAAAGATCTATCTTTTAATAAAAAAATACACAACAATGGGTATAATACAAAATATATAGAATGGATTTTTTTTTATTTTGCAATACAATAAAATTTCAGAGATGAAGCGAATAAGTAAAAGTTGAATGTCTGAAAGCTTTATATTGGCTGTAGATTTAATAAATTTCTGCTCTATATGCAAATGTGAACCCCTGATGTGTAGACGTGAATAGATTGGCTCGTTTATAGCTCAACTTATATGGAAATACGAAAAGCACGTAAGAAAGCGAGGAAGAAGATCGCTCCGATACGTAATTAGTTTTGTAGGCTCACGCCCAAATCGATTCGATAAGTAGGTACGAACTGCAAGCGAACTCGCGGGAAAACGTAATCAGTAATTAATTTACAATTCAAATATCTATTTTGCTGGAAGCAAAAGTATCTTAACGTAAAATTCAAACATTCAAATGAGAGTATAATCTGTGACTCTCTAACGTTTTTAGAACTAGGGAAATATAAAATCGAAATAACAAAAGTTTAACTACAACGATGCTTTATAAAAAATATTAAATTAACCTTTCTTGGAATAATTATTATACATAATAACTAAGTTATCCTAGTCTACGTTAAATGAGTTAAGCGACGCATTTTAACAAAGTTTACGGTGAAAGACGTTTAAACGCAATATTTATTAAGCTCGGTTATTATAACAAGAACTCATAAAAATCTTTGCAGTATTCTTTCACAGCAGGTTATTTATTTTAAGCTAAACGTAGCGTGACGTACATTGTGAAACTAGTTTTATTAAAATAAAACTGTGGACAAACAGAATAGTCAATAAGAGTGATACAAAACACCGTCGTATATCTGTTATACCTTTTATATATATAAGCTATTTATAACTAATGATATTTAATTACGTCAAGCCCCATATTCCTTACTAACATTAACTAATGAGGCCGAATCCCGCCCCAGGAAATCCGGGAATGAAGTAAATAAGACTTACTTAAAATCACGGAAAAGTGCTCGTCAAAGGAGCAAGACAGAGTCATCTTAAGACGTAACAAGTGTCCTCCGTATCTCTTAATCACGTCCCCGGTAATTGTTTTATCTTTAGCTCGTTAGAACTCGTTTAAGCAAAGCCTTCTTAGTGAAGGATTAAGTGCGGTCCGCCTTAATCCACCCCCTGTTGCTAATTCTGGCGGTTTTTCCACGGCGACCAGATAAACGTTTTTGTTGCGGGACCCAAGTTCGCTATGCTTAATATTTATAAGAGGCCCCATAGCTCAAAGTGCTTCTGTTGCCGGTGCAAGGATTACGCCGACGCCGGAATACATTCAGTTTTAGTCAGTAGATTGCATCCGGGAAATTGTAGAAAATATTTTAAATATTCTATATTTATCTTTACTCTACTATAAGGATTTAAGGGGCTCAATTATCTTGTTTTTTATAATGGATTTTTATTTTTTTATATAAGATATAATGTATTGAAACGAATTAATGTTATTTTCAAACGGCATGAGAATAAAAACAATGAAGTTTGGCAAAGGAAGTTGTAATATATTTTGAAATATAGGTACTCGTAGCCTTTAGGTACGGGACAATAAAAATCTACACTTCGGCATTTGTTTATTAATTATGAACACATTAATATTACAGCATTAATAGTTTTATCGTTCTCGTGGACAGATTTGATATTGTCGACGTTCAATTAGTTGTTAATAAAACTGCTTATAGGATTATTATTTGTAGATATTTACTCAAGACAGTGTACCTCTCGTACGATTCGTGCATATGAGAAACGTGTTTATATTTACTACAAAGTTAACAAAATAAATATTCAAAATATGAAATATATTTTAAGCCATTCATTTTTCGACAGGAAATTGAGACGCATTCAAAAATTCCAATAATCGTGAAATGAGATTGCACTGTGACGAATAGCAGTTCAATTAATTCTCTTTAGTTATATGACATCGAAATATGATATTTATATTTTGTTTATTAAAACACTACGTAGACTTTTGCGATTAAATGTTAAATTTTCAATATTAATTACGCTCGTTTTTATTACTGACCGAGTTGATAAAACGAGAAGGTTATGTATTTGACGACAACACGCATCTATGTTTTTTATGTATGTACGTCGTTTTCTCGGAAAGGGCTGATCATTTTTATCATCATGAATCATTTTTTTAAATTAAATAGGCATGGGTAGTCTATCCCTAAGGGAGGCAAAATAGGGCAAGAAAATTTTAATGTACCTATTTAAACGACATTCTAGTTGTTATCTTGAAGTTGTGATATTCCTTATTCATCATCTATTAATAAAAAGTAATTTTCGCTTACTACCTTTTGAAGTCGGGAATTTTCTAAGTACCGACTTCATAAGCATTTGGAAATTAATTGTTATGACACATTAAACAGGTATAAATTAAATCTTGGTTAATATTTACTATAACGTTGATAGAGAAATGATAAAGTATGATTACACAGAATTCATGTGGATTCTGCTCGAAATAAAAATGTAATGGAATTTAAGGGTGTTCAAACAGCACAAATTTGTCAATAAAATATAAAGTATACATTAAGGGATAAGTTACAGAGCAAACAGATATTGCTCCATTAGACAGTGTAATGAATACTCGAGGTTGTTCCTTCTTGTAGGCGATAGATAGAGAACTATGAACGTAATGATTATGAGTTGCTCCTATTTTATAAATAAAAAAACCATTGGTCCATAGCCCGAAGAAATGAGAGGAGGTTTGTATATAGGCTGTAACTTAACTTTCCTTTTACTAAAAAAATGATGAATCAAATGTGATTTGGTAATGAAACAATAAAGCTTTTTCATTATTTTCATTTTAGTTTTACAAAATTCAATTGCTGACCTACCTCATAGATTGACTAATTGGGGGGACGTTTGGCAACTGCAATGTTTATTATTTACTGTTATGAGGAAGACACTGCTGCTAATCTCCTGTTTCAATTTCCCTCTGTCGCCTGTTAGTACACTTACAGGATGATATGGGGAAGTGGATTCACTTACGCCACCACTACACGGTCTAATAAATTAGGAATGACATTTATTTCACACTAGCAACTCGCGCCAGGTTTGCCTGGATATAATCTTTTAGATTTAAGATAATCATCGAATAACATTTATTTTATAAATTTTTCGATTACTCAAAGAAATCTTCAAGTTATTCAGATAAAATTTATCACTCCTAGCATTGGTCTCTAAACTAAGACTAAAATTTAAAAAAAATTTACTCATTGTCTTAATGACATGCAAATAACTCCCTCAGCTCAATAATAAGCAGAAATTTTGATATTACAAAGATACGCATCAATTTATATTTTTTTATTTATATGTATATAGAATATAGATGTATGACCCATTTATTATTTTTAACGTTTCATTACGAAAGTAAAAACAGTAACAAACAGTAAAAATTGCTTTTCATTACAAATGGCCCAGTGAATTCAATTATTGAAAATGGGCTTCATCTATAGTAGGGGAAATTTGACGTAATCGCCACGATTTGCTAACGGTTTAACAATCGCAGTTTCAGAACTTTTGCATTTTAGACACTGAATGTCGAAGGTTGTTGTTTAACACCCTGAGATAACAACGAATACAACCAAAATATTATGTAGAAATAAGTAGAAACATTCATATAAACTTACGAGTATTTCTCTACAAACTGGTATCTTAAGGACTCAATCTATCGTTTGTCGTTCATCGATCATTTTCTAAATTTTAAATTAAACGAGTAACCCAATATGACATTAAGTAAAATTATTTAATTAAATTAAAATAAAAGTAGTAATGATCTAGTAAAAAGAAGTAATTGATGTCACAGGAATATAATTTATTAATAGTAGAATTTACCTTAGCAACAGTCAGACTAGTTTGTGGTCACTTTGATATTTGCCGGTAAAACTCATAAAATCAATAGAGGAAGGGGAAGAAGGTACCATCGCTGAGTGTAGTAGATGAGCGTCGAAGGCAGTCTGGCACAGATAGTTGTGCACGCAGAATGTAGGATAATGGTCAACCCTGGCCGAATAGATGGTATGACAGCTGACAACTGTTGCCTCGCTACACCCTACGCTACACCTCGTTGTTAAAGAAGGCAACAAGCTCTTGGAGCTTCGAGAAGTCGCAACACTACGGCGGCTGGACTCCGGTAGAAGAACCCCAAGTTGACACGTGGTTTGTTAGCTGATTAATTAAGTTCGATTATTTCAATAGCGTAACAACGCTACATCAAGTTCTACTTCGTCGGCAAGAATTATTACTAATAATTTTAAGTCCTGAAACACTTGTTCAAAACATAGTGTAATATTTACATGTCTGAGGTATTAAAAGTATTTCAAGTAGTCGTTAGTAGCTTAAGAGTGGTAGAGCCAGGCGGCAGCTTTTGCTGTCGCATGGATGGGCGGGTTCGAACCGGGGTGGTATCACGACCTCACAGAATACCAGCGTGAAGTAGAGGTTTACCTCTGCGTTTCGCTTGGTGAGTGCAGGTGGCCGGAGGCCCTTTTTACTGGAAATGAGGCATTCCATCCTAGTCCTAACGGGTGAAAACGCATTTGCAGTTTGATCTGTAACAGAGGATAGATGTAGATGTCTACGGGCCGCAGCAACCACTTACAATCAGGTGGAATGTGTGCTCGTTTTTCATCCTTATCCTATAAAAAAAAATAGTCTCCTAAAACGCACTGCGCTACCGTATCAGACTCTAAAAGTGATGTCGTAGGGATCAAAACATTTCCAGAAATGGGATAAACGAAATAAGACAACCTTTTCACAAGTAAATAAAGCAAGGTATATTTAACATTTTGTTTGCAATCGCAAGCCGTTAGAAAGATTTTCATATTATTTCAAGTTTGTGTCGTTGTGTCCTTGCAGAGGTGTTTCAATTCATGTCATCGTGATTACTGTGAGTAAAGCAACCGCAGGAACACTAACAAAACAACAACTAAACAATGTTTCACACGTAACGAAGTGATGTAGAGTTGCAGAGTACTTCACGGCGCTGTTGACTTAGCCTGCAGGAGTCTAAACAAGGGAGGGCGATAGGAAGAGCAATTTTAAACGAGACCGGCGCTGGCCTTGCGACACTTATTGGATAACTATGAATAGTTTGAAGAAGCTAAATATTTTATTTATTGTACAAAACTAATGTTTATGTAAACTGTTCACATTTACCGTTACTGTTACCGTAACAGCCCATTAAAGTCCGCCGCTGAACATAGGCCACCTCCACAGATTGCCTCATAGGGGGCGGGGCATATTGTCAGTGCCGTGTTTGGCAAGCGGGTTGGCAACCGCTTTTTATTTTATAGATGTTATAAGAAGACGCTGCTGTCCAACCGCAACCGCAGTTTTATTTTTTATTTTTAGTCGTTATTAGCAAGACCTGCCCATCTCTTGATTTGTTTCCCTCTGTCTTCTGTCACGACACACACGCGATGATACGGGGTAGTGGATATTCTTACACCGCCACTACAAGGTTAATTCACCTTTATTTTATATTTAATTCACTATACAACATAGAAATTCGCATTTATTTTATATTTAATTCATTATACAACATAGAAATTCGCATTTATTTTATATTAATTTTAAACAGGGTAATTTTTAACTTTGTAAGAGATTTAGTGAAATATTTGAGGCTGTGACACATGAAGAGACACAATTAAATGTACCAAATGCGTGTAACGGCGGCGCAAAGTACTGCTGTGAAGATTATCTCGAACATTTTCTTAAACTCTACTGTACTTCAATATAGTATAATAGTAGGTAATTCAGAGTAAGCAAATGATTTTTTTCCACATTTTTCATTACTTTAAAAAATAATTTGATTGCAATTTTTAAAAGTGTAGAGGATGGATTGTAAGGTACTGTGACGCTCTTTTTGTATTACAAGCTTAATTACTAACTTAGCATGTAATGTCGACGAGTATGTTTACCTGGGACAAATTGTCCGGCTAGGTAAGTCCAACTTCGACAGAGAGGTCAACTGGCGGATTTAACTCGGCTGGGCAGCGTTCGGGAGATTACGACACATCTTCTCGTCACGTTTACTTCAAAACTTGGAAACAAGATTGTATAACCAGTGCTTTTTGCCAGTGATAATACATGAATATGAGGCGTGGTCCTTTTTTATAGGAGAGAGAGCAAACGTGCATACGGCTCACCTGATGGTAAGTGGCTACCGCCGCCCATGAACAACTGCAACATCAGGGGAATTGCAAATGCCGTTGCCGGCCTTTTAAAAAGACTAGGCTCTTTTTTTGAGGGTCCCAAAGACGTATCGGTTTGGAAAAATCGCTGATAGTAGTCCATTCCACAAGCAAGTTGTACGAGGAAGATTACTTTTGTAAATCGCACAGTGGTGGATCACCAATCATCCAGATGGTATGGATGGTAAAGCGAGTTTTGTCGCGATTTGCGATGGTGAAATTGAGCGGCTGGAATTAGTCCGAACAATTCTTCAGAGCACTCTCCGTGGTTACATTCTCTCTTTACCTGTTAGAGACACGCGGCTGTGTGTTATTTCTGCAGAACGATTTTGATCGACCGAGAAAGGACCACGCTCACATAGAATAAGAGTACCAACGTTAAATAGCGACTAATGCTGCTGTGTTTTTTTTAACTTATTATAAGCCAGTGCTTGACCACAATTCCACCTGGTGGTAAGTGGTGATGCAGCTTTAGATGGTAAATCGCACTGTCTTAGCGTAACAAAAGCCTATTCACTCTTGCCTTGAAAATGCCCAGATTGTATTCGGACGGAAAGATAGACGGCGAAAAATTATTCCACTCTTTTGCTGTACGCATTACAAAAGACGAAACAAACCGTTTGGTTCTAATGCGCGGAATAAAATTACTTTTTACCATACGGGTGAGAGACGAGACCTTTGACTTTTAGTAGAAACGAGGCATTCCATCTTAGTCTGAAGTGCTAATAACGCATCTGAATTGTGATTATTAATGGAGGATAGCTAGAAACCATAGTTTCGACAAAACATATATATTGTGTGAAATAAACTCGTTCGTCAAGACGTTCAGAAGTTACACAGTTTGTCAGTTACCACCAGACGTACTAACGATTGTTATATAGAGTAATTTGCACACCGACAGATTTTCATGTATTACAGCAGAAATATAAAAATAATTATTAAATTACATGAACGTCGCACAATTTATAATAGATAATTTGCCATGGGACTTACTAAAGCGCCTTAATTAGACATAGAATTTCAACAGTGGTAGAGCCACGCGGCATCTTTTGCTGTCGCACGGATAGGCCGGCTCGAACCGGGGTGGTATCACGACCTCAAAGAAAACTAGCGTCAAGTAGAGGTTTATCTCTGCGTTTCGCTTGGTGAGTACAGGTGGCCGGAGGCCCTTTTTACTGGAAATGAGGCATTCCATCTTAGTCCTCACGGGTGACAACGCATCTACATTTTGATTTGTAATAGAGGATAGATGTAGATGTCTATGGGCCGCAGCAACCATTTACCATCAGGTGGACTGTGTGCTCGTTTGTCACCCTTATCCTATAAAAAAAGGTAAAATAAATGATAGTGGAACGATGGAATTAAGGTAAACAATTTATTAAAAACATTGTACCAGAGAAATAATAAAGAAACGCCTGCAAATTTTTAAAATATTAAAACTTTATGCAGAAACGCATTACGGAGTAAATATCATAAAGCGTCGCTGTCATAATTTCGACAGTCACATTGTTTGAACGTGTCTCGGCGTTATGGAAAAGGTCGCGCTTAGACGTGGCTGCATCGCAAAGTGCAATTTTAAAATGTAAACAAAAGCCCGCACCTCGAGTCTATAAACGTTAACCTCAGCTTTTACTATATTGAAACGCGCCGGAAAAGGTGAGTGCATAATATTTTATTTCGCTAAATCAATCAAAGCCGCGTTCCTATTTTAAATCTGTGGCAAGTTAGTGGTCTGGAATTGTTTTGATATCTGTTCACATGAGCAGCGAGCGTTATATTCGTTAGCCTGTTTTATGTTTTTTTTTAATTGTTCTATTCGAAAAAAGTTCTCGTTCGTGTAACTCGTTTAATATAGCACTAAATTTAATTTGGAATTCCATGTCGAAATAAAAATATCAAAGTTCAAATTAGTACGAAATTCAGGCAATTAAAATTACAGGAAAGGCAATTACATAAGATAGGATCTAATATTATAAAATTAGGACATTACATAAATATAAACGTGTGACAGCGTAGTCCTTTCCCACATAGACAGTCAGGGTTCGCCATAGCGTTACACGACGAGCTTGTACATAACAAGCACAAGTAAATCAGCACATAACAAGCACAACGGCCAGCTGTTAAAACTACCACGGCTATAAGCTTTTGTGCACAGAATCGGTGACACAAGAACGGTGACGTGAAGGTTGAAATTACATAAAATTAATTGATTGCTTAAATGAGTGCAAAATCATTATTTTCTTATGTAAATCACAACACGCTCTACACAACTGTCACTAAAACAAACGTGAAAGAAATGTAGTCTTTACTTTTGGTAAAATGTCATATCGTAAAAACGTAGCATATTTAAGTTGCGTTGAAGTTGAGTGAATTCAAATAACGTTTATAATTTAATGTACCCGTACCATTTATTATTGTTAAAAGAAAAAAGGTACTGTCCGCACTTGGCCACTAACATGTTTTAGGGAAAATGTACAATGTGGTTTACAAGAATTGAGTACATTAAGAGCTTACATTTCGTGTCTGCGCATATAAGCCGCCCTCGGAAAAGATTTGATGGCGAGGTTAGAGATTTATGTCAAGGATCATAGAGTCGGGGATCGGGGGATTTCAGCGCTCCAACATCCGACTGTGCCCTTTGTGACTGAAGCACTATCCGGCTTCACTTCACTTTGTACCACTTACTTCTGCTGCCACTTACCTTGTGGGACATTTCAATTACAGCCCGAGAAAAATCCGCGGTTAGACCGAAACCTAAGTATCTAGCGTGCATTCACCGGGTATCGTCCGATGTGGAAAGGCTTTCGGCCGAAATTAGTTTCTTCGCTTAGTGGCCAGATATCTCGAAATTTTTAAGCAACATTAAATACATTTTTTATATGCTTAAAATAAACCAATGATATAAATGAACATTTCACACGAGATTTAATGTGTTCTCGATATTGATGATGATGGTATAAAAATCGATTACGATTGAGTGTGCTCAGTCGTAATATCCTAATTACGATCTCATAAAATGTGGTCACAACTTTTTCGACTGATGAAGTAAATGATTTTAAACCTACATATATCTGAGTGCTACCGCCTGCATAAGATCCCATATTTAATAAAGTTAAATCAAAACCGAAGCATACCACTGCATGACTTTAAGATATTGCAAGCTCGTTTTGGGTAGATCTGACCAAAAAATAATATTCAAGAGCTGAAGATAGCCCGGGTTAACTATGACATCAGGATGTTAAGCACCTCCGACTCATCGGCGACCATGGGCACTGTAAATTACACAAAACGTCGGGAAACGTAAGTAATTTTAATTGAATCTTGAAACTTTCTCAGAAGGTGCGGGCAAACCAAGAACGGCTTAAAAATTCTTCTTGAATGTTAATATTCACTTTTTTCTTTTTTTATAAGAAAAATGTTGGTGTCATTTTTTATATGATAGGATGACAGACGAGCACACAGTCCACCTGATGGTAAGTGGTTGCTGCGACCCATAGATATCTACATTTATCCTCAATAAAGAATCAAAATGCAGATGCGTCGTCACCCGTGAGGACTAAGATGGAATGTCTCTTTTCGAGTAAAATGGATCTCCGGTTCTCTACACTCACCATACGAAACACAGCAGTTTCAAGCTGCCATTTTACGCTGGTATTCTGTGAGAGCGTGGCCCTTCCCCGGTCGAGTCGACCCATTCGTGCTACAATTAATATAGCATGGCTCTACTACGTAAAAATAAATTTCCTTAGTAATAAACAACCTTAGTAATTTTTAAATTTCCCTCATTATTATTAAATCACCTAGATACCGACAATATATTGAATGACCTTCGTAGAAAATTTAGTGAAGACCAAGAAAATGTATTCATATCTTTGTTCAACAATATTCTTATAAAGTAGGCTGACATACGAGTGCCTACATTGTCTGCTCGTTAACTTAGATCAGAAAAGCGATGTTACGACTCGACGTTAGATCCGTTAACGAGTATCAGACTTATTACTTTCACAATCTCTGCAGTAGGACTGTTAATTCATTTATATTATACATCATTCACTGCTATGAAATAATGACGACCGTGTAGCTTATTAGTGAGGTATCGAACTGTTGTATTGGAGGTCCTACATTGATATCATAAAGAAGTTTTGTTCTAAATATCCAACTGATTCGATAGATTCTGCTTGACGGATCTGTGGTGCAGATGTTTTGAGTCGCAGGAGTAAGGACCGCGGTTTCGAATCCCGCTTGGAACAAGTATTTGTATGACGTACTACGTACGACGTAATATAATTGTTCCGAGTCTGGATGATTATGTTTGTGCAAAGTATGTATGTAAAGTGCCTGCACGATACAAGAGAAAATCTAAGCGTGATTGTAACGTTTTACTTTATAATATGAATTTAAAAATATTCTTGAGGAAAGCTTTTGTGTAGAACATTATTAGAAAAATGCATATATTTTGTCAGAATGGTTAAGAAATGAAGATGCTGTCGTATTTGTGCGAGGCCGGAGCGAGTCGCTAGTTTGATGTATCAAGAGAGAGAGAGAGAGAGGGTATGAATGAGCAACTGCAGGTTTAAGCTTTCCAAAGATTTTATTTAAAAAATAAAAAATTCAATTGTACTGCCACAAATTAAATATAATCACAGTTTTCAATTATTAGCGCTAAGCGCATGTGAAAATAAAGTCTTCTCAGAGCCCGTAACAATGACTAGTTTCTGTGATGTTAATGCTGTTAGCCTATGCAGCTCTTACAGCTTCATCGAACTTTGTGCTTGCGGGCTGCAAGGCCGCGAGCTATAAAAAGGGGGGGGGGGGGGGGGGGAGATTATTTATTTTAGTGCAACGTTGCCGACGCAACGTCGCACTAAAATTGATAATTTTGAGGGAGTGGGATAATATTGTGTTCAGTGATCACATCAACATCAAATATTCCTTGATGTCGTCGGAAACCGCAACATGACATGGGTGAGTTGTCTAACCGCCGCGCCGTCTGGAACAGGAGAGCGGACCCTGACTCTGACGGCTAACTCGTATCGTTCTATGTTCTGAGCGGCGAGAAGCGCCCAGGGACATCGGTGTACGGTGTGTAAGCGGTGTGGAGGGGTGTGCGGCGCGCCCGTCTGCGGACCCGCTGCGTCCCATGCGTTGCTGTCTCTAACAGCGTTTGTGGCACTAGGTGATTGTGTAGCGTTGGAGTGTGACTGTGACTGGCCGGCGACATTACGGTCGTCGGAAACTAGCGGAACCGGGGGTTCGATTAGAACGTTGCGGGGCCTCCGGAGCGTTGGCGTAACGTTCGGAGTCGGAGCGTAGGTGGCTGCGTTTACCACTAGTGGGTTGGAATGTGTCTCAGCCCTCTTTAAGTAGTGCCGAGACATATCCTTGAAATATTCCGAGATAGTCGGAAGTTGAAAGTGTCTGTCTAGGTCGGAGTTACGCTGGTAGCACCGAGCTCCGGTCTCGTATGCGAATGAATCTATTTTGGACGACTTGGAGGTCGTACAAATGAGTACCTATGGCTTGCGTGCGCGAAAACAATGCTTGCGTAAGACATGATGGGTCTTACGCACGCTTTATAAAGGTGGAGCTTGTGTCTTAGGGACAGTTTGCTCTTTCAGTTAACTAGCGGGTGGAGGCGACTAGTGATGAATTTTGTTCGTTTGCGAACATTGCGAATGTGTTTCGCGAATCTCATACCTTCATCGAATGTGACTAGATATTTGGCCGTTGGTTGCCTTGGGATATGGAGGCCGTAAAGGGTGATCGTACCTAACTATTTCTTGGGGTTTCTGATTTGACGGTTGGAAGTGGAGATCCTTTGAAAGTGTATTGTTACACTTTTCTTAGGATTCACTTCGATTTTCCATAAGCGGAACCAATCGCCTAGGCGGTTGACAGCTGTCTGGAGCATCTTGGTGAGTCCCGTAACAATGTTCCACAATTCCAGTAGTTATGCTCTATTACGACGAGTACGTACAATTCCAATCACTGCTGTCTACTAGATGGGACTTAGAGTTGCTAAGTTTTCACCACTCTACTATCACGGCGATATCTCAATTCACGAGGGGTTTCCCCGCTGGGACGCATTAATCTGTTGGCCAAGTTATAATCTGGCCGCCATTTCGTGCCATGTTTGATAGTTAATAATATACTTACTTCTAAAAGTAACTAAACTTAAGTTAAAGTAAGTTAAACGTTAATCTATTTTGGTTTACACATATTGATCAACGATTTAACGTGAGCAGTTTACATATAACGGTCTTTCAAGTATATCGAGTATAAATTTAGTGATATGTACAACTTGATCAAATTAAGAATATTGCCGTTTTTTAAAAGGGGTAGAGCCATGCTGCAGCTATATTAATTGTATAGTAGCACGAATGGGTCGGCTCGAACGGGGAAGGGCCACGCTCTCAGAGAATACCAGCGTAAAATAGCAGCCTAACGCTGCTGTGTTTCGTATGGAGAGTGTAGAAAACCGGAGACCCTTTTTACTGTAAAAGAGGCATTCCATCTTAGTCGTCACGGCTGACAACGCATCTGCATTTTAATTCGCAAACGAAGATAGATGTAGATGTCTATGGGCCACAGCTACCACTTACCATTAGGTGGACTGTGTGCTCGCTTGTCACTCTTATCCTATAAAAAAGCTTTCTAATTTATATTATCTCTTATCACTGCTTATAAATTGTATTATCAGCTGTGATTACATAAAGTAGTCATTGGTAATATCGTCTAGTTATAGCATTGTCTACATACATATTTAGTGGCTTTATCAGGCTACTAGTGTTCACATATGGACTCCCTGTTCCTTAGTAAGAAGTGCTATAAACGTCACGGTTGCCAAGCGGATGGGAGACCGCAGTACAAGAAAATAAGATATTGTTGACACTCCCATAGTCCACTCTTACGACATCCTTATCGAGGATATTAGAATGGATTCTCTTACGTCACTTATACAAATTGATGAAATTGTATAAAATGAAAGTAATATTTGTTGAGGTTTAAATTTTGCTGGCTCAAATTATAAACAGCGATTAATAACAGTTGGTTACCAAAAAAATATTAAAAGCGTACTAATCATTACACTCGCGAAGCGAGTTTGCGGAAGCCGCAAAACGAAATTTAATTTGCTCTGAACGCTGCATCAGAAATAAAGTTAAAACAGTCGCCGCTAGGTTGCTGTACGGCCAACTTCTAACGCAAATGAATAGAGAATGGGAAAAGTTGAGCCGAGAAAAATTATGTGCCACTGGACGAGTTGGGCGCAGGCCATTGTCGCGGACTCGCGGACTTACAGCGTACGGCTGTTGTTTACCGATATTATTGTTATTAAATGTACGTAAGCGGTTGAATGTTTATAAGCACTTCACTGATATAGCGTATTGTCCTTGCGAATTTATATTCGGTGTGTACAACTTTTATGCTTTTTGTCGCGATATTTACATAACTCTAGCGTAGTTTGTTCGCACAACATTAAACTGGATATTCTTAGTTAGCGACATTTAATATTACATGAATACATGCATAAACAGATGAAGTTATGCCCCTTTATTTCGAAAACAACTATGTTTTATGGGTTATTTTTAGAATTTGTAAATTAAAACAAAAGCCGTGTGTACTTACCGTCTTCGCCGTTTGCGCCGACACCGTGTCAGGGTATTGGATGAGAGCTTGAAATGAATCTGTGGACAAAATTGCTTTCATAAAGATTAATTCAATAAAACAGCTTTAGCTTCAGAGTACTCTTGTCGTTTATTTTATATTACTTAGTCTTAAAACTCATTTTGTTAAAACGTTAGTATTTTGTTTTTGTAATATCGCATAAGCGGGCACGTAGTTTATATTTGCAGTATTAAAGTAAAAGAGATTGGTTGACAACTAATATCTTGTTTACGAGCACGCTCTAACAAGACGAAATTGGCACCCGACGTGGGGACGCTTAAAACAGCTAAGTCCTCGAGAGTTTAGTAGAGTTTCGTCTCAGGTGCACCGCAAGTATTTTATCAAGAACGTTTTAGCAAATATTTAAATAAAGTGATTTCCTGCAATAACTTTTCAACAAAATTTTAGTATCTCATCGGCAACGTTTTATGATATAAAATGATTAGTAGGTATATGAGGAACACATGTTTGTGTGATAATAACTACATCGGTATTATGGCTAATTTCTATTATGATTAAACTCAATGTATTTGTTCATACAAAAGGCTTCTGAACAAAAAAAAAAGTTCAAAAACGTCATGTTGATACAGCGGCATGGATAATTTAAAAAGCAGTTAACAGTAAAAAAGGCCAGTGATATTTATAGTTGAGTTTGTTTACTGCTAGCGACGGGAGTGGACCCCTAATTTAGGTGTGAGCCTAGCGATCATTGCCGCCTGTGGGGTAAGCGAATAAATTCACATTTTTAGCTACGAGAAACATCGTTCGGGCAACACCTGCGTTAGCCACATAACGTACCATTAGACAGTGTCGTTTTATTTTTCATGTTAAAGTTGAACGAGATGAAATATTTTCACGTGAAAGAATGCAATGTATTTTTTATTATGAGAAGCAACACAAGGGCTGGAAAATTACAATGACGGAGAGATATAGTTACAATACCTACGTTTAGTACTATGATTGGGAGATTCGTTGAGAAGTGTGGTAATATTGACAAATTATCCCTAATAAAAAGTAGAATTGTCCTGTCCAACGGTAACAGCGTATTTGTGGACTAAGTGTGACGATAATGGTGATGATGACGATAGTAAAACCCACATTACTTATTATCTGCTTGATTAAGCCCATGTAAAATATGTCTGAACACTTCTAATCATGGTCTACTCTATGGTGTCTTCTAGACAATATATTCAATGGCATGGAATTAAAACCGCTTTGTTATAAGAAGGACGCTTTTCAAATGTTGGCATTTAGACGTTCAATCTTATTTATAACGAAAAAAGTAAAGTATTGCTTATAATATCTCACAGCAAAGTACCTTGTTCTAGTGCGTGTTGGTAAATTTCGGATTTTCTCAATATTTTCTATGATATATTATATGCAGATCTTCGCCCGTTATTACTTTAATACCTAAGGGGGTAAAGTCAGAACTTAAAATTGCTATAAAATGTCCAGTGGTGTCGGTGCCAGGTTCGAACTCAGACTACCCACACGTGCTATAATTCTGAGCTACAGTTCTTTTAAATTTTCTCATATTTTTCAATAAAAACAATTTAATTAAACGCGATAGAATTCGTAAAAGTAGTTTTATTCAATGTGTAGTGTTCGCGTAAATATAAGAAATCATCAGATTTTTCAATTTATTATAATGTAAGAAAGATAAAGCAATTTTTCT
Source organism: Parnassius glacialis (assembly GCA_033319125.1). Classification (NCBI taxonomy): domain Eukaryota; kingdom Metazoa; phylum Arthropoda; class Insecta; order Lepidoptera; family Papilionidae; genus Parnassius; species Parnassius glacialis. The sequence continues at coordinate 33,682,500 of JAVANC010000021.1, forward strand.
TACATGCCACTAAACTAAAAGGATGTTAATAAATACCCTTAAATATATGGCGCCGTTAGCACACCTTGGAGTACATAAGTACTTATTAGATATTTTCGCCCCTTTAACAATTTCCTTACGCTTATAAAATATAGAAAGTACCCGAGCCACTCAAGGTAAGAAACGTCGACCTAAATTAAAAGTAACGCGCTGTCTCCTTCATACATAGTTAAATGCTTTTTAAGGCCCATATTTTCTTTAGGCTGGCCATTTCAGAATGAAATGGATGGCGTAAAATGCTTGTTGGAAATTGGATATACATATTTAATTAAAATTAATTTATTATATTGTTTAATGTTTTGTAATACATTTTTTAATATGTAATTGTAAATTACTGATTTTGATGGTCAGTTAATAAGTAGCTTTGAAATAATATAATTGTATAAGCTTATTTTTTAACCATCGTTAAAACTTGAATATTATGGATTGTTATGGCCCCCAGGTCGATTATTTTAACTTGATGTAATATTATAGTAGATCTCCTACAATCTGAGATGCCCATGTCTCAGCAACTTATACACTTGTTAAGAACTCTAACATGTTAAAATGATAAGCTAATTATTGGAGGTAGACCTGGATGCGGTCAGCGATATAGGTCATATCCTACACATCAAAACCTAAAAAACATATACTGCAAAAAATTTCGTTGTTTTTGAATGGGATTCGAACCTTACACAGTAATCACAAAGCCACGCGTCATCAACGTCCAAGGTCTCAGTATTATAGTAAACAATTCGCACTTCAGTCCTCGTACTTCTACAATAAGATGAATAGTTTATGGCAAATTAAAACAAAAGTGAAATTTATAGTGACAGTATCGTAATAGTTAAGTCTAATGGTGGTGGGTTTGAATCCGCAATTCGACTACAGCCGTGAACAAATAAGACAAGCATTTTAAGCTTACCTGGAGTGGTTAATGGAAATATTAGAAATGTTGCTTGTGTTTTATTTAAATTGTTAAAGCTTGTGAAAAGACATGCAGCCACTTTTATAACTATAAGTTTTAATAGTTTAAAGTCATGAATAAGCTGTTTTAATATAATACCACTACTACTACCAAGCCACTCCATTAAAATTACTTTTCTTTTCTAATTAATCTTAGCTTGATTTTAAATGGGAAAGATTAAAAAAACTATTAGTTGAAATAAATTTTTTACTTATTCTACCGGAGACGGTCATTTAAGATTTAATTTTGAAATGATTGAAGTTCGGGATAGTATCGTTTACTATAAAGGGTTTTATATTATTTTCAACAAGCCATTATTGATTGTAGTGAATGTTTAGAGTACGCTTTAGTAGCGACCCTTTCGTATAACTTTCCCGCTAAATGTCCACTTTTGAAAGGGTTCGGGTGGTGCGTAATAAACACTATTTTGACAAAATATTTAATTTGTGATTAAAGAGAAACGTCAGTGGCCATTATTACTTTATACATAAATTTTAATAAAAGCAAAATAAATCAATATGCATATTTCAATCATAATGCTAGAGATAAACATTTTAATAGAGATATTATTTTTTTTACAAATATTAATACAAAATAATACTTCAAGATGCTAGTACTAATTTTTACAGTACTAGGTAGGTTGCTTTGTGTACCATGCCGGAACTACTAATTTATTATAGTAATTTAAAATTTTTTACTACTGATTATTTAACATAATAGTTATTACAAGTGTTAAATTTATAATTTTCTGCAGCCGACGTCAATATGAATATAATTGATTGTTGATTTTTTTAAAACCGCCCGACCGATTTCGATAAAATTTTAATACCTGAGAAGTATATTTGTATAGAAGCCTGAATTTTCCAAAAATAGACTGTCTTGCGGGGTTATGTTTAACAATCCATCACCTGTACCTAATTGTTTAACATATCGCACTTTTACGTTTGCTTAAGTTCTGAAAAATGTGAGGAGGTTTTTATTTACACTATTTAAGTGAATAAGTGGAGTTAATGATTTAAGTTAATATAAAAGAGTAAATAAATAAATAAAACCTTGGTACGATATTAAAAAAAAGAAAAATATTATTATTTAAAAGATCATCTACATCTATACAAATAAATAAAATTGAAGTATCAGTTTGTAATGTCAATATAACAGCTTTTTATTAAATGTATATGAAAGTATAGACAGTACTTATAACAAAAATACAATGTAAAACTTTTTCCAATATTTGCTGTCTGTCTGTATGTCTGTTTGTTTGTTCCGGCTAATTTCCGAAACGGGTGGACCGATTTTGACAGGATTTTCACTGGCAGATAGCTTAATCTTATAAGGAGTAACTAAGACTTTTATTTTAGAAAAAATAATAGAGCTCCGCGCGAAAAAAAAAACATAAAATCTAATCGTAATGAATTCCACGCGGGTGAAGTCGCGGGGCACAGCTAGTAATTGAATAAAGTTGTTTGCTTTGTCTGGCTTTGCGAAATATATTCAAATTGTTTCAATCAATCAAGTGAATTTATTGAAAATTTTAAAGGGAGAACAAAATTAGCATATTAAATATTTAAAGCGATACGTATGACAGGTTTTGGGTAAAATAAAAAATTAAAAGTACTAAATGGTCAGTAAAGTTGTCGGTTCCGTTATGAAAATGATGGTGAATGGTTTCGCTTCTATGTCGGGTTTCGAATTACATCATAATATTATGATATCTTAAATTTCACCGTCTCATTCTCTCTCAGTCCATTGAACGTGCTTTGTTGAACTTGAATGCATCCTGGCTTGCAAATTACGCGGGCTTTCAAATGCCGATGCTCAGACATTACTTGCATCGAAATTAGCTACGTGGACGATTTAAGGTGAAGTATTATTAAAAGTTTAATGTAACTAGAATTAATATAAAATTAGTTATTATAACTATCGTTAATATACCTTTTTGACTGTATTATTGTATTAAATAATAAACGTTGTTATTATTTAATACAATGATATGATACAACAGCAGATTTAGATATAAATACAATGCTCGCAAGACAACGACATTCGCCGAATCAAATCCTTAATTACGGAAATCCTACGGCGATATAGACACGACATCTACCACAAACAGGGTACGCATAATAATTGTAGCGGTCTGCTACACCTTAATAAAGCCAATCGGGTGAGGGTAAGAGGTGGTTTGGTGCGAGGTAGGGCGGGAAGGATTATGGCGACTACACGCGCTCTTCATTGAGATTTGTTTCGGGATTAGGAGCGCGTGTGATACTAACCTTCCGTTATATTATAGGCTAGACGTGATTACTGGACGTAAGGTATGAAACTATGAACTTGACCCGTGCCCCCTTCATCATTGCATTACATTTATCATCAACATCAAAGATTTACTTTTATACAGGGTTTGATTAGGCTGCATTAACCCTTTCGCTGCCCTGTGCACTAAATATATGTAGGTCATTGCTATTGTCTTACTCTTGTGTCTGAAATTGAATCTTTCAATAATTGAATCTGAATATTGACAGTGACAGCGAAAGTGTTAAATTAAAGCGAGCAATTTTCAACTGTTTTGCTTTCAGTAGAGTAATATAATAAAAAACACCGGAATATTCATCAGATGAACTCCCTAAAACTCATGAAAGCGTCAGGGAGATACAACACGAATTCCAATTTGATAACAACTTCGAAGTGGTAAAAGTTATAAAGCATTTTCGTTTGCCGCCGTTCGAATTATTATGTAAACGTTAATAAAGGGAAAACATTGAATCTTAGAAATCATGAGAGTACATTTATTTGCAGTCGCTACTGATAAAGGTTCAGAGGATGCCATTCCCTAACAGAAATAATCGACGTGTAAATACGTTGTTGTTGTCGTAAAACATCGGTGGAATATTTTGATATACGCACGAATATTACACGGTGATCTCGGCTTCTGAATAACAATAACAATAAAGTTAATACACTTTACTCGATTGTCTACAGTCATAATTGTATGCCAATTGTGTGAGCTATATTTCAGAGAGAAAGAATGCCTCATCCCCAACGATCATTCGCTGAAGCATTACGTGTTACTTAACTTTAGACAGATATCTTCGTTTCACGTATTAAAGTATTGAAAGTGAATTAGAAACGAAATATGTGGTTTATTTGCTCCCCACGAGACAGGATAATTGAAGTAGAGATTTATACGTTCCGGATCTGCGATCTACTACCGTTAATTGGTATTCGGCTTTATATGGTTCAGGTCTCGTATATTTGCTTGCAGTAAGGAATGTCTACAGATAGTACTTTAGGATACAGTATAATATTTATTCCACAATTTTCTGATTTAAATTACATTTTTAATATTCCCTTGATATACTTAAGAAGATAAATGAACTGATATCCTAACTAAATAACGCGAATCCTTTTAAAGTAATCAGGTAAAAGATACAAAGGTTTTGCAAGATGGAATCTTTTGAAGTAAAGTGGCGTTTAGTTAGTTTAAAACAAAGGGGGCGTCGGTAAATAATGGTGGACTGTTAGAGACAAAAGCTTTTAAAATTGGACAATGACGAATGCGGCAAAAAACAAACAGCAGTTTCGGAAACAGAGCAAGGGTCGGACGCGACGTTCGGAAATTGGAAATGCTGCATTAACGGAGTTGCCGTCGCGTACCGGCAAGTTATGAGCACTTCAGAACTGCGCTAACACACCGACTTTGTCGATTAATTTGAAATAACGCCTTATCTCATTTGTTTAGATAGAAAATCAAAACATAACTATACAAGGAACCAGGAAGAAAATATCAGAATCACCTATTGCTAGAATCATTTGTTCTCTCTTATATAAGGGGTTTTAAAAATCGATGCAATTTGCGGGTAGATTGTATATCCAATATCAGATGTCTCACGCCTTTGACACTGTTCTCTGTTGCCATTCTGCATATTTTAATATGTTTATTATATAATGGTGGTATGGACAATTAGACGGAAACCGTGAAAGTTTTCTTATATTTCCATAATCGATCACCATTCCTTAGGGACTAAATAGGTTGGCTTTGGATTCTTCAACACCATCTAATCACTGCACGTTTGGCCAAGATACAATACAAGACAGTTCAGAAGAAGTAATGGAATTTCCTATGTATTTTAAGTAGATTAAATTCCACTCGGTAGGTAAATTGCATATAATAAATATAAACAGGCGACTACTTCTGAATGAATAAATAAGTATTTTTGTAAATTCGATGTCAGTTGTTTGACAAGGGTTCGATTGAAACAGTAAACGGAGCGGTCCTTCTTCAGTTTTCATTCTGAATACGTTTGTATAGAAGCTTTTGGTGAGGATGTGCGCATTAATATGTAAAAAGTATTGAGTGGAGTATGTAAAAAGTTAGATATGACGGTTCGAAAAGGTGTAGATTTTATTAAGGCTTTTAAGTTAACTTTATAATTAGCTGGAAGTGGACGTACGGAGCGACGCCGGGAGCCCTGTTGCTTATCAAATATGTATCTACGTACGTACCTGGCTGCCACGGGATTTATTTAGGATATGCATGAGGGTCCGATTTAAATTTTAAACGAATTGCGCCCTTGGATTCCAGCCCTGTGTTATTTGGTAAATCTATCACTATAACGTACCCGTATGGACAGAAATTTAATTTTAAAGCCCACCTCCATTCGATTTATTAATAGTTGCTTTACGCAGTGTAATCCGTTGGGGGATGAATAAACGAAGGGCAACGATAAAAGGATTAGGTATTTCGCAATATTTCCATTACGGGTTTATTCATGACCATAATTGAGATTTATTTCATGTTTAAATCGATAACATTACTTATTAACGTAAATAATATAATAAAAAATATTAATTGAGTCCCGTGGGTGTCGGGACCATTACTCGGACATTTTTATTATATATTTTTTTCATTCAATAATTGTATCTCGTAAATGTAATCACCTATAATCTATGTTATCGATTTACACACGAAACAAAAGCAGCTTTTAAATATTCCTTTCAAGTAACTATTATGAGTAAAAAACATTTAAAATATTATAGGAGGTAGAAAAACTTACTGTTCTTAGTAAATGTGACGATTTTCAGTACTTTTCCGTACCGCTGGAAAATAGAATAGAGTACGTCGAGCACAATCGGGTACAGCATGTGCTCTATAATCACACGGAGCACCGTGTTCGGGCCACCCTGGAAATAAAATAAAATGTTACTACGAACCACAATACGTGGGCATTTTCCTTTGTAATTTGAGAAATAATCATGGTTTAGATTTTTAAGATAGAGAGAAACAGCTTTGTTAAGATTACAGATTTAAGGCTAAATAATAGTTTTAATAACAAAAACTACAAAAACAATTTGAGACATGCTTCTTTAGACTTCTTCAATCCTACTTTTGTACGTGGTAGAGCCATGCTGCAGCTATATTAGTAGTATAGTTGTAGCACGAATGGGTCGGCGCGACCGGGGAAGGACCACGCTCTCACAGAATACCAGCGTCAAATAGCAGCTTAACACTCCTATGTTTCGTATGGTGAGTGTAGAGAACCGGAGATCCTTTTTACTGGAAACGAGGCATTCCATCTTAATCCTCACGGGTGGCAACGCATCTGCATTTTGATTCGCAAACGAGGATAAATGTAGATGTCTATTACCCCATTCTATAAAAAAAAATCGATAAAATGAGTGGAATACTGGGTAATAGGACTTCTTTTCTGCCCTGTGCCCTGGAGTCTGTCGGGGAAGGTATCACCTTCCTACCTATTTCTGCCGCGAAATAGTAGTGCTTGCATTGATGTGTTCCTGTCTGCAGAGTATAGAGAGCCATTATTATTACACGCTGTGAGGAATTCCATCTCAGTACTCAGAGGTAACAATGCATCTGTAGCCTCCTTGAAGAATGCTGCAGATGAAATTTGCTGCAGGTATCCGTGGACTACAGCAGTCAATTTCCAGCATGTGGACTGTGAGTTCGTTCGTCACTTCAGTTTTATAAAGAAAAGTACAAACGAAAGAAAGCTTAAGACACATTATAAGAGAAACAAATTACATGCATCCAGACCCGAATACCGATTTTTTTAAATTATTGTATTGTATATACACTGGCTTCCGCTGAATTTTAAACTTTAGTTCAGCTGAATCTTTCTATTCTACATGAAGAATAAATCATCATAAGTATAATTCTATTTTAAACAACTTTGCGAGTAATTTGATGAATTTTTGATGAAGGTTTAATTATTATTGACAGAGAAATGACAAGCACACACAGAAATGGATTTTTCACCTTCATGATCATATAATTTCCTAACGTTACTTGATGTTTGACCTCTCATGACCTAACTAGCTTATTTAGATCGAGCAAATTGCAGTCTTAATACTAATTTAATATTCAGCTGTAATTACATCGGCTGCTAAGGGATGCAGCATTACATAGTGCATATTTAAGCATTAGCGTTAAAATTATTTTTATTTCTCTCACTATCTTACAATCTTAAAAGGAAACTAGCTATATAGTTGAGTATGATGAAATAATGAGGGGATTTTTAACTATCTTAATGCAACAAACTACTAATAACTAAAATGAGTGTGATTCATAAAAAAATCATGATTGCATTCTATACGTGGTAGAGGTTTATTTGATAATGTAGATGCAGCACGAATGAGTCGGCATCGACCGGGCAAGGACCGCGATCGCATGGAATACTAGCGTAAAATAGTATTAGACTGAAATACTAGCATAGTGACAAGGCATTCCATCTCAGTCCTCAGGGGTGAAAACGCATTTGTATTTTGATTCTTTATAGATATGCGTCTATAGAACACATCATAGATTTACCGTTGACTGTGTGCTTGTTTATTAACTTTACTTCAATAAAAATAAAATCTATATATCTGTTGGCAACCACGTAGATCAATTGTCAGATTGTCTGAATGCAAGGCCCAGTTCTTGATTAGAATTGTAGACGAAAACTTATGACATGATGTGTCCCTACGCAGTTGATAATTTTTATTAGTCGACAGGTGGATATCTTTATAACTTTGTGTTAAAAGAGATCATCAGATCAGATGTGTTAAAAGATCCATGTTTCAAAGTAAAGATTAAGAATAAGTTTATACTCGGAATAGCTTTGGTAGATCAGCAACCAAACAGTCGCCGTAAATTTCACAGTAAGCGAGCTAACCGAGTAAGGTCCCCGCCGGCACCAATTTGGGTTTTGCAATTTTGAGTGTTTATTTACCACGTACACGGCGGTGAAAGTAAAAAAATAACCGAGGAATATAATACTTCGAGGACATCAGAAATCTATTTACACCTGGAAGATATGTCTTTGTTAGTATAATAATAGTTGGTTGTGGGCACTTAAGGCTGACTTAGATACCCGTCTACGTATATATTATTTGCTCTGGTTAGTCGCCGGGGATACGAGTACTAAAGCTGATTTGTGGTACGAGTTTGTAATATTTAAGGTCAGCTTTGCTATTAAGTCTGGGCGCCTATATTATGCGATTATATGATATTATATTAACTAAAATATATTTAAAGACTTAGAATAATAAATTCAACTGAACTCAAACTGACTTTAGTTTTTAAATAATTTAGAATACTTTTTCCGTTAGTCTTATAAACTGAAAGTGATTTTTATTAAAGGCTCAAGCAACATGTTACTTTCTTAATTCTATTTTTTTTTAATTTCCTAAGAACCGACACCGTAAAATACGATTTTAATTTATGTTGACTCCTACAGACAACAAAAATGTTTGAAAACGTCTATTTTATGTAATCAAAGTGCAGAATGGGTTTCCAGTTTACTCAACAGGTTCTCTGTCCGCGAAATAGACACAATAGTTAAACAATCGAAATGTTCATATATGATTCATGGGTCAGGGAAAGGGATAAAGAGACGTGATAACTGCAATCAATAGACACCTGCAGCCAACTTTGAATTAAGATTGCTACGCGTATTGTCATTCCTGTTGATGCTTGACAATCTCTAATAATAGTAGCTCGCTGACCCTTCAAGTAGTAGCACTGTTACTTCGCGATGGATAATGGCAGAAAGGGGGCTTCCATCCTTCTCATTACCTGGCAGGTGATTTCATCTGAAAATGATACGTACTTGTATTTCGGTGCCACCATTCGCAGGTTGTAGGGCCGCACCAGCGCCGGCTACCAGAGCCGCTCCTGCGCTGTTGGATATGACCTGCGCTGCCTGCAGTGCCGCCTGAGCAGATGCCGACTGCAACAATAGTAGTTTCAATTAATTCACTCCGCCTTTATAACTAAGATTCGACTAAAATACTTGCAAATATATTGTTCAAAACATACAGCAAAAATAACTAATCCAAAAATATATACAAAGGTACGTCACCTATTTATATCAGGCTTATGACGAGGAACTACTATAGTCGTAATGCTATTTAAATTATAACGACTTACATAATGAGACATTCAAGACAATGCCCGAACTCCTCATTCTGACGGCCAAGTTTGAAAAAGATATATTTTCAATGACATTCATTACACCTATAGTCTTCATTTACTTTCTTTCTAAAATAATTGTATTGAAAATATGTAAAGATTAGTGTGGTTTTGTTAATTCCGTTTAAATAAGGGAGGATTTAATGAAATCTTTTTGTATAAATACCTAAGCTTATCGATTTTCCTCTTAAATATAATCCATAAATTTACAAACATATAAAAAATATATGTATTTGATTTCTTTAGTGTACTTTCACCCTTCGGAGTAAACACTTCTACGTCATGTAAAAATAAATGTGTCCACTAATCTCCCGTAAGTCGGCGAACAATAGAGCGTGCGTAATACGGGAAACGAAAGTTATCTCATGTACGCGTGAGCCACCTCGGAGTGTTCCAAGACCAACAGATAACACTGACCGCATCAGACAAAGGGGCGCCGTAAATTTATTTTGTATCGCTGGGGAATTCGGTACTTAGTTGCGTCGGAAATAGGGGCGCCGCGACACGAATAGGGTCCTTATAGAAACGCTTTTGTTAAATAATAGAGTAAAAAATCGAACACGTGTATTATAAAATTTATAAAGAGGTTGCCATTATAGATAAAGACGCAAATCTTAATCGTAATAAATATCTTAGTTTCGTTTCGTTAATTCGTAATATTTATTAGGTTACGCGATATAAATTATTGTTGCGCGCCACAATTAATACATGGTACATGGCGACACTAGTTACCACTAGCGCCTTCTAGTATCGAGTAGCAGACCTAGGAGAGTCAAGATCCTTCTAGAAATTTCCATGGAAGAACTTTTTATAACTATCGACACGTAGTCAGTTCACTCTACATAAGGCCGGTATAGACCGCGATCCAGTAAGTATTAAATTGGTACAAGAGAATATAATATAATATAATTCGAAGCGATACAACTGCGAACTAAAGTGATCAGTAGTACAATTGTGTTTTGTTATTAGCGTGGTTTTGAGTTATAATTAGTGTTCTGTAATTAAAGTGTCAATTTTGGTAATTCACTCGGCAGTTTTTAATTGTCTCGAACCCCAAGCTCGTAACATTATAAATAATATTTACATAATGTAGCTTCTAAAGTTGGTGGCGCTATGGTACTCTATGTCTTAGCAAAGATTTTAAGAGTTATTATCTGGAAATTATTTTATTCTTTTTGCACTAGCTTTTACTCGCGACTTCGTCTGCGTAGAAGAGTTGCAGATCAATAATAGTATTATTTGGTTAAATAGTTCAATCGTCAAAAATCACGTTTTTCGGATAAAATATAGCCTAGATCACTCCTGGCATTGCTCTATATATGTTCGTGAAGTTTCATCGCCATTGATTCCGCAATTCAGACAGATAAAAAATTCAGATAAAATGTATAAAAATGGTTATTTATCTCTTATTAGAATAATGCAAATAACCCTTTAAGCTTAATAGAATCAAGTGTTGTCGATATTACAGAAATAAACACTTCACATATTACACTTCAACTTTATTAATAAGTATAAATGTAAATATCAATACTTATAAAGCGAGAGTGCGAATTTTGTGTTTTTGTGTATAAAATTCTTTCATTATTTGAAAGGCACATTACTACAGATGGAAATAGGCTAGACTCGTATAATAAGTACCTTTATATGTTATGGATTTTTATATTCATCAACCAAGTCAGCAGAAGTCGTTGCCTCTTGAGTTCGACCTAATATAGTTAAAGTTGCACGAAAATAATGTATGGCTGAATTATTCCTCTCCAAAAGTCTTAAAAAAGTCCGCGGCGGCATATATCTATCTTTTAAGTAACTCTAGTAGTAACTCACAAGTAACAATTTTTATCTAAAAACTCTCGCGCGAAAAAAAAATGTTGACGGTCGGCGCGGGGGTGGCATGGTGGTCTCTAGGTCAGAAAATGCGGAGAATCTATTTAAGAACAAAAAATGGTACATAAAACCATGAAGCTTAAAAATAAATTACACCTACTTAATATTTAAGATAGATAATTGATTGATCAACCCGGGCCGCAGCCTCTTCCGGTTTTGCCTTTGTAGTAGATAAAAGACTATATATTTTTTTAATTGATGAAAATAATTTGTTCATACTATAAAAGTAACGTATTGGTAAAAATTATCCTATTTTTCTTTAATGATTTCTTATATTTACGCAAACACTATACATTAAGGGCGCGTTCCGACGACACGCACCCGCTACGCGCACGCCACGCGCGTCAGCACCCGCGTCTAACTCGCTTTGAAATTTGTTGCATATAGTTTGAGTCTTATGACAAATAAATAAATCTGAAATTGTATAAAAAGCGCGTGTGGTGAGCGTGGGATCAGCACGGAGCGGGAACGAGGCGGGCGCGTGGCGTGGGCGAGGCGTGTGCGGTTGAACGTCGATAAATACAATTTCAGATTTATTGATTTGTCATAAGGCTGAAATTATATGCAATAAATTTCAAAGCGAGTTAAACGCGGGCGCTGATGCGCGTGGCGTGCGCGTAGCGTGTGCGTGTAGTCGGAACGCGTTCTTAATGAAACTAAGTTTACGGATTCTATCGTGTTAATTGAATTTTTGGACTTTATATGTTTTATAGCACCCATGCTCATACAAGCACCCGAAACGTCGGGAATTAAAAAGTTAAATTAAACGCGATAGAATCCGTAAAATTAGTTTCTATGTTTCTTTATTAAACATGTAAATTACGAATTGCGAATTTTGGCGAAAGGCGTCAGTCAATACTGGCTTTGTGTTCAAATTTTAATGAAAATGCATCTGTGGGTGACAGCGTCCGTATCAACTACAACACAAAGCAGAAACATTGCAAGTGTGAAACATGATCAACGCATGAAATATAAAAAAAGTCGTGGCACGCGAGCAAATGGTGTGCTGTTGAAGGAGGACAGTTCGGTTTGTACGCGGCACTCTTTGATCCTATATTTTCACATGGCTTTGTGCGACGGCGAGCTGACAAGCGTGCAGGCCAGACACAAAAATAAGGCTTTAACCGTGTCATGGTAAGCCCGCTGCCGTCGACGACAAAGGCCCCGTTACAAATTCGCGTTGACTTGTCCTTACTTTCCGTGTTCTTCCTTTATTCTGTATTCTTTGCTTGTCATGTAACCTATTAAAAAGAATTATTGCAGAGTTGCAAAAGCTTTGAAGGCAATTTTGTTTATTAGTTTGAAGACAAAAGCGTTATGGAGCTCACTAGTGATATATAAATTTTACTTTAGAACATAATATTTGTTTGAATATTTACTTTCGAATACTTAATGTTAACATCGTAGAACAGAATAGAATATTTTTATTCAATGTAAATTATTTCAGTTTTTTTCTTAGATAATAACTTAATTTTAAAGTTTATTTATTATTTTATTTCTTATTTTTATGTATCAAAGTTTTTAAATAAGCTGCACGTCATTGGAACACATATATTATTTCTTAGAATAAAAAAAATAACTCAGTAGTTACTAAAAACTCAATAATGCTTTCGTTTAGGTTTTTGTGACATAATCTTAAGTTGAAATCATTTAGAATAACATTTCCAATTAAAATACGCGAAAAAGTTTGTTTTTATTTAGCCACTTAGTTGACAACTAAAGCACTTCTTTATAACGAAGTAGTTCGTTCATTCGTCGTGATTTCTGAAAATATTTCCAAGCCACCGGAGCTAAGTAGCCCGCCGAACTCTGGGAGTTATTTAAAAGGTCCTATTCGCGGGACGTGCAATCTTTCACCGCGACCACTGGCAGACGTTCAGGACGACGTCGACACGACAAAATAACTCCGACCGCCATTCGAGACTTCTTTTCAGCAACCACAAAACCTTTTTCGTCGCATGATTGATCAAAGCCTTGCTTTCAATGTACGTTCTTTAAAATTCATCGGTACTCAATACACGCAGACAATATTTTATAAGGTTTGTAATATTATTTTATAGTATTTTATATTTTATTTCATTAGAAAAAGAAATATAAATGTAAATTATAATAAATAACTCATACGAAAATGGTTTCTTTTCAATTCTACGTTTTGTTATGTATATTTCTTTTAAACACTAATAAGATGATAAACAATCATAAAGTCTACCTTATTGAAACTGGATGTTGTGGTGATTAAACACTTAACACTTACTGTCGATTAAAAGTAAAAATGCAGACGCATTGTATCTCCTGACTTAAGAGTGAGAAAGCGTCAGCAGTGAGATATGTATAAGATAGAATGACTCGATAGTGGTAAAGATTGTCTCTGATTCTTGTCACTACTTGTTAAAAAACAGCATTATTATGTAACTATTTTACGTAGTAGCCATAAATTAGCTGCAACGTGGCATCCAATTTTCACACATATAAGTATTTTCATAGCAATTGAAAATGCTATAATATTGATATAATCAATGAATATTAAATAATAGTTTTTAAATACACGTTAAAGAAATAAATTATCTTCCATAACATATGACTATAACGATCACTTTAGAGTTCTCCCAAATCCCTCATTATAAGTTTCAACAACGAACGATACAAAGACACCACAGCCACACGCAACTGTGAGGTAACGATCCAAGAGCAAGTTTTCACTAGGCACTATTCCGATGATATCCCGGACGTCGGTCTAAGCGAGATTAGAATGGATCTCCAGCAACTTAAAAACGGCAAGGTCCCGGCGACCTAGGATAGAATTACAGCGGAGCTTCTGAAAGCGGGCAAAAACCAGTACTTGAAGTCCTTCGGAAGCTTTTTAATATTCCGTCCTCCATGGTAGCACTAGTCCGGAGGCGTGGAGCAGAAGTGCGGTGATCTTTTTTTTTAAGAAAGGCGACAACGCTCTGTTGAAGAAATACCGAACAATTTTTCTTTTGAGTCGCGTCTACGAGGTATTAAGGCTTTAGTAACATATACCACATAAATACCTTTCAGCAAATTTTACAGAAAATCGAAGAATCAAAAAAACTTTGCCTTGCGTATGTGGACTATGAGCAATACTTTGATTCTGTCACAATTTGGACAATGGTGCAGTTCCTTTAGCGGTACCTAGTTGACTTGCGGTTGTGGGCTATCCCCAAAACTCTTCACCGGTTCATCGATTTGCCGATTATATAGTCCTTATGGTAGAATCGCTGGAGGACCTAAGCACTATGCTTAATAATCTCAATAGTGTCTCAAAACAGTGTGTAGTAGTGTAAAAAAACAAAGGTCATGTGTAACCTATGCCATTAGTTGTTGGGAGCACTACGCTCGAAGGTGTTTACGAGTTTGTTTACCTAGGACAAATAGTCAAACTAGGTAAGTAAAACTTCGACCGAGAGGTCAATCGACGGATTCAACTCGGCTGAGCAGCGTTCAGGAGGTACGACACATTCCCTCGTCAGGCATAGCTCAAAACTTTAAAACAAGATACAACCTGTGCGTGTTGCCAGTGAACACCTATGAATCTGAAACGTGGTCTTACACTGCTGGCCTTATGCTAAAGCTTAGGGTCGATCAGTAAGCTATGAAGAGGGATATGCTCGGAGTTTATCTGCGTGATAGATTTAGAAATGAGGGGTTTTTCGAATGGCAGCCTCTTACCGGTAGACGAGTGGTGGGCGGCCCCACACTAGATGGAGTGACAATCTGGTAAGAAACGTAGGAAGTCAGTGAATGCAGGTGGCTTAGGACCGTGCGTTTGGCATTCCTTGGGCTATGCTTGGGGTTTCTCTGTGTGATAGACATAAAAATGAGGATATTCGCAGTAGCACCAAAGTAACCGACATAGCGCAATGGATTAATAAAATCAAGTGGCAACGAGTCGGTCATATAGTTTAAAGAATCGACAACCGATGGAGAAGAAAGGTACAAGTTCTAGGGTGGCACCCTCGTGCCGGTAGACGAAGCGTAGGACGTCCCCCTACTAGATGGAGTGACAACCTCGTAAGACATGGAGGAAGTCGATGGATACAGACGGGTTAGGACAGTGCTTTGTGGCATTCCTTGGGGGAGGCCTATGTTCTGCCGTGGATTTCACACTTGTGACTGTAAAGGGCTGTAATGAATGAATGAATGAATGATACAAATACACCAGATTCTGAAAAGTCTACGAAATTACCATTATTTTGAGAGTTACTGAATCTTTACTAGAAATTTTAATGTGTAATTTCGAAATATGTATCTCAAATGAATACTTTAACTATGTTTTATTAGGTCTAATAATCTTGCAAAATAAAATAACTTTATCCTGTTTTTTAAGGAAACCTAAGAGTTTTGATCTTAATAATTTTGTCAAATTGTGAAATTGAAATTGGTCATAAAAATTGTTCTTGCAATAAAAAAGATGGAGATTACTTTAAAACTATAAAAGTGAGGGCGATTCGCTGCTGAGAATAATAAAAGAAATAGTTTATTCCTTAGACTGCAATAAAACGAAATCAGTTAATTGCTTCGACTAATTTAACGAAATGGAAAAGTTCATAGTTATAGTTAATACATTTTTGGAGAAATGCGTAAATATTATTTGAAAGACGTTTATGACAAGCCACCAGTCACATCATTACGAAGGATCGTTGAACGTACCGGAGGAACTAAGGGTGACAGAAGCCGTCAAAATATCTGGACTAAGGGCAGGATAAAGACATTTTATGAATATTTGAGTTTATGTACAAATTGAAGTATCAATTATATAAATTTAAATTAACACAAATTATATATGAAAAGTATAAACTTATTTTTAAGTAACAAAGTTCTTAGATAATGTGATATGATATGACTGAATATAAAAAATAGAATGTTATAAATTATTTATTTTACTCTAACACTGTCAGATCTGATATTGTCTAGAGATATTTCACATTTATTAGCATATCTTTAAAAGAAACGTATGTGGCCACAAAAAATATTTAAGTTCCCAGTTTTTCTCTTCTATATTCTATAAATTGAAGTTAAAAAAAGTAACGGAAACGATAAATTTGAATTAACTTTTGTTTTTTTTACGATAAATTTTCTCTTGTGTCGTGATTGATGTGAATAATTATTGCAGATGCGTTTTTAATTATTAGCCTCCGAGGTTTTAGCTCAGATTTATTATTTTTATTTTTTATTAAAAATATTGCTTCATTTAATTTTGTTCTTTCTTTACCATTTCATTCATAAATCTTATTTTTAAGATTTTTTTTCAAAAATAATAAGATTTGCTTTTAATTTCTGTAGAGTATGAAATACTTTACATTTTGATGTAAGGATGTTTCAAAAAATTCTTCGCAGTTGCTTTTCAATACATAAATAACTGAATTATCCCTAGAATCAGTTGATATGTTTATTTTACATGATCGACAACTCTTCAAAAAAAATATTGTCAAATTTTTAATAAAGTTTAATAAGCTTGAAAAGAGTTATTATATAATATACATATCGTGAAAAAAGTTTATAGTAATATTAAAATAAACAATTTTTTACGACTATAGAAGTTTTTTATTACTTAATATTTATATTTAAAGGTAAAATCGTTTTTATATTAAAGAATAAAGAGTAAAGACCGACAGAAAGAATACAATGAACTCCAAATGCATGCTATTTAGTAGCGTCACAGATTGGCAAAACCAAGGTTGAATGATCTTTTGCATTGATGCGTAAAAAGTTTGCAACTCTCTACCCTAAAAATCCCGACATGGCACAACACTGTATAATTCTTTCAGTCTTGTTAAATTTATCTAGTGACCGGTTGCGAGATTTGGTGTATACCTTTCATGATAAAAAATCATGTGACCCTAAAACGAACCCTTTTTACACACATATGTGAAGCGATGATATTGTTTTATAAGGCTACTTTTGAGAGATCTAGTAGAGATCGCAGTACTTTCAATGCTACTCTCTGTCATCAGTTTGGTTATCTGACAGCTGGCAAAAAATTTACCAGATGGTTATTCCGTCATTTTTTATAAGCTTTCCGCCTTAGTACTCTCATCATGACACTCATAGAATGGGATAGGATAATATTAGATTTTCCTCTTTCGCCGCCCAAGACTTAACTTTTTAGTATACAATGGACTTTAGTTGAAATATTATTAAGTTGTAAAATGAAAACCAAAAATGTATGAATCAAATGTTAAATATTGAACATCAATTTAATTGAAAACTAAACATTATATTCTCTACCGATGGATAAATACTTCAATCAAAAGATACCGTCTTTGAAAGCATCCCATAGTCTACTCAGATTTACACAAATAGATAATAGACAATTAATACCATCCGTTTTGAGTTTGATCATTACATTAATTAGACATTGTGTTTACTCCGGCGGCTGGTTGCATTGTTGACAATTAGATCAAACAACTAAATTATACTATTGATTAATAAACAGGAATATAAACTGATAATACTGTTTAGTTAATGAATTATTTTAAGCTTGCGAATATTTCCTTTATTGAAGATTGTAAGCCGATTAACATCTACATACGTTAATCTCCACGTTTACCTAACTGTTTGTGACAAAATTATTATTTTATTTAAATGTTTGTCACAAATTAAATTACGATATTCCAATTTTATAATATCTTATATAAAATGAAAAGGAACTCGTGTAGAAACGGCTTATCTAAATATGATTCAATTTACTATAAAAATTGATACCGTTATATTTTAATTTTATACCGTTTATAACTTGAATTAGTTATAATAGCTTATTTCTCATGTTATCAAATTTGTCTTTAATTTAAATCTATTTGTTGTATTACTTTTTATATTATATAAAAATTATTAGTACATCTTAAATGAGTGCCTCAGCTTTGAAATTGTTTCGATAATAACAATTTTACGCAAATTTTAGCTTCGTGCAATGATTGATATATTCACGTGTGACAAGATATTGTCTGTAACATAGCGTTTATTAAGACGGGAAAGCACTACACACTGGAGTCTTGTATAATTTTGTTTAGAAGTTTAAAATATGGGTTTTTGACTGCACTTATGACCATAATTTTTAATTATATTTTTATTTATGCATATCATTTTGACGTATCAAAAGCCTTTTATGGTTATTTTTATTGCTAAGTAAACTTATCGCAGTAAATTATTAGAAACCGAATGATGCCTTTAAATTTAGGATTTTAAATTTAGTTCAGAAAATTTCAATTACGATATTTATATCTACGTCATGTTACAAACAAACAGGAGATCGGTAAATCATTACCTCTTAAAAACTTATACAGCTTGTTAATTAATTTCAGTATGTGTTAAGTTACCGAAAATAATTCCTTTTTCCATTGTTAGGGAAGGGAGATGTGAAAAGATTCATTCATAAATCTTTATCACTTTTTATTACAGATCGTTATTAGTTTTCTAGGTACACAACACTTCTTAGGCCTCATCCAATTATAACTTTGCCGGTGAGGCAATAAAAGTAAAATAAATTACCCGAAGGAACTTGCTTTTCAGGTTTAAAGGGTTGAGGATATTCTTATTACTATAGGAGACGCAGAGACTTTAATTTTATATAATCCAAATGAATGTTGGATGAAACGACTGGCTATATATTTTTGTTGTAATACTCAATCATGCCATAAATATGTGTATATAAATGTTATAATAATAGTGCAATAACTTAAATAGAATAGCTAGCTGCCAAGCTATTTTATTTAGCTGATGATGGTTTTGCATATATGTGACTGACTAAGAAAAGGTAGAGGTACAGGTGGAAGAGAAGTCAAGCAATGGCTTATTTATAATAGTAAGTAAAAAAAAAGAGAACGCAGTAATCATTCCGACTTAGGAAAATTGCAATGTTTGGAAAATGATGTTGCAAACATATTCTTTAACCTAAATTTTACCCAAAACCACTTTATAAGACCCATTCTGTTCGATTTTCTGAAGCCACATATCGCTCACTTATTGCAAGAAAGTCATTTCTCAAAATCTTGACTTTTCACGAATTTGTAAAAAGAAACATTTCTTTAACAGCACATTTTTGATGCAATAAGGACAAAAATTTATTTTCACGTTAGGTTGCTAGATGCTGAGAAATTTCGTTATCGCACGTAATTGCTAGGTGTCATAATTTTTATTGCAATAACGTTCTATGTTAGTTAATCAACAAAGACACATGTGCTGTACTGCGCAAGGACGTCACATTTGGAACTAATACGTTATTGCAACAAATGGTAAGAATAATTTTTAAATAAATATTTTAACAAAATATAGTTACTTTGTGTTATGTAGTTATTGTAATTTAAAATATGGAATGTTTAGTAATATTATTCAGCAATAATAGCGTATACTCGTATTTTCAAAAATAACGTCACATTTTTGTATAATTGGCATTTATGACTTTATTAAACGATAATTTCTTAATTTCAACACTGAACACTACATATAACATTTAGAATTATGTCATTCTTTTTGAATTATGTGTTAACCTTAGAGTATTATTTTAGGTTATGTTATTATTGCAATAAACACCGGGTGTGTTTTTGCAGTTTATTTAAAAATCTGAAATTTATTTTATCATTTCAGGCGTTTCGAGAGCGACTATTAGGTGACTATGTCAACAATCGTGATGATAATAGTAAATACAAAGAAGATCGAGTCACCATTCAACGATCGGATACTACTAACATGCATCCTATAAAATACAAAATAAATTCAGCTTATCCACTTCGTCCTTTTCGTCAGGTGAGGATGAAATTTTCAATGTTGAAGATCGTCAAGATGAAATCACATAGCCTTATGACACATTTACTCTAAACAATCTTGCAATTCATTAATTACAGCGGATCAAAAATTTTCTTCTGAACATAGACCTTCCCATAGATTGACTAAATGTTTGACATATTTAGTTGCCGCGCTTGGAAAGCGAGTAGGCAACTGCAATTTTTTTTAGTATATCAGAGTGGCGCTGCCCATCACCTGTTCCAGTTTCCATCGGTTGCTTCTTGCAGGATTCAATGGGATAGTAGATATTCTTATGCCGCTATTACATAATGCACATAATTTTTACTTATTTATTACATTATTGAAATGAAATTAATGAAATTTTGAGATATTCGAAATTGTTACTCGATACCTTCAACTAGCAGTTAACCACTTTTCTATCGCGAAGAAGATTGCGACTATTTGGATAAAGATCGAGATTACATAACAAACACAGAAAATAGTAATTTTAGTGAAAAATAATTTACTTCTATACATTCAGCAACAGTTCAAAACAATGGTAGCAGCTATGATATCTAGTAATCCAGAAAAGAAGAAACAGAAAAATATATTAAAAGAAAATTATGACAGACATCAAGAAGAAGATTAGACAAAGAAAATGACAGAACAAAACAGAACTTATTGTTTTTGAAGGTGATACAGTTCACTTATTAATTGAACAACAGATGAAATGCCATAATATAAGAGGTGGTCCCATGTATACACCCGTATCTTTTATAACAACTATAAAAACGGGTAAAAGAAATGGAACGCCTTTTGAAGTCGATGAATTAAGTCACAAAAATTTTTATGACATAAACAACTATTTTCAAGTTTAGGATATGTGAGTCTCGACGTTATGTATGTTAACATGTTCAGGGGATCGTCCCAACCATTATATCATACTTGATAAACCGCAAATCCTCGTAAAAGACACCGATTCCTACCAAGGATCGAGGTTATTGAAATTAAAAAAAAAAACATTCTAATTTCAATAGAGAAGAACGTTGGATGATATCATCTGCTTGGGATCGCATAATTAATAAAATTAAATCCAAGCCCCAGTATATGTTTCATTTCATTATATTGTTTCGATTTTTTTCTGAAATATGGTTCTAATTTAATATAAATAATATGTTATTCGTTTATTTTTTTCTGTAAGAACGACATATAGTGGAAAAATACTGTAATACCGTACTTTTTACGTGATAGAGCCATGCTGCAGCTATATTACAAGTATAGTTGTAGCACGAATGGGTCGGCTCGACCGGGGAAGGACTACGCTCTCACAGAATACCAGCGTAAAATAGCAGCTTAACACTGCCGTGTTTCGTATGGTGAGTGTAGAGAACCTGAGACCTTTTTTACTGAAAAAGAGGCATTCATTTTGCACACAACGCATCTGCATTTTGATTCGCAAACGAGGATAATTGTAGATGTCTATGGGCCACAGCAACCACTTACCATCAGGTGGACTGTGTGCTCGTTTGTCACCCTATCCTATATACAAAAGAAAAACTAAGCAAATTTTTTTCTGCAACAATGACACAAGTGAGTACCGCATGGCTCTTTTTATTTATCATGTGAACACAGTACATTTAAAAAATAAATTTATTATTTATTTTTATACTTTATTGAAACTGTTTTATTTTTAAAATACATGAAGTTCAATGTTTAAATCTGCTCTCTTGTAAAATAACGATTTTTGTGTTATGACTGTCTTGCAATAAGTGAGCGATATCTAAAATCTATATAGTTCCAAGAAAAAATGTTTCATATATCTGCTAAATTAGATGGTTTTTCGTAATTTTGGTTGAAATACTGCCCACAGTTACTATTAAAAAAAGATGTTTTTAATAATTTACTCGTAAATGACAGCTTTATTTCATCGCAATGACATTCGCAGTAATGAATAAACATGAATCTATATATAAGTAAATCATGGGTTAATTTTTTCTTGTAAACCGGCGAAGGCTTTGATGCCCCTTTGCACATATACGTAATACTTTGCACATATACAACAATTTTCGCGTACACAATATACATGTAACGTTGCTTATTGAACAATCGCTACATTTTTGTAACAAATATACGCTTTCAACGATCCAAATCGAACTTTTCGGTGAATATAAAAGAAATAATACACTGTACATTTAGGCCTTTTACAGCAAAAACCGGTGAATACGCGAGATTTGTATTCATACGTAACCTCGTTAAAATTGAATATACATTCATTTTTACATAAGCTGCTAGTAGAAGCGTATGCGTTGAAAATACATTTATGCTATTACCGCGTGTTCGATCAACAAAGAGATATTACCAAAATATTAATGATAAAATATAAATTTTCTTTTATACTGCTTATAGTGGAATATTCAATAATAAAATTGAATATTACACAATAAAGTACGAAAATAATAATATATTAGTTAAATATTACACATTTATATAACAAGAAAACATTTTTCTTCTTATCACCCTTACGTATTATTTTTTTACATTATTTTAAGTTATTCAATTTATTTGAATATTATTTAATTTTTAAAGTATGATACATGTAGTATCCAATTTACCGTCTAGTGGCGGTGTAAGAATATCCCCTAACTCGTATCGTCCAGTGGGTCTCGTAAGAGACGGCAGAGGATAACAAACCAGGCGATGGGTAGCGGCGTCTTTCTAATATCAACTAAAAAGTAAAAAATGCGGTTGTCAAGGGTGGCAATTAAGGCAATTTCTTCTATGAGGCAATCTAAGGGGAGGCATATGTTTTATGAATGTGTAATATCGGTTACTCTGGCTCGAGTGCGGATGTCTCTATAACAAATTTTATCACGCGGAGAAACCCCGAGCATAGCCCTCACCATAGATCGCTGAGCAACTTTTAGCTCTCATGAGGAGCGCCAGTGAAAGACCACGTCTCAGCTCTATATGTTATCACTGGCAACATGCACTGATTGTACCCTACTGTTTTTAGATTCTGAGGAATACGTGATTTTATTATTATATTTGGAGATTATTGTTGTAGCATTTAACATTTTATAAATGAGATTAAGAGTATTCCTGAAAATTCATGCCTATTGGTAAGCGTACAACTATAATCGAAACCGCTATTTGAATACCGTTGTGAATCACTCCTAGTGCAAGTATTTTAGGTTTTATGTACCTTTTTCTACCAAAACCCTTTCCGTACTTTATGTAAGTACACCATAATTGTATTCAACCCTTAAACTTGAATTGATCAGAGAAAAAAAACTTATTTCCTTTAGTAGAACTGGAATGGACAGACGATTGCAAGCTTTATATAAGGACAAGTCCTAGATATCATCAATTTCCTATGATACTTACAGCGTTGCTGTGAGTCTGATCAGTTTTGAGTTCCTTGTGGTTTGAAAACTGCACGTAGACGGCGCGCCCGCGAAGTTGCGCCACACATCCGCCGAAGTACGCAACCATCGCTACCGCTGATATCTCCTCGGCCATCTCCAGGAATGCCTGTAGAAAAATAAACAATATAAGTATATTTCTCGAATATAAAATATACATAATATTAATTTTATTGCCATTGGAGCTTATAGCATATATACTGCTGCTGAAAGCTTGCTGAAACCCGAGTTTGATCCCCGTTTGCGCCATAAAAATTTTAACTTATTTCCAGCATGACCAGAAGATCTGAGAAATATAGAAGGTCTCGGGAACAAGTTAACTTCGCCAACATGCATTGCGTGGTGAGGCTAAGTCTACCCTGCTTTATAACCCCTCTGAAATGAAAGGTCTGTGACTAGCTGCGGGACGTTTCAATTTACTTTAATTTTCCTTTTTCAATTTTATTGATGTTCTTCATCTTTAGCACGTGGTTCAATGTTTAATCTAAACCTATCCGTAGTTGATAGTTTAAGAGCCACATAAAAATTTTAGGAGTATTTTTTTTTTAATTTAGAGTATATTTAATGTAGTCAGACTTAGTATTTTCCTTACAATTTGCGGTATAATGTTAATGAGGGCTAATAATCTTCCACTCACCAGATGTCGCTAGTAGCGACTGAGGTAAAGTTTTTTGTTGCACAGTGTCAGTTAATTGAGAAATTCGTTTTAAATAATAGTTTATCAATATCTAGAGTATTATATTAATATATAACACAATGCGTCAGTGGTTTGATTTTTAAGTTTTTGCACATTATAACTCTTTTTTTTTAAAAGTCGACTTTTAGTTATATTTATGGTTTGGTTTATTCATTTCTAATGTAATTAATATAAAATATAACTAAAAATACAGAAAGAAACCTTAAATATTACATTTTCCTAAGAAATTATCGTCCCCGCTATGAAATTTGTCAAATATTTTACCTCACTCTAAAGTGGCGCCGCCCTGGTGACAGAAAAAGTCATGGAGTCGTCATTGAACACGAATGAAACATTACCAACCAAAGGCTAAATATTTACAGAGAAATAAATAGTTTTTAAAGTTATATTTGCGCGACAAACACTAAAATATTGTGGTAATACCTACGTATAAATGATAATTAGGGATTTTATAATAAGTTAAGAAATTCTAGACATGGTATATTAAAAATTATATGTGGATCGATAATAGAAAGGAGCGAATATTTTTAATGAAATAAGTATAATAATTCTGAGCACCAGATACGAGTATAGAAAAACGATAAAGAGCTTGAACACGAAAGAGGAATAAATTGAGTACGCAGCGGATATAGTACGACAACTATCGTCTAATCTAATCGAATACACGAGAGTCGGAGTAAAATATAATATAGGAATGAAAGATGACGTGTTGAGAGGTTCCACTTTGAGTTTGTAGCATCCGTGTATTTTATTTCCGCTCACGATGGATGGCACGGCCCTAGTTAACTAACTTTTATGTACACTAATTAATAAACAATACAATAATGGAAAGGGAACAAAAAAAATATAGTCATTGCAATGTGGTAATTCAATACTACTATATTATTATTATTATATTATTATATAATTACATAATCGGCACACCACCTCAATATTTAAATTTTATTTTTTACCTGCCCAAGCATCGTTGAGAAAAATCAGAAAAAAGCATGCATAAAGTTATGTATAGATTTTATTTAAGAATTTTTTATTTAAAAATATTTAATCGTTTATCTTCTACTTACTTCTGTTAGCTTATAATACTTAGAGGAAGAATTAACAAATATAATTTTATGAAATATAAACTAAATGTTTATATTTATTTTAAAAGCGAAGAAAATATATAAAATATTTTAATAGTAAATGCATACGAAACGGTTTTAAAATCATAATAGATTAATTTTCATGGCCCAGACAATAATCCCGCTTACGTCAGTAACGACTACGCAATACTCGTACAGCATGTATGCAACATTGTTTTGCGTTTGCGGCCATAATGGAGCCCAATTAATCGGCTCCGGCCGACTCCACCATACATAATCTCCGTACCTCAACAACACAGCTCTGACCCCTACCCCGAAGCCCGCATTAATTTCTAAATGCTCTATGATTTTACTGATAATTTTAGAGAGAACATTTACTGTTGCTTTGTAGTATTTCACGTGGGCTATGTTTACGACCGCAAGCTTCTGCTTTTGGCATTTGAACATGGCTGACCAACGTACAAATACACCGCCGCCGAGCCGGTGTAGCATGCCGCAAATTAAATAGAATTTGTCTGTTGCTAATTAAAAAACAAATACCTAGTGGGGAAATGCGAGTGGAACACGGTAATTTAATCGGACTGGACTGCTTTGCCGCAAACCACGATCATTTTGCAAATAAGATACGATTTTAAATAAAGTTAAGTAGGTGTGATAACGTTGTTTTTTGTAAGTAACGAATATTTTTATCTTTTTTTTTAATGAGAATTATGTTATTTATTTGAAATGTAGCGGATATGCATAACAACTTCTTTTGAAAACTCTAACCTTGTCTGCAAGTGAAGCACCTTTTAACTAACGATCGAAGTTCTAGCGACCGTCAAAAGGCAGTATCTATTCAAAAACGTCTAATTCCAATCCCACAGATTGCAAATGAGTAGTAGTGTTTTTTATAGGATAAGGGTGACAAACAAACACACAGTTCACCTGATGGTAAGTTGTTGCTGTGGCCCATAGACATCTAGATCTATCCTCGACTACGAATTAACGCACCCGTGAGGACTAAGATGGAATCCCTAGTTTCCAGTAAAATTTGTCTCCAGTTCTCTCCATCCACCATACGAAACACAACAGCGTTAAATGAATTGGTGACTCTGAGATAACATAATCACCAATCCACCTTGCCTAACGTGATGAGAATAACCAAATTTTTCAAGTTACGGAAGTTAATTAGCACAAACTTAAAATACTTACATCATAAAAAACGATAAAAGAAAACTAAAAAAATATATAAGTTAACATAAAGCATCAGATCGTGCATCAACCGAAATGTTATCCCAACCGAGGCCGTGCACAAATTAATGGAAGCGTCGCTGTCACGCGAGCGTCTATCGTAATATAGTGTCAACGCCTCTTTCGTTTTAATCACCGAGAGTGGAGCGATTGTCCGCACCCACTCACATCAGTGTTTGCCCATCACTCGACAACTGCCGCCTTTGTTACTCGGACTCTCAGAGCTTCAGTTACCATCAAATACTTTTCATCATCCTCTCAAGGCCCATCAAAGGACCAATAGTACTCGAATGCATATCGTATATTAATTAATTATACGGACCGCATAAAAACGGCAACTTATGTGATTGCTTCACACTTTAAGTTCCGTCAAAAACGATATTAAAATTTCTTCTTTCGTACAAAACATTTAAGCGTATATATGACAGCAATATTAATTCTGCTGAGATAGGGAAATGCTTTTCCGTCTTTCAGCGGATTGCATCTTTAGCGCGCGAATGAAAAGACTCGGAAAATTTCATAACAAAAAAGCATGAAAGGAGCTGTGACCGTTCATAAAAAGGGATTCGCCTTGTTTCTCTTGCTAGAAGAGAGATTGTTTTACTTCACGGCGAGTTATATACGGACGGGGGTGGATGTCATACTGGCTATTTATTAGACGGGATAACATTGTCGCAGCATCTGTCTCGACTGCTTCCCGTAATAAGATTTCCTTTTTTATTATTTAATTTCGCGGCTGTAAACTAACTCATTTTTAATTTGTCAGCGGAAACTCGTAAATTCTGTAATGCACGTGCTCCTACCGCGGGTGTACAGACGTAAAACTCGCAGTAAAACTGGACGGATACCTCGCATTAAGACATATACATAAGTTCATCGTTCACATATCGACGCAACCGTTGGCCTGGTGGATTGATGACAATGTCGTCATCAAGAATAAAAAGGTCAATTTATTACGGATAATTTACAGGGTTTCTAATATTATGAATTTTTTAAGATCCGTCACGAAATTGTTATTAACTTTTTTTCTTTGTAAAGGATTCATTCCGTCAAGAATCGCATACATTTGTGTACTAAAAATATCTAACAACTGTTCGCTTATCGAGTTTTTGTTGATGTTGCGAACCTATCTATATAGTACCGCAGAGGCCTCTTCGACCCAAATTGAAAATTATTTTCGACGTCGTCGCACCCTTGATTTCCACCAAATGAAATTTTCGATGAAATCTCATGTTTGGGTTAATTTCTTAACGACGAATATTTACGAGTATGTTTTTTCGTTTGACATTAGAATTTTATTTAATATCTGCAAAATTTATGTTTTTTTATGCTGATGATGTAGAAGAGAAATTGTTAATCGCTTTAGGATAGGTCTATTAAATTGGATCGTTTAATTTGCAAATTGGTTCTGGGGTTTGCAAATTAGTTTTCATTTATTTATAGCAATATTATTATTAAAATTCTGGATGCGAAATAGAGAAATGTATAATAACAATAATACGATGGATGAAGTGTGCGGTTATACATGTTGAAAGGGGTAGGTTTGTTACCCATTTTAACATGTATAAATATGTAGGGGTGTGGGCATATATCTATCCATGCCCATCAACATAAGGACCATTTTCGAGGATGAAATATACCAATACTTGGGTATGTCACAAAATATAGGTATCGATGAGGCGGCCATGAAATAATCAGTTTGCGATCTGTTTTTTGCACGTTTGACAAAAGTGCTTAAAAAACTCTTGTCGGGCGTGAATAAGGCAAGCGCATATAACTGTTACGTTATGCCCGTTCTCATGTATACCTTTGGAATATTAAGGTGGCCTCAGACAGAACTTAATGCCCTGGAAAGAAAAGTCCGCACTGTTATTACGTCCCACAGGATGCATCACCCGAGATCGCTAGCGTCAGTGTTCTTGCCGCGGAAAAATGATGGGCGCGATTTTTCAAGCGCTCTCATATTGCATAATCGCGAAGTGTGCAGCCTACGTAATTACTTTTCTTTTATAGAAATAGGGTGACAAACGAGCACACAGTCCACCCGATGGTAAGTGGTTGGTCAGGCCCATAGACATCTACATCTCTCCTCGGTTGCGAATCAAAATGCTTTGTCACCCGTGAGGACTAAGATGGAATGCCTCTTTTCCAGTAAAAAGGATCTCCAGTTCTCTACACAGCAACATTAAGCTGCTATTTTACGCTGGTATTTGGTGAGAGCGTGGTCCTTCCCCGGTCGATCCGACTCATTGGTGCTACAACTATACTGCCATGTAAAAAAATACTTCCTAACGAGATTGGATTATTCATTCTATAAGGACGTCGTTTCGTGTGATTCGTGTGTTCGTGGCTTACCCCTCTATCTTAGCCAACGAGCAATGGCAAGAGCAGTACAGAGCATTTCTGACCGGGAGACCGTATGGAAGGAGAAGCAACTCCACGGGAGATTCTACAAGGCTCTACATGAGCCTTTTGTAGACACAGTTGCCTCCCTTCACAGGGTACGTTTGTGTGCCTCTTCGGGGAAACCGATGGTTTTGTCCGTGCAATACAAGAGCAAGTTATTAAGACCGACAACTATCGAAAATACATCCTAAGGGATGGCAACGTTAATATCTGTCGAGCATGTCGCTATCTTGGTGATTCACTTAGGTTAGGCATGCCATCTCCGGTTGTTGGGTGCTTTCTAACTCTCAGTACTTGCACAGACACAAGCTAGTAGCCAGGAACCTACACCAGGAACTCGCCCTGAAATACGGTCTCGTGGATCGAAAACTGCCTTATCATAAGTATTTGCCGGCAACCGTACTCGAACATGACCCCGCCAGGCTCTACTGGAATCGGCCCATCATCACAGACAGGACTATTCTTGCGAATAAGCCTGATATTGTACTGATGGACAGGGCACAGTCATGAATATTTTTGTTCGATATTACCATTTCGTATGACGTGAACCTCGTCAAAGCCGAAACAGATAAGCGAACAAAATATCTAGACCTGGCTCACGAGGTAAACGACATGTGGGGCGGTCTGCCGACCGATACTTTTCCTGTGGTCATTTCTGTGAATAGGTTAATACCAGACAGCCTCTCGGGTCATCTGAGGCGTCTGGGTCTTCTTAACGGTTCGCCCCGCGTTCCAGCGCAGAAGGCGGTTCTCCTCGATACCATCCGCATAGTTTGGGTTTGGTCATACATCGAGGTCGAAGGCTTACGTGTGGTTCGATTTTTATTTATTTATTTTACTTTATTTTATAAACCATATATATATTTTATTTTATCTTATTTATATTTAATATATCCCAATCAGAGGCCAATACTCTAAATTATCCCAAACAAATTATATTATGTAAGTATCGATAACCAATAACAATAGTGCTAGCTAGTATCGCTGTCAAGTCTTCTTATTATCTTCTTTATATATAAAAATTACGTGTCACGTTGTATGTCCGCGATGGACTCCTAAACTACTGAACTGATTTCAATGAAATTTTTGGTCAATGTGCAGTTTGGTCCAACTTAAAAGATAGGATAGCTTACATCTCAATTTATAGTCGCAATTTTTTTTTTATAGTATAAGGGTGACAAACGAGCACACAGTCCACCTGATGGTAAGTGGTTGCTGCAGCCCATAGACATCTACATCTATCCTCTATTACAAATCAAAATGTAGATGCGTTGTCACCCGTGAGGACTAAGATGGAATGCCTCATTTCCAGTAAAAAGGGCCTCCGGCCACCTGCACTCACCAAGCGAAACGCAGAGGTAAACCTCTACTTCACGCTGGTATTCTGTGAGGTCGTGGTACCACCCCGGTTCGAGCCGGCCCATCCGTGCAACAGCAAAAGCTGCCGCGTGGCTCTACCACTGTTATCATTTCCAGTAAAAAGGGCCTCCGGCCACCTGCACTCACCAAGCGAAACGCAGAGGTAAACCTCTACTTCACGCTGGTATTCTGTGAGGTCGTGGTACCACCCCGGTTCGAGCCGGCCCATCCGTGCGACAGCAAAAGCTGCCGCGTGGCTCTACCACTGTTAATTCAAATTATAATTTTCAAATTATAATTATATAAATTCAAATAATTCAATATTATTTTATTGCAAATTATTTGTCTATTATTTGACAGTCACAATTATCTGTTAGCTCCAAGCGATTCTGTCAGATGACGATATCTGTTGACTGGATTGAGTAAATATTCAATAGATGACGCTATGTTAAAAATACAAACGTTTAATAACAGCTACAATTTAGTAGTATAACCAACACGTGTTGCTGTAAGTATTCAACAGATAGAACCGATTTCAATGAAATTTTACAGACTGTGTACAGTTTGGTCCAACTTGAGAGATAACCCTTAATTTTTTTTTATTCCTAATTTCAGGAGTTTTTTTGGGAAAGCAAATGGTCGTTCGGAAAGGGCAGAACAACGTTTGCCTGGTCAGCTAGTTTTTTTATAAAAGTTACCCCTACATTTTCTCCTGTATCGTGAAGGCAGTTTATATACATAAATTGCACAAGGACAAACAAACATCCAGATACAGAACAAGTACTTGTAGGCAAAACAAATATTTGTTCTGTGCGGGTTTCGAACCCGTGGCCGCCAGCGTCGTAACTCATTGCTAAGCCACTGCACTATGAAGCCGATTTATTATTGTATTTGGTTTCAGCGATGCGAGCCACGGGTTTCATTTCCACACCGAACAGGAATTGCATAGCATACAATACTCGTACAAGGTTTGTGTTTTTCTACATGAATTTTGGTTATGAAGACGCCTATATATATGCCTATATAATACAGGTATTTTTTCTGTGGTAACATTAAACAAAAACGAAAACAAAACGGAATTTCTGTCGTTTTTTTTTAAATATATCACATAGAATAATATGAACACCACCATTAATAAGCACAGCACAAAAAACGTATTGAGAATCAACGGATGATAATTTTATGCAAAGGTTAAATAGTCAATGTATTCTAGTAACAACACATTAACTTATCACGCACATGCACATTCTGTATGCTTTCGTGAAATATATTACCATAATTCAGTGTAACCGGTATATTAAAAGCGTGACCTATTTGCGTGCAAGCGGCGCTATAGTTAATATAAAACGGGAAACAAGTAAGCAGTGGCCGGTGGCACAATGGTTAGCGGCCTATTTGCGGACGCGACCGCGCCGCCCACTTGTTGTCCTTTCGCCCGAGACGAGCACTTGCCTATTGTGACTAGAGTTCTGTTAATGTTCGACTTCATATCAAATATGGGTATTCTTAATGTTTGTTTGTAGTTCTCAACTGTTAAATAAATCTAAGATGTTGCCTTACTTTTAGGAATACGGTAGAGAACGTTTCCTTTGAGAGCGTTTCTGAAGCATTTATTTGAAAAATATGAAACAAAAGAAACACAATGTAATTACTAATCCAGTTAATTATTTTTATTACATGATGATATAAAAATATATCTCCGCTTTTTATCCCTAGCTTGGGGCCCTATATTTGGGTAGCCTAAGATTTGAAACATCGCGTTTACTTTTCTATGTTTTTAAGTTCCCGATCCGATTTAGCAGCCTGTCATGGTTACGAGGACTGAAGTGATATCATTTTTTATAGTCATTTTTGGTGCGACTAATGAATGCTTGGGTTAAGATTCATTTATATTAATTTGAGGATCTCAAGCAGATCGAGACACCTAGCTGTTTTCTCTACTGATATTACTACGTTATTAATTTCAATAGCCAAACGAATCATTTGTAGTAGGAATTACTGTTCTATTGCGAGGATCTATAAACTTTGATGAAATGATTCGATCCTGAACATGTTCACAGACTGCAGAGTACTCGGAGCTTGGATGCTTCATGACTGTTCTAAGTTCTTTATGGGACTTTTTAATTGATATTTTTGTTTTCAAAAAAGAATACATAGCTGACGTGAGAAAATAATATATACTGACGTAACGTGAGACGTGAATCAGTCGGTTTTCGGGTACTAGAAAAGTAGCCCTGTAATCTAGATTCTCGCCACCGTAAATAGCCGAATGGTGGTGGCAAACGATACAATAACTCATCTCATCGCTTGGGAGTCGCGTAAGGGTAGGTCGAACAAGAGAAATGCCTGGAAGGTCTCATGGGTTTGATGGAAAAAGTCCAACTAAACGTAGTTATCACGGCAAAACCTCTCCTTCATCTTTTTTTTTTTTTTTTTTTTATGGGTAAGGGTGACAAACGAGCACACAGTCCACCTGATGGTAAGTGGTTACTGCGGCCCATAGACATCTACATCTATCCTCTATTACAAATCAAAATGTAGATGCGTTGTCACCCGTGAGGACTAAGATGGAATGCCTCATTTCCAGTAAAAAGGGCCTCCGGCCACCTGCACTCACCAAGCGAAACGCAGAGGTAAATCTCTACTTCACGCTGGTTTTCTGTGAGGTCGTGGTACCACCCCGGTTCGAGCCGGCCCATCCGTGCGACAGCAAAAGCTGCCGCGTGGCTCTACCACTGTTAAAGGAGAGGCCTCATCACAGGAGAGGCCTCTAGGTTCAGCAGCAGACTTTTTACAGGCTCATAAAAAAATCTTAAAAGACTGTATTACGATTTGCTAAAAGTAGCGATGAGTTATCTCATAACGTTAACCTATTTTTAAAGTTGACTTAGACAGTCATAGAAGTAAACTTTGGAACTAAATAAATGGACTAGTAGTAAGCATATCTAGTTATTCTACCTACTCATTTTCCGCGTCCAAATATTCTTCTTCCAGTAAAACATCCCGACCTTCACTATCTGGTAGGGTTTGGTACCCATGATGCAGTTCTTATTTTTTCAGTGCACATTTTAAATAAAACATTTTTCTTTGCTTTAATAATTGCAAGCTTTTTTTAAAAAACGCAGGTGTTATAATCTAATTTGTCAGTGAACATTTCTACGTGACATTTTCGTTTTCGCAGATTAATCATTTCGGTGGCTGTTTCAGTTGCCCCCCTTTGGACACATTCAGTTATTTTTACTCGTAGTGTGACCTATAGTCGCATCTAAAATAGTAAAAAAATACCCTAACCCTTAATAATATTATTAATTTTTGTTAGTTTTTTCAAACCTAAAACATTACAATTTTAGTCACTGCACTTTCCCTCCATCGGCCCAACAGATCGATTCAAAGTCTTTTAAGTCTAAAATCTCTCTGTAATCTATTACTATAGGTTCGTACGGTTTTTCATGATGGTGCTTTTCTTTGATTTTCTGTTAGATCTGGCTACTTTAACAATATTTCAAAGATCAGTCATCGATAAAACTGGCATAAAGCGCATTTGATGTTCAATTGCGCTATGCGTACTGTCCACCTCCATATGAGTGAGTCGAGATTCGAGATATTCGTGTTCAATAACCTTAAGGTGTGTTGTCTGAACCAAATACAGCTGCAAACATAACAAACTAATTTCTATTTTAGCTTGCGCAAGTATCCGAAAACATAGATATTTCTTTTGCTTAAGATGGTAGACGTTTGAATCAAAGGTACAATAGCGTTCCCACCTCATCCCTTCCCTTATTTCCATCAACTTCAGGCCACAAGTGACATAGGTCATCATTTGGCGAACGTGCTTCGTAAATGGTAGCATTATATACGTTCTATTTCCCTAGGTCGTACAGAAGTGACACGTTACTAGATGGCATATGAAGTACCTTTTGTAAGTCCAACGTAATAGACAAAAATTTATGTCTATCTTCGTTAGTCCGAATTTTATCTACCTTCTTGGCTTCTCGGCGTTGTACTTTTAATGTGTTGTTCATAATTTAATTGCCATGCAGCAAGATTGGATGAGCCTTGTGCTTTGGAGCAGTTATATTTGTGACACAAATATACTTAATGATAGACCCGTGGTAGCTCAGATGATCAACGCTTGCTGTAAATTTCACAGTACGTGAACAACTCGGATTCGATTCCCGCCGGCAGCAACAAAATTGTTAATTGCAATTTTAAGTGCTGATTTGCCACGTGCTCGGTGCATATTTAAGAAATAAGAAAAACAAATTTCGAAGACATGTGAAGTTCTCCAACACGCATTGGGGCAGTGCGGCGTACATTTCCTTGCCCTAAAACCCTCTCAGAAATCTCAGAAAGGCTGTAACTTTTTAACTTTAACTTACTGATATGTTGTATACAAATCTTCTTCTAGACATATTACGAGTATGGGTTAATTATAATCTTGAAGAGTTGTTAAAGATTCTTCAATGGTTACTCGGTCCGCAGAAATTGTATCTGTGTGATTGAATTAAATTTGCAATTACAAAATAGACGCGAATTATAAGTTTTATTCTGATTATGATAAAATAATTGTAATTCATAACGAAATCACTTACATTGAAAATCGCCTTGTTCCGACGTGAGTTTTTAGTAAGTGTGTGTGTGCGTACTAAATCATAAACTATTTAAAAGCCATGACTACCGGAGTATATCAAAAGTAATTAACTGTATTTAATTCGAATAAAAATGAAACGATGGCATATATCTCGTAAAATAAAGAATCGCTAAGAAACAACAATTAATTTTGAGTAAACTAAAACTGTAAATAATGACCGTCATTCGTTGTCACACGTTGAATTATGTGCACCTAATGAACTTTAACCAAATGCTGTTCTTCAGTGATGTGCATAACGTGTGTCTTAAAAAGTTATTAAGTCACATAAATGACCTATTGAAACCTAATGAAAAGCTATTATTGTACTTTACCGAGTTTATAAGAAACAGTTTAACCAAAATTTTAATTATCGACTTTAAAGTTAGGTCAAAATTTTCAAATTTTGAAATGCTAGAAATAAATGAGTTTTTGCATAATATAGAATAGAATAGAATAATTTTTTATTCAATATACATTACATGTGTAATTCTTATTGAAAGTTTTTTTTACTTTACCACTGGTTCGAAAAAAACCCTCTGTCCTGGGAAGAACCAGCAAGAAACCCAGCGGGACTTTTTTTAAAAATAAATTTTACAATATAAATGATTACGAACTATTTACAAAATTTATTTTAGAAACTGCTTGGAAGCGACCACCTCATTTCCAGGGGTTATTATCAACCATGTATTCATTTATATTATAATAACCCTTTTTATACAGTTTCAGCTTAATAAAACATTTAGTATACATTGCCCCAAAAATGAATTACTGACTCTGTGGAGTCGAGAAACTGGCATCACTAGCTTGTGTTTGTTCCTAGTGTTTACAGAATGTATATCACTTTTTTTACTAAAACTACCTTTGTTTTAGTAAAAAAACTTTTTAGTAGAACTTATCGAGATGAGTTCAGTCGTATTATAAGCAGCACTAAATAATTTTTTGTAGTTAATGAGTTCTTGCACTAAGTCGTTGATATGCAAATTTTTGTAGACAATCCCCATCCTGTTTCGTTAAGTGGGTTTAGAGAGGTGACTACAAAAAAGGTCGGAAGGTCCTTATAGCCTTTGATAGATAGCGGCTTACAATGTCGCATATCTAAGATGTAAAACAACAAAACAGGTGATGGGAAGTAGGAATCATCTGGAACAGTAATCGCCTATCCGCCTGCTAAGCTTTCTTGTAATAGGAAAGGTCCAGCACTGTTACTAACTAGCTCATAAAGAAGAGGATTGCACAAATGTGTGCATAATAGTTTAATATTTATGAGCATTCCATAAATAATATAATTTCTCTCTGTTGGTCTAAAGTTGCAAAGATATTAACCATATATATCCATCAAATGAAGATTTTATCCGACACACCTGGTCCTAAGTGCTTGGAAGCAAGGCTTATATTATTTTCTTAACTTTTAAAATATAAATATTTTACTCAAATTTGAAATAAAATGCGTTTCACTTTCTAGCTAACCGAAGAAAATTATTGAAGAGTCGACGATCCACGTCAATATTTTCATCAATTTATACGTTGGGAAATTAATATTAAACTTCAAGTCTCTTCATTTCTATAATAATGTAGATCTCAATTAATTTTACCCCGCTGAAGTAAAAACACATATTATTAAGAGCGTAATTAGTGGAAGTCAATATTATAAGGATCGTTAATGCTGGGCTACAATAATGATGGCAAATAATGAAGTAAATTAGTTATATTGTAGCAAAAGATTACATGTTTTGTTTCCATAATTTCAAATTTTAATTCCAGGTTAATAGAATCGATGAAAATTAATATCATGTACTAACAAATTTAATTTATATATAATAATAATTTGGCAGATAGCTTTAAAACAAGTTTAACAATGTATGAATTGTTAAAATATTCACATACACCTGTTTCTCTGCAGCTACGGATTAGCTTTATTGTGTAAGCATTAAATTCTTAGAAAAGAGGTGCTGTATCTGAAGTTATTTTTCGAAATCGGAGTACGAAGCATTTCCGACTATGTTATTGAACGTTCTTATTTATTATCTTTCTTTTTATATCTTATTGTATCTTATTTTAAAAATTGTTTCAGTATTCTGTTTAGTATGTAAATAGCGGGTAAGATAAATATCGCTCCGAAATCTTTGTCTCCATTAAGAAAGTACTTCGAGGGTATGCGCGAAATTCGCGTACCTACGTTGGAGCTCAAAATTAGAACATACAAAAGCAGCGGCCATAATCACGGCTGTACTGCAAAGCATTCGAAACGTCAGAAGTACAAAAAAAACGCTATAAAAATTCTGAACATAACGTTCTAGGCTTTGTAGGAACATAAAAAAAGAACATTTTATATAGTTAAAAATCTATGGTGTGCTTAATGTCTTACATTACCTGATTCTTTCCCTTTAGCACAAGTACGTTGGTGACTCGGCCGAATGGTAGACCGAGCTGAATGATCTCCGCTTCAGTTGTCTCGTTTGGTATGTTCCGTATGTGGATGACGCGCGAAGGCTTCCCCACATTCTGTTCCAGTTTCACCTGCCGTAAAGAGAGTTGTTTTAGTTTTATCTTTGATATTAAGATAATTACTAATTAATTCATTTTATTTTATGTTTTAGAGGTTATATTTGTATTATAATACTATAAAATGTAAAATAATTTTCCATTTATTTGAAATATTTATTGTAAGATTTCCTACAAGCTAAATAAATCTGAAATTATGAATGGATATTTATATTTCAACCACTAAAACGATTATTTTATGCTAAACGAGTGTGTGAATTAGTTAATTTTAAATTAAAATTAATTATCTTTTTATGTAATAACTTTATAATATTTTGTGCTATCACTAATAGTTTCATTTCTGAACCACTTGACCGATGGTGTTCATTTCTCCTCATCATTATAAGTTATACGCAAATTCTATATTTATGAACCATAATGACTCATATTTACAATACATTGTATATGTTGGTTTAATGCCAAAATAGAAAACCCCAAAATCCGGACGCGATAGGTAGTGCTGTATTCAAGTTATTAATGATTTTTATATATACATTGTAGAAAAGTTTCGGTAGTTATCCAAGCAAAAAAATTATAGTGAAGTTTAACTGAATTTTTAAACAATAGATACAACAGACGAAACTAAGACCTTGCGGCATTTTCTAAATGTTAACAATGTATACATAGCAAGAACTAAATAAAACAAAGTTTCATTGCTCTGATAAAGCATAACTTATATACATAAATAAATTTGTAAACAAATATAGAGCTATATTATATTTAAAAAACCTTGTATTTTTTGTAAAATAGTTCATAATATTAGAAGTCGAAATTTAAGCTTTTCAAGGCGGTTCTTATTAGTAGATTTCGTAAAAGCAATGAGGAGACTACGTGGGACTGAGGTACTCGGTCATGAGTAGAACAATGACGTTGAAACTATCCTATTCTATTACTTAAGCTGAACTAACAGACTTTTATTGAAATACCCAACAAATGTACATTTTTAGTATACCCGTCCATCCCATATAACATTAATCAAGAAGGGTCCGGAAGAAACAATCCGTCATCTTGGGACATCCGCCAAATTGTATTTATGCCACCCTGTGCTATCCGTCAGACTATCGTAATTTTAGCATTACGTCATTCATTCAAATCGTTTTAGGATCCAGACGTTTATTTACGTTATAAGTTAGGTGTTTATCATGCAAACATATTAATATAAATTAGCAACAGGGTAATTATTATAATTAATACTGAAAAGCAATAAGAACAAACTTTTATTTTTATTTTACAGTACTATTATAAAAGGAAGCTTTTTTAATTGAAATTATCACAATTAGGATTTTTAATTAATGGCTACGTTTTTATATAAACTTTCAACATTAGAAATGTTAGTATAATGATGACGGTATGAAATAATTTTCAGCAAAATATGCATTTAATTTTCAAAGCGTAGCGACGGAATTATGCTCTCATTCTTATGCATGTCGCCCACTACCAAAAATGGGAAATGGACGACTGGTTAATGGTGAAGGATGAGAAATAGAAAATAATAATTATAAAATTAAAAATTAAGATAATTTTGTGTCCCGTGGGTTCATTATGGCCTATGAAAGAAGGCGGTAAAATCATCTCTTACAAGTCAAATACAATTAAGGTCTTGCTACCGAATTTCAGTCACGGTTGTCTGTTACAACGGAGGCTATCCATCTGGGAAGGACCGGATACGAGGGCTGCACTAAAAGAACCGGGAATGGAATATTTCCACTGTTCCTGTCATATTAAAATCTTTTTAATTGAAAAGTCCTTGGTTTTAAAAATCGAATACCATTTATTTATTTAAAAAAAAGATTCTCGGTCTTGTCACAAGGTTTAGTCAAACTTGTTTAGTCGTTGAGAAAATGGAATTGACTCGAGAAAATTCAAAAGCGATGATTTATTATGACGTTCGAAGTGGTTTAACACAAAAACAGTGTGTTGACCGGATGATTTCTGCATTTGGTGATGAAGCCCCATCCAAAACCACAATTTGTCGCTGGTTTGCTGAATTTCAACGTGGACGTGTCAAGCTCAGTGATGATCCCCGTCAAGGTCGTCCAAAAACTGCAGTCACCCAAGAAAACGTTGATGCTGTG
The DNA here is from genome assembly GCA_033319125.1 of Parnassius glacialis. Lineage (NCBI taxonomy): Eukaryota > Metazoa > Arthropoda > Insecta > Lepidoptera > Papilionidae > Parnassius > Parnassius glacialis. The sequence goes on from JAVANC010000021.1 coordinate 33,722,023, forward strand.
CGTAAGCTGATTGAGGAAGATCGACATGTGACATGCCGCAAAATTCAGGCAACTTTAGACATTGGCATGAGTCAAATACAAATAATCTTGCATGAACAATTAGGTGTAAAAAAGTTGTTTTCCCGATGGATACCGCATTCGCTCTGTGAAGAGCAAAAAGCGGCTCGCGTTACTTGGTGCGTCAGAACTCTCGAAAGATTCCACGCAGGATCCTCAAATGCTGTATACAACATCGTATCAGGTGACGAATCCTGGATATAAGCGTACGAACCCAAAAAAAAAACAATCACGAGTTTGGGTGTTCGAAAATGAGTTAAAGCCAACAAAAATTGTTCGTTCACGGAGTGTTGCAAAAAAAATGGTGGCCACGTTTGTCTCCAAAACCGGCCATGTTACGACTATTCCTCTTGAGGGACAAAGAACGGTTAATGCAGAATGGTATGCTAGTATTTATTTGCCACAGGTCGTTTCTGAACTCCGTAAAGAGAACTGCAACCGCCGCATCATCCTCCATCACGACAATGCGAGTTCTCACACCGCACACAGAACAAAAGAGTTTTTGGAGCAAGAAAACATAGAATTATTAGACCATCCGCCGTACAGCCCCGACCTAAGCCCTAATACTATACTATATACTATATATATACTATATACTAGCCTTTCTATACTTTCCCTAAAATAAAGAATAAATTGCGTGGACAGAGATTTTCATCACCTGAAGAAGCAGTGGACGCCTACAAAACGGCCATTTTGGAGACCGCAACTTCCGAATGGAATGGTTGCTTCAATGATTGGTTCCATCGTATGGAAAAATGTGTCAAATTTCGCGAAGAATACTTCGGAAAGCAATAAATACATTTTTAAATAGTAATGTTGTGTCACTTCCTTGATTCCCGAAATTTTCAGTGCCGCCCTCGTAATAGTGCATGAGCGTGTGCGCAAGCACAGGTCCACTCTATTACATCTGTCTAATAGTCCGTTAGAACAGCAATCCGACACAACACAAGGTGAAACACGACCAACTTCCTGACTCTGGGCAGCTATTAATAATTTCTTGACATAAAACTACTACTACCCAGCACCACTACTCCCAATTAGCTGGGATTAGTGGTGACGGTGATAGTGCACGCATTTGAGGGAGGGCGGGAGGTGCTCTTCAAACTAGGTAAGACATTTTATTTTATCAAGCGGATGTACGCGAAGTAATTTTTTGCCAACTTTAATATAATGAACTTCCGCAAAGTAACGCCTGATTCTATTAATTACAAAAGACCTAATAACTGATTTTGGATCATCCCGGGATTTAAATCCGGGACGGCACCACACGTCACGCATAGCGATTAGGCAAATTCCTCTCTTTAACGAGAGAAGCTTAAAAACGTTACCCCCACATAAGGGTTTTCTTTTGTGTCGATGTAGCATTTTACATACATAAATTGCATATGGACAAACTTCTAAACCCTGAGCAATAATTTGAAGGCCATACAAACACTAGTTTCGTGCTGGATTCGAGTACGTGGCCATGCAGCACCGCAACCCAATGCTTAGCTACTACTGAGTTTTTACGAGTACTTTAGTAACTTGAAATCTCATGTCATAAATGTTACAGGACGAGAAGCGTCACAAGAGGGCATTTTTTATATAATAAGGGCGACAAACGAGCACACAGTCAACCTGCTGATAAGTGGATGTTGTAGTCCATAGACATTCACATTTCAATCTGCAATCAAAATGCAGATGCGTTCTCCGGTTCCCTCCACCACCATACGAAACACAGCAGCATTAAGCTGCTATCTTCCGCTGGTATTCTGTGAGAGTGTGGTCCTATCCCGTTCGAGCCGACCCATTCGTGCTACAACCACAATATATCCGCAGTATGGCGCTACCACGTAAAAATTATATTGCTTGCACAACATTACGTAGAAGCGAACGCCTGCCAAAATGACGTATAAAATGACCGCTGTAATATAGATAAATAACCTAGTATTGTTCGCGGCGAAGAGCCGGTTGGATAATTGAAAAGTGGATGTAGTATAATTGTCGAGGCTTATCGGTCCCGACCCCGATGTGGGCGCCATTGTTCCCAGGAGAGCCTTTTGATTACGGCAGTGGCCCGAACGGAGGCCCCGAATATAATGTAGCTTTATATGACACTTCACTTTCTATTGAGGTGAAAAGAGCGACCTACACGGTGAATTTGTGCAATTGATTTCGAGTACATTTATTTGACTTGGATCCTTGATGAAAGTGGTTTATGGCCCGGCGTCTATTTGCCATGACGTCAAGTACATTTGGCTTATAGAATTACGTTGTATGTATGGGTTTTGTTATAGTTAGTTTAGAAATAATAATATAAGCGTTCAGAAATTCCTTATTAATTGCAAGGTTAGTAAGTTAGTAAGTAGCCTTAGCCTAGTCTCTTATAGACTCTTTTCATTTATTAAATACTAGCTCGCCAGGCAGACGTTGTTCTGCCCTGTCCAACGACCCTTCCTACAAAAATCCTCAAATTGGTAATAAAAATTTTTGAGGGTCATTTATCTGGATAAAAACTATCCTATCTCTCAAGGTGGACCAAAATGCACACAGTGTGCAAAATTTTATTGAAATCAGTTCAGTATTTTAGGAGTCCATCGCGGACAAACAACGTGACACGTAATTTTTATATATAAAGACTATCGCACAACGAATTTCGAAAAGATAAGAACGACCGAATGGGTCAGTGTTGAGTGTTTTCCTGTTCTCTCGATCGTATCAGGCTTTCCATGAGTGTTTTTCAAAACTACATATTATAAAATTTAGAGATGGTTAGATTTGATCATACATACATGTAATTATATAAAAAGATTTGTATGTATTATATAAAACGGGACTGACTGACCAACAAACAGTATAAAATCAATAGTATAAAATCAAAGAATGTCTTAAAAATATCTTTATGATCATCAGGTAAAACTATCCAAATATCTAAAACATGAGTGCATCTACTTAGAATGGTTGTGCGAAACAAATATTTAGACAAAGAAAAAATTACCAATCAGCGTTGATCAATAATGTTTTGTCAAAATCTTGTGAAGGCAAAGAAATGGTGTACACTCTAATAAATACAGTAGTAAACACAGATAGAGCAATGCACTATACGGTTGAGTTTTTAAACAACATTAATCCTGCGGGTCTCCAATAAGCTCACACTGCGTATCGGAAAATTCTAGATGTTACTTCGAAATTTGAAAACGTTTTGTATCGGATTTAAATCTACTATTACTACTACTGTTTAAATTGGTTTTGGCCAATGAGAAACAGTATTTCTTTCAAGCTTACTGTTATTGCCTGAAAACTTGCTTTTTGAATTTAAGCAACTTCGGTTCCCTCTGAATATTTGCTTTGTGATTATAAGTCACAGGATCATATTCTAAATTTAGCGGTCGTTAATTTACGTCAGGGCAGTTATTCTCAAAGTTAGTTTTACGTCGTGCAAAGTTGTAAGCATACCCCAAGCCTGGTTATTATGGCAACATCCTGTAAATAGTAAAAAAAAATGTTTAAAACGAGGTATTGTAATGATAAATAAGAATCTAAAATAATACATACCTATTGCAAAGGACTGCCTTAACATAAATTTGCTTTCTAATTTTTACAATATTAAGTAAAAAAAAACGTTTAATCAATTTTTATTTAAAAACACAATTTTAATGGTTTTGAAATCATTAAACCTTTTTTATCAAAATAAATTCGAACCAATTACTAAAAGTTGTAGGTACTTTATGATAACGTCTAGTCCATAAATAAAAATATGTTATAAGTCTGTTTTATGAAATCTATGTAATATATCGACATATTTATCTCATATTACATCTGAACATAAGATCTCTTCGGAAACACTTCAACGAGTTATTAATACTACTTGATAAAAATAAGTATAACATAGATATATTAATTTTAAGCGAAATAAATATTAAGAAGGAAGAACTTCCATTGTATCAAATAGTGGGATATAATACATTTGTATATACTAGAGAAACGAGAAGAGGAGGAGGAATATTAATATACGCTAAGAATGGATTGAATTTCGAAGCTAAAATGGTAAACACAGAAGCAGTGGAAACACTTCATGGGCAATTGAAGCACGGGAAAACTAAAACACATGTAATCGCAATATATAGACCACCTATCAATGATAAACTGATATTTATCCAGCAATTAGAGACACTAGTTAAATCCGTACCAGCATTTGACAATGTAATAGTGATTGGGGACACCAATATAAACATATTAAATGACACGGTTAATCCTACTACAACAAGATACAAAAACGCCCTGTGTGAATGCGGTCTGTTATGTGTGATACCGAGCACAGAGATAACGCGCGAAGCGATCGCGGAGGGTCGGCTAGAGGCATCGTGCTTGGATCATATCTGGGTGCGAGCGGGAAGGAGCGAGCATGACGCGTGCGCCTATGTGCTTGAGTCACACATCGCCGATCATCATGGAATAGGATTAATGTTGAATTTATGTGTTAGTCGAAACGAAAATCAATGTGTGAGTGGCAATATAAATAACAATAGTATGCTTAAAGTGTTAAGTGACAAAACTGTTAAACAAAAGCTGGATGAATATAATTGGGCCCAGTTAATTACAATAACGTGTCCATTATTATTGTATCAGACGATGTGTAGTGTATTTTATAATATTTACAAGGAAAGTACAATTAAATTTAAGGTAGATAGAAAAAAAGTAATAAGACATCCATGGATAGATAAATATTTATATACAATGTTACTGAGAAGGGATTATTTATTTAGAGTTTGGAAAACGGATCCAAAGAATATGAACAAGCGATTAGTCTATACAAAATTTAGAAATAAAGTAAATAAATTAGTTAATATGGCAAAAAATAAATATAGACAGGAACAAATTTTAAACTGTAATGGAGATTTTAGGAAAATATGGACAAATATAAACATGTGGTTGGGACGAAACAAAACTAGCTTAGATGATATTATTTTAAGGTATTTAGGAAAAACAGATAGTATAAAACAGATTTGTACAAATTTTTCTAAAACATTTACGGATGAAATAAAGGGAATTAAACATGTATGTAATTTGCAGTTTTTAGATAGAAATAAATATGTAAAACCGAGCGAGGTAAGCTATAGATACAGTAGGGTGACTCCGTCAGACGTAGAAAAAGTCATAAGGACATTGTCCTGTCTGAAAGCACCCGGTTTAGATGGAATACGGGCGAAAGACATTATATATTTAAGTAAACAAATAAGTCCTGTTATAGCTTCACTAATAAATATGTGCTTATCTAATGGTATTTATCCTGACCAGTTAAAAAAAGCAATTATACGTCCTATATACAAATCAGGAAGTCATTTAGAATATGGTAATTATAGGCCCATTGCAATATTATCTGTTATAGATAAAATAATCGAAAAAGTTATTGTAGGACAGATTAGCGCGTTCTTAGAACAATATAACATACTGTGTGACTCACAGCATGGTTTTCGGAGAGGGCGCAATACGGTCTCTGCTTTGATAGGATTTTCAGATTATATTAATGACTGCCTAGATTCTGGTAAACAAGTTATAGTACTTTTTATTGACTTTAAAAAAAGCGTTTGACACTTTAGACCACGAGATCTTATTACAGGCAATGGACGAATGCGGAATACGCGGTCCCACAAATAATTGGTTTAAAAACTACCTCACTAATAGAAAAATAAGTACAATTATCTCCCAAGTGGTTGGGAAAGAGGCGGATGTCGATTCGGGTGTGCCTACTGGATCGGTGTATGGCCCTGTGGGGTATATAATGTATGTGAATACTGTGTCAAATGTCGTGCATAACTGTAAGATGTTCATGTATGCTGATGATATGTGTCTTGTTTATGCATCCAAAGATATAACTGAGGTACAAAAGTGCATACAAGGTGATTTTGAAAACATTAGCAAATGGGCACACGACAATGGCATTATATTAAATCTTGAAAAAACTAAATGTATGCATATATACTCGCCATATAATCGAAATGCTAAATGTGTAAAAAATGAAGATCTAACAGTGATAGGACATACATACGAATGTATGCATAGAAATAAATTTAACTGTATCTGTAAAAGATTGGATTATGTAGATAAATTCAAATATTTAGGTCTAACAATAGATAAGAACTTTAACTGGAGAATACATATAAATGACATTTGCAATAGGCTAAGATCTGTGTTAAGTAAGTTTTACCAATTAAAAAATGTATTGAACAAAAAAACGTTAAAAATAGTATATTTTGCACTTGCTGACTCGCTAATGAGTTATGGACTCCTTGTATACGGGCGAACCTTTATTACATATCTAAGAGATATCAAAGACATACAAATAAGACTGATGAAGTATTTAGTTAGTAAAAATGTTAAAGATAATTGCAACAAAGACTATGATAAGTTGTTTTCCATTTGTAATATAATACCAATAGATAAAAAAGTAGAATATTTGATAGGTCTGGAATATTATTATAATGAGAAGTATAAAGTGAATGTTAAAAATAAGTACAACACACATAGGGTTAGAGAAAACAAACTGGTTCTACCAAAAATAACGAATTATTATGGTAAGAGAACATCTAAGTATTTGGTAGCTAAAGTGTTTAACAAAATAGATCTACTAAGAGAAAAAGTAAAAATTAGTAAAGGATCACTTAAGAAAAAATTGAAAAACATTATACAGGATTGTTAATAGAACTCTATATACGAGTACATTGTATTAGATTAAAATATTACAATATATTAATATATAAGTACTAGATAATATATAATTCATATAATTAAAGTTAGATGTATATAAAGATTTTTAGTTAACATAACATTAAGATGTCATGGGTTTATATATTATTATATTGTATAATTGTGTATCATTGTGTCTAACATTAGTAGTACATAAGGTGGTTCATTGTTTTGTAAAAGAGCGCCTCTCGCCATCAAACGTAAAAGTTTGGCGAGTTTAGAATTAAGTAACACCACTGTTTCATAAATACATTAATAAATAAATTAAAAAAAATTAAAAAAAAAAAATGGGTAATTGCCTATGCCGGTAGTTGTTGGGAGCACTAAGCTAGAAGTTGTTGACAAGTATGTTTACCTGGCACAAATAGTCAGACTTGGTAAGTCCAACTTAGACTGAGAGGTCAATCGACGGATTCAACACGGCTGGGCAGCGTTCGGGAAATTATGACACATTTTCTCGTCAGCTATACCTCAAAACTTGAAAACGAGACTGTACAACTAGTGCGTGTTCTCAGTGATGACCTATGGAACTGAGACGTGGTTCTACACTGCTTGGCGTATGAGGACGCTCAAGGTCGCTCAGCCAGCTATGGAGAAAGCTATGCTCGGGGTTTCTCTACGTGATAAACTTAGAAATGAGGATATCCATAGTAGAAACAGAGTTCTTGAGCGGCAGCCTCGTATCCGTATGCGAAGTGTAGGGCGACCCCCCACTTGATGGAGTGACGACCTGGTAAGACATGCAGAAAGTCGATGAATGCAGGTGGCTCAGGACCGTGCTTTGTGGCATTCCTTATGGGAGGCCTATGTCAGCAGTCGACTTGTGAAGGGCTATAATGATGATGATGATGAAAGGAGTAATTTTTATGCTGTTATATTAAATAATCATATTTCAAATTTCAGGCTGTCTGTCTTCTTGTTTGTCCGGGCTACTATTCGGAATAGCTGAACCGATTGTGATGACAGTTTGCCAACAGTTATATAGTAGTGCCACACTATGCAGTAGTGAAAAACATGGAGAATTTTTTTGCAAAATCGATAAACTCATAACATAAATGGTAATTAATGGTTATCGCATAAACTATAAGAGTATTTTAACAGTGGTAGAGTCACGCGGCAGCTTTTGCTGTCGCACGGATGGGCCGGCTCGAACCGGGGTGGTACCACGACCTCACAGAAAACCAGCGTGAAGTAGAGGTTTACCTCTGCGTTTCGCTTGGTGAGTGCAGGTGGCCGGAGGCCCTTTTTACTGGAAATGAGGCATTCCATCTTAGTCCTCACGGGTGACAACGCATCTACATTTTGAATTGTAATAGAGGATAGATGTAGATGTCTATGGGCTGCAGCAACCACTTACCATCAGGTGGACTGTGTGCTCGTTTGTCACCCTTATCCTATATAAAAAAAAAACTATAAGAGATATACGAAAGGTTCAAACAAAAGTAGCTTTTATCATACATTTTATCTTCTATCCCATAAAGTTTTGATGAAAAAACTTTTTTTTTATTTAAACATTAAAACTATGAGTATTGAAGGATAAAGAAATAAGATATTTTTTTACGTAAAATTAATCATCCATATAATTTTTTAACACTTCTCCATATCGCTAACAGTTTTCGAGATAGTTACGAGAAACTGAGTTTCAAATGGTTTTTCGATAATTAAACTACTTGCCTAAAGTAATACCACTATCCCAATTGTGGTCAATTACTCTGAAAACGTTCCGATATGTATTTGTTAGCTAACATTCGTTTGACTAAGAAATTAAAAATTGATTCTAATTTTGCAAGACAAATATATAATAATTATCATTAACAATGTGCATTTCAAAGGCAACCTAACTGAATCGAATTTGTCAGTTTTCACAGAAAACGGTTTTTATTTGCTTGTAGCAAATTCAATTATTATAGGCAATGTGCATTAGTAAAAACCACGAAAAATGGTTTTAATTCCTAAAAACAAATTTAATTATTATATACGACGTGCATTCGTTAGAAACGGTAATACATTAATTGTATTTTTTTTAAGTTATTATAATCCAATGCTTGACTACATTCCCACCTGATAGCGAGTGGTGATGGAGCTCTAGATGGCAAATCGCAGTGCTAGCGCAACGAAAACCTATTAACTCTTGCCTTAAAGACATTTTTACGTCGTAGAACCATGCTGCAACTATATTGTGGTTGCAGCACGAATGGGTCAGTTTCGTAAGGTGAGTGTAGAGAACCAGAGACCCTGTTTACTGGAAACGAGGCATTCCATCTCAGTCCCCAGGGGTGACAACGCATCTGCATTTTGATTCTTAATTGAGGATTAATGTAGATGTATATGGGCCAAAGCATCCACTTACCATCAGGTGGACTGTGTGCTCGAGAACCATTATTCTATAAAAATAACACCCAGATTGTAATGGAACGGAAAGACAGACGCCGGAAGATTATTCCACTCCCTTGCCTCGCTGTACGCATTAAGAAAACGAAGCAAACCGTTTCGTTGCAATGTGTAGAATATAGACAAGAAATTAGTGAAAATCCGCTGACCACCTGGTCTTCCGATGATGGAATGTGGAAGGAGAAATTATGGCACAGTCTCCGAAATGCATCCTAAATAATACCAAGAGGCTGGATACTCTGCACCTGTATTCGAAGCTGACAAGATTGGTTTCAATCAAATATATACCCATAAGCATCTTAGCACGTCTCTCCACAGTCCAACGCTGCAAAGGTGGTATTTTGTAGCACCAGCCTAGATATGACAGCAGCACTTCATGCACGACGGGTCTTGCGCTTTAAATAAGATAAGAAGCTGCCCCGGCATAAAGTATCGCCGCACCCGCATGAAGCAGCGTGAAGAACACCTAGTTTCCTAGTTCCTTGGTTCGGAGAAATTTCAACCACTAACAACTGGATGCGGTCAGTGTAATTCAAAGATACATTCCGGAAAATAAAAGCCGGTGTGAGCGGGGCACCTTTTTCGTGTATTACATCATTTAGCATCATTTAGCCAAATTAGGAGCCGTCTGTTCTAACAGCTTGCATGCAACGTGTGAAAATAGTTTATAATTGTTAGTAATACATTTTTACTATTATTTGTTAACAATAAGTTTTTACTGTCTCTTTAAAGTATTAATTGAAGTGTAGCGTCAGCGAAGATTAGCTGCAATATCATAGCACTTACCGAATCATTTTTCATCAAACATTGTCAGAGCAAACCAGAGAATTTTTATATAATTTTTTATTTAAGTCGAGGGTTAGATGAGAAGAAATATGTTATCTATTTCATCTTATATTCGGTCAAATAAAATAATATTTATAAAATATTTTCATGTATAATGTATTAACAAACCGCTTACTAAAAGAATAAAAAAACAAACGAAGACTGTACTCGTATATTCTATTCCAACAATTCGAATATTGTACAATCTACATCAAAAGAACCGAATCTCCGTAAGTAAACAAATAAAAAATATTTTTTCCTAACCAACTTGTAAAAGGGAGGAATAAATCGCGGGACACGTTCGCCCACCTTTAGGGTATACTACGATATTTTCTCTTCCCGGGAAGGAAAACAAGTGGTACGTGAAACGTATAGGACTTTACTTTCGTTAGGTCAAAAATCTACGAGAAACGATTTCCACATCAGACACTTTAAATCATTCGCTCCGTCTCACATTTCATCCATAAATATTAAATTTTGGCTTGGCTGCTGGCATAGAAAAAAAGAGATATTGTGTGACATTTTCCTGCGAGGATTTTCCGGAATCGGTCAATTTTCCTGATGATCGCGCAGAGTGTTTATTGAAATACTATTTTTCAGTTCGTCGCTTCCGTAGCTCTACAGCATTGGTACGGTATCTCTTCATCATTAATAGTCCTGACACTTATCACTTTATATAAGTTTGTTTTAAAACGATGACTTAAAGGCTACACATATTAAAAATTAATATCTTAATTATACCAAACATTACATTTGCGTTTTCACGTGAGAAAATACTCACAGATAACCGTCTACCGTAAGGGAGATAGGCAAGTCCTTCAAAAAAAAACTTAAATTTTACAGTAGTCGTTCTTAGCAAGGACGAGACAGTATTTCAGTAAAGAATGCGACCACGTTAGTTCGTGCATTTTTGTTTACCTAAGACAAATTTAGGTTAAACTTCAATCAGTAGGTCAATTGAGGAATCCAAATCGGCTAGGCAGCATTCGGAAAATAACGTCACAAATTGATCCAAACAGTTAAGCAAGAGTGCAAGCTACATCTGCAATAATCGTGATTCGCTACTGGATTAACTTCACGAAAGTTTGAAGTGTGTTGGTAGATTTATTGCGATTAAAGTAAGTTTAACGTTTACAGGCGGTATATCATTTTTTATATAACGCTGTTTAAAAAAATGTTATCATGAATAACGGCTATTATTCACTTCTTTTTCACCTGATGATGATGCCCGTAAGAGTTCACTGCTGAAGATGGACCTCCCTTGTTGAAGTGAGAATTACTTATCTACTATTTCATTCTTACGTCAAGTTAGTTTGTTAGTAAAAAGTGTAAAACTATCAATATGGTTTATAGGTGCCAAATTTTGATACATAGTTATGCGAAATGACATTTAAAATTATATTGTGTTATGTTAGAGTTTTCTCTAAAATATTAGTATTAGTATAATATTTAAGATATTTCTTAATCTAAACTTATAACTCAAAACAAACACTGAAAGTTACTAAGGCTCTTAAAATTTCAAGACTGTAATTAGGCCAGAAATCGTTGTAGCTAGATCCGCTCCAACTTTTAATTGGTATTTCGCAGAATATTGTTATTAAAACCAACCATTATTGATTGTGTATTTAGGTTTTCAAAAAGATACGGTAATTATTAGTCGTATATCGTGTGAACCATAATAGGAGGCTGTTTGTATAGTGTAGAAAAAAAAAACAGAGGGAAAATTTTCATACACCGTTTTTCAAAACATGACGAATATGATTAGGACGCCATAATTCTAACGATTTCAACCTAGGTTTACTAGTTTACTGGGTAACAGGAGTTTCACTTTTTTTCCTAGGAGTGCGCCTGGGAAAGTACCACTCTATTACCTATTTATGCCGGCAAACAGCAGTGCGTGCACTACTGTGTTCCCGTCAACAGTTTATAGAGAGCCAGTATAATTACAAACTGTGAAGCATTCTATCTGAGTACTCGGAAGTGACAATACATTTGTAGTCCCTTTTGTAAGAAGTTTCATCCAATCCAAGTCCAAGTTCCATTCCAGTGTCCATGGGCTACAGTACCTGCTTACCACATGCACTATGAATTTATTTATCACTACAATATAATAAATAAACAACTGCCAGCGTATTCTTAAAATCAACGAATATAATGCATAATTTAGTGGATATTTCTATCTTTTTTTTGAAAACAAGATATATGTGTACGGGTGAAATAATTTAAATGCCAACTTCATGTATACACCGTGCAACCGTCTGCCCAGCCCAGCCCAGTAAATATTGGCAACATTTTCTAGTAAGCATGTCAGGTGGCGCATTCTTAGAAAGGTCTATGTCCAATAGTGAACTTAAAAAGGCTTAAAAAGAACTGCAATAATTTGAAACCGTTACCGTTACAGCCTTCCCCCACAGATTGCCTCATAGGGGGGATTTGCTTGCCATAATTGTCATGCTTGGCAAGCGGGTCGGCAACGGCAATTTTCAATTTTAGTCGTTATTAGGTAGACGCTGCTGTTGATCTTCTGATTTGTTTCCCTCTGTCGCCTCTTCTTTTTTTTTTACACCACACTAGGATATTCTCCTGTATCGTGGAGGCAGTTTACAAACATATATTGCACAAGGACAAACACCCAGACCCGGAACAATTATTTGTAGGCCCTACAAATACTTGTTCCGTGAGGGATTCGAACCCGCGGCCCCAAGCGTTGCAACTCATTGCTAAGCCACTACGCCACGGAGCCGTCATACAACACGCGATATGGGGTAGTATATATTTTACACCGCCACTACACGGTAATTTCAAAATGTAACTAAAATGAGAAGTGTTACCAAATGCGATCGCCCCTAACAGTAATTTCGCTAACCTTGGAGGCAGACTTTGTTCGAGCTAGTGATGAGATCTAAGGTGTAAGCGAGAACTAGATAGGTGTCAATGGCCATTTTCATAAAGTCTATTGTCCTTAATTCAGTTAATAGATTATAATAACATCACATCAGCATTTGGCACACATCGTAGCCATTTTACAAAATTTAGGACAAACACAAAACAGCAACTAGCATCAAGTTATGCGAACGATGTCGGAATTCAAGAAGACAAACTCGTAAATGCTTAAGTAGCGGTAAACGCAAGGGCTTCGGCAACGTTCACTGATTTGATTGATCTACACGTTGTACAGACAAACGTTTTTACAGGCCGAACTCAGAAAAATGAAGAGAAAAAGCAAAGAACATAATTAATTACTTTATTTGGACCTTAATGATAGGGTCAGAGAGGACGAGGGTTTATTAGTGTGTTTTCGCATATTATGCTCCCACATGATATTCGGTGCTAGGCGTTCATTAATACTTCACTTGATCTACGTATACAAAAAAAAAACACAAAGACACTTTTTAGTATTTATTATGTGTTGACAATTTTTCTTTTGGCGTAAAAAAACACAGGTTTCTTACTTTAATATTTCCAAAGCAAGAGGTATCCTATAAATAATGGAAATAAATAAAAAAATACTGTTAAAAACGGGTCGTCATTCCGTTGATGGATTCTAAATGAATATTCAGGGCAACAAAGAAGGGGTGTCGCAAAAATGGAGTCTAAATATTCGCATTGAAAAACGTCGGCGCAATCGCAAAACCGTAAAAAGCCATGGCAAATAAATAAACGACGCAGGGACACGTCCCTATTTAATTATGAGTTAAAGCCGAGCTGTAATAAGATCACAGTGTAATTAAGATTACTGCGGCGAGGTTTTTCAGAGCTCCAAAACAAGTAAGAGTAAATGGTCGGCAAAACTAACTTGGAAACCTTTATTTTCTCTGACAGCAAAAAGAAAATAAAGATAAGAATAAGGACACTAACTTAAGTGCTTCACGACTTAAACCTAGATAACTTTCTATCAGTGAATAAGTATTTGAAATGTAGGTTTTAGTCCGGTTTTGTAATACAGCTCAAACAGCTCCATGTGTTCGAAATTGATATTTGGGTTAAATATGTCTTAATTTACTATAATAAATTATAGATAATCATCTTTTTTTAAGAAGAAATGGCCGTGGTAGTTCAGGAGCTAAGCGCCGTTAGGATTCAAGCTTATAACAATACTAAAGTTTTTTGTGCTAAATGCAATTATTTTATTGAGAAAATGTAGTTAATATATATTCAAATGTATACATACATTTTAAATTCTATATAAAATTAAAGTATATGAAATTATATATAGTATAATAGTTTATAAGTATATAAATATTACTTATAACAAATTAATATTAAAAGACCTTAAAAGACCAAACTGACTTAAATTCTAAAATTTATTTCATTTCTACTATTGAAGAAAAACTCAAATTTTGAAGTTTTCTTGCCTAACAATAGAAAGATTTTTATTTTAAACTTGTATAATTTAAAGACGTCTTTTGGTCATGCAAGCTAGTCTGGGACGTCATATTGAATTAATAATCGAGGATTACAATATTAAATTAAATATTATAGGTTAGTTTAAGATAGATTGACATATCATTTTTTGATCATAATTATTTTGACTGATCCGTGGCGCAGTGGCTTAGCAATGAATTACTGCGCTGGGGGCCGCGGGTTCGAATCCCGCACGGCACAAGTATTTGTATGGCCTGCAAATAATTGTTCCGGGTCTGAATGTTTGTCCTTGTACAATTTGTGTTTGTAAACTGCCTCCACGATACAGGAGAAAATCCTAGTGTGGGGGTAACGTTTTTTAAAAAAGAAAAAAAACTTATATCTAGTTAATTAGCATTTTGGGAGTTAGGTGCTTGACAAAATCAATAAATGGTAAAATATACTAATTTATTTTTTGTTTTAATATGTTAATAATTTATATTCAAATTAATTAATTAATAAAAAATTAAATTAAACAGAGAATGATGTAGGTATCTTTTCTAAATATAATAAATTATATCAATGTTTAAATAAGGCAAGTATGTGTACAATTACATTTTTGAGCCTACTTTTAATATAGGTATTACTTAACTTTCTATCAGTGAATTTATATTGTTATACATTGATACGCAATATAATTTTTAAAATACTACTTAGATGGCAAAGCGGGAAATTCTCACATCAACACATTTTAACAGGTAATGCTTCAATAAACGGACTTTCAGGAATAAACCCGGGAATAAGCCCGTGTGCTCATGTAGGTGATAAAAAGCATATATCAGAGCCGACCCATTCATGCTACAACCAATATATAGCTGCAGCGTGGTTCTACCACGTATAAAAATACTATCAAATTCACAAATAGCTTGTGAAAAATACATAAAAAAGTAACTGTCGCAAATGAATTCACGGTTCATTCGTCGAATGTTATTGATACACTTTTCATTGAGTTCGTAAGGATTCTATCCGTTGCCAGCAAGTCGGGTGGAGATTAAAAAATATCCTCCTCTCAAAGCCTCCGGGAACGTCCTTTTATGGCACGATGGCTTTTTACGAAGGCCCTTTTATTTTTATAATTATTTCGGTTTCACGATTTGCTTGATTGATTCCTTTTTCTTTAGGTAATAAAATGTATACTACAAAAACTTCCGCAATGTGCTGTTTTGAAGTGATAGTGAAAAAATAAGTATGAAAGAACGCGTTAATTTCTGTTTATAATAACATTACATGTTAAATAATGTATGCATTAACAGTGGTAGAGCCATGCGGCAGATTTTGCTGTCGCACGGATGGGCCGGATCGAACCGGGGTGGTACCACGACCTCACAGAAAATCAGTGTGAAGTAGAGGTTTACCTCTGCGTTTCGCTTGGTGAGTGCAGGTGGCCGGAGGCCCTTTTTACTGAAAATGAGGCATTCCATCTTAGTCCTCAAGAGTGACAACGCATCTACATTTTGATTTGGATAGATGTAGATGTCTATGGGCCGCAGCAACCACTTACCATCAGGTGGACTGTGTGCTCGTTTGTCACCCTTATCCTATAAAAAAAATGCGTAGCAGTGGCAGTGTAAGAGAAACGACTACCCCATATAATCCTGCCCAGCCGAGTTGGATCTGTCGATTGTTCGGTCGGAGATGGGATAATTTAGTATGTATTGTGGAATCGACTACCAGAATTTTTGAACATATCTTCTTCTAATGAATAATAAATTCAAATGAAAATAATAATAAAAATTTCTATTTTTGGGGGATATAATAACGTCACTGTATCTTACACCTCTCCGTATTTCAATAGGTTACATACTCTGGGCTTATATTAGGATAGACATCGTAGCCCTACTGTACAAACAATTCAGCATCCCGATTTAATGACTGTCAATTTGAAGCGACACTAGCATAGCTCGAATTTAGACGGATTGAAACGTTTTAACAGATTATTTTCTTAGGTCTTCCATACAATAAGAGTATGTATTAAAATGTATGGTACCAAAAGCTTTTTCGGAAACCGCCTTCAGGAGGTAATGTCTTTCGAATAGAACGCAGTCTAGGCGCAGCTCAGAAGGGAAATGGGTCTGTAGTTCTTCAACGAGACGTTGTCCTCTTTCTTGAAAAACAGTAACACCATACTTGGGTTCCACGTTTCAGGAATTGCACCACCACACTTTAGGACGGAAAGAACTTTAAGTGTCGGTTCTTTAACTGCTTTCAGAAGCTCCGCTGTAACTCCACCCTTAAACGGCGCAGTGCCGTTTTTATGTTCTTGGAGAGCCATTCTAATCGCGCTCAGATTGACGTCTGAGATATTACTGGGCTTATGTGGTTCCAACGTTTACTATCCTATAACTATCCGTAGAACCTCTTAATCGTGTTCAAAATTTCAGGTATCTTGGAATTGAATGTGAAAATATATGAAAAATTTATAGAATTACCTTTTTGGCGGCGGAATCTTGGTTGTTGTTATCAGCATGATGTGGAGCGGCGGGCGCCATGACGGTGACGCCACTCTGCGAAAGAAGCTCGTCGGAGCCTCTCTGCAAAAGAAACAGAAAAATTGCATTATTTTTTTTAAATATTGACATACAACATATTTTATTATCGTCAGCCATAACACTCCTCTGCGGAACGTGGACCTGTTTTGTACAACTTTATCGATCGATTATACGGGCAAACGGGCACTTCCTTCAGTCGAATATTACAGATTTTAATTGACCATATGATGACGGCTCAATAGCGCATTAGTTAAGCCATTTATTTATGCTTATGCCCACCCCACATAAAGAACAAATTTGCTTATTTCATTATTTAAAGATTATATTTGCAAGGCACGAAACACATACATTTAGTTTGAGTTGCTCGTGGTGGTAAATTAGGCTGACAATAACGATAAAAACAGCTTAAAAAGCGTCATTGATGTGAACAGGATTGTAATACTATAAATGTGCCATTTGGAAAAAAGTAAGAAGAAAAATAATTAGTGCGTCTTTCCAACCGATTACAACGTGGATGTCATCGGGGCAAGTGCGAATAGGGATATTTTAAAGAAAATTGTGTTAAGCTATTTCAATATATTTTTCTATATTCGACTACATCATTAACCACTATCAGCTGTCGGACAGTAATCAAGCACTGGCTTAATAGATAAAAAACAAAATTGTAACATAGTTATCGTTTTAGCTAATATATCGGCTCTTAGATACACAATAGCTTTTACATTTTATAAATATCTAATCACTATGGTAAGTATCATGAAACAAAAGTAAAATCATATCGAAGGCACGCGCTAACCTGTCTCCGTTATAAGGATCAATCTCAATTTAGGCAAGGAAATGACAGGCCTCAGTAGTTAAACGCACCGGGTTGAAGTATAAATCACCAAGCGTAATAAGGCAAATGTACACACAAATAACTGACGACGGTATACGCCACTCTCGCTTTAAGGGGGTTTTGAGTTGCTACTGTAAATATCACAGTCGCCGCACCTGGCGATACGACAGACGCCTGGGCATCTGTCATGTCAGACTTAATAAGAACGCCCACGTCATTTGTTAAGCATTATGGAGAGAAAGCGAAATACGAGGCGAATAGAGGAACTGCGATTGTGTAGAGTTGCGGATACAAATTGGTTATTAATATTTTAATACGTTGCAATATATTAAATGTTGTTAAAGATATGTAAATGTACATTGTCATTTATAGTTTCGAATTCTAACATTTATGACATTAAATTAGCTTAAGAGCTTTACAATATAGCTTATCAACGAATATTGAAATGGTAATTGGTAGTCCAAATAGATATTCTGTTTTTACAATTTACATAATAGAATAAAAAGATTATGGTAACAGCGGGATTCCTATTTCGTGGCATAAAGCTTTTATTGTAGAAAAAAGACCGTTTTCTCGGGAATATAATCGCCACGAGGTCCAATTCCTTAGAGTAATTTCGTAGAGCGCGTGTAATAATTGCTCGAAATTAAATAACATTTTTCACAACAAAGAAACAACGCGGATGAAAATTTTGTACAGAAATGGCAGATTGTGTAAGAAAATAAGGCTGTTTTCGTTTCCATAACAATTTTTCAAGTTAATGAAGAGTGATGTTGGATCTCTCAACAAAAGAGAGACTTCGGAGGTATCGGCAGTTAAAACTGTGACAGTAAAAAACTAACTAAGCTATAAAATTACAAATAAATTAAAATAGACAAACTAATGTAACTTATTTTAATTATGTCATATGAACTGGCCATACGCGAATCCATATCTATTTTCTATTGCCTAGCTTCGTCGCCTATAACCGTCTCAGGGCTTATAAGCACTGCAGTAAATCTTCGTACGTTTTTCCCCCGCAATATCTATATTATTATAGAACCACGGGAAACCCGCACTAAAGAAAAAAAGTCGCAACCAAATTATCATAATTAATGATTTGATTTGAATAAACTTGTATGAAATCGACCGCAGTTCTGATTAAATCCGCGCGGAAACATGTCCACGCAGTTGCTGTCAGGTTTTTCACAACTATTATGTTTACCATCGTATGCGCCCAAGGAGTTTGGAAAATTTGATCGTTTATAAAATTAATTCGATTCGATTCGATCGCATATATCGACGGGAGTTGGGACTTAATAGAAAAATATGCGGATACACAGTGATGAAATATCTTATTGAAATATTTTTAAGGACCTAAGATTTTTTCCGACGCAGATTTGGTGTTTTACCACAAATCCGCATTGAAGTCCATGCTAGTACTGCTGTATATATTTGTGATTGATAACATCAAAACAATATAAATGCACACGTAAAAACAAGTGTTTGGGGGAACCATCGCCAATAATAGTACATTAATGATCTGTGATTTTAGAAAGTAGTTCTAATTTGTATAAAATATAAACTATTATATAGGAAATAGATAAGAATATCAAAAACAGACAGTGTAGATCTAATACAACCCTATTGTGTTTTTTTTACAGATGCAAGGTAGTAAGTAGCCCGAACGCGCACAAAGATATAATAATGTCTAATGAAGATGGTTTTATGCCTCGTAAAAAATATATAATTTATAAAAATACATTATTTTCAATCAAAAAATTATATTACGTTTGGAAATCCAAACAATGAAACTACAATAAACATAAATAGAATGAAAATACTGCTCATTACAAAAAGAAATATCTCTCTTGTAACCAAACATTGATAAATGAATATACGGCCCTATAAATCCTTCATACGACGTCAAAAGAAGTAATAATACGTACATGTAAGTTTGAATAAGACTGGTGCAAAATCAATTTCTTATATTGGCTCTCCACGATATGTATTTGGTTTTACTCTCGAAAGAAATTTCTAGTTATTTTCTCGATCAAAACACACTGAAACGTTCCTCCAATATGTCATTTGAATGAATGTGATACGAGGGCCTTTCGTATCAGAATATTATCAGGAATAAAATATACATAAAAGGTAAGGTTTACTTAGATCAGGCGAGTATACGTTGATCGATCCTTTCATGGTTTTCATTTTACCAGAAAATGTTATTAATTTATTAGATAATGAAATCTCGTCGAGTCACTAATGTGGCTACGTACATTGCAGAGCTGTAGTAGTTAAGGAATAAGCATTCGATCCCCGGTGGCACCAAAGAATTTGGTAGCTGTAGTTTTGAGTGCAAATTCACTACGTGCTTGACATTGTAAACATCGTCGTGGGAAAATTTGCACATTAGATGAATCAAAAATATTTTGAGGTCAGCACGTCAGACTCTTCTCTAGTAAAACTCACACTAATGAGAGCTGGGCACAGAGTCGTGAGGCGCGTGAAGAGTGTTACGTATACAATACAGATACTATATTTATGTGTGGCAACCCGATTTTCATTACCCCGATATATTATTTGACTATAAAAATAAAGCATATTGTTTGCGTTAATTCTTTCAGAAGCAAAATGATAATATCTTTGCTGGGAATCAACATGTGTAATCTATTAGTGATATCTATTAAAATGTACTGCACAACAATGGCTAGATGTGTGTAAAGGTCAGATTTTACTGTTTTCTGATTGCTTGTTTTTTGAATAATTTGTCTTGCTTACAAATTTTAAATGTAGTTTTGCTGATTTGATAACAGGAAAAAGTAAATCATAAAATAATTTATATGAACCTCAAGCGAAAACATAAAATTTATTTACACGTAAAACCCTTCAGAGGTTTAAGAACGTGTCGAATTAACAAAATCTATGGTCTCAATATTTCTCATCTGAAGAGGTATACATTTTGGAATCGGTATTCATAATAGCTTTAAATATTGTTTTGTTATATTCAGCGAATTTAACATAATTAAAGTGACCTAAATGTCTAAATTTTAAATAACTATAATAATAATAATAATAATAATCTTTATTGACATAAAAAAAAAATGTTACAATTTGAAGTCCCTGACTCCCGAGCTAGGTCAGAAAACCTGTGTTACGGGAGTCAGTGCGATCTCCCTAATATAAAGGACAGCTAAACTATTTTATGTAAATAAAGCAATTTAATTCTATTTGCGTGCATGCATATCTCCGCGCGCGCGCGCGCGCGCGCGCGCGCGTGTGTGTGTGTGTGTGTGTGTTTGTGTGTGTGTGTGTGTGTGTGTGTGTGTGTGTGTGTGTGTGTGTGTGTGTGTGTGTGTATGTATGTGTGTGTGTGTGTGTAAGTGGATATGTATGTGTGTGAGTGCGAGTGAGTGGTCGTGCATGTGCGTACGTTCGTGTGTGTGTGGTTGAAATTTAAGATTTAACAAACTATAATTGTCAGTCCATAAATAGTATTTTATCAACGCCCCGTACCTTCGTATCTTCGCCCCTGCTGAATTGTCAGTTTTAAAAATGCACATTAAACGAATTATTATCGTGTTATATTCCCAAGAGTTAAATATATTATTTAAAAGTAATAAAAATATAATCCTTTAAGTTGCAGTAATAGTAAAAAAAACCCATATCGATTTTTATAAAGCTTATAAACACTAGTGATAACCAATCATCAAAGTCTTATGAAATATTTATTGCGGCGCTAATTCTATTCAAGTTATTAATCGGTTCCTATTCCACTTCTGAACAACACTCCTAAAGTTTCGAAACTGCTCATTAAAAATTATATACATACGAGGGCTGCACTAAAAGTATCGGGAATGGAATATTTCCACTGCTGGTTCCTGTCATATTAATTTTTTTTAATTGAAAAGTCCTTGGTTTTAAAAATCGAATACCATTTATTTATTTAAAAAAAAATTCTCAGTCTTGTCACAAGGTTTTGTCAAACTTGTTTAGTCGTTGAGAAAATGGAATTGACTCGAGAAAATTCAAGAGCGATGATTTATTATGACTTTCGAAGTGGTTTAACACAAAAACAGTGTGTTGACCGGATGATTTTTGCATTTGGTGATGAAGCCCCATCCAAAACCACAATTTATCGCGGTTTGCACATCGGTTTGCTGAATTTCAACGTGGACGTGTCAAGCTCAGTGATGACCCCCATCAAGGTCGTCCAAAAACTGCAGTCACCCAAGAAAACGTTGATGCTGTGCGTAAGCTGATTAAGGAAGATCGACATGTGACATACCGCGAAATTCAGGCAACTTTAGACATTGGCATGAGTCAAATACAAATAATCTTGCATGAACAATTAGGTGTAAAAAAGTTGTTTTCCCGATGGATACCGCATTCGCTCTGTGAAGAGCAAAAAGCGGCTCGCGTTACTTGGTGCGTCAGAACTCTCGAAAGATTCCACGCAGGATCCTCAAATGCTGTATACATCGTATCAGGTGACGAATTCTGGATATACGCGTACGAACCCGAAACAAAAAACCAGTCAAGAGTTTGGGTGTTCGAAAATGAGTTAAAGCCAACAAAAATTGTTCATTCACGGAGTGTTGCAAAAAAAATGGTGCCACGTTTGTCTACAAAACCGGCCATGTTACGACTATTCCTCTTGAGGGACAAAGAACGGTTAATGAAGAATGGTATGCTAGCATTTGTTTGCCACAGGTCGTTTCTGAACTCCGTAAAGAGAACTACAACCGCCGCATCATCCTCCATTACGACAATGCGAGTTCTCACACCGCACACAGAACAAAAGAGTTTTTAGAGCAAGAAAACATAGAATTATTAGACCATCCGCCGTACAGCCCCGACCTAAGCCCTAATGATTTCTATAATTTCCCTAAAATAAAGAATAAATTGCGTGGACAGAGATTTTCATCACCTGAAGAAGCTGTGGACGAATGGTTGCTTCAATCATTGGTTCCATCGTATGGAAAAATGTGTCAAATTTTGCGGAGAATGCTTCGAAAAGCAATAAATACATTTTTAAATAGTAATGTTGTGTCACATCCTTGATTCCCGAAATTTTCAGTGCCGCTCTCGTATAATAGGAATATCTGACAAAAAAAAAAAACAAGAACATATAGTGACAACTAATATATTTTATAACTTGCGATTTGGAAGTTATTGGCCGGTAAATGCCGGTACGCTAGGGAGCTTTTCCGTTTTGCATATCTCGAGAAAAATGATGATATCGTTTTATACGAATTTCATTAAATTGTATTGTAAAATACCTACATAAATTTTGATCTAAATCGATTCTGTACTATGGTACAAAAAACTGTACTAATAATTCATTAAATAGGAAATCGGTCAATCAGGCCAGACCGAATCACTCTCTCACCCATTCTTTTTTCCTTTATTATTGTGTACATGTCTCGATATAGGATTTTATTAAAGGGATAAAAAAGTGCTTCTGTATTAATTAATTAAAAATTTAATTTTAATGAGTTTATTATTTTAGTCTTAACTTTTGTTTTAATAAATTATAGTAAATGCGTGAACTTATGATATAGTGATAAAAAATAAACTAAATTATTAAAATGCTTTAAAATTTACTGACAAGTTAATGGTTTATCAAAGTTTGTTTATATTGGAGAGTCTGTAAACAAACAGCGAATTTTGATCCACTTCATCATATTTTTATTCCCAAATTTTAAAGAATACACATTTAAAAAAACGAATACAAAATATTATATCATACGGCGGCCCATACATTGTCTGTGGTAAAATAAAATTGAGGGTAGTAGAAATACGAATGTTTACGATGGGGATGAAAAATCACTTCGGCATTTATGACGTTATTGTTCCTTAGAATGGCTATACCTAATATGGAAAAGAAAAAAGTGTACAGCGTGGAAAAGCAGCGCTGAATGAATCTTATAATTTTTATTGTTATTTCACGACCTCACAGTCCGATTGGACTGGAATCGTGTAAATTATGATTTAATTTAATAACCAGCGTTAAAAATGAAAGGAAGAGTTTTTATGCGAGATAATATACTTTTCATTAAGAATCATGTGTTGCTTTAAAGGTTTTATATACACAATTTACGAGCATAAGTGAGGCGGCGGGATTGAATCTAAGGCTGTTCCAACCAATTTGCGTAATGTATAAATCTAGAAAAAAGATTTACGTTTCATGTAACAACACTGTTATTAAATTTGTTTTTTATATTTTTGATACTGGTTTACAAATATCAAATCCGCATGTTTATGTGAGATTTTTGGGAAAGACTTTAAACGTTTCAATTAGATAAATTCCGATGGTATTAGGAATATGTTGATATATTCATTATTAATATATCATCATCTTCATATATGTATTTATTTTAAACTGAGACACAAAAATCTGTCAGTCACATCAGAAATAATATAACTATACCATCACGTCATCATCGTTTCCTGTAGGTGATATAAAGTTTCCGGACTGGTCTGGTACCTGGAAACAGCATTAAATATGACATGTCTTGTTTAAAGCAGTCTGCCAAGGGTAGTGATTTTAGTAAAGCCTACTTATTACGCAAGAGGCCATGTCCAGCGGTGGACTATTTACATGCCTAGGAAGAAAATATATCAGCAAAAGTAATACTATAAAATAAAAAAAAATCATCATGAAGTGGTGACAATCCAGAATAACTCCCTTATTTTATCACAAAGCTAAACGACCAAAGTAAATATAACATATTAAAAATATTATATTAAAAACATAAACCTTTAACAGAAAATTTCAGAGCAATTAAATAAATTGCCTTAATTCAAAGGCAAGGCACTTGAAACTAACGAAACAAATAATTGGCCACAATATTCTCGAAAAGCTGGTGAAAAATAAATGAATGCACTCGTAATTCCATGATTTGTTAAAGTAGTTATAAAACATTAAACAGATTGCGTACAGGATATATAAAATGATAGGATATAGCATACAAATTCGAATAGAATTTTAAGATGTGGTACAAGCCAAGCTGCAGCATATAATGGCTGTACGAACAACACCTCTGTCGTTACTTTAGTCTCCAGCAGCGTACTGATGGCCCTCTCATATTGCGCCACTAAGTCCTATCTTCAGCTTTACGTCCATCGAGGTGCTGTCGTGTCATCTAGCTGGAATGCATCCAACACTTTCTGTCTAAGCGTCTTCCTAAGCGTCACGGTCATTTGAGGGCACGGCTGTACACGATTATTTCAACGGTCATTGTAGTTTACAGGCACAAAAAAGCTTTAGTTCTCCGAAAGTTTTCACACCATATGTCATGAAATTTATAAATTTTCAATAAATTGAAAAAAAAATAGTAATTTTAGTGATATTATCGCATTTACATGTAGTGTTAACTCCTGACGCTTAAGGTACTTCAGAGCATCCGTTACGCCGTGACCATAGATTCTGTAAAGTGCAAGTTAAATTAAAAGTGATAAAAACCTTAAAAGCTTTTAGCTTTATTCAACATGTATTGCTTGCGTAACTATAACAAATCATTAATGTCAATAAATATTAAAGAAGAAAACTGAAATATAATTAAAATGTTTGGCGAACTAAATGAAACCATAATATGCCCGATGAAGATTTATATGAATAAGTCCTAAGCCCCCTTACGATCATAAATTTATAGTTTGTCAGCATAACTTATTTCGAACTGACCCCAGATGTCTCCCGTAAACAAAATGAATAGATACATATACTCGTATATGTATGTTTTAGGAGTAGGTATACTACATTTTTATTATATTTTATTTCGATTTGTTGTTGGATAGGGATTAAAAGCATTACCTTTAATGGATAAATATTATTTTTATTAGAGCAAATATTTAGAAAATGATCTCTAGAAAATTATGAAGATAATAATATTTAGTTATGTTCATAATCTAAATACATTATCAGATAAAAAAGGATGTTTACAGAACCTAGTTGCTTTGACGACATCAGCTTCTATGATATAATGCGTGCCGAACATTCTTGTTTGATGCTTAATATTATCCCGACGAGCGCCTCTCAGTAAGATGTCGAAATTAACGATCTTGATAATATTTGTTGGCCCTGCGCTGCCAGCTCTGCTCGTAATTAATTGCACCAATTTGTTCTGCGCTTATAACGGACATTTGTCAAACACCCACCCTACAGCGGATGATTTCTGCACTAAGTTCATAATCAATTTTCTCAAGTATCGATTAACGTTTAAACGCTTTACCGTTTGTTTAATACACTGCGCCCTATGAAAGCATTTATCATCTTCGTAGAACAATTTATTTGTACATTTTTTCTTTAAAGCATATTTTATCTAAATATTATACAATTGCCATGTAATGGTGGCATAAAAAAAATCATTACACCCATCACACCGTCGGTGTCGTAGGTAAGAGAAAAATTGAAATACTAATTAATAACAAAAAACTGCAGTTGCCAACCCGCATGCCAAGGCAATCTGTTGGGGCCTATGTTCACCGGTGGACTTTCAATGTGGTGTTATGAATGATAGCACTAAATAGGGAATTAAAATAAAATCGCCATTGGATCAAGTTGATTAGACACAAACACAAAGTAAAAGTTAACAATTCTCTTCACAAGTACGAGGCAAACCTCTTAGCCCCTGAACAATATAAGGAGACATTACTCGCTGTCACAAGTCTACTTTATAGGGAAAGTAGGAGCAGCGAGTTTGTGTGAACAAAGTTGTGGAGGCTGGTTACTTTAGTAATGAATAGAGACGTCAGACGTTAACCGCTCCTAGAGCGCAACTTGCATACCATTTTAACTTTAGTTCGACGATAACTAAACTATGTTGACCTAGCAGTGGGCTCGATACAACAAACTCCCCACTTCCAACTTACAACATATATAATATATTTAATGAGCAGCAATTAAACATCTGTACACCGCCGGGACTGCTGCTAGGTATGATTGTAAAAGTTGTGAGATAACCGCACTGTTACAGCTCTTGGAGTATATTTGCAGTTTACGATATTGTTAGAGTAAAACTAATCTGCTTTGAAGAAAAGTTAGGCGATAAAAATAATTCTACGAGGAAAGAAAATATGGCATTTAGCTTATAAAAAATAGCGTTTAGAGGCGACAGTCGTTTGCATGTGAGACGATTTAAATTAATATTACTCGGCGAGCAGACGTGCTGTTAGTGGTTTATAGTCTTCATTGCTCTAAAAGGAAATGAGTGGAAATAAAATAGTATTATATGAACAACACCTACGGTTACGCGTTTTGTTTTTTCCCAATAAAATTAATCGTAGGTATACTTTGTTCCTGTTAGATTGAGTTGCTTCTCGGGATCCAATAAAGCCTAACGTCACTGTAAGAAACGTGATAATGATTGCTATTTATCGTGCACGTCCAGTGAGCTATGCGTGAGAATTATTGCACATCTGCCGTTAAGGCGTATCGCCCAGTTTCATGTAATGGTTAGCTTATAATTACCTGTAAGTACCCGTGTATGTACTTAATGGTAGTATATTGCATTTAAAAATATGAATATTTGAAAAAAATATTTTCAAGACATTATTTTAAGGAGGTAAGCTTTAGCGTATAGCTTATGGTATATATGGTCTGACCGGCTGAGTGAATGACTTTTGAGTGAAAGGTATCTCCGCGTCGTTGTTGTAGGCTGCTCTGCCGAGGCCATAACCACTAACGCCGGATCTCCTCAGGGGTCTGTTCTCTCCGCAAGTGTCTTTCTGCTGCACACCAATAACTTACAATGCTCTAATGGAATATATGGGTACGTAGATGACAACACAGTTTTGGGATGAGTCCAGCCAGGATCAAGCCCAATCAGAAAAGTGGTTAAGCATGTAAATCATTTACTGTAGGCATCTCAGAATAAGGTATTGCCGATCCCGTAAAGTTGAACGGCTTCAATGTCCATTGGCTCCTAATTTCCGAATTGAAATATACCGTTTAAATTAAATTTAAATTTAAATTTGAACGATCATTAAGTCCAGAACTAAAGCAGCTGCAAAGAAGCTAATTGTCCTTGTAAAGGTGTGGCGGTAATTGCCTGGACAGCTGCTAAAGGGCAAGTCCGATCGTGCTTAGAATATTGCTGCCATATACTAGTGCAGCAAATTGCTACCTAGTATGTTTGGACTCAGTAGAAAGGTGTGCTAATAGGCTTATTGGTGACTTCAATCTGGTTAAAACTAATCTTGCTAGTCTCGAGTACAGGCGTAAAGTAGCCAGTCTTTTGATGCTACACAGAATAATGATCAATTGATTAATTTAATTCTCACCTCTCCTTTCCACCATCGAACAATCAGATGCTTGGCAAGTCTTTCATCCTTTGTTGTTGACCTACTACGCATTCGAACCAAACAGTTTGCTTCATCGTTTGTATTACGAAGAGCAAAGTGGGATATTTGTCCACATCTGTCTATCCATCCTATCACAATGTGGGTGTCAAGGTAAGAATAGGCTTTAAGCTGATTTAGCCGTCTTCGGCTGACGATATGTGGGATATGCGGGATAGTAGTATAGCACTGACTTATGTGAGCAAAATTATTAACGGATTTACGCCATCGGTCAGATGTATAAGACTCATTCGCTAGTTACCAGGATGCAACGCGTTAAAGTGAGGTGAGGCACTTGGAGAAATAGTTGTATACTTCTCTTTATATCCCAATATTACACATATTTTCTTGGTGGTAGTAGGTACTTTTTGTGCTTAAGACTCTATTTGGGTTAGTGACACTCTCTTACCTATTTAAGTCTTGGGTTCCAAAGAAAAAAAATTCGCATAGGATTCAGTCCGAATCGACTCAACGAATTATAAAGTTGTTCAAAATTATTCTAAAACTATGAGCTATTCGTTTTTATACAATTATAAAATATAATCAAAACGAAGGAGTGAACCGGATACATTATTTTTGTTAATACAATTTTTATAGCTGTGCTTGCATTAACGTATTTACAGACAACAAAAGCCTCGGTTTTAAGTTTGTTACGAGTTTTGTGTTGGAACGGTTCAGTGTATTCTGCGTCGAGATGGCTCCGGCCAGTTCCTAATGAGAAACTATTAAACTCAAACGGAACATTTGTCTCGTTAATGCTAATATTCGATTCTCCGAGCGAGGTTACTTGCTTTTAGTTGTATTAGTTGTGACCGCGCGATAGAACTCAATGTAAACTTTCTTATTAACCTTTGTAACCTATAAAGAAATAGGATAATAGATAGATCAATGCTTCTTTATTTTTAATGCCAAACATTGAGAGATATTTAATAAAAAGTTACTTTTGGAGTTACTTTATCAATTCCAAGTTTAAATCGAATAGATCCAGACGATATCCATCTCGTGATTATTGTACTTCTGCATTAGCTTACAATTGTTTACATATGACTTGTAGGCTGTCAATAATGGACCATAATTTTTTTATAAACGAACTTTCTAAACTTCTTATGCGTAGTCGTTGGTAAACATATTAGATGCGAAAAATCTGACAAAACAGCGTGGCCGCCGACAAGCGTCTGCACGGATTTTTGTCAGTAGTACGCATGGTTTCGTACAAATCTGCACGATGCAAAAAACGCTCTGCAAGAAATCTGTAGCAATCCACAGAACTTAAGTCTGGCGTGGATTTTATTCCGCAGTGCGTACGCTTCTATTTGGTTCTATAGTTCACAATTTATGCATATAAAAATTAAAAACAGACATCAAAATCTCAATGGAATAGAATCATGTGCTTGTGCACAATATATATTAAATTCTGGAGTCTGTGTTAGGACATAGTGCATCGAAGATTTAAAGAAACGACTTCTGAACCTATAAAGTGGAAATAATTTTATCCTTTAAATTCCGTTTTTAATTTTTATTAAAAGTAAATTTTTCTTACTCTTTTATGTACGTAGTTAAGGAAAGTTCAAGGTAACAAATTTTTTTTAAAAGGTTGTCTAAATAATTAAATTAAAATCGTCATCCACTAAATGATTATCACCTTAGGGATGAAATTTTTCTTTAAATATATACGAAACCAAATCGCTTCAGCAGTTTCCAAGTAAAATTGGAAACTTAAATAAAAAACAGAACATTTTTATTTTTTGAACTCGGTTATAATATAAAAAAATGTACGTTTGCTGTCTCTATCAAACAAAAGAAGTATACAATCAAAATCACTTAACTGTGAGAAGAAGACAAATAGATTCTTTATGGCAATGTATGAAGGTAACAATTCACCTCTCAATGGGCCGTGCATAGTCTAAAGCGATCGTAATTTTGTCTGGCAATATTCTGCCTTTTCATATTTTTCTTTTACCTTCCAAATATCATACCGAGGCCGATACACGGCCGCGATTTCGTTTGTTATTTCAAGCCTTCTCATTCTTGTGCGATTTAGTATATCGACGCGTGAAATGACAGTTTTACAATTATATATAAAATCTATAAAATATATGTATAAAATCGCGCGACGTTTTTCCAATCACGGTTTTCGCGCTATGTCTAAATAATTCATTCGATTCATTATGTACCATCCCCGTAAAAGAATATTGTTTTAATATAATGTTTATTGATCTAGTGATGTGTCCAGTCGGCTCGGCTATTTTTTGGATATTACAATAAATTCATGTCTCATCTTATTGCAAAAAAATTATCGAGACAGAACTTAAGGTTGTTTTAAATATTGGCAAGCATCGAATAATTTATATTGAATAAAAAATTATAGCAGTAATGTGTTTTCTTTCTTATGATGGCCTATAGACATATCCAGACAGATTTACTGAATTTGTGGGTTATAGTCAGTTTTTTAGTTAGTTTGTTGACAACGTGTTTCTTTTAAACACTAAAAATTCAATTACACTATTAAGATTTCACGAGACTTTAAACTATTTACCTAAGTTCATAGTTTTCCTTTCCTCCTAGGAGTTTGTATGGTCTACAGTGATGCTCTCTTTGATGTATTTCAGTTAAAAGTGTAAGAGAGCCAAGTTTTGTTTCCGCCAATACGCTAATAATGCTTTACGTAAAGAAAATGTAAAACAAAAATAAAGTCAAGTCTATATACTTCGCGCAGCTGGGCAAAGGCCTCCTCTAAAATGTCTGCACCAAATGAAATAAATTTGTATATGCACTGCATAGTTTACAGTGCCTCTTTCCCAGAGGTTGCGCTAACTGCATATTATGGATACATCGAATGTGTGTTGAGGTATGGTTTGTTAGTATGGGGAAACTCGACTGACATAAACAAAGCATTTATCAGTCAAAAGAAATGTATACGAGCTCTAAGTAAAGTTGGGCCCCAGGAATCATGTAGACTTTTATTTAAAAATAATAATTTGCTAACGCTGACTGGATTGTATATATTAGAGGTGTGTGTATTTGTCAAAAATAATTAGTGTTTATTTCATAGCGCTCGAGACAATTATATTATGGGTAAAAGGGACCCAGCTAGATTGTTAATGCCTGCCTGCAGGACAGCTTTGTTTCAAAAAAATTGTTACATAATGTGTATAAAAGTTTTTAAAGTTGTACCTAAATAGATTAGAGAGTTACCAACAATGAGAATGAAAATTCACCTAAAAAAATGGCTCATCCAGCACTCTTTTATACAATTAAAGACTTCTTTGGACATAAGTAGACGATGCTCTTAAGATTTTGATATAATGTATGAAATAATGTTTAAATTATGGTATTTTTTTAAATTGTTATTTTCTATTTAATTTAATTTTGACATGATGACTCACTGATAATAATTATATTTTATTGTATACTGAAAATTGATTGATTGCCTTTGTGTATGATATTAATTAGCATACCACAAACGGTGAATTGTGTTCGGCTAAATTGTACTTATTCACCATCTCCTGTTACCACGTTTCTTTTCACCTCGCAAATAAAAATATTTATTTATTTATATAATTTCTGACAGGATTATAGGGCAATTAGACCGCTGCGTTTGATGCGTTGTGGCGTGCTGAAGGACCTGTTCAGTCAAATCTGGTATGTTTACCAATAGAAATTAACTTTGCCATTAGGGATGTACACTGTACAGGCACAAAATTACGATTAACGCGGACAACGTAACGTTTTTTGAGATATGATTGAATTTTTAACGCTGAATTGTGCCGGCGACCACAGAGCTTCAGAAATTTTGTTGATTTTGTTTGAAACACTGAATGTGGGCTATATCTTTATAATAACGTAATATTAATGGTTAGGAAATGTAATATTTCGTTTTTAAGATGGTGGTCTTTAAATCTGATTTGGCAAAGTTACTAATGATGCCACGATGTGACGATTACTTTGCCATGATTTGCTACAACCAAAGATTATAGACACTTTCAACCTATATTTTAACCCGTTTAGGGCGATGCAAAGAAACGGTTCTGTACTTAACATTCTATGTATGTATGTTTGTATAAATGTTTCACAGTAGCAGCTTAATAAACCAATTTTACCAAATGAGAGTTAACAATCGATTCATCTTAATCAGGTGTGCACGAAACGAAAAGTGAAACCTATATTGTTTTACTCGTTGTCGGTTATTAATAATATTATTACTATTCAGTATTTCTCATATAGTCAACTTAGTGTGATGCACCTAGACAGTGTCATTTTTAATGATTATAAATGTTTTGCTATCGTGGGAAAACAATATTTAGGTTGGTTGCAATTATTTTTATATCTGATCATAATAAAATGATCATGATGACTAATAAAAAAACAAATACTAGTTAAAAATTATTGATTTCTGAGAGTACCTTTTTTATTAGAAATTTTGTCCTAGATATTTAAGTCCTTCCAAAAATAGCAAAGTTGCCAGGTTGTAAGGTCCTTGAAATGTTTAATTTCTTCGACATGAAGATTTCCTCACAACGTAATCCATACATACCTCTAATTAATTAAATATATCTATAAATATAATAGATATTTTTATCTAGAAGGCACATTATATCATATAAGATTTTTATTTGGTATAATATCGAATATTACATTCAGAATTAAATATTTTCAATAGAAGAAACTGAACAGCGCTAAGAATGCATGTTTTAGAGCTTTTCATATTTTATCTCAAAATAAAGCGTATGTGTATGAAAGTGTATTTATATGATTATTTTATTTTATTTATTACATATTATATTAATCATATCAATAAAGGGTATGAGGATAATGTAACAACTTTTACAAATGTAAAGCTTAACTATGTCGTACCTAACCAACTATAAGAATAAGCACTATCTAAATTATCATTGTAGTTGAAACTTCTTTGTGATTTATTTGATGTAAAATTAACGAGGACATAAGCAGGTTAGAAAAATACCCTTTACAATTGAACAATTTAACTAGAAATATAGGAAGTAAAAATACCCAGAGGATGCTGCTTCAAAGGCAATGCTGTGTTTACATTTGTCTCTGTAGGACTCCGTCGCACCGGCTAGCCTCAGATATTTAACCGCCGTCGGCGCTCCGGAAAGATAAATAAAAACGACCGAGATTTAAATACTTCTTCCTTCTTCCCACTACTTCCCCGAGAGTTGTTTCTAGATTTAAAGGATGCGAAAACATATCGTTCGTTCAAATAGAAATATGCTTACATCGATATGAAAATTTTGCTCTAGTTGTTTGCTGCTTTGGGAAATATTTTTTTAAATATATTTAACAAATGTAATATTAAAATCATTACGTTATCATTAAATTTATTTCAACTTATAATTACTTCTACAAGGCATTCAATTTTAGGCCATATTCTGCAATAGCCAGTTATTATCAGGTGGACTGTTGGTTTGTTTGTCACTTCAGTTTTATATTAAAAGATACTACGCATGTGTTAGCTTAAACTTTTTCTTTGGAACTTGGCAGATGCATTAGCATACATATTATAGTTAAGATATTCTTCTGGCTAATCTGCTTTGCCATTAATGGGGTATTTAATGGTACTATAACACATTGTTATTATTAAAAAAAAATGGCCGCACTAAGAATCTTTTCTTAGATAAATAAGACAACCAAAACAACAGGAAAGGAAACGTTAGCAATGGGCATTGCGAGAATTGCCGTATTTTTTAATCGCCTCTAACCATTTCCACTTAAGCTTAAACTAAGTGGGAGTGGTTAGCTGTAAGGTAGAACAGCTAAAGTCGGCTGGTGGATCGAAACATATGATGTTTGAGCTATACAATCTGTATCTTAGAAATGAAAATCTAAAAGGAACAAAACATACAAATCTGCACGATGGATATACAAAACCGAAATTAGACGTAGAGCTTAACATAATGTAGAGCGTTCGATAAGTTCTTTTAAAATGTGTTAAAGAGAACACGAGCTACCAACTACTGCAGACTACAACTGCAAAATATAAAAAAGAGCCACAGCTTATCACCCCTGAGGATTAAGGTGAAATGATCTGCATATTATTGTATACCTATTATACTGAACATAACAGTGGGTGCAGTGCTGATGGCGACTGGTGCGAGATGACTGACTGATACTTCTGTAACAACGGATTGTTAAGAAAAGGAATCTCACCACGTTTTAGTCAATAGCTCAACCGCTAAGGACAGTTCCATATATTAACAGTAGTAGTATAGTAGCTATTGCGATGAACGCGCGGAGTCCGAGTGCCTGGCTTCTCCGCCAGGATTCCTGTATTCAAATATCAGCTGGAGCCAGATTCGTGCAAAATATAGAATGTTTTTGAATGCCTTCGTTGAGTTGTGATTATCATCGGGTCACGTGCTCTGCGTCCTAAAATATACCAAAAGCGTTTCCACTGTTTGTATACTGGTGACTTTTTATTGTAACTAGTGGAGGTGCTGACTTCTATAAAAATAATCAGACTCTTAACTGTGATCGAAATCGTGCAGCAGAACGTGACCATATACCTATTTATTGTGAGACCACCTCGTGTACAATAAACAACCATACAACTACAAAATATAGCCATCAATACATACTTCTTCATCAATACAACTTAAAAACAAGATTGTACAACCAATACGTGTAGCCAGTGATGACTTATGGATCTGAGACGTGGTCCTACACTGCTGGCCGTATGAGGAAGCTTAAAGTCGCTTAGCGAGCTATGGAGAGGGCTCTGCACGGGGTTTCTCTGCGTGCTAAACATAGAATTGAGGAAATCCGCAGTAGGACCAAAGTAACAGACATAGCCCAATGGATTAGTAAGCTGAAGTGGCAATGAGCGGGCCATATAGATCAAAGAACCGAAAAACGGTGGGGAAGCAAAGTTCTCGAGTGGCAGCTTCGTACTGGTAGGCGAGCCCCGGCCCCCCACTAGATGGAGTGACGACTTGTTAAGACATGCAGCAAGTCGATTGATGCGACTTGTTCAGGACTATGCTTTGTGGCATTCTTTGTTGGAGGCCTATGTTCACAGTGGACTTGTGAAGGACTGTAATGAATGGAAAAAAATACCTAATTATTATTATAGGAATTCATATAATCAGCCGATCTTATATGCGAAAGTATATTTCCTTCAGAATTAGAAGCAACAGTAAGATCTCACTGAGAGCAATGAGATAAGGCTATTGATTATATCCCCAGGCGGCGGTCTATGTAGTATGATACGAGTTTTCTACAAACAGTATCGTCGATTTGAAACCGCAAATGAATGTTTCTATAGATAAGATGTCGGTAGCAAAACATTTCAGAGATCTAATAACACTTTGTATTATTGTTATAACGTTAAAATAAACCAGTTAAGAAAAAAAATACTTTAATTTAATAGCTGAAATAGTTTTAGCTACATAATTAAGTCACCATACATCAAGGTAAAAAAATATCAAGTCAATTTTATTTATAAGAGAGGGGACAAACGAGCATACGGCTCACCTGATGGTGACTACCGCCGCCCATGAACAACTGCAACACCAAGGGAATCGCAGGTGCGCTGCCGGCCCTTTAAAAAGGAGCAAACTCTCAAGCTAAAATAATTTAACTTTAACTTTAAAAAGTAGAAAACAACATCAAAAATAAAGGAATTAATTAAATTCCATAAGTAATAGCGTCAGCCCTTCGATACAGTATAGAGTGCCATGAATTTGAATCGCGGTCTGATGTGATGATGAATTTGAAGTCGGTAAAACTTTTTAAAATTTTTATAATTTCATGTTTTTGAGTGGAATGCTTTGTTAAATAATAAATAATTTTTTTTTAAAGTCACGTCTAATTCTTGAGAAGACTAAAAGCCATAGTTCTGTATTACAGACAACACAGATCCCTAAAGGGTTGCATTAACGGAGTGCTTTAAACAGGTGGCGCTTGGGATGGGACAGTACGAAAAAATCTAAACAATACCACAAGTTTAAGATAATAAGAAAAATGCTAATAAGATATATATATATATATATATATATATATATATATATATATCTTTTTAATAAATCATTATTATATATTATATATATAATGAAGAATCGTTAATATCGGTT
The DNA here is from genome assembly GCA_033319125.1 of Parnassius glacialis. Lineage (NCBI taxonomy): Eukaryota > Metazoa > Arthropoda > Insecta > Lepidoptera > Papilionidae > Parnassius > Parnassius glacialis. Next base: position 33,758,160 of record JAVANC010000021.1, read on the forward strand.
CATTTCAGAGAAATCAGTGAACATTTAAAAACACGTTGAATAGAGAACCTAAAAATTGATAAATAAAGAAATATATTTTAGAAAATTTTCAGACTTAATTTTTCTTAAAGATATTTTCAGTTTGAATTTAGTTTTCTAAATATTTTTAAATGTAGTTGTTATCTACCTACACAAGCTATGATTTTTATTTGAATTGAATGAAGTAAAATATATTTTCACCCAAATTAAATTAAAGAGGAGAAAGTAAAACGAGGGCTAATCTGATTAATTTGGGGTTTAACTTTTGTAAAGGCTTTGCTCTGTCAAGCATTCGACCGGATTAAGGAAAGTGTGGTAGTGTTCCAGCGTACTTGGTTTCGAAACAGCTGAAGTCAAAACATCACCCCTGATGCGATAATGTAGTTAGCTTTAGTGGACGAATTGATAGAAAGGGTTTACGGTTAGAACAACAATCGCGGTACAAGTTAATAATGCTTCAATATTTTTTTAGTACAAAATTTAAGTATTTGGATTTTACCTACATGACACTGCCTGTTTGTTTAAGCTCGCATGTAAATTATTAATTATGATTATCGAAAAACTGCCTATTATTTTTTACGCACTTATGAAATTTGAATCGTAGTTAATAAATGCGTCTGCTCTGTAGACATTTTGGGAAACGGAAACGTTGAATTATTTTAAACAAATAAATAAAAAATATATATAAAAAATATAAAAGAAATTTATCCAAATTTTCAGAAAAAAATATGGAAATTAATAGTGCCACGGTCTGACGAGTACCTTTAATAACGGAGATTTACAGCCAAAGCTCCCTATATTGCTGAAACTGTTCGATGTGCCGTATTTGGACAAGCGTTGCCGTAAAGAAGTAGTAGATTAGCCGAGTCTCGATTGTTTGATGCGAACTTGTCCATCATCGTTCACTTAACTCTTAGTAGTATTATATACCACTAGCATATACTAGTTGTATATAATGCTACTAACATGTCTTATGTTGTGCTATATTTCAAGAAATTGCAATGACGTGCAATTACTCCACACACAAACCTACATGAGAACCTAACCGGCAAGCGGTGCATCCAACTGATTAACGAGTGACATTCAGACGATTGACAAATTGCATGTAATACACCCGAAACATTTAATTTCGATTTACTCAGACCGTATGTTGAATATGGGCAAATATCCGCTGTAATGATTGTTAGCAGTCACATTTTTGGAAAGGTCAGTCATGCGGACTTGAAAAAAATATTACACACTATCTGTGAGGTATCGCTTACAACATTATTACAATTTGGTTATTTTTTTTTGATGAAAGAGAATTAAAAGAATTATTTCTAATATATATTTTGTTAAACAAATTCTGTTACAAGTAAACCATACAAATATGATTGTATCTCTCAAAAACAAATGTATTTATCTCTTTAGAATAAAGAGACGAAATTAACGCCAATATTTGGGCATCTAATAGTGTTTATTGATTGGCGGTTAAGTTGAACTTCAGTTCAGATTTCAAAAGTAGCTAATGTTCTTGAATCGTAGCGGGCAGGTAACGGGCCCGGACCAATATTTTGCCACTTCAGTACGTTACTCGGCCGGGAAAGTGGCCGTGGACGCGCCGCGGGGAGACAAAGTAAATATGTCCCCGTTTCCCGGGTCCTCCCCACATTTTATCGGGGAGCGATCGGCGCTTGGGTCGGGAAATGAATTTAAAACGTGTTTGCGGGTAATCTGTTATCGGTCCCTTGTCTCTTGCTTGAATATAGATGTTCGGACAAACCTTATATCATGGTCGTGATTTCGTGAATGAGCGAAAAGTCTTTCATCATTCTTCATAATAAATTATGTTACCAAAATCCTGAAGTTCCTGAATTGTTTGTTATTCCATACAGTATATATATATATATATATATATATATTTATACAGATAAATTAAATTGAAGTATCTGTTTGTAATGACAAAATAACAGCTTTTTACTCAATGGATATGAAAGTATATACAGTACATATAACAAAAAAACAATTTAAATTTTTTGTCTATCTGTCTGTCTGTCTGTTTGTTCCGACTAATCTCCGAAACGGCTGGACCGATTTTGCCGGGACTTTCACTGGCAGGTATAGATGTCATAAGGAGTAATTTAGGCTACTTTTATTTTAGAAAAATAATTAGGGTTCCTCGCAAGAAAAATTAAAACCCTAAATTACACGCAGGCGAAGTCGCAGGGAATAGCTAGTGTTTTTATAAAACTGAAGTGACAAAATAAATTACAGTCCACTTGATGGCACGACTGCAATCAACATCGGACAAAGAAAGCTCCAGGTGCGTATTGTCAAATCTGAGGACTAAGATGGAATACCTCTGCCGGTAACTATACTAGCTCTCCATTCCTTTCAAACCGGAACACATCCGTGTAAGCGCAGCAATTTGGCTGCAGAAAAACGCAAGAGGATACCTTCCTAAGTAAAAAGTAGTCTTACCATATAGTAAAAACCTCCTCGTAAAGCTCACGAATACTGAAATTGTGTTTAAATTAAAAAAAAAGAATCAAAGGTTTAAATCAGTAAATAACGTGTAAAATATAAGGAAATCTGTATTAACTAAAGATATTTATGTTTAAAAAATGATAATTAGGTAGGTCAAACAACTAGATCGCCGTCGTCACCGATGAAAATGTTAATTGAAAATTAAAATCATTGATTCACCATGTGCTCGGCGGTGAAAGAAAACACTGCGAAGAAACTTGCACGTTTGAGAAATTAAATATATAGACGTATATAGTCAATAACTTCACTTTCTTATGTAATTATTACATCTATATTATGGTGTGCACATACATACTCTTAGTAATGTGAATGTATAGGTACTTATTTATTCTAATTCAGTTATTATTAGGTAAGAAACAAAAAACATTATAAATTTTAAGATTCACCTATCTTCTGCATCTATTTACCAAATTATAAAAATAGCTTAATTTGCATAATATGCTACGTTTTTTTTATAGAATAATGGTAACGAGCATATAATCCACCTGATAGTAAGCGGATGCTTTGGTCAATAGACTTCTAATATCTGTTGGTCTCTACTAGTCACCTCTAAGAACTAAGATGGAATATGTTGTTTCCCGTCAAAAGGCTCCGAAGAGCCTTAGGTTCTCTACACTCACCATACCATAATACAGCGGCATCAAGCTACTATTTCACGCTGGCATTCAGTGAGAGCGTGGTGTTTCCCGGATCGAGTCGACCCATTCGTGCTACAAACATACTGCAGTATGGCTCTACCACGTATATAACGTAGCTCTTTGGCTAGAGCCAATACGTGGTAGGCCACATATATAACCACGTACATATGATTTCACGTTTGTCTGGGACTTATAAGTCCCATATTTATGTAGGACTTATAACAAAAATAATGCGCAAACTTATTAGCTTTTTAAGTATGCTTTTACTGCTTTTTAAAAGGTTGACAACGCACCTTCAATTCACCTAATGGTTAATTTTGTTCATGGGCGACGATAGCTACTCACCATCAAGTAAGCCACATGCTCATTTATCTCCTCTTCTATTAAAAAAAAAACTTGCCTAAGTAAGTGATTGTGTAAGCGATGGGATAGATTCCTTCACAATTTGCTGCTCTTTTGAGTTTCCCTAACCCTGGTGATCATTGGGTGACGGTATGTAAAGTGTGCTTATAGAAGTTTTATAATTGTATCATCGTTGTGAATGATCGGAGAAGGTGTAATTAGTTTATAACAAAAAAAATTATCTCAGATGACAGGTACCGGAGTATAATACAAATAATACTGGGTTAATTATTTTGTCACAAGAGCCGTCGTAAGCCACTGTAACGTCGTCCCAGTCGAGCTCAGAGGGTCATAAAAGCTACATAATACGCGACGACGTAAAACTCTTATTATTTTAGTATCTGCGAAACAGCCGCGGAAAACATCTCGTAAAAATAAAATCTTCCCTATTGTACGTAGTAGCAAGCCTCTCTCTGAGGTACTGTTCAGGCAATGTACAAGCTCTAAATCCAGGTGGATTCTGTGTGGACACTGGTTAGTATCGAACGCGGCGGAGCTAGGCGGATTTCTATGGAAAATGCAGACTTTATGGCAGCCGAGGGATAAGTTTCCATTTTAAATTGAAGAGAAACACTGAAATGTTTCCTTCTCTCCCGCTGGGGTTGTGCGCAGAAGAATGAATAAAATTTACGTCAGGTAACGCAGATATATATTTATACAAACCGAGAAACTACTTTTTACATAATATATAAAATATATTATTGATAAAACCGTTACGGCAGACGTTACGCGATTCCTCAGATTATGACTATGAATTCGTATTACTTTATTACTGCTACTTAATTGAACGTTTATTAAACAACTTACATTTATTATACCAAACAAACAATCATTAAAATGATAAATAAATAAGGTCATTGAAAAGACAGGTGAAAACTCAAAAAATATTCAGGAATTTTTTGACGAAAACGCGACTTAGTTCCGGAAGCACCAATTTACATAGTCGATGTAAGCGCGATGGTGCGTGGCGACTTCAAATGGGAATTATAATACCAAATTGAATACAAAACTTTCCTTTCAGTGCCGAGTAATGGAGGAGTCTATGCACCGGAACAATCGAAAAGACAAATAGAATGAGAGAAGAGACGAGACACTGGCTCTGTTGAAATAATAAGTGCCTAACGCCTTTTTTGGACTTTCTTCGAGCGCTTTTTTTGTAACGATAAATTTTTACGCTTTGATCTTTCCAATTCAAATAGGCTTTTTTCTCGTTGAATCACAAGTTATAGGAATATTTCTAAAGCTTTAAGTGAGGCGACGGAGCGGATTTTCCTTCCCACCGGCGATATCATTCTAAATGAAATGCAAATGAAATGGTGTCCGTTCGAACAATATTTATTCGATCTAAACTTCTGGGTTAATTTCTGGAATTAAAAAGCTAGAGAAGTATTTACAAATCTACTTTGATAATTTATGGATTCTTTGTGGCAGTTATTAAAGATTGTCTTTTATCGTCTAGCTTACTCTTGATTGCCTTATTTTTAAATAATCGACGCTTACCAAAATTAAGTTCTTTTATAAACAATAAATGTAACTAAAGTAACGAACATTATACAAAATAAATTCTTTAAAGTCGAGATGCGCTTGCGATAGTTTTTTGAGGCATCTAAATTTTATAACTCGCAAATCAAATAAGCATCTTGTTAGAATCACTATTTCTAGGCAAATTTACTATTTTTACAAATATGAGACGGAGAGTGAGCACTATTTATAGTAAGTACGTCGTTCCTCCGCGTGGAATTTCAAATCCGACGAAACAAGCTGCGACAAAAACATTTGCCTATGCCGTTAGTGAATTGTTCTCCCGCTCGTGACTGGGTAATTTCCATACATTTCAAGTTCCATCGCCTGCGGGACGCTCGTTCTTTTGTTGATAAATGTTTGACGGGAACTCTTGGGACGCCATTAAAAGTTTTTTCGTGAATAATTCCAGTTTACATACGCAAATGTTTACTTGTGACTTTTCCCGCGCTCACCTATTCGCTGATTTCTTCTCCTAGAAACACTTGTACAAAGAGCGACGAATTTTATCTGAATGGAGTCACTGAATAAGTAATTGGAAAACTTTGGCACTTTTCTTGTTATCGATCTAGTTTGGGCGCGAGCAAAAGTAATGTCAGTCACGCATCTTTAAATGTAAACAATATGTACGTACACTTTGCTGGAAGTTTTCCTCTGTTCATGAAGCTTTATTTAGAGAATTCGCCGAGGTTTGTTACCAGCTAAAACTTAGTCTTGTTAAAACTTTTTTTAATATTTTAATAAGACAGTTTAATTTTTACTTATTTAATATTTAAAATACATTTAGGAAACAGCCTGCAACTAAACTAATTGGCTAGTCATTTATTGACGTAAACAAAACTTAAGTCAACCTAAACTATTAACACTTATGTACTTTGTAATCCTGGTAAATATTCTACAATTTTTATTAAAAAGTGAAGGGTTATATTATTTTTAACTCTCATTACAGTCTATTCAAAATCCACTGCTGATCATAGGCCTTGAGTTTTTATCAGAAAGATGCTACTGCACTTCCACTGTCTCATTTTCTACTGTCGCCTCTTACGACACCGATGAGTTGATATTCATTCTTTCATTCATTACAGCCTATCGAAGTCCACAACTGAACATAGGCCTCTCCATAGACTAGCTCATATGGGTTTATATGGGGTAATGGTGACTGCTTGTGGTTTAGGATTCGAATTTCGGGTAGGAACAAAAATCAATAATTAATTTTTCTGTCGAGAAATTCTTAGTAGCAGCCCGAAGTCAGGAAATAATCGGAGTTTCACCCCCGCGCCGCGCAAAGCACGTACTCGTAAAGCCGTCTTTCCCGTCATGTCGGATTACCGGCCCCTCGGACTGAGAGTGATGGAAAAAAGAGTGCACATGTGCTTGCGCATACACTTCGGCACTATAATGTTCCACTATTTGGATAATTTCCTGTAAGGAAAGGAACGTTGCCGACAAATAATTACTGACAGATTGACTGAATGAGCTGAATGAATATTTTGTGTGATTTCAAATGTTTCTTTTTCAATAAAGTGTGGCATGTCTTGACATACATAGCAAGCAAAAAGAGGTGCTTTTATAATTTGTATTGTATCTGTATTTTATATATTAAAGTGCAGTTGAACGTGAAATACATTTTGCTTCATAAACAAACCTAAAAATTAATGAATTACAGCCGAATTACGACCATAAGACTAGTATACATAAAAAGCTATAAATAATAGCTAAGAGATAGTTACGAAAAACTATAGACAGAAATGTAGATATCTTAAAATTGTCGGCGAGTAACAGATTGGTTGAGTGAAGCGCTATAACTCACTTCGCGGCGAAGTTACTAGATCAGATTGTCTAAGGCGAGAGACAAAGAGTTGGTGCGATGTCACGAAGGTTAGATTGCGTGGATAAGCGCGCGTGCCTCAGCCGCCACAACTTAAGCTCAAGAGACGTTTCCGTCCGTATTCAGTGCAATTTTTATCGTGATTTTACAAATTCTATGTATCGAATATGTGAGTAAGACATGATGATATATTCTTGTCTATACTCTATATTCTAGTCTGTACTATTAATACATGAGTAGTGAATGGTTACATTCGTTTATAGATTTTATAAACACGCCGACGTTATTAGCCGACCACTGGCACCAGCCTTCTTTTTTTTAGAGGAGAAACAAGTTGATTCAGCGGACTTTCATCCATTACATTACAGCCTATAAAAGTCCACTGCTAAACACAGGCCTCCTCCATATATACCCGTACAGGAGGAATTTTGCCATAGTTGCCACACTTTGCAGGCGGGTTAGCTAGCACAGTTTTTTTTAATATTTTGAGTCATTATCAGGTAGATGCTGCTGCTTATCTTCCATTTCAGTTTCCCTCTGTCGCTTCTTACGATAACCACAGGACGATATAGAGCAGTAGATATCCTTGCACCATTCTTACACCGCGCCGTCATTAGCGGTAGAAGGTTACAGCCAATTTCACATATCGCCAAATTTTTCATTTCTTATGATATTATTTTCATTCATTCATTTAAAATTAATCATAAGCACTGCCACCAAACAATTTTATTCGACTTTTAATGGCATCTAATGATTTTTAAGAAACTGAAGATAAAATAAAAATCAGGCTTATCTCCACAATGCCGGCAACTATTTGGATGCGGCTTTTAGTGATACATTGAGATAACTTTATACTAACATTCGGTGTTTGTTCCACTGAAATTGAATGTACGGTTATAATAACGAAATAATAAACAGCTTTTGTCTATTTGTCTGTGCGTTTGTGCAGGCGTTCTCCACAATGCTTTATATAATAACCTTGGGCTAACATTAAGTTTTAGTTTACGTGGTAGAGCCACGCTGCAGCTATATTATGATTGTAGCATGAATGGGTCGGCTCCACCGAGGTAGGCCCACGCTCTCATAGAATACCAACGTAAGTGTAGTGATCCAGAGACCCTTTTTACTGGAAACGAGACATACCATTTCAGTTCTCAGGGGTGACAACGCATCTGCATTTTAATTCTTAGTCGAGGATAAATGTAGATGTCTATAGGCCACAGCATCCGCTTACCATCAGATAGAACGTGCACACGTTTATCAACTTTATTCTGTAAAATAAGTTTTTGGTGTTTCATTTAAATCAGCTGACAAATAAAAAATATATCAAATTTAATGCGGCTGTAGCTTTATATATCTACGAGTATTTCTTGCACATGATCCAGTAAGAAGGCAATCACTTTTTACAAAATTGATGTACTGTGTATAATGGACGTTTTACTAAATTTTTATAGTGTATTTCTTCAATAATTGGTAAGTTAGTCGAAGCCTAGCGACTAACAAACTTACGATAAAAAAATTTAATTTTAGTTTAATATTTTTGTTAAGAAGAACTATAAGTTTCCTGCAACAATATAAACATTTTCAATATACGTAATAAACCCTGCATGTTTGGCAAATTGCGAGTGGACGATATTATACCCACATAAATAATTTTAAGGATAAGTGGAGGCACCCAACGTGATTATTTTGCGCTAATAAAATTAATAAGGTGAATATTGGCGTGGCTCGGGGCAGCTTTATTGCATTAAGGGTAAACCGTTTGTTTGTCTGGTTAAGTGAAAAAATAAATTGCAGCGCGTAATTGATGTTCTATATGATACTTTCGTACATCAGGGAATTTTTAACGGGTGTTGTTTAAAGAGAGAAAAATAGCTCTTTAGTTTTAAAACTTATGTTTTATAATTGAAAATATTGTATTGTATATTATTGAAAACGTTACAATTTTTTTTAATTTATTTGTACATAATTTTATAACTTTGTATTAGCTACGGCTAAGCATTTAACTAAAATTTGTGAGTAATATCTTTGTGATTGCAGTGAGACATAACTATAATCTCATCCCATACCACAGGTTTTTGTAAAAGGAAACTTAAAACATCAACGAGACATCATCGAGACATAACGAGTATATTGTGTGAAATCTATCACAATCGGTCAAATAATTCAGAATTTACACGATTGTAAACAAGCGCACCACGATTAAATTATTAATTGTGTATTCAATTTTTAATTTGGCAAAAATGTTTCCATAAAAATACGACGCGCTTGTGAAATAATTGTAAACATTTAAATTCTTAATACATTTATGAACATTCGGAGAAGAAATAATAAATGTAACAAATATAAGAGAAACACACTGAGATTAACAGCGCGCCTTTCCAAGAAAACTTAGCGGAGTCACGAGTCATATTCATCTTAATAATGGAAATAGTTTTATATCAAAGTTAAATGTAACCTGTGACAATCTTTCAGGATCAATAAAGTTGTAACGTATGAATTAAAAGAGCAGTAGTTTGTAACAAGACAGAACCACAATTCAAATAAAGAATTTCCCATAGTAAATCAAGAACTATGTTCTCTGGGATAGATACGTCTTTTGTAGACCCGAAAACACTTCCGTGTGTTTTCTCTGAAAATACGGAAGTAATAGCACTTGTTCGCGAAGACAGCTTGATCTTGCGTGCCACTGTATGAGGGCCAGCAACAAGTTTTAGCCGAAAGAAAGAGAATTGAAGCCTTCATGCTAAAACAATAGAGTTAATTTTTGCACTTTGTGAGAGGAAAATAAAAGATTTCAGCGTATCTAAATGTATCACAAGGCAATGAAGCGATAGAAAGCTAAAAATATGATGTCTTTTTATTGCCCACCCCTTTCAGGAATAGTAAACAAGTACCTATGACATGCGGACATATTAAGCTATTGCTACATTTTTGATTAATTTTTTTTATATATAGGAAATATTTTTAGTTTAAAATAACATCATATCATATGTGTGTTAAATGTAGCGTAAATATTAAGTTTAGCTTTAGCTTAATAATTACAAGCTTGGTACTATAATTAATAATTTCTGTGCAAATTATTAATTATTTTAATTATTAATTATTATTATTAATTTAAATAAAAAACTTTATTAATAATCAACTTTACTGTTTGGCGACATGAATTGTCGGCTTAGTAGCGTAATAGCTGAGTAAATTAACTGCGGGTTCAAATCCTGGCCTAGATATTCCAATGTAGATCTACGGGTAATTTTTTGTTCATAAAACGCCTTTACGATACAAGGAATATTCTAAGTGTGGGTGTGATGCTTAAAAAAAGTCATCTAAGATGTTATCATAAAATAGGAAGAAACGAAATAAGTAATTACAATATGCAGTTAAAAATATTAACATTTTTTCATTTGAGTTCATTTTAAATTAAAAAAAGGATAACAGCGATAGCAAAAAGGTAATCGACTATGCAATATGTAGGTTCAGGTGTTTATGTGGAACGTAGGGTTTCGGAATGGCCGCGAATTGAGTGGGTTAAATGGACCGTGGACGAAGCGAAGCCCGATGCACTTGTTGCAATTTCTCTCCACTCCGCAACTTAATTGTACCGAGTGCGTCCTTACATTCACTATAGACGAATGGCGTTAATTTCGCTTGGGAAGGTTACTTCCATTACACTAATTGCGAGCTACATTTCGTCTAAGCATCTCAGAACTTCAGCTAGCAGCGAAGACTTTTCGAACAAACCGGAGAAAATTCAAGAGAAACCGACTACTAAAGAGCAGGCGATTTACTAATTTTCCTAATTAAGCTCTTAATGTAATTGAAAGAGTAAAGACATTTCGCAGTTTAAAGCCATCTGCTAAATAAATAAATAAATGACTTAGCGGGAGTTTCAAGCGCATACAAATCGGTTGAAGAGTCTCCATATTTTACTTCACGGAAGACCCGTTCGATTTACACACACCTTTAATAGATGGGGGAAGATGAAAGAACTTAGCGAGCGTACGTCGCGTTTCGAACTCAGTGTAAATTAAGTCATTTCCGTTACAGAGCATCGATTTCGGACTTTATTACCAACAGAGTCACGTCACGAAAAGTATATCCGATTTACAATTAAAGTTGAAACGAATTTTGAAAATCACGAGACGGAGGTGGGCCGATATTGTCGCAAGGAGGCGAATAATTGGAGAGCAGGGCACCTGTGCTCGATAATGCGACGCCCCGTCTGGTCGAAAGGGCGAGGAATCAATTAGGCCGTTGCCGAATTGTGTAACGGCTCTAGTTACGAGCGGTGCGAGTGGGTCCGCAGCTGCTTTTTGCTCATCCAACCTCTTGTTATTGCGCAATCGACATCGGACGCCTCAGATTAAGACATTATGTATTCATCGAATCTTTTCCTATAGTTTTATTAAACGGATTCGATAAACGGAAATGTGTTGTTATCGATACGAAATATAACGAAATAGTATTCTTGTCAAAACAATAAGTGCAGTAAACTTTAAATATTTTAGCAAAACGAATTTTTGCATTTGCATTGGATGTAAAGGGGATTAGAATGCTTATATTTAATGTCCCTTATATGTACTCCACTCATACAGTAGCAATCTATTACAATCGTATTACTGGCATGTATAGCACGACGACCATAGACATTTTTAGGTCTATCAAATAACGGAAGAACGGTAGTAATCATAATTATCGTCAACATCATCATCAGTACAGCCCTTCACAAGTCCACTGCTGAACATAGGCCTCCCCCACGGAATGCCACAAATCACAGTCCTGAGCCATCTGCATCCATCGACTTCCTGCATGTCTTACCAGGTTGTCACTCCATCTAGTGGGGGGACGCTATACACTAAATCCGACAATACGGGGCCGCCACTCTAATTAGCACGTAGACGCGGTTCAGAAGGAAAATCGGTCTGTAGTTCTTCAAGAGAGCATTGTTACCTTTCTTGAAGAACAAGATCCCCGCACTTTTGCTCCACGCCTCCGGTATAGTGGCACCACGGAGGACGGAATTAAAGAGCTCCTGCAGTACTTCAAATAACGGTTTTCCATCCGCTTTCAAAAGCTCCGCTGTAATTCCATGTTCGTCTCGGGCTTTGCCGTGTTTAAGGTGCTGGAGAGTCATTCTAATCTCGCTCAGACTGACGTCCGGGATATCATCGGAATAGTGTCGGATAAGATTTGCTTTTGGATCGTTACACTTGCATGTGGCTCCAACGATGATGTGTTCAGTCTCACTCAAAATCTCAGGTGTTCCGGAAACGACGCTGCCACACTCGGTCTTCAGCTTTAACGGTAGGCTTTATCTGGCAGACAATCTCTAGCAAATACTTTGGAGCCCTGGTTCCGCTCGATTGCTTCTTCAATACGAGCAGTATTAAAATAGAGCAAGTTCCGCCGCATGCACTTGGAGATCTATCTGATCAGTTGCCTGTATACTGTCAAATCTACTGAAGATTGCAGTTTTATTTCCCGTCTAACAGCCATGTGATTAAGAGTGTGATCGGAGAGTTTTTGTGTTCTTCTGCGGCAGGTCTTGCAAAACTTAGCTCTGACCGCATGCAAGTTTCCACGAGCTTGTCATTCTAGGCACTGAAAACGGATTTGTAGCTCGAGCTGAAAGGTTTCGGTACTTTGGATTACAGCACGAGGGGGACGGAGCGTTGACTTAATTGGACGTGACCTCTCCAAATTCACCAGTCAGTGATCGCTGCCGGTTTGCCGGGTTTCATCCTCGCAGTCACTGAAGCATCATTGAACAGTTGTCGTCTGGTCGTCATAATGAAGTCAATCTCATTTTTACGAACCGTCGGAGCTGGACCAGATCCACTTTCTGTGCTTCTAGAAGAAAGAGTTCATCATAAAGAGTCCCTCTTTCCCCATGAAGTCGGCCAGCTACTGGCCCCTTGGGTTCCGTTGCCCTATTCTAAATTACCCTACCTTCAGCTTAGCGTTCTCTTTTGTGCCTAGTTTTGCGTTGAAGCCTCCCATTAACACCGTATAGTGGGTTTTGGAGGAATGCATGGCTCTAGCTATATTCTCATACATATGCTCCACCTCTTCATCGGGATGTGCTCGGCACATCCCGATGGTGCGTAAAACTGTATTGAAGGTCATACGAATACCGTTTGGTGATTCTGAGTATAAGATACGCAACCCTCGTCGACACACTCTCAATCTTTACAACGTTGTTAACGAGAGACTTGTGTACGATAAATCCGACACTTTCTTAGGACAGATGGTCGCCCTCCTGGTGATAGAACAAGTCCTCCCCCTCTCTTCGGACCTCGGATAATCCTATTATATTCCAGCGCAACTTGTCTATTTCTTCTTCCAGCTCCAGGATCGTCTCATCAGCCCTAAGTCAAGTCAAGCCAGGTCAAGTCGTCTAAGGTAGCAACCAAACCTCCACCGTAGATTCTTAGCACCCCCTGCCCCGCCGTTACCATGATCGCCACCGTAGCCAGAAATAGCGGGACCGCCGGGGACTGGGGGCCGTTTCTTCGTAACTTTAATCATGGGGGGTATATTGCCATAGTTGCCATGCATGGCGAGCGGGTTTGCAACTGCAATTTTTTATTGTTGTTTTGCTGTTATCAGATAGATGCTGCTGCCCATCTGTTGCCTCAGTTTCGCTGTCTCGCCTTCCCACGGGAAGATAGGGGTAGTGGGTATTCTTACCCGCCACTACACGGGGTACGTAATATAGATTCGTAATGCGATTGGCTGGTTGGTAAAGTAGAGTTATGGCACTTGATCATATTGGCTCAGGACCGGGCTTTGTGGCATTCCTTGGGGGAGGCCTATGTTCAGCAGTGGACTTATGAAAGGCTGTAATGATGATGATGATGATATATATCTATCTATCTATATATATATATATAAGTAATAGTTTGGTATACATCATTTTGCCATAGCGGAAACTCTTAAAGTGGTGCAGCTAATATCCACTTAGAAGTTTAATATAACCGCGGAGATGTTTTGAAAGGCGATTATAAATCTAGTAGAAAGGTTGGTAGCAGGATGCCGAGGCCGCCGTTAATTTTAATGGTGAGATTTATTTGTCCCCGATTACGTGGAGTTTGATCAAATTTCGAGGCGGCGTGCGAACGCCCTTTCAACGACATTAAGCAGTGGCTAAGCGAAGCGACTTGACGGGGCGCCCCGGTAATCGCCCGTTTAAATATAATTGCAATAAGTTAATAAAATGTCATGCCGCTTTTAATTAATTTGTGGTGAAGCAGGCGCCTAATTAGATCGGGAAATTAAATTATTTTGAGCTATTCGAGAACAATTACCCATTAAGAATAGGTGCAACGCTCTTATTTAAAACAACTGCTGGCACCTAAGGTAGATTAAATTAATATTTATGTAAAAAGAAATGACAGAGTTGAGAGACATGAGTTAATTCTGATTCCACTGTAATGATTTTTTCCTTATATTCTCTAAAGTTTCGATGATATAGTGTTTTATAACTTTAATGGAAAGTGTACATTGAGAACTACTTTTCAGATTGCTGCCTGCATTATTTAAAGAATTTACGAGGGTGGGAAGATTTTTTTATATTGTGTTGTACATTATTTTCTTAAGCATTTAGTAATGTTGGCAAATGGCAATAGAGTTTTACAAAAATTATAATGCTATAATATTTAAGATTTTTTTTTCACGGAACCACGACAATTACCGAAAAAGCCGAAAATAACATAATATTGTAGGAGCAAAGCCTCTACAATGAAATTGAGGAAATTCGTCGAAAGGGAGTCTTCGAAATTTGGCTTTACATCCGATATTATGTAATGACATCGACTTAGTGCAATTTTATACTGACGACGGAGCGTAAAATGGCCGGTAGTCATACGGGACGACTAAATTAATCATCCTGAAGGGGCAATGAAGCTTGTAGTGGAATGTGGAACTTATTGTAAATATGCATTAAGGTAGATGGGGAGGAATCCAGTGTCCCTCATTACAACGATGCGCCTTCAAAGATGTTTTCGATCCGCATCGTGAAGTGTCCCGGATACGAGACGCTCAATTATGTTAATGGATTCGCAACATTTAACAACAGAAGTCAATCTAACTGATTGATTTTCTTCGTTCTGTGTTAATGCTCAATCTCACTCATGATTATTTCTTGACATGAGCGTTATAGGTGTGTGACGATCACGTTACTTAGTTACTCATTAGTCGTATCTGACTATTAAGCCGAACGTCCACCGCAAACTAAACTAAGTTTATTCTTAACTCGCATAGCTGAGCCAGTTTTCCATGTGCGTCCACCGCAAATTATGCCATTTTGGGATAGCATGAGAGAGGTCTTGAATAAATGCGGAGAAAATGTTCATTTTGATGTTCGTTGGATCGTGATGTTAGGGGACTTTAATGGATGGGTTGGAGTAAAGCGTGATGGGTATGAAGGAGTTCTGGGTACGTTTGGGGACGAGAGAGTGAATGACAATAGGAGATGCCTGCTTAAAGTATGCTTGGAATGGAATCTGTGCGTGGCCAACACAATGTTTGACCACAAAAAGATCCATTTGTATACAAGAGATGAGGGTGAGTCTAGAAGTAGGATTGATTTTGTAATTGTGGATGAAAGACTGAGGAAGAAAGTGCTAGACACTCGGACATACCGCGGTGTTGGCCTCGACACAGACCACTTCCTGGTCATAGCCCAAATGCGTGGCCTCTTTAAACGGTGGCGACACCGAGGGGCCGAGCCTACGAGTGTTTTGGACAGAGTAAAAGTAGAAAATCTACAAGAAAAAGAAAAGAAAGACGAGTATGTAGAGAAATTGAAAGAAAGTTTTAAAGGGATAGAAGAGATAGGAGTGATTGAAGATTTGTGGAAGACATTTAAGAAAGGGGTCGTGAATGTTGCTATTGAGGTATGCGGGGTAACTAAAAGAAGGAAAGGAAGAAAGAATGATAACATGTGGATGGATAAAGATGTACAAAGTGTTGTGCAAGAAAAGAAGAAAGCGTGGTTGGATTGGTTAGCAACAAAAGCTAACCAAAAAGTTCAAAAGGCAACGGATGACGAGATAAAGGAAGCAAGAACGAAGTATAAAAGATTGAAAACAGCAGCGAAAGAAATTGTGTCTAGAAAGAAAGAACGAAAGGATGATTTCGAAAGGAGGCTCACTGAAGATTTCCAGTCAAACATTAAGTTTTTCTGGAAATCTATCAAAACAGCCAGAGGAAAAACTTCTACCTCGGAGCTGAGTACAATCAGGAGTCAAGATGGGAGCATTATAAAAGGAGAAGAATGTATGTTAAAGAGAAGGGAAGAGTATTTGGAAAGTTTGTTTGAAAGAGAGGAAGTGCAGTTCCAGCATCTGCCACCTTCCACGGAAACATTAATGTAAAAATATAAATGTTGATGAAAATGAGATAAGCATGGATGAAATAGTGAAAGCGATGAAAAGTATGAGATTAGGTAAGGCTGCAGGGTATGGCAGGATTACCGTCAAGATGCTGAGGGCTGGACAGGGCCTGGTGGCTAGTCAGCTGTGCCGCCTTTTTAATCTGTGCTGGCGAAATGGGCAAGTACCGGGAAACTGGTGCAAAGCCGTAATCGTGCCATTGTATAAGGGAAAAGGGTCACGGCAGGACTGCATAAATTACCGCGGTATAAGCCTTCTCAGCGTCGTCGGTAAATTGTACGCGAAAGTGTTGATTGAAAGGGTTGTGAATGAAATAGACGAGAAAGTATGGGATGCACAAGCGGGATTTAGAAAGGGATTGGGATGTACGGATTAGGTCTTTTCCTTGCGGTGCATAGCCGAAAAGTGTTTGGCTAAAAACAAGAAGGTCTACTGCGCGTTCGTAGGTCTAGAAAAGGCCTATGATAGAGTGGTGAGGAATGAATTGTGGTCAGCACTGTCCGTGAACGGTGTGAGCAGTATCCTCATACGAGCATTGCAATCTCTTTATAGGGATTCTAGTGCTTGTGTAAGGATAAACGGGGCATACACTGAATGGTTTAATATCGAAAAAGGTGTTAGACAGGGATGTGTAGCGTCCCCCCCGAACGGGTTCCCGCCTTGTCGTGGCGGGGGGGCTTAGTAGCCGTGGCTTGGTCACCCACGGTGAACAAAGAGGAACCCCTTGGCTGGCCCGAGGTGTAGGGCCGGCCCGAGGTGGCCACTCCGAGTGGGCTTGACGAGCCCACTTCGGATGTGTGTCGGTGGGCTGCTGCGAGAGGGGTGTCCTCCCCACCCCTACCTCTGCAGCCGGGGCGGAGTCGCGGAGGAAGAGGAGTGTTGGTATGGCGATGCGCCACTCGCCCTATCCATCGCGACTCAAACGGGGCCGCACCGTTGATGCGGTGGTGGTGGGGCTGCGGGGGGAGAGGAGTGCCGGTATTGCGAGGCGCCGCTCTCCCTACCCTCCGCAGCCGAATTTTGGTTGGCGGCGGAGCCATAGACCAGATCCGCCGCTGGGGTCAGGAAGGCTGGTGCTCCTGAGTGCTAGTTTTTCCTGGCCCCATGGCCTTCGCGCATCGGACACGGGGGCGTCCGTTGCGCATGTGAAATTGGAGGCCGAGGAGGAGGGCGCGCCATGTGTTCTGGTGCGCCTTACCGGAGAAGGAGATGGGGGAGGAGTGTTACTCTCCCGAGGAGGGGCCGCCATGGGGCGGCCAGCGCAGGTGGGGCTGCGGAAGTGTGCGAAAGCGTTCCCGTGGCCCTGCCAATATGCGACTAGGGTGGAACACCATGGGGTTTTAGTCGGTGCGAGTCCGACATAACCCGTCCTTGCCCCCGCGAGGCGGGTATGCGTAGGCATTTCCCCATGTAAAAAAAAAAGGGATGTGTAGCGTCACCGTGGCTGTTAAATCTGTTCATGGACAATTGTTTGACAGATTTAAAAGAGAATGAAAGTGGGTTGAGAATGAATGAGTTACTCGTCAAATGTTTTCTCTACGCTGATGACCAAGTATTACTAGCGTCTTCGGCCGAGGAGTTGCAGGAAATGGTAACTGCTATGAGTGGAGCTTTTGTTAGAAAGGGAATGAAGATGAATGTCAGGAAGACGAAAGTGATGGTGTTTGAAAAAGATGAGGCAGTGACAGACTGCAATATCGTGATTGAAGATGAACAAATTGAACAGGTGAAAGAGTTTGTGTATCTGGGTTCAAATTTTACAAGAGATGGAAAGTGTGAGAGTGATATCGAAAGAAGAGTGAATGCAGGAAACATGGTGAATGGAGCTTTGCACTCCTTTATGAACAGTCGGAAGGTGTCTAACAAGGCTCGTTTGGCTGTGCATGAGGGGGTGTTGGTTCCGACACTCATGTACGAAAGTAAAAGTTGGGTATGGCAGAAGAAACATGAAATCAGAATAAATGCAGTTGAGATGAGAGCATTAAGAAGTATGATAGGAGTTAAACTGAGTGACAGGATAAGAAATAGTGAGATAAGGAAATGTTGTGGTCTGAAAGAAAATGTAGTGACAAAAATTGAGAAAGGTATGCTGAGATGGTTTGGCCATGTTGAGAGAATGAATGAAGAACGATTGACGAAAAAAGTGTAAAAGGCAAGTGTGAATGAAAGTGTTGGAAGGGGTAGACCTAGGCGGACATTTCTAGACCAACTCAGGGACGTCTTGAAAAAAGGCCAGGTCAAGAGAACTCTAAACCGTAGAGCATGTATGAAGGGAATAATGAAAGTGGACGAAGCGAAACAAGTATGTAAGGATCGAAGCAATGGAAAGAAGTGGTCTCTGCCTACACCTACGGGAAAGAGGCGTGATTATATAAAATAGCCAAACTAAATCAAATTATCTTGATTGTGTATTCCGATCCGAAACTACGCGAACTAAGCAAAGCGCCTCTCACCCCCTTACCTTATCCCTCTGGCGCCTTTCGCTTAGTGTTGTTTGTTTAGTTTTTTTTTATAGAATAGGGGGCAAACGAGCATGCGGCTCACCTGATGGTAAGTGACTACCGCCGCCCATGAACAACCGCAACACCAAGGGAATTGCAGATGCGTTGCCGGCCTTTTAGAAAGGTGTTAGCTCTTTTCTTGAAGGTTCCTAAGTCGTATCGGTCCGGAAAATTCGTTGGTGGTAATTGATTCCACAAGGAAGTTGTGCGAGGGAGAAAACTTCTTCTAAATCGCACAGTGGTGGACCGCAAATCATCCAGATGGTATGTATGGTAACGCGAGTTTTGTCGCGATGTGCGATGGCGAAATTGAGCGGCTGGAATTAGTCCGAACAATTCCTCAGAGCACTCCCCTCATGCAACATCTCTACGCAGTGCCAGTGTATCGAGCCGATCAGAAAGGACTCGGTCGTCGACGATTCGAACCGCTCTGCGCTGGATGCGGTCAAGTGGAAGGAGCTGGCACTAGGGTGCCCCGGCCCAGAGATGAGAACAGTATTCCATGTGGGGCCGAACTTGCGCTTTGTAAAGTTGCAAGCGATGTGCCGACATGAAATACTGTCTCGCTCTGCTGAGCACGCCAAGCTTTTTAGAGGCCAATTTGGCCTTCCCTTCCAAGTGACCACGAAACTGCACACTATTCGATATGTCGACGCCAAGGATTCCGATACTGGCTGAGGCAGCAAGGGGTGTGCCTTGAAACTGAGGAGATACCACAAAGGGGTTCTTTTTAGCGGTAAACGTCCAAACTTGTGTCTTCTGGGGATTGAACTGGACTAGATTTAGTCGACCCCAATCTGAGACTGTTCAGCAAAGACTCGACTTCAGACATAAGTTTATCCCGGTACTCGACGACGTTTTCCCGAGAAATATTGGCACGGCCGGTATATAAGGCATCACCAGTGCTGTCGTCTGCATAGCAATGAATGCTACCAGTTAGCAACATATCATTAATATGCAAGAGAAACAGCGTTGGTGATAGCACGCAGCCTTGTGGAACCCTAGCGTTGATAGGCTTGAAATCAGAGCATATACCGTCTACTACGACCTTGATGCTCCGATCAGCAAGGAAACTGGTGATCCATTTGCACAACTTCTCGGGAAGCCCATAGGAAGGAAGCTTCGAAAGAAGCGCTTTGTGCCAGACCCGATCGAAGGCCTTCGCTATGTCCAAACTGACGGCCAATGCCCTTGGACTCTACTGCCTCCGCTCATCTATGAGTTAAGTAGACTAGAAGATCACCAGCTGATCGACCCCGATGAAAACCGTACTGGCGGTCACTAATCAGCTGGTGATTCTCAAGGTACCTCATGAGCTGGCAGTTTATAATGGCTTCCATTATTTTGGAGAACAAGGAGGTGATGGCGATAGGCCTGTAGTTGGACGGGTCTGAGCGGTCGCCTTTTTTAGGGATCGGGTGGACCAAAGCTGTCTTCCATGAATTCGGGACTACGCCTTGGGAGTAGGAGTACCGAAAAAGACGCGTTAAAACCGGTGCTAACTCCGGAGCACACGTCTTCAGCATAATGGGAGGGACTCCATCGGGCCCACTCGACTTGCTGACGTCCAGGGAGAAGAGTGCTTTGCGAACCGAGCGCTGTGTAAATCGCACATCCGGCATGGAGCACTCACATCGCGGAATGGTCGGCGGTGTATTCCCCCCGTCATCTAGAGTCGAGTTGGACGCAGAAAGAGAGCTCAACAGATCAGCTTTCTCCTTTGCGGCATGGGCCAGTGAGTCGTCCTCTCTGTGCAGAGAGTACTCAGTGTAGTTTAGTGTGTGACTGTGGTCTGCCTGCGCATAATCACACGCTGTCACAGTGTGATTGTGCGCAGTCAGTTAAACTCGTATTTGTAGCATGGAGCTATTTATTGAATACGTCAAATATATTCTTTATTGTATAATCCGGAGATAAATGACTACTTGCGTTTTTTTAATGAAATGAGCAATAATCAATGTTCTTTTCTACCGACTTCAAAAAGGAGGACTCAATTCCACTGTATGTGTTTTTATGTGTGTTACCTCATAACTTTGTTCCAACTGAACCGATTTCGATGATTATTTTTTTATTTGAAAGCTGGTGCTTTTCATGTGGTCCCATATATAATTTGATCAAAGTCTGACTAATAAATTTTGAGTTATCCTTTATAATATATATTGAAGTCGGTTGTACAAATGTTTAATTTTTAATTATCCTGTGACGAATGTAATCCTCCTCTGAACTCTCGTCATAGCTCTTCTCTTGTTCTTCCGTCACGTCTGATTAACTCCACATACCAGCACAAACTGGCCACCACTTTTTAGTTTTAGCTTATTTTTCAGTGGACGTGCAATAATTTTCCAGGTAAGCTTAGCTTAGTTCACCGAGCCCAGATTTCACATAGTTTAGTTCGAGGTGGACGTTCGACTTTAAAACGAAGGTCTATGGTAAATGCATAACTAACGTCCTTTCTCGACTAAGAATCTTAAAACAAACCCAATATCATGTTACCAGTAAAGTGTCTTATTTTCTCGTCACAACATACGAAACAATATAATAATAGAAATAATAGTAGTACTCTATAGCTATTTTTCGATCTTATTCCTTGAGCGTGGTCTTTCCTCTATAGAGCTGATTTATTCAATAAAAAGTTATCAACCTCGTGGTACCATGCTGCAGCTATATTATGGCTGTAGCACAAATGGGTCGGATCGACCGGGGTAGGACCATACTCTCACAGAATACCAGCGAAAATTGCAGCTTAATGCTGCTGGGTTTCGTATGATGAGTATAGAGAACCGGAGACCCTTTTTACTGGGAACGAGGCATTCCATCTTAGTCCTCAGAGGTGACATCGCATCTGGATTTTGATTCATAATCAAAGATAAATGTAGAAGTCTATGGGCAACAACATCCACTTACCATCAGGTGAACTGTCTGCTTGTTTGTCAGCTTTAGTCTAAAAAAAAGTGATATTGTGTTAGACACAGTCAACTTACGGTACACACGAGATTACACAATTGTTGCCTTATAATAATATATTTAACCTAGGGTTTAGTTTAGGACTGCAGAAGTTTCGGAAGTTGTCATCATGCTCAAAATCATACTAACTACAATATCGAATATAATAAAAAATTATTGGGACGCGTATCCACGTGTAGTGTTTCCTCCCAAAATCAATAGCACCCCAATAAAACAAATAAAATTCCTCGGTGTGTCTAGGCGCAGTAGGATGATTGATAGTGTTTTGAGTACATACAGCGCTCATTGAACGCGGGAACCGAGGGCCACCGCTGTCAACATATTTCCACAATATTTATTGAGGTAAATAACTAAAACCTTACAAAATAACACTGCTGTCTAACCTAATCTCAGCACCGAAATTAAAAAAAAATAACTGAAAGCCTACTAAAAGATTCTATATTATTAACAATGGAAGTGAAGAATTCAGATGATAAGTAATATCCCCTCACCGTCAACAGTGACTTGCAAGAAAAAAGCTTATCCACAGTAGACACACAATGAGGTTTTTCTCTACAGTTATACGAGATTTTCACTAAAGTTATAAGGGAAGTCGCGCACCTGCGAAATCCCCATAAGATTGCCGGAAATGCCAACTCATGGGGCCGGTACACGTTTAAATTACGCGTAAAACTGAGCACAAAGGCTATGCGTATTCAAATTCCATTAATCTCCCGTTTTGGGGAAGGTGGGGTTAAAATGAACCGGCGCAGACAAAAACAATGCCGCTGGCAAATAACCGGCTCGGCATTGTTCCGGCAATTAGAAAGCTTTCCCATGTACCGGTCGTGTATAAAAACAGTGTAGCATCAGCACGAATCGCTGCCTATTGCTCGTTACCGTTGATGTTTATTACGGTTATTAGGACTAAGCCGAGCGGTTCGCTATCCATGTTTTCAGTACTGCCCGTTTTAAATCGCATATTAGTATATAACACGTATGGAAATTGTGTATTCATGAAGATCATTATTAGAACAATCATTCTTTCTTCTTTAATAGTTTTTATTTTATTACAGCTGGATTCATCTTTTCATGAATGCACAACTAACATGCATAACTTATAAAATTTGCTCATTCTCACCAGCTCACTACGCCGGAGACCCTATTTACTGGTAACGAGGCATTCCATATTACGTCTCCTGAGGTGACAGCGCATCTCGTGTTTATGGGCTAGAGCATTTTTTTTATAGGATAAGGGTGAAAAACGAGTACACAGTCCACCTGATGGTAAGTGGTTGCTGTGGCCCATAGACATCTACATCTATCCTCGTTTGCGAATCAAAATGCAGATGCGTTGTCACCCGTGAGGACTAAGATGGAATGCCTTATTTCCAGTAAAAAGGGCCTCCGGCCACCTGCACTCACCAAGCGAAACCCAGAGGTAAACCTCTACTTCACGCTGGTATTCTGTGAGGTCGTGGTACCACCCCGGTTCGAGCCGGCCCATCCGTGCGACAGCAAAAGCTGCCGCGTGGCTCTACCACTGTTAATTTTTCTAACATTCGCCATTTGGTAGACTGAGCGCTTATTTGTCACCCTAAACTCTATAAAAAATATGTATTTATTACAAATAATATATATTTAATGAAATGAGAGAAAGTTTTTACCCATCATACGTATATATTATTGTATACCGGCGTATCACATATCGGCGTATGTAGGCTGTTTTACTTTACTTACTTATTACAACTGAAAGCTATTTTAATAGTCCTGGTTATTGAAACAATCATACTTTATCACAAGGTTTTACTCACATACCACTATACTGTATTATAGAAAAACCCAAGGAGGCAAAGATTGTTCAACTATACACCATAATGAAAAAATGCAAGTGTATTCACTCGGCGACAGCACCATCTAGGGATAACAGTTAGGAAGGACTAAATTTACTTAGAAATTTTGGTATTAAGTTTGTTAGCTAAAGAAATCCATATGAACAAAGTTTATCAGACTTCATTTATTTATTAAATTAGCAAACGCATGTGTCATTAAACTTATCAAACAACGACAATCTGTGGAAAACATTGAATTAAAACTCGATGAACTGTAGCGAGTGATTCGGCATGACGAGTTGTATAGCAGTTAAGCCACACGGGTCACATCAATCAACGGCTAAATGCGTTCACCTCCATAAAAGAATAACAGAGAAATGACACGTTACTTCTACTGTAATGACTTGGTATCATTTACAAAAAACGACTGGTATTTAAATGACAGACCGACGAAAAACACTTACTAACCCGAAATACATGTCATTACAACCAAAAAATTATTTATCCATGGGAACTAAAATTGTAGAATAGATTTTAAATATAAAAATGTTCATTTCAGAAAGTTTGAGAAATAAGAAGTGAAAAATATGTGAACTAAAATGTAGTTTGTAATTTGACAGCAAATGTAGAATTTCGCGAAGACTGACCCCGCGGCTAAGGGGCTTCTTCCTTGACAAAGCTTTGTTTACCCGAAATTAGCAATAAACCACGCATTGTATTAGGACCGCATAAGTGCTTCGGTAAGACGTCTATGAATTTTTCTATACTTATTTGTTTAACCATTTTTGTATTAAAATACTGCTTCAAAAATTGACGAACGACGAAAATTGTCCTAGTCGCCGTATGAATAGCTTTAAACTGCTTTTACTTAGACGAAGTATAAATGTTATGGATCGAGTGATCAATTAAGGCACTATTTGTAATGCCTTGGAAATATGAATTGACAAATCAAATCGGGTTACGCAATAAATACTGATTTAAACTTCATTATTAACACATTGTCTAGTCATAACCTAACCTAACCAGTCTATTTATTACTCTGCCCAATAAGTAACAGACTTTATTCATAAAACCCAATCAATTTAATTATTTCAATAGATTTTATCATACTTCATACTCATAATGGGCATTTTTCAAACTGTCAGGACAATTTTAATCACTTGGTCCATACATAAAACGGATAGAAATGTTTCAATCGGGCATAAGTCAACATACCCATTAACCTAGATGACAATAAATAATCTTGTCATACACGCTTTTACTACATACCAGTACAGACTAATCGCAGTTAAGTTGTCAGCCTTACCTGAAACAGTAAAAAAAGTCGTTAGGGCCAATTACAAAAACGTTTAACCTTTAAGCGTTATTTGACATTTTCACCTTATAATGAGCACAATACATTTGCGCGGCAGTCGCAATCAAGACTACCCCATTGTTGCTGTCGCGGTTATTGCGGATTGTGGAGTAGCAATAAGCAAGCGTTGTTTACCCCGACCACCATTGTAGCGGGTTATTAAGACAAACCACGTTGTTCAGTGATAAAGGTAAGCTTTACTTTAAAGAGTTTTTTAAATAACAATATTTCTAAACCCATACAACTGATGAACTTTATAACGCTTTGCTTTTCGTTTTATTTTTTTTAATGTTAAGTGGAATATTTTATATTTTTGTAAGTCCATTACTAAAACTTTACTAAGTGGTGGGACTCCTTTTCTGTCCAAGAGTCCATCAGGGCAGGTGCTTTCCTCATATCTGTTTGTGCCGCCAAATAGCAGTGCATGCATTGCTGTGTTGCGATTCGAAGCGTATAGAAAGCCAGTATAATTACAGGCTGTGAGGCATTCTTTATTCGAAGTTGGTTGCAGGTGTCTATTTATTTTTATTGGCAACATTGGCCACTTACCTACTATCTTCTTTTTTTATAGGATAGGGTGACAAACGAGCACACAGTCCACCTGATGGCAAGTGGTTACTGTGACCCATAGACATCTACATCTATCCTCAATGAAGACTCAAAATGTAGATGCGTTGTCACCCGTGAGGACTAAGAAGGAATGCCTCTTGTCCAGTAAAAAGGGTCTCCGCTTCTCTACACTCACCATACGAAACACAGCGGCGTTAAGCTGCTATTTTACGCTGGTATTCTGTAACAGCGTGGTCCTTCCCCGGTCGAACCGACCCATTCTCATATTCTCTTCTTTTTTTTAAAACGTTACCTCCACACTAGGATATTCTCTTGTATCGTAGGGGCAGTTTACATACATAAATTTCACAAGGACAAACATCCAGACCCGGAACAATTACTTGTAGGCCATACAAACACTAGTTCCGTGCGGGATTCGAACCCGCGGCCCTTAACGCAGCAACTCATTGCTAAGCCACTGGACTCCACTTCCGTGGAAACCATTATATTTTATTCTGAATATAATAATTTTGACGATATATAATTTTGGGTGGACTGAGTTTGTTTTTCACTGCAATTTTAATAAAATAAGTCTATAATTTATGAGTAAACATATATTATGGAGGATTTCTACTTGCGCAAACTGACACACATAATACAAGCAGATACACATATTTACTTCCCAAGATCGACTCCATATCTTGTGACGCCAATAGGGTTCAAAAGTGGCCCACTACATATCTTCTAATAGTTTAATCTGATCGCCTCACCCAAAATGATGTAAATTCTAAAGGCATGCTTATCATTATACATGACAAAGGCCTATTTCGAACTTTGTTTTGATAGTTTTGACAGGGACAATGAGAATGTAATCGATATAAGGACTTCATACCACAACGAAACTTCTACAGTATTTAGTTAGCATCAGAGGCATACTATTACAAGCTAATAAAAGGTCCATTTATCAAAAAAACCCCAATTAATGGTACAGATACAAATCTTTGTGCATATTATACAACTAGCTGTTCCCCGCGACTTCGCCCGCGTGTTTTTGGGGTTTTAATTTTTTTTGCGCGAAACCCTAATTCTTTTTGTAAAATAAAAGTAGCCTAAGTTACTCCTTGTGACATCAGCTACCTGCCAGTGAAAATCTCGTCCAATCAGTCCAGCCGTTTCGGAGATTAGCCGGAACAAACAGACAGACGGACGGACAGACAGACAGACAGACAAAAACTTTAAAAATTGTATTTTTGTTATTAGTACCGTATATACTTTCATATGTATTTAGTAAAAAGCTGTAATTTTGACATTACAAACAGACACTTCAATTTTATTTATTTGTATATAGATCATATGTATTTAGTAAAAAGCTGTAATTTTGACATTACAAACAGACACTTCAATTTTATTTATTTATATAGATCATATATATGTATTTAGTAAAAGGCTGTAATTTTGACATTACAAACAGACACTTAAATTTTATTTATTTGTATAGATCATATGTATTTAGTAAAAAGCTGTAATTTTGACATTACAAACAGACACTTCAATTTTATTTATTTGTATAGATGTATAGATTGTTGGGGTGTTTTTAGTAGCTTGACCAAAATGATTGATATTTACAACATTTGTTGGATTAGCGCAAAGAAAGGAAATTAAAAATTTTGGATAGATGGTATGGTCGAGTTATTAATAAATTTTATATTCACCCTGTAAAAAGTACGGAGTGAAACTCATCACACCAAAAAGGCAGAACGCCGCCTGCCGGTCCAACTAATTTATAATAAAATAGATTTGCGTGTAACCGGCGCGGTTAAAGTTAAAACATAATATAATAATAGTAATTAATTTTAACTTAATTACTTTTGCACATAAAACTATAATATATCGAGTGCAGTCAACCTTTTGGATGAAATATTTTTTTAATAAAACGTTTCCACACTCGGATTTACTCCGGAATGGTGGAGGCTGTTTATATTCATAAATTTCACACAAACATCCGGAACCGGAACAAGTATTTGTAAGCCATACAAAAAATCCAAGTAATAAAGACACTACAATAAAATATAATCATATAACCGAATTAAATTATTGAGGAAACAATAGGGGATAAATAAACAAGTATCATTGGTTATTTGAGAAATGAATTTACTCACATAATCCTAGTTCAAATAACGGAACTACGGTATATACGGGCAAACACTTGCGGGGAAATTCACCGAAACTGCGGAAATGGTGCAGCATTTAGTAGTTTGCAAACAAATTATCAATGAAGTAATCTTTCAATAACAATTTACCTCAAAATAAATTAAATCAGAGAGAAGTATTTTAGGATGTGGTTTACGATAATATATAATTATTCTAAAATATATAATAATGTATAGTTTCTTTAAACATTTACATCATAATTTATTTGGGTTTTATTAAATTAAAATGCCGTGTTCAATGTTTTCGTAATAAGATCCTTTAGCCATTGTACAAACAACTGTAACCACATCGTTCTAAAACTTGTCACAAATTAAATAATTCAGTAAAGACTTAGGAGTTTTATTCTAATTTTGCAAAATATCCTTCGCTTCGTCCCCAGTTAGGGCTGGGCGCGTTGGGAACAGTAATTTAACGCTTAAATTAAACGAGTTAGGGAAATAAAATTAACGTAATGAAAAACAAAAACTTAAACATAAATTCAATTATGTTAAATGTATTTTAAGTCTTATTGCAATCAAACAAAGAAACATTTTTTACTAACATTAATTAATTTTTTTTATAGGATAAGGGTGACAAACGAGCACACAGTCCACCTGATGGTAAGTGGCTGCTGCGGCCCATAGACATCTACATTTATCCTCTATTACAAATCAAAATGCAGATGCGTTGTCACCCGTGAGGACTAAGATGGAATGCCTCATTTCCAGCATAAAGGGCCTCCGGCCACATGCACTCACCAAGCGAAACGCAGAGGTAAACCTCTACTTCACGCTGGTATTCTGTGAGGTCGTGGTACCACCCCGGCTCGAGCCGGCCCATCCGTGCGACAGCAAAAGCCGCCACGTGGCTCTACCACTGTTTATCATTGAAATTTAGAAAAAAGCTAAAGGAATATTTCTGTCCGTTCAAGGCAGAAGTGAATGGGCTTTTGTTATGCTAAGACAGTACGATTTAAGTAACATCTATGGCTATATTACCACGTACCGCCAGTTGATATTGTGGTCAAGCACTGATTTATAATAAGCAAAAAAAATGTATATCATAAAAAAAAATGGGACCTTCCAAAGGAAATACTCTCAACAATTATTTTCAGATTACAAATATATGTATATCTACCTTTTATTATTTCCGTTGCTTGTTCTACTTTTATTATCTATTAACCTTAATAACGATCGAATGTTTCTTCCCTGGAAGAAAATAGAGCTCCATTACATAATTTATAATATCTTCCCATTCTGTCCATAATACTCTGTCGTCTCATAAATTGATACGGCCACACAATATAAACACCGTGTCATATTCAAGCCACATTAAGTTTTCAGCACTTTTAGTTAATCGGCTTTCTACAGCGATGTGAGACGGGGAACGAAAGCGCTTTCATTTGTTTAAAAGTGGCTTTGCCTTCCTTTAAGTGCCCTAACGTACGAGGAACGGCGCTGAATAACTGAAAGCGTTGCAGTGGGAAAGGTTTATTTAAAAATAAGTCGAGTAATTCCTATGACGAACACGTACGTATTCATTGAGTTTCGAGTGCATTTGCTATTTGCGTTGGACGGCCGCGCCACAGCCATCGCAGACACATTCCACCGTTATGCAGGCTTGTGGCGCGTTAAACCAACTTTGTCTTAGTGCTGGCACAACACCTGGGAGAACATGGACACTCATCAATGCTCTAGGCATGTGATTATGGGGTAAGTGATATTTATTACATTGTACGCTTGCCCACACATGTGACATGTATATCAATACCTAAGTAGTGCCTAATTACATGCAGTTGGTAATGGCACTACTGCTAATAACAAAATATAATAGTGTACATTTTATGGTATTTATTTTATAAATATTGCCTTCGATTGGGCTGCACTGAAAATCTGTTTTTGGAAGCAAATATGACGAAGGATTGGGTACGTTTTTCATTTTATATTTAAATATACATAATAACAAAAAAATAAACAACTGACTTTTTATTACTAATTGTAGGCGAACATAGCATATATATATATATATATATATATATATATATATATATATATCTATATATAATCATATATTGCCCTTTATAAAATTGGATACAGCAGGCAGCCCTAATTGAAAAACCCCTCGCCCCTTTAATCCTTTATTAAACATAAATACGCACTTGGAGGATTCTTAAGTTGGTATGAAAAAACATTTTCGCTGCGTCCGCTTCGGAGTTTTCACGTCGGAAACTCATATAAAAGACATTTCACCGAAGCTACTTGCCTATCGGCGGTATTATTCAAATTAATTTAGCGCGTTGAAGCAAAAAGTGCGCGTGTTGGGAGCGCCTCCCCATATTCATAGAGCTGCCCTAAATTAGCATCACAATGAAGTGTTAGAAGCGTGAGCGGCAACTGCTTAATGCGACCTGCGTCTTCCCACACGAGTATATTACGTTATAATGAATTTAAGTATAAAATTTTGGAACCACAAATTTGTTAGGGATTTTAGTAAGCTCCTAATGATGTTAAAAGTTACAGCCTATATACGTCCCACCGCTGGGCACAGGCCTCCCCTCATTTTTGAGAGGGTATTAGGGCAAGGAAATGTCCGCCACGCTGCCCCAATGCGTGTTGGCGAACTTCACATGTCTTCGAATTTTTTTTCTTATTTCTCAGACATGCAGGTTTCCTCACGATGTTTTTCTTCACCGCCGAGCACGTGGTAAATCAGCACTTAAAATTTAAATTAACAATTTCATTGGTGCCGGCGGGGATCAAACCCGGTTTGCTCGCGTGTTGTGAAATTTAAAGCGAGCACTAACTATCTGAGCTACCACGGCTCTTAGCTACCACGTCTCTTTCTTCCTATTGATGTAAACGGTAATAATTATAACAACAACAACGTTGGTATGATAACTTTTTAAATCTTAAATTACAATTGGACACAATTAAAATTTAAAATCTATAGCTATTTAGGAATTTTTATTCGCTTTAGCCACAATTTGTTAAAAATAGGTATAATTAATCTCAATGTATATACATACATTGTGTGTCAATAATTGCTGGCGCGTGGCGTCGCTACGGACGAGTAGCTAGCTATATATTGTTTTTGGACCAGCCTTTACCTACGCCTTCCCGCCTATAAATAAATCAAAATATTCAGGAAGTGGCTCGACTTTGAGGCGGCTTAGCGGAATCGTAAAATTCAACAGCGTACGCATCGCCCCGAGGTTTATCTTTTGGTGGCATTTGCCGTGTTTTTGCCGGAATTGTAAAAGAGTATCAGTGTTTATGAATAAAAATCAACCAACCCTTTTACCAAGACATATGGCGTTGAGTACTATCGAAGGTCGGAGTTTTATATGAGTACGTAAATTTACAATCATAATTTTTTTTTCAAATAATATAACAGCTAAAATAATTTATAAAGCCCACGACTGGACTTTTAGATCTATAGGGATTTTATGGTCTATTTAACCTTTTTCCCTTAGATTGCCTAATAGGTAAGATATTGCCAAAGTTGCAACATTTGGCGGGCGGGTTGACTATCCCATTTTTTAATTATTGCACGCCTCATAACATTAAGTTAAGTTTTGTTTTTTAAGTTAAGTTAAGCGTTATTAGGTAGTATATTACTCTCGACACTTCAAGGTCAAGCAATTCTGTGTTCTTAAAATGATTCTATCATAACCATATTGCACTAATACAATCATATGAGTTATCCATTAATTAATCCATTTTATATTTTCGAAAAAAATATTTAATATTGCTACTACGCATCGAGACCGGGTCTATTTCATATCAATAGTCTAGTACGCGTAGTTTTTTAATGAAATGATTTAAATTTTTTATTACTATTAAAAATTTAAAGGCGTTTTCATATTTCTTTAGCCCTTGAAAGATCAAGGAAAAATGTACCATACAGTCTATATTGATTTTATACTTTGTGTAATCGATTTGTTTTAGTGAACATTATTATTATTATTTCCCTGTAGGTGACACTACCTGTTAAAATAATAGAGCGCTAAATTTAATACACGTAAATAATATATTTAAAAGTCAAGAAAACAATTTATTTTTTTCATCAAAATTTAAAGAAACGCTTATGAGGTGTGCCACTTTTGGATTTTCCATTTTTTTTTCATTCTTTATCAGAAAGATACTACAGCCTTTCGCCTGTTTCAATTTCTCTCTCTTGTCTAAAAACGACATTCACGGCGTAAAAATTATTAACATTTTAAAAAATATTATTTGAGCTAAAAATATATTTTGAACAGTGGTAGAGCCACGCGGCAGCTTTTGCTGTCGCACGGATGGGCCGGCTCGAACCGGGGTGGTACCACGACCTCACAGAATACGAGCGTGAAGTAGAGGTTTACCTCTGAGTTTCGCTTGGTGAGTGCAGGTGGCCGGAGGCCCCCTTTTTACTGAAGATGAGGCATTCCATCTTAGTCCTCACGGGTGACAACGCATCTGCATTTTGATTCGCAAACGAGGATAGATGTAGATGTCTATGGGCCGCAGCAACCACTTACCATCAGGTGGACTGTGTGCTCGTTTGTCATCCTTATCTTATAAAAAAAAGCTAAAAAAATTGTATAAATATAAAATATTTGAAATACTTGTGTTTACGCATGTTATTCTTAACACCGATGAAAATACGTTTACAAAACTATACCAAGATTTTATACATTACAATGGATGAGACTTTACCATATTTTGATTATTTATTTGGAATTTATCCCTCAACAAATTACGGAAAGCCATTATTATTTGAAGTAGGGAGCGTTTTGGTCATTAATAACAATTTATTCAGCACAATGCCGCAATTTCGCTTCACGAATTCTAATCTTTTGGAAAGCGCACATTTAATATTAAAAGGGTAATCGATCCATAATTGATTGAAATAGTTCCGAACAAATTTTAAAAACACTTCCGAGTTATTCCGCAGCGGCTGTCGTATAAAAGGGCAAGGAAAATATAGTGTGAAACATTATAGTTATGTATAACAAATTAGGCTTTTCCAGGCCGCTTCTATAAAGCAGTTTAATTTCTAGAGCTGATGTCGGTGTAAGATATACTATTATAGCTCTCTAAGTAGGTTACTGTCCTTAACTTATACTCGTTTTGAGTGGACTAAAGGAAATGCCTAGAAGGTATTGCATTCATCAGGAATCCGCGGCAAAGGTGTCAGACGACTCATACTGCGCCGGCAGTAATTTATCTGATAGCCTTTCATTTGTTCAATTACTGTGTGTAACGTATAATATCAGAGAAAATATAACTAGTTTCAATGTTTCGAATACCTTACATCTTATACAGTAAATAAAAAAAACATCAATTTTATAACATACAATATTATCGCTATTTAAGTTATTTTTATATTTACAACCCATTTTTTCAGCCCACACAGAACTAAACTAACCACAAGTAAGCTGGAGAAAAACCTCCTCCATAGATTTCCACGAAGCACGGTCCTAAGTCTTCTGCTACACCCACCAATTCCATGCTTGATCAGGTCGTCATTGCATCTACTAAAAGTCGCTCGGCACTGCGCTTGCCAGCACGAGCTTGCCATTAAAGGTTTTCGAGTGACAGCCGGGATCTCACCGGCCTAATGGCCATTTCAACCTACTGAATAGCTAGGTTATCAATTACTCTTCTGCGGATATCCTCCCTATAAATAGCTCGATGCGTGACTTTAAGCTTCCTCATACGGGCAACTGTCAAGGACCTCGTTGAATAACGTATTTTCTACAATATTCATACGATAGTTAAAATATTACCAAGCTTCAGAATAAACCGACAAAAATACCTTTTTGTAACGTAACTTAAATAAGGACTATGTAGTATTGGAAGAAACCTTAAACAGATTTTGAAACACCACCTGCCGTTTAGATATTCTCAAAGAGAAAAGTTGTTTGAAGTAGGTGTTTTCAAAGTTATCTATTTGCAGCGACGGTGGCTTGCCATTGTAGCTAATTCAAAGCAGTACTTAAATTTGTTTAGCATCATAATATTTTTTGCCAAATAAAAGTTTTCTTAAAACCCGAGAATAAATATTAAAAGTTTGAGTTTTATTACGCTGTACGGACTATTAGCATTTTTTATCATTTCGAACACTAAAAGACTTTAATTTCATTACAAACATTTATGTATTGACTAATTCTTATTTAGTGCAACAACTGATAATTAACTATTCGAATTAAGCGTTAACAACAAAATGTCTCTACTTGTCTAGCTTTAGTATCTTATTAAAACAGACGACAATTATTCTAGAGCAAAAGCAAGACAAATTTATAATATTATTTCTATTAAAGAAAATTAAAATGGGTTTCTCAAAAGCTACACCGAAACTTAATATAGTACAAACGCGAAATACGTTCGCCTATTTTTTTAGAAAAGCAATGAAATTACCCTTGGAACTAAAGTGACCCACTCGAGGAAAAACAAAAACATCATCGGTCCCTCACTACAAAGAGGCTAGCATTGTATTATCATTCCATTAAACAAAAGTCACCGCGGTTTTAAGTGAAAACGCAAAACTCATTATTCTCGGGGCTAAGAAAATGATTTCAAACGTTAACAAGATTCCCTATAATAGAGTCGTTCACAGCGAGATTTAAGAAAAACAAGTATGAGCAGCGTTCGCCTTGGTCTCTCATTTTGAAGAATTCAGTCACTTAATAAGGTTTCCGTATTACATCCACGCAGTAGACACTCCAGACGGCAGAAAGTTACATGACAAACGAAAAATATTGTTTTATAATATCCATCTCCTTTTACGCAATGAATTCAGATGTCCAATTTATAAAGTAAATTATATTCGAAAATACAATTTTGTGTTAATATTTAATTCTTAAGGAAACATTTTATGTAATTCGATTCCAGTCTATTAATCTACTACTATTAAAGAGAAATAACTTTTTAAAATACGGCGACAGGTGTCGTTTTATTATTAATATGCTTTTAGCGAACAGAATACCAAAGTTTTAAAATTAAAACTTTGTCATATGGACCTAAACAAAACGAAAATAAGTTGCGGCAAATCCAGTACATTTTCGCCGGGCCCCTTGAGGTATTCTTTTATTATTTATAATACGCGGGGGAGGATCATTCTGCTCGTTTACTGTAGGATATATTTGTGAATGCTCGTTTGTCAAATGCACAGTCATTTATTCAATGACGTATACTTTTATTCTATTCATGACTAAAGCGTGTGAGCGGAGTGAGTGAACAAAACCAGAATACCTTATTCTATTCGTATGTATGCATTTTGTTCGTTATAGTCATTTAAAATACAAAATGGTTTACAAACTGCGTGGTTGATAACTTAAATTGAAAATTTTAAAAACCCCCGAAAAGAAACCCTACTTCAGCTAACAAAACAGCTGATGACCTTGAAGCCGCTGAACCGATTTTGATAAAACATGTCTAAGAACCACCGCTAGAAAAACTGCTTTTAAATAACAAAAAAACCGCTTTAAGGCTACGGTGCCACAGACAAACACACAGGCATACATACAGACAGATAAACATAGCGGTCAAATAATACTCTCTTTTTGCGTCGGGGGTTAATAAAAATGGCGTGAACTAACCGAAATTGGATACAATTCGAAGAGAACGAACTCTTTTAAAATGAGTTTAAAAATGTCCCGTGTGTGTATGTAATGTAAACGTGTCCCGAATGCCTACCACCCTGTGTCATCCTATAACTGATAACAGACGAGCCTCTGGCAGCAAACTGATAAACCCGTTTAAAAAAATATTAAGCTCAAATATCACATCCAGACGGGGAGAACCATTAGCATTACCGTAAGTGTTATAAACGTTATGGTTATAACACCATGTAGAAAATAGCACGCAGAAGCCATAAGATTTTTTGGCTTACGGCACTCACGATAAGAAAAAGTCGTACGCGTAGGACAGAATTTTAAAAACATTAACAGTGGTAGAGCCACGCGGCAGCTTTTGCTGTCGCACGGATGGGCCGGCTCGAACCGGGGTGGTACCACGACCTCACAGAAAACCAGCGTGAAGTAGAGATTTACCTCTGCGTTTCGCTTGGTGAGTGCAGGTGGCCGGAGGCCCCCTTTTTACTGGAAATGAGGCATTCCATCTTAGTCCTCACGGGTGACAACACATCTACATTTTGATTTGTAATAGAGGATAGATGTAGATGTCTATGGGTCGCAGCAGCCACTTACCACCAGGTGGACTGTGTGCTCGTTTGTCACCCTTATCCTATAAAAAAACAAAAAAAAAAACAGAAGTAGCGCGTAATAAAATCTCGCACACAGGCACACAGCAATCGATTCACTAAGAAGCGATAAGGAAAATGCTTTACCAGTGTAGAGTTGCCCTACACTCTCTCCCAATACGCTCACTAACAAGCCTGCACAGCGTGTTGAGTATGAACAAATCTTCTTGTAATTACAAATATAAAATATTTAGCTTAACGTGACCCTGCCCTGTATAGTTGCTGTAGTCGTTACGCTTGGCAGTGCATTAACCAAGACATGCAAAAGGCATGGCTTTTGGAGATTAGGAAGCATAAACCTGGTAAACGGTTGGCGGTTACAAAGGGTAGGCACATGGTTCATTGGTTAGATTAACACTTTGATGTACACACACAGCACAAAGAGCTGGCGCGTTTCGCCTTACCAATTAAACAGTAGCATTCAAAGCGGACGTGCAAAAGGCTTTGTATCTCATAATAAACAAGGCATCCGTATAATGTGCCGTCTGTGACCAGAGGAGTTCAATGCAATGCTTGTATTTATGACGGTCCGTATCAGCTCTCTCAATTTAGATTTTCCATTGACTGATCGCCAAATACATATGTACGTGAATTAATGTTATGTATCTTACTTCAATTGTATCAGATTTCGACATTATTACATTGAATGCAGTAATATGGAATCGCAGAAATGTATTATTTCCTTTTGTGAATTTGCAACCGAAATCAAATGCAAATACAATGTATCGTGGAACATAAGTAAAGTTACAGATTCGCTTTATTTGTCCATTTTGAACAATTTACTTTCATTTCGGGTTTACATTGAACAATTTCACCACATATTTCTTTTCGATTTTGATACCGTCTGTGTTTTTTATATCACTGTGTCTTTTATACCATTAGAACGAAATTTTACATAACTTTAATAATTTTTATATTTAAAAATTTTCAGTGGCAGTTTACTGTAGTCGTAATTACATAAACTAAGTGTTAAAATATGAATTACATAAAGTAATACACTATTTAATAAACTAACTTTGATGTAGGTACATTGAACATAAGTTCGGTAGCTTTTAAGCTTAGTCCAATTCCATGCCGCAAGGTGGCTCTTAAGCCATTTCATTTAGTAGCTGCCCTCTGACCCGGAGCAGCAAGAAACATTGTTAGTGCAATATGTGAAACACAATTTCATTAATGGACGAGAGCACAAAAGTATTAGTGAGGTCGCACGAGCGAGTTCATTAAATTAATAACTTTTTAAGCTCCGGAGTTTATAAGCAGAAATTAAGTGTAGGTGAAAATACAAAATTTACCTAATTTTATAAATATAACTAAATTGGGTAGTTG
Organism: Parnassius glacialis; assembly: GCA_033319125.1. Lineage (NCBI taxonomy): Eukaryota > Metazoa > Arthropoda > Insecta > Lepidoptera > Papilionidae > Parnassius > Parnassius glacialis. The sequence continues at coordinate 33,795,424 of JAVANC010000021.1, forward strand.
GCGGCATAATTATCTTATAAGTTCCTTTTTCCACTTGAAGTGTAATTAGATTATTATTATTTAAAAAATATAGATTATTTTTTGTTTTGCTTCTTTCTCATCAGCCCATGAAAGGCAAAAGGTTTTCTTGCTTTTTAAGAAACAATGACGTCAAATTCTTGTTTTGATTACACACTATTATATTTTTTGTAGATAATATAGCTTTCATAGCTCGTGGATTTCAATTGACTTTCTGCCACGTTTGATATTAAGTAAAATATATAATTATTATATACATACACATAATTTTTACTGGACTAATTTTAAGATCTAGGTTCAAATTCTATAAGTTCTTGGATAGACTTAGTTATGGTACATATGAACATATACATATTCCATTAGTATACAATGAACATCACAGGCTTGACAAACGCATCGACCGCAGTTTTTTAATTTTGAATTGTTATTAGTAAGATGCTGCTATCTTTCTAATGAACAACTCAGCTCATCTCCTGTTTCACATCCCTCTGTCGTCTCTTACGACACCCACGGGATTACGGGCTAGTGCATTCTGCACGGCGGCGCCTGCTCTTCTTGTACTCAAAGTACGATACAATATCCTGGATTAAAGTTCGTACCGGAATTAACATAAAATTCCATAAAAGTCTTAAAAGATGTATCTGTAAACATAAAAAACACCGAGTAGTAAAAATGAACCCAGCATATTTATTATTTCTGTTATTCTTTAAGGGCATCGTAAAGTTAATAAAGGGTTTTTGAAACAAGCTAGAAGCACGTTCGAGATAAGCTCGTAGTCTCAGCGAGTGGAAATCTTTCAAAACGTCGTTAAAAGCAACCCCAACCCGGAGCAGACAAAGGCCTAATAGGCTACTTGTTGACGAAAAGTATTCTCGATGCAAATTCGTACACTTTACAGCCCATTCTGAATTTGTACTGAGCTCGAAAGAAGTTTTTGTAATTAGTGCCGACTCAAATGAGGCTACTGTGAATTTTAAAGTTTATTTATTTTATTTGCACCATATTATATATTATTGATTATAACTGATTGCTGTTAAATATTTAGCAATACAAAATAATAGAAATAACGTACACATTATATTTCGTATTCAAAATATTTTTTTTTTATAGAATATGGATGACAAACGAGCACACAGTCCACCTGATGGTAAGTGGTTGATGTGGCCCATAGACATCTACATCTATCTTCGTTTGCGAAATAAAATGCAGATGCGTTATCAGCCGTGAGGACTAAGATAGAATGCCTCTTTTCCAGTAAAAAGGGTCTCTGGTTCTCTACACTCACCATAAGAAACACAGCAGCATTAAGCTGCTATTTTACGTTGGTATTCTGTGAGAGCGTGGTCCTTCCCCGGTCGAGCTGATCTATTCGTGCTACAACTATACTATTAATATAGCTGCAGCATGGCTCTACCACGTATAAATTGATATAATATGATTATGCGTTTTCAGTTAAATTGTTCTTTGCATTTAAAAAAAATTAAGGTAACACATAGGTATAATATACCGGGTAGTGGCGGTATAAGAATATCCACTACCCCATATCACCCCGTTTGTGTCGTGAGAGGCGACAGAAACAAATCTGGAGATAGGCAGTAGCGTCTTCCTAATAATGATAAAAAAAAACTACGGTTTCAAGCCAGCTTGCCAAGTTTGGCAACTATGGCAAATATTTCCCCTATGAGGCAATCTATGGGAAGGTATATGTTCGGCAGTGGACTTTGATAGCCTGTAACGGTATAATATATCTCTAAGTCCCTGTATATTTTAAAACATTTCACTTGGGAGCTTATTAATTGCAATTGATAAAAATAACTCACTGATGTTAAGCATAAAATAATAATAGCATTTGGTGATAACACGATAGAAGAAAAATAAATTCATAATTAAGTAGCACATATTTGTAAACAAAATAAAAAAATAAAAAACAACTTCAAAGATATGGTAAAATACTAACATTACTAAAACAAACTGTATACTATAAGAAAGCTCGAGACACTTGTTAAGGTATTTTTTGGTTATACGTAGTCGCTAACAGCGGTTTAGCTGTAAATGGGGGTTTAACGAGATAACAGAACCAAAGGCATGAATAAAAACGGGATACTTACGAGTTTATTCAACGATAGGTTAAAACTGGCAAAATGTTATATATTTGCTCATAAGAAATTTACTTTTTCTGTCACAGAAAATGTTTAATCTCTTAAACAATATAATTATATTTTAAGACAAACTTTGAATAATTAAGCGAAACAAAATAGAACCCTTAATTTTCCATGTCTAACTACGTTTTGCAATAAAGTTCTATGACGGAAGAAGAAAAAGCGAAGAAAACTCCGCAGGTATATGTACTCGTGATATAACAATAATGAAATTGAAAATAAATAAATGGAAATACACGTTATGGGATTGGACTTCACACGAAGAAATAAATAATATTTCATATAAAAATAAAGTATCTGCCTTTTTTACGATTATAGGTAACTTACTTTTTTTAGCATAAATTACTCGAGTATCTTATTATGCATCTATTGTTGTATTAGCCTCACGAAACAAAAATGACCGCTTAGGAAGTACTCGTAAATATGTATAATCATCCAGATGTAAAGTAGCAGCCTACATATTGTATGTCTCATTGCTGGGTACAGGCTCCAACGCAGGGAAGAGTCCGATGCACAGTTCAAATGCATGTTAGCTCATTTGATTGTGAATGCCCTAACTGTCTTATTTTTCAGACATGCTGGTTTCTTTGTACTGAATTCCTTCACTACTAAAAACGGGGAGAATGAGCACAAAAAATTGCAAAATTAATAAATACTTTGGTGCTGGCGAGGATCGATCTCGTTTTGCTCACATACTGTGACATTTAAAGGCGGGCGCTTATCCCCTGAGTTACTACGGGTCTAGAGGCTGCCACGGTTTGCTCATTTTATTACGAGGAGACAAACTTTAAATGAATGCGAAATATATTCAAATGTCATTAATGGTAACAATTTTCGTACCTTAAAACATACCTGGATGTTAATGTTGCTGCATAATGTTTTGGCACATTAATCGAAAGTTGTAATGGGGTATTGAAGTAAGACGACTCTTAATTGGTATAGGTACCAAAAAGATCATTGGGCACACTTTCCCACAAGACAAAGGTAGCATACTCCTTGCAATTCGATCCAGCGCCGCCGCCCTCTCGGTAATTTACTCGTTAAGGGAACGAATAAAACATTTTATTCCTAACATTCTTTTTGTTATTGTTAATAGTTGATGGGTTTTGAAAAAACTGCTCTTTGTCCATTAAGATATCGTTAAATCCCAACATTTATGTAATTTATCATCGAAATTTCCCCATAAAAAGCGTCTTGCGCGTTTTGCAAAACTAAAATCCTATTTATATATTTGCAACTCGAAATTTATTCTATCGGTAATATAGTGTGAAAAATAATACAAAAGATTTCGGGGGCCGCGATAGACAATTTCTGAAGAAATATACATCCTAATAAAAAATGTAGCTCTAACGAGAACCTTAAACAGACTCGTACTCGTAGGCAATGAAACAGCGCAATTTCATGAGAAAGGCGGTCTACAAATAAACCAAAGCGGAGCACATTCCCGCCTCCATAAAATGCAGACTGAAATAAACGTAACAGGCTGGGGTTCTTTAAAATATCCACCCGACGACAACCGCAAAGCTCAGCAAAAATCTCTAGTGTGAGTCAAAATTCCAGTGTCGGAATTTTCATAACTGACGTACGGTGTCGGTAGTACATCGTCGCAACTCGTAGCGTTCCAGGTGAAAGATACTGAATTTGTGCCCCGAGGCGCGTTCACGCACCGATCGTGATCTACAGCCTTCGCAGTGTCTCGGCTCGGAATCTTCGTACCGCACTTTATTACGTATCGAAAGTGCCTTACTCGCTGACACGAGAAATACGCTTGCACCCCTTTCCATCGTAATACGCAAATGTATACTATGGCAACATAAGGTGGATAAATTTTTTATTTTTTTTGGATATTATCAAGAATATTTGAAAATACATGAGTGTGTTACGAATTGTCAGATATCAGGCTCTAACAAGAACATGAAATAGGAAATTTCTGTTATGCCATCAATTTTATTGAATTAAGGTGTTTCCATAGTAGCGGTAAAGTGCCAAGTGCAGGATATTGTGGGCCATACCCTACGAAGATTACGCGAGATTTTCATATAAAGCCATTCAGCCAATTTCCTCATATCCTACACAGAAGCATAATAAGGGAGGCTTTTGTGAGGGAAAGCGGTTTCTGCACCTACAATGTGTAGGCACCGCTGTTGAAAAGGGTAGAGAGGCGAAATATTCGGCTTTCGCTTGAATCGGATAGCTTTTGTTATTTAGGGCCCTGACGATCTGAACAAATTTTTTATGTCAACATCAACACAATACTAGAATTTGTTTCATTTCATGTAAACGTGTGGATTTTATTTGAAAATATGAAGACGTTATGATTTTGCGATTTTTTATAATTATAAGTTATTATCATCATCATCATTACAGCAAAATTTCAGAAGCATTCTATAGGTCTACCCTATAGAATGCTTCATAGGAGAGATATTTGCCATAGTTGCCACGCTTGCCAGACTCGTTCGCATCCGCAGTTTTTTTCATTATTTCCAGTTGTCATCAGGAAGGCGCTGGTGCCCATCTCCTGTTTTAATCCCACCCTGTTGCTTCTTACCACGAAATGATCACAGTTATAAGCACTTACTACCCGTGCGGTTAAAGAATGGGATTGAAAATGACATCGCATATATTTACCTCTCGCTTCCACATTGTTCCATCTATACTCACACCCGCCGGTAAGGACTGCAAAAAAATATATCGCGACATGCATTTTTCCTACGCTCTATATATTTAGTTCAATCTGTTATTGCAATCAATGATAAAAAAGAATTTTTATAATAGAAATATCGATAAGATAAAATAAATTGTATTTAATGGTTATCCCCCCCAGGCGAAGCTAAAGTGCGTCGCGATTTATAAATGTTATATACATTCCCTTTTAAAATATTTTTTTTAATAAAGCGAATAATATAAAAACGTTAAATATAACGTTATGACGATATACCATTATTAGCGTGTTTTCGCTATTGGTACTGTATACGTTTGCGGTACGGGCCAGATGAGGCACTATTTCTAATTCCATTCCGGGACTGTAAAAACAATTAAATACCATTACAAGTAAATATTAAAATTAACGCCGGAACTATGGAGCCTGCGACAAATAATTTCTTTATTCATTTATTGTGTTAGGTAAAACTGAAGAATGACGGATTTCTTTTTATTACTCCAGAACTACTCATTTAGTTCTGCAAGTATAATTATGATTTTCATAAATAGGTTTTCCAAGAATAAATTTCCCGACTTGGCATCTGTGATCTCAATTGACGAATCCAACCCAGCCAGGCAAAGTTCGGAAAATTATGACACATCTTTTCGTCCAGAGTCCTTCTAAATCTCGAAAGAAAAGAGTACAACCAGTTCGTATTGCCAGTGATGATGAGCGTCTTTGAGCTGCTCAGCAAGATAAAGAGAGTTCTATGTTCGTAGTTTCCATCCGCAGTCGATCAGCGGATTAAAATTACAGTGGGCCTCGCACCGGTAGGCGGAGTGTATGGTGTGACGACCTACGTAGACAGATTTTGACTTTGACTCTTGCATTGAATTTGAATAAGGCGAAGAAATGAGAGAATTGTATTGTATCACGTACAGATCATAATTAGATAAACTTTACTAAAATCAACGAATAATAGTGTACGATGCGTGTAACATACATTTATATTTTGACAAATGTATCGACTACAAATACGAGTATAATTTATACTCTGACGAACTAATATTCGACCAGGTTATTATATTTAAATAGATTATAATGTCTAACATCTAAGAAAGGGGAAATTTTGTACACTATACACTATTAATTATGAACATTAACCGTGCAAGCTACGCATGATATGTTCTGCCGCCACAACAGCTGACATTGACGGCGGCTAATGCGGTCGTGCGGGTCCACCCGGCGCGGCGGCGTGTTGTCACCACCGTATTATATTGTTTTAATTTTGTTAACGTGAGAAAATATCACAGCATAATAGAAATAGTGTAGTTCACTGATTGGAGTGATAAAAACAAATTTTAAATGTACTTAATTATTAAATTAAACAGTGAACTATTTAATACAACTACTATGTTCATGAGTAAGTACCTGGACGACCGAGTTTCACTCGGCGTTAAAAAAAGTTCTCGGGAATGATAACTAAATAAACTTAGATAGAAAAACTTATACAAAATTTTATCCAAATTGTTAGAATCATTTCCGAGGAATCATTTGCACACATAATGTACATACACACATACAAAACCTCTCACGTCATTCGCCTAGAGGGATAAGCAGGGTCTACGGACTTCAATTTAGCACGATCCTGACTGACATCTTCAATAAATGGACTATTTGGTTGATAAACTTCCGTCTAGGGCAGGGGTCGACAACCTGCGGCTCGCGGGCCACCTGCGGCTCTTTGGATTTGAAGCTGCGGCTCTTTAGTTTCACACGCAAACATTATTTGTTTTATAAAAAAAAATATTAAAAAATCGATCTACACTGAGCCATTTGGAGTTGATACTGGATCTCTAGAAATGCAATTGATCGATTTAAAAAGTAAAGTTTTGTGTAGGTGAAAATTTACAGAGTTGAAAAGCAAGTTGAATGAGTTAGGGTCCAGAAATGCATGTACGTAACGCAACAAAAATTAACAGCTTTAAAAGAAATGCTGCGAGTCTAGGCACTTATATTCGACGCATGGAATAGTATTCCAGATTGCTACAGTGAGATGATGAAGTTGGCATTTGGAGTGCTGACTATCTTTGGATCGACATATTCGTTAGAGCAAGCGTTCTCTTGTATGAATATAATAATTAAAAGTAAAGTAAGAAGCCAACTAACAAATGAAAATTCAGAGTCGTGTTTGAAACTTAAAACAACAAGTTTTAAGCCAAATATAGCCAAACTTTCTAAAAAACCATGCAGAGCCAACGCTCCCATTGAATTTGTTTGCTTAAATGTATGTTATTGCAGTACAAGTTAGTGTTGTAAGACTTACAATGTAAATAAATGTTTAATTGTTTTAATTTTTTACTGAAATAATAAGGGATTATCTAATAATACCATATATATATATATTATAATCTAATAATTAGATAATAATAGATTCTAATTTATTGTGAAAAAACTATTCATACTTATATGAATAAATATACTTATATTTTTCCTATGAATAAATAGATTAGTTTTTTTTTTTTATAAAAAAACTTTATTTATGCAAGTACTATTTAAGGTTGGCAAGAAAAAAAATTGTGGCTCTTTAAAAACTTTGAAATTTTGTAAATTGTAATTTTTGACTCTTCCGACTCAAGAAGTTGCCAACCCCTGGTCTAGGGCATCCGACTTCTTTTGTCGACTTCGCCATTCACAACCGCAGCATAAATTTGATTTGTCACTATTACCTCATTCATTATTCTAAGTGTTCAAACCACCTGAACATTCTTTTCTTAATCCTGGTCACAGCTTCTTTTTGTAAGCCTTTTGGAGTTCATATAAAAAAAATTAAAGCTAAGCCCTAAAACCTGGCTGTAACAAAATTTAAAAAAAACTAATTGCATTTTGGATAAGCTTATACAATCGCGATAAACAAAGATTCATTAAACGATGTCTTCTTGACTAAGTTTGGGCTATAAATAATTTATTCAACTTAACCCTAAATACTTCCTTTTAACAGAAATAACTGCTAATAACAATCTTTTTAATACTTGATGATTATAAAGGGCCCCTTTCGTTGTCAACATCTTGAATGTGTGTATAGGCGGCCGTAGACTCCTTGGCATGTTACAATGCAGGTCCCGCTTTCCTTATCCATCCATTATTCGTTGCTACCTCGCCATCTTACCAAATGGTCGAAGGATGACTATCATAATAATCTATTGTTTGGTAAATAGACGGCTAAACATTAAACAATGCCATATCTACTTTCCTGACTTAGCAAGGTAAAATGCGGTTTAAAAATTATAGCTTCGATCTGTATAATAGTCGGCAATATATGTAATAAAGTATTAATCAAATTACCTACTAGTTTCAAATTGCGTGAATGTGACGTGAGAATGTGCGCTACGATAATTTACAAAAAAGAAAGGAAAATTTGGATAATGGCTACCAAAATTGGGCTGTTTTCTTTTTTTTTTTTTGCTTTAATAGTTTTTGTAAGTTATGAATAACTTTATGAGTAACTTTACTATGCAGTGGTGGTGTAAGAATGTTCACCACCCCACAGCATCGCGTGGATGTCGTTAGAGGCGGCAGGAAACAAATCAGGAGATGGGCAGCAGCGTCTTCCTAATAACGAAAAAATAAACAATTGTCAAGCATGGCAACTATGGCAAATATCCCCCCCTATGAGCCAATCTAAGGAGGAGACCTATGTTCAGCAGTGGACTTTAAAAGGTTGTAACTGTAACTTTAGTCTATTTTTATGTCTATTTTTGGGGGATGAAGCTGCTCGCGTCCGTAGGAATTACTTGAATCCTGATTCCCTACACATATCCCCTGGGTAGTGCTAAACGAGTAGCACTACATACTGGTGGTAGTTTGCTCCTCTACTAGTGAGAGGCCCAGTCGAGGGTTAGTTACCGCCCACCTGGCAAAGACATACTGGCAAATGATGCAAATCGTGTTCTGGTATGATGTTAGGTGAAACCCATTTCAGAGGGAGAATGGGTCTGGACAGTTCGGTTTGTAGTTTCGACGCGGCCGTTTCTTAGTATCAGGTGCCTGGTTATGGAGGTTAATGGAATCCTAGCACGGTTGCACCGCTGGCCGACCGTAGATAGTTGGGGGCCCAATTTATGAGCCAGCCACTCATGAAAGGCTGCCCCGCCATCTTACGAAAAATCCTGGGAGGGCACCACCATGTCGGTTGGAAACCGGAGGAGAAGGCCTGGTGGCGATTTCCAGGGGGGTTTTATTTATTTATTAAAACTTTATTTAACCTTACATATTAAATACAGGAACAAAAGGCGGACTTAATGCTAAAAGCAGTCTCTGCCAGTCAACCTTAGCGCAGTGATAGAACTACGAAGGCGAAGGTTCGGATGTCCCCGCGATCTCTTTGCTAGGTACCATCGATGATGTGACTCTGTTTGCGTCCCTAGGTTATATGTGTGACGCCTCGTCTAAATGCCATTCTCTCAACCTATTCACTCGCACCATTTATGAAAAAAAGGAAAGAGAAGAGCAAGTTTGTACAGCGGTTGCACTCACTCTCTCCATCAAAGTGCACCTCACAAACACTGTACTGTAATCTCAATGCAGTCCATTACCACCTTAAGATTGACAATCCGCACTTACTCTTCTTGGTTAAGATGCAGATCAGATGTCCTCTAGATGTGACGTACCTTGGCTACCCTGGGTACACATTGGAGCATAATTTCCATCAGCGCGCCGGGGTCTGTGTTTATATCTGCTGTAAGCGTATCCATCACCTTGAAGACCCCACTTTCTCTACGATCTGGGTATTGATAGACACAGTCCAAGTCCTGAAAAAAGGCATTACGCCAAGCCAGTTTCGACCGCATTAAACGCATCGATACAAAGCTCTCTGTCTAACTATCTGGCAGTAGAGCTTTTTGGTATCTCGCCAAAGCAGTCCAGACAAACTTCTGTCTGTCTACACCGACTACACTGGTAAAACCAGATGGCTCACTGGCGTATGCGCCTATGGAGAAAGCGGACTTGTTTGCTGCTCGTTTTGCTTGCAATTTGCGTCTAGACAGTAGCAAAAGCGTACCATCTCAATTACCTCATTGCGGTACCTCTATGTCAGAGGTCCGTATCACCAACAAGGAGGTTCTTAAAACCTTGTGAAGTCTAGACGTGAACAACGCTAGTGGACCAGAGTTATCTCCTGTATTGACACGCTTGGTCCACCTCTTATTAAGGACTGGAATAATGCCAAAATCTTGGAAGATGGCCAATGTGCAGTTTGTGACTAAAAAAACGTAGCCGTACTGACCCTGCCAACTATCGGCCAATTTCAATTACCTCCATACTCTGCAAGATTATGGAGCGTATATTGAACATCCACCTCATGGCATACCTGGGCAAAATGATCTCCTCAGTGACACAAGTACGGGTTTCGCCGAAATATGTAGATCAACTGGGGACCTTCTAGCGTATACCACTCACATATGGGGCGAAGTCCTCGAGAACAGCGGTGAACCACTTGTTGTTTCCCTCGATATTTCGGAGGCCTTTCTGACAGGGTTTGGCACGCTAGTCTATTGGGCAAGCTTTAAGCGTACGGCTTATTCCCTGGCCTGATTTCCTGAGTGAAGGACTTTCTGAGTGAACGGTCTCTCCGGGTCGTCGTCGATGGCTGCTCATCCGATACTATGGCGACTAATGCCAGTGTTCCTCAGGGGCCCGTACACTCCGCAACTCTCTTCCTGCTGCATATAAATGATCTGCTAATTCCCGGTATCGATGGGTATGCATACGACAGCACAGTTGTGAAGAGATACCAACCAAGTGTCCGGGCCAGTCGGGATTAAATCCAATCAGAAAGAGAGGCTATGGTTGAGCGTATGAGTCTCACACTACAGGCAGAATGATGGCACGAATGATTCGATGCCAATCTCGTGAGATTTAACGCCTTCAAAACACAAGCGTGTCTTTTCACCGCTAAAAGGAGCCCGCTCACCTTGGCTCCTACTTTCCGGAATGTATCCTTGGAGTACACTGACTGCCTTCAGTAGTTGGGGGTTGAAATTTCTCCGAACCTCGGTGTCCTTGCAAGGGTGCGGCGGTACTTCACGCCGGGGCAGCTTCTTACCTTACATAAAACGCATGTCCGGTCATTCACGGAGTACTGATGTCACATATATGCTGCAAAATTCCACCTAGCAGTGTTGGACTCAGTGGAGAGACGTACTAAGAGGCTTATTGCTGACCTTGATTCGGTTGAAACTAATCTTGTCAGCCTCGAGCACAGGCGCAGAGTAGCCAGTCTCTCGGTATTATATAGTGCGCAGGAATTACACGCTTTAATTCCTCCCTTTCCTTTCCACCATCGAACAACCAGGCGATCGGTGGGTCTACATCCCTTTGTTGTCTATATTCCACGCATTAGAACCAAACGGTTTTCTTCGTCTTTTATAATGCGTACAGCAAAGGAATGAAATAATTTGCCGGCGTCTATCTTTCCGTCCGAATACAATCTGGGCGTCTTCAAGGCAAAAGTGAATAGGCTTTTGTTACGCTAAGACAGTGCGATTTACCATCTAAGGCTACATCACCACTTACCACCTTGTGGGAATGTGGTCAAGCACTGAATTATAATTAAAAATAATGCCGATTCAGAAGATGAAAGGATGTGTTTTAATCGGACGCCAAAACTGTAAATAGAAATATGTTCATATTACATAATATTTTTTGAATTTTTATTTTAGCCTTAATAATTTAGCTTTTAATGAAAACAATATTTTACAAAAGAGATAAATATAATTTAATAATTACTATCTTGTGCTGATTATTTTTACATCTTGGAAAAGAAGTAAAGAGAAATAAAGGAGTTGGATTTCTTGAACATACGGATATTTTATGCAATCTGCAAGATGCCATTGGCGAAAATGTGCGTAGAGCTTCTAAAAGATGAGAATTCGATACACATTTCTTAGAAAGCGGGGTCCTTACAAAATTTATTTGTGTAAAAACACCTCGGCGGTCGTACCGCGTCCCGAATACGACCATTCCCATTGCAATAAATCGCAATAGACGTGCGGCCCGAGCGGTAACATAACCACTGTTGGACGTTTTTACTGTCGATAGTTTGTGCGTTAATCTAAAAGTGGATAGGAACACTTCGGAACGATAGTGACGTAATTTTCCCGTTGTATACTCTATTTAAGAATAATTCATCATAAAGTGTAAATTTTAACCAAAATTTACACTTTGTTAAAAATTAAACCTTGATGATATGGCCACCGAAGTTCATGATGTTTATAGTGTATATAAATTAAAACATTAACAGCATTAAAGTCATTATGTGACAACGCATCAAGCCTGTTATTCTGAGGGATAGATAATAAAGCTTACAATTACTAAATTTAAAACTATAAAAAAAAACTAAAACTAGTAAATTAGGAAACTATTATAGTAATATTCATCCTCCTTTCAAAGTATTCCTTACAGACGAGAGGAATACTTTCAAAGCGTGTTTATGAGTGAGGAGACGTTTGAAATAAATGAACTAGAAATTTCGAAAGAAAATAGAGATAAGAATAGATGAAATATGAAATCAAAGAAAAGCTTGAAAGTAGGTAAAGCAGACGGGTATGATAGAGTATCACTCGAAATGCTAAGAACTGGAGAGGGAGTGGTGGCAGGCCTGCTGTATACTTAATTTAATTTATATTAGGAACTGAAGTGGGCACCGAAAAACTGGTGCAAAGCCGTTATAGTCCCAATATATAAGGGTCACAGCTGGACTGTAAAAACTACAGTGGCATCAGCTTACTTAGCACTGGGGGAAAGCTGCGTCCTAAGGTGTTGTTTGAAAGAAATTGACGGAGAAATTTGACTCTAGTGCCAAGATCAACAGGGCCTACTCGGACTGGTTTGGCATCCATAAAGCTGCTAGAAACGGCTTTGTAGCTTCCACGTGGTTTTTTATGGGCCTATTTATGGACAGTTGTTTGGAAACTTTTGAAAGATGAAGAATATGGGTTAATAATGGGTGAGTGAACCGTCTAATGCCTTTTGAATGCCGATGATCAAGTCATATTTGCGTGTCATCGAAAAATATGTACTCAACATTGATATGGAAATCGTACCCTTTACAGTCAGCTGCTTGAAAAAGCCTTAAAATGCATCGGTGAATGGTTTAGAGGATATCACGTCTTTCTGTCTTACTCTGATTTTGTTTTACGGATAGCCATTGTAGCTCTACTGCACAAACACCTGAGCTATTATATAATATTAATTCGAAATACCGACAATCTAATTTGCACTGAAGGAGCTATATGTAGTACCGCTCAAATTTTTACGGCTCTCTAATAGTCCAGATACGCAAGACTAAGTGGCAGACTGGATTTATCGTTTACAGATTATAAAACTTAATATCTTTACATTGCGAACTACATACTTAATAAAAATTAAAAATTAATTAAATTCCTAATTATCCATTCATATTTATTATGCTATTTCATGATATCGTTACATGCGCATAATAAGTTTTAATGCTGAGTGCTCTCAGCTGTTCATAAAAATTTATAGATACGAAAGATACATCAATATAATTTATACAACTACGAGTATAAAGAAAAAAAAACAATACTTTTATAAAATATAAATATAAATTGATGAAAATTGTGCCGAAATACACTAAAACAGTCATGGTGAAAGCCGAAATAATTATTATATTTTAAGTAAATATTAAATAATAAAAATTAAGTTAAATACTGATTTTCTGAATATCAAATAACTCTTTCCAATGCAACGGTACTTCAGACTTTACGAACGGCATAAAAACATGGACGCCGTAGTTTTACGATCACCGCTTAACATATAGCGTCATAAAACCGTGAAGATACCAAAACGAAGACAAACATACTGTCATTTCGGGGTTCGTCAGCAATTTTGTAAATTAACAGAACAAGCAACAAAGATAGCTTTGTCATCTAAGTTAGAAGTTTTTATTAAGCTGTTACATAACCTAACACACCTTATTTTTTAGACCGCTTCAAAAAAAGAGGAGATTCTTAATTCGACTGTATACTTCTTCACCTCTAAGAGTGGAAAATGGGGGATAAATGTTTTAATGTAACTATTTAGAGGACATACTAGTTGTTACCTTAAGCTCAAAAATTTAAGAGGTCAAAACATTTATCTTTTAATAAAAAATAAAAACTGACATCGAAGAACAAAAAAAACAATAAAATCATTGCCACATTATAGCTCCTGAAGTCGGAGCTTTATTTCTTCAATAAATTATCTGGACATTATTTTACTCATTTTTGTTTTTTGAAGTCTGCTTTTACTTTTTATTAAAAAAAAAATCTTATTCTTTACCAGCCTTCTGTACCTTGACGCAGCTGCCAGTCGCCGGTTCGAGTATTTTACGTTTGGCGTAAACGAGATATATGAATTCGAGTGAGGGATTCTGTTGTGTCGCCAACCCATGATTTAGTTGTTTATAAAAGAGTTAAAGTAACTAGAAACACAGTTGTTCCTTAGTAAACGATATCCCGTTAAAAAGTGATAATATCAGTTTTGCACACTCTGTCCACTTGTAAATTTTAAATCAAGTCTTGTTAAATTCTGACACTTATTTTTAAATTTCTGAGTATAATAATCGCTCTAAAGGTCGAATTCGAAAGCGTTTAGAGTAATAAGCTTTCTAATTTGTGTTGTGATGTTTTTTTAGTTTTTTTCTACACTTACAACCTATTTATTATTATATAACGTGCGTTTCGTTGTAGTGAATCAAAAACCAACCAACATTGTTGCAGATCTTATGATTTTAGTCGTGTGTTGCGTAAGTGCGTGTTCTCTTACAATAACGTGAACATGGTTTCGGCGTCACTTGAACTTGTCACACTACGTAAGTACATACTTACGTAGTGTTTTCTATCTATTTTGTGTCTTCTTTGGTTGGTCTGAGTTCGGAGTATTAATTTTTTTATAGAGACTTTCTTTGGAATAACACTTTAAAATTATATTATTAAATAATTATAATGTATAGGATAATAGTATATTTTAATTTTCTTCAGAAAGTTTACGTGTTTTTAATGATTATTAACAAAAAGGAAGAGGTTATCAATATGACTGTGTTTTTAAAGTGTGTAACACAAATATTTTCGAGGTTAATCAAACAGTATTGAAACAGTACATTTTCACAGTGAATTTAAACCAAATCCGATAATAATTCAAGCCGTTTTTACTTTTATATATGTCGCAAGTTTATGATAAAATCAGTTTTTTGATCAAAAACCTAGGCTTGTTTATCAAAAACCGGAAGAAGACAAAGTTATTACTTAACCTGAATAAATCAAGTTTTTTTTTTGACAAAAAAATATGAAATTGTTTAGTTTATGATAAAATTTTAGCTCAGGTTAGGTTAGGTTGATCTTATCATTATTGGTAGATTTTATCGTAAACCTAAGACATATATAACTCAATAATATAAGGTCACAGAATAAATAATGCTAAGGTTAAGTGTTGAAAAGTGCCTAAATATACATAGGTTTTCTAAATTAAAATTACAGTTTCAATTAGGTGCGTAACGTTTAGTCACAAAACGTACGTTGTTTGAACTGAACAAAAATTATACGCAGAACTCATTTCGCGGGGTTATTTTTATTTAATTCTAGGCAGGTGCGGCGCGGTCGCGTTTCAACCAATATTTTTGGACGATTACCATGCTGATGAAAAGCCAACATTTGGAACTTGGCGCAAATGTGCAAATATTCATTATGTTAAATGTGCGAATGAGCATGTATTATAATACTCTTATTTTAAAGGGAATTAAATAACCTAGAATTCAATTTAAGTGATCTAAAACTTGGATTCCTAGATAGTACCTACTGGTTTCGTTAACCGCCTAGATTGCCTTAATTCCGATGCGGTATTTGGGACTAATCTTAATGTAATTATTGTACCATTGTCTGCAACTCGTCATACAAGCGTACATTCAACGTATATCCCATGTAATCGCATATGCGTTACATCAAATATGAACACCTGAGCTAGTATGAATGCTTCCTGTGTTTTACACGTGAAATGTATGGAAGTCGAAATGCGCCAAAAAATCAAAAAGTCATATATACATTTTCAAATCTTATCTACACACGAATTCAGTCGAACTTTGAATAAATACGCGAAAACTGAATAAAAGTTATTGCGTTTTTACATTGTTTTTGATATCCGACATTTTGAGCGCTTTGCAGCAGCTGTGAGTGCATTGGTCACGGGGAACACCGGGGCTCGAAACGTCGTGAATTAAAGATAAGTTTAAATCAATTGCGACAACGTCCGTAAAATTAGTTTTTTTCAAAAGGACACAGTTTAGCTGGAGGCATTTGCATTTTCTCTCGTGCGTTTTTGTAAGAGGCGACTATGGTAAAGGTGGTGATGTAAACATCTCGTATATGCCACTTGTAAAATACCCAGCGGCGGCGGGGAACAGCGTCTCTTTGCTTGCGTAGAGCAGCGATAGTGGCAAATTTTCCTTAATCATGTCTACCCGTAGACTATTTGCAGGTTAATGAAGAGGTAGAAGAAATAAAAGAGGTTTTTTTTTTTATAGGATAAGGGTGACAAACGAGCACACAGTCCACCTGATGGTAAGTGGTTGCTGCGGCCCATAGACAACTACATCTATCCTCGTTTGCGAATCAAAATGCAGATGCGTTGTCACCCGTGAGGACTAAGATGGAATGCCTTATTTCCAGTAAAAAGGGCCTCCGGCCACCTGCACTCACCAAGCGAAACGCAGAGGTAAACCTCTACTTCACGCTGGTATTCTGTGAGGTCGTGGTACCACCCCGGTTCGAGCCGGCCCATCCATGCGACAGCAATTCTGCCGCGTGGCTCTACCACTGTTCAAAAGTCTATGTTCGGTAGTGAAATATGCAAGACTTAAATATTAAGAATAAAAGAATTTTATTCTTATAGTTATTTTAGTGTAAATTGTACTTCTTTCCAGGCTGCTTGTATCAAGAAAATCCGCCATAAAACCCAAATATCTCCCCCCAACTTGCCGCGTTCTTACTTCGTATATTGTAGAATATTTTTAAAGTAGGACGTGTAAGTAAAAAAAAGAACAATACAATTGCAAGGTTTTAATCTGTATGCGAGTTAACAATGCAGCGAAAATAATATAAAATATTCTTCAAGAATAATTTAATAACATTTCTATAGTAGCATTATAACATTTTATAATATATTATAGAAAAATTAATGTGGATTGCATTTCTAACATTAAAAGAAATAACTTTACATTAAAGAACTTATATTAGCTCCTCACGTAAATGTCGAGAAGAATTTCAACTATTAAAACTTGAAAAGACAAACTAATCCTAGAAAAAGAGAGTACGCCAGAGACCAGGAGCAGTAATTACTTTTACAATATAAGTCTTCGAATAGTCAACTCACAGTTATATTTAAAAAAAAAGCAAAAGAAAAGATGAAAATGATATTTGCGAAAGAGGTTTCCATCAACGAAAACAGAAATTAACATTAAAACTCAATAGCAATAAATAGATAAGAGAGATTACTTCCTCAGTCGAAACCAATAAGGAAAGATCCCGATCGTGGCCTTCCGCAATAAATATATCGAGATGAGAGCAAGATAAACATATTGGTACAAGCAGGCGGTAAGTTAAAATATGCAGCCTTTCGCGCTTCATGAAATTCGAGTAAACACGTGGCCGACTGCAGATATGGCCACGGATGTCAAGTACCACAATGCATTCATAGTTTTCGTGGGATGTTGCTACAGATATCTGCTTAATTTCTTTTATCATTTTATTTTAATGTGTCATTATTTGCCTATATATATAGTATTTTTTATTTTTCATTAGTTGTAAGAAACTATACTCCTATATGAATCTGAACTACATTTATAGTTAATAAGTCTTATTTTAAGTTAATGTCTAAAACTTTTAAAATAATATATATATATATTGAGCAACATAAGCACATGAGCCAAGAAACCGTATTTCTTTACTCATGTGACATAAGTCTTATTCTTTAAAAGTCCACCCTGGACATGGGCCTCTCCCGTTGTGAGAAAGATGCTGCTTGGCAGGCGGGTTGATGATCGCAGTACCAAACTTTTCGCACCCTTGGTACTACTTACCGTCATCAGTCTGGTGATTTTTACGCCAGTTTTTAACGAGATAGGCTTACCTTGGTTAAGCTTACGGCTTATTCTGAAGCCAGAAGAAATTTTTGACTTAATATAATGGGAAGAAAAACGACGTAAGTAGATTTATTAAATCTTCTTACGTCAGCACCAACGGTAACGGGGGCTCGAGTATATTCATTGATTTTTATTAAGATTGCTCAATTAAGCATTTTAAATTTTCTAATGAAAAAATTACACATTGATTTAATAATGGTAAACAAAAATTTATAATTTTATAAACGCTGCTGGTGATAAGAGGGCTGGTTCTTTTCTCGCTCAAAGGCTAAGTATAGCCAGCGTTCTTGGAACGATACCGCGGGGTGTAGGAACTATAATATGATAATTAAGTTTCTAGTTTTAGTTTTTTTTAATTATTATAGTTTTTAATATTGTATATAATAAAATATTTTATAATTTTTTAATATTTATTTTTTTGTGAATTTTAAGTTGAAGATTTATTACCACTAGTATCGCTTGTGGTCGATTCGATCAAATGTGTGGAAATAATCTTAAGTATTTGTTTACATTAACTTTTTTTTTGTTGATTTTCCGTGCAGGGAAACAAAGCGATCTTAGCTCATTTAGCTGTCATTTAATTAGTTAAAGCGTTTTGTATGAAAAAATAACGTGTGTAACTTCACTGGTTAAAATTCATTACTGAATATGGAAAGGCCCGTGTCCAACAAAGGACTTAACGGCCTGGTAAATAAGAAAGAACATACCTCGCACCTAGCATTTTTGCTCGCACTTTCACGCACTTTCATATGCACATTTTGAAATTATTACCCTAAATTGACAGATATGACTATAACTTCAACAAAGCGAGTTTTCTAAGATCTGTATTTCAATTTAGTTAAAAAAGCGGTGTCCACAAAATTGTATGCATATGCTACTAATATTTTATTTTGAAAGTTTCGTTATCATTTGTAATACAAATTGAAAATAGTCGGATACCTAAATCAAATACAAATAAGGTATTCAATGATTAAGTAGTGCAAAAATATTAAAATATTTCCCTATGTCTAATTGCAGTTGCGTCGTGTGAATTTTTTTTTTTTTAGAAAATAATACAAAATATTCAATGCAATTGATGTTAGCTCTTATTTGCATCCGTATACTTATTATAAATGTATCGGTATAATGAATGGCCACATACTTGAGCGTTTTGTCCAATTTCAACTGCTTCAGTTTCCCGTGGCAATTTATAAAATAGGCCGGCTTTTCTTCCCACTTCTATATTTTGCGCTAGATTATAATGCGTGTTTTTAGAAATATTTCATTTTTCGCACTCAAATGTATTAGTAGATGTTTTAAGTAGAGGATTTTAAAGTTTAATAAAGCAGTCGCGTGGAACCCATGCTTTGTCACTTTGGGTTTGCCGTATGGTCCAACTCAATTGAGTTTTTAACAATTATATAAACGATTGTCCTGCCAAAAACAATGCTCAATTAATCAATAGATAGAGATGTGAAAACCATTGTTACCGTCCCACCGGGAGCACCTTATAACAATAATTCCACGCAAGAATTATTTACGTTTGCGCTATTACATACGACGACCGAATACCGACCTACACTCTGTTTCGCTAACATAATCGAGAAAGAGTTTTGCGATTTATCGGCCAGTTCCGCCGAATCATATTAGTTTATTTACAACGGGTGGCCCTTGTTAATGTTTCCCTTTTTTTACAGGCGAGCACTGCCAACGTTGAGAAGATTACCCTAGTGACTGTCGCGGTCGGCCAGTAAACATTGATTTCGATTACTCTCACGTAGAATGTCGATTAGTACGCTAGTTAATTTTTAGCGTATTTCATTACAGCCTTTCACAAGTCCATTCCTGAACACAGGCCTCCCCCAAGGAATGCCACAAATCACGGTCCTGAGCCATCTGCATTTATCGACTTCCTGCATGTCTTACCAGATCGTCACTCCATCTAATGGGGGGGTCGCCTTACACTTCACCTACCAGTACGAGGCTGCCACTCAAGAACCTTTTTTCCTCATCGGTTGTCGGTTCTTCGAGCTATATAGCCATTTCTAAATTTATCACGCAGAGAAACCCCGAGCATAGCCCTCTCCATAGCTCGCTGAGCGACCTTGAGCGACCTTGAGCGTCCTCATACGGCCATCAGTGAAGGATCACGTCTCAGATCAGAGTTTCGTACTCTGGTTCTGACCTCGGATAGCCATCGTAGCTCTTCTGTACAAACACTTCAGCGCCTCGATATACCGACAGGCAACTTGGCACCGCTGAAGGGACTGTAGCACCGCTCAAATTTCGACGGAATCAAAGGCTTTCTCATAGTCCACATACGCAAGGCAAAGTGGCAGATTGTACTCTTCAGTCTTCTGTACAATTTGACGAAGGGTGTGTATGTGGTCCATGGTACTATAGCCTCTTCGGAAACCGGCTTGTTCGGGAGACTGGAAGTCCTCAAGTCTGCGTACAAGACGATGCGTAAGGACTCTCGAAAACAGCACGTAGACGCGGTTCAGAAGGGAAATCGGTTTGTAGTTCTTCATAAGAGCGTTGTCGCCTTTCTTAAATAACAAGACCAGCGCACCTCTGCTGCACGCCTCCGGAGTAGTCCCACCATGTAGCACGGAATTTAAGAGCCTCTGAGGGACTTCAAGTACCGGTTTTCCACATGCTTTCAGAAGCTTCGCTGTAATTCCATCCTCACCTGGGCCTTTGTCGTTTTTAAGGTGCTGGAGAGCCATTCTAATCTCGCTCAAAATGACGTCCGGGATATCATCGGAATAGTGTCGGATAAGACTCGCTATTGGATCGTTACTCACACTTACGTGTGACTCCAACGATGGCGTGTACAGCTGCTCATAGAATCTATCAATCTCACTCAAAATCTCAAGTGTCCCGGAAACGATGCTGCCACACTCGGTCTTCAACTTCGACAGTTGGCACGTTCGAATCGTTAAGTCTGAGAACTTAACGGTTAGGTTCAGTGTGCCTCTCACCTTTCGGTGATCTCTACCAGTTTTCACCCTCGCGATCACTGAGACATCACTGAACAGTTGCCGTCTAGTCGTCATTATGAAGTAACTCTCGTTTTAAGGGTTCCGTACCTCAAAAGGAAAAAAACGGAACCCTTATATGATCACTTTGTTGTCCGTCTGTTTGTCTGTCTAGACCCATTTTCTCAGGAACGCGAGGAGGTATCAAGCTGAAATTCATATCAAATACTCAAGTCTACTGACCCTTGGAGCTGTGAAAAAATCAAACTTCTAAGCCAACGCAATAAAAAGATACAGCCGTTTATGCCGCAAATTTTCGACATTCGCAAGGGAATCAAAACCTACAGGGTACTTCCCGTGAACTCAGAATCTTGAAATTTGGTACGAAGCAACGTTTTATAGCACAGATAAAGGAAAAATTGCGAAAAGCATACATTTTTAGTTACATCATATAATAAAAATATTTTTAATAATTTTAAACTTATATACCTACGGATTTGTTCGGAACCCTAGGTGCGCGAGTCCAACTAGCACTTGGCCGGTTTTCTTGTCGAACCGTCGGATCTCGACCAGGTCCACTTCCTGTGGGGCCTCTTCTGGAAGAAAGAGTTCATCATAAAGAGTCCATCTTTCTCCATGAAGTCGACCAGCTGCTGGCTCCTTAGGTTCCGTTGCCCTATTCCAAATTTCCCTAACTTCAGATCACCGTTCTCTCTTGTGCCTAGTTTTGCATTGAAGTCTCCAAGTAACACCGTATAGTGGATTTTGGAGGAATGCGTAGCATTAGAGATATCCTCATACATTTCCTCAACCTCCTCATTGGGATGTGCCGAGGTTGATGCGTAAACCTTTGATCTTCAACGAATACCGTTTGGTTATTCTGACTATAAGGTACGCAACCCTCTCGACACACTCACAATCTTTACAACGTTGTTAACTTGTGGACTATAAATCCGACACCTCCTTGGGACAGATGGTCGCCCTCCCGGTAATAGAACAAGTTGCCGGTTATGAGAATTACCGTGTTCTTTCCTCTCTTCGGACCTCAGATAATCCTATAATATATCAGTGCACCTTGTCTATCTCTTCTTCCAGCTCCAAGATCTTCTCGTCGTGTCGTCTTAGGTAGTAACCGAACCTCCACTGGAGATTCTTAGCACCTCCTGCTCCGCCATTACCGTGGTCGCCATCGTAGCCAGGAATAGCGGAGCCGCCAGGAAATTTTAAAAACCTTATATTATAAGTGTGACTTCAGTTTTAGTAAGAAGGTTACGATGAAACAAAGATTAATCTTCGCTTCAATTGGTGACCAATATTATTCTAAAAAGTAAATACGAATTATTTCCAAGTACCCAAACTAAAGTAATAAATATTGATTATAATGTATTTTAATCACTTTGCTTAATACAACAACTTTTTTTATGAACACGGGGATTACAATTTTTTTTTAAATATACGTATGTATCATTTAATTTTGCGTCTTTACAATTTAAAACGTCTATTTTCACCGTTAAAAATACGCCTTTATAATAGTACGTCCATGACTGAGGGAGATCAAACATTTATATTAACTATCATAAAATAACACGGCTGAGCGTTGAAGCTGGTTCGATCGAGGGCCGAAGCTCAACAATGCAAACGAACCGAAGTCCGTACGGCAAGTAATATATTTTTAATTGATGCACGGCGGCCGATGTGTCGAGTAAACATTTACGCGTTTATACCGACTACGACGTGAAGCTCCGTTGTTCATTTTAATTCGAGTATTAATTGGTGGATAGTGTGCAATTCGCGTGTTTGCACTACCAGCCACAGTAAATATTAACAATGTTATTATGCGACGAGTTTTTGTATAATCATTGTTGGAATACTTAATATGAATTAGGATTTTATTTATTTTAAGAAAACTCTCTTTTTCTAACTCCTCATATATTTATTTTTGTATAATAATTAAATCAATACGCTGTTATTCCACACTGTTTTATTTATGAAATGTATGTTTTCAGTTAGGCTATTGTTAGAATAGGGCAACAATTTAAGGAGAATTGTAAAACTAGTCCTGACAGAATATCAAAAACTCCCTTGCTTCTAAATATTTTTTAAATAGATGTAAAAGCAAAATCCTTTACAAAACACACAACTTCAAATGAAAAACAGTTTTTTTAGAATTTTTTGCCTTAATTAAAAATATTTTGAACAAAACTAGTTATGGAGTTCATAATACATTGTATTTTATTTTAATTTTCTTCTATTATTTAAGTATTACAACAACAAATTATTTTACTTATAAAATAATATTAGCATTGTATTTTATTATTAAGTAAATTAATAATTACATACATGGTAACAAGAAGATGTGAGATAATCTTTAATATCCGTCCCCAGGCGGCTACACTGAAGCCGCCACTGAATACTAATTACTAGAGACGAACTACAAGCATGTGGAATACGAAGTCCAGCTTTCCGAGATAACGTCGGATTTATGTCTTCAACACTCACCCAGTACACATCTAAGTAGACTGCCACTGCTTCATGAACATATACCTATATGCTAAGCCTATATGCTTATTCATTTACGAAGAACGTTACGTGCGCAGCTAGCGCAGAATAACGTAAAAATATAATAACATATAATACTTTCTGCGAGAAATTCTCGTATAATATATAATATGTGTATATATAATATAATTGGCTTCTCCTTGGAAATGGATCAACTAACGATATGGATGAAATTTTGTAATTAGGTAATGTTCTACTTTCCAAGTTTATATAGATAAATGATGATTATCCCTTTGACTTTTTCTAACGCGGAACGAAACTCGGTCGTCCAGGTACTTATTTATAACACAGGTAAAAGCTTGGGCGTTCAATTATAAAAGGGCTCTTTCCAAAGACTATATTTATAGATATAGACCTGGCTTGATATATAATTTTTTTTCATTCAAGTTTTGCCAATTGCCACAAACTGACTCTATAGTTCGTGTCGCACTTACGGTTTGTCGTGTGTTGTTAGAGAAACGAGTGAACGAAATATTTATATTTAGTCACGTGTAATAAGATATATATTGGTTGGAAAGTTTTTTTTTATTAGAAAGCTGCAGGTAGGTTAGGTTTATATTACGTGGTAGAGCCAAGCTGCAGCTATATTAATAGTACAGTTGTAGCACGAATGGGTCGGCTCGACCGGGGAAGGACCACGCTCTCACAGAATACCAGCGTAAAATAGCACATTAATGATGCTGTGTTTCATATGGTGAGTGTAGAGAACCGGAGACCCTTTTTACTGAAAAAGAGGCATTCCATCTTAGCTCTCACGGGTGACAACGCATCTGCATTTTGATTCGCAAACGAGGATAAATGTGGATGTCTATGGGCCACAGCAACCACTTACCATCAGGTGGACTGTGTGCTCGTTTGTCACCCTATCCTATATAAAAAAAAGGTACTGCGGGTTAACTTTAACATCGGGACGTCAATCACCTCAGTCTCACGTAACCAGTGATGCTGCAAAGCAACCGAAACGCCGGGAATTAAAATAAGTAGAAGCAAAAGTAATTTTATTCAATATATAGATACGTTATAAAACTGTTTGTAGCGGGTAACTAAAATTAAAATGTTATATTCTTAAGTAGGTATTTTAATTTTTTTATTTAACCGACCAATAAACAACTTATTTGTTGAAATAAATAACAACACTTAGAGCAATTACATTACTTACACAAACAAATTAAACAAATAATCTATGTAACAATGAAATCAAATAACTGCCACTTCATTTATTTTTAACACCCTTTTATTAGCTTCGTGCGTATCTATCTATCTATATATCTTTTAACGTAATTTTCAATAACTTGTATGCGGCCGATTAACTTGAAAATTTGTACTCGTATCAAGGACCGATGACAATACATTAATTTAATAACATTATCCTAGTATCCTGATCGGGATCGCCGGGATAAAATAAAATAATTACAAGTTTTATGTTAGCTTGACCTGTATGTGTGTGTATTAATGTTATGGAACTTTGTAATTCAATTATTACCCACTTCTAAAAGTCTGATTGATTTGAAATTTTGCAGACGTATTTAAAACCGACGAAAATACAATAACTTCATGACTATGAGCTAGTATTCTTACTAGGATTATCACAGCTCATGATCAATGCTAGTTGTTTAAGTTTTTACGTAAGGAATAGATTTTATCTACATTTTCTCAAAATAAATGTCCACACTTGTCTGCATGAAGACCCGCTGAACTGAATAATTATAATCACAGGCGAGTTCGTATTTTCGTTTTCGGCACGCGTCGAATAATATAAAATATAGTCGAGAATGAAATAGCCGTAAATGATTATTTTTGCTGAACCGAAAACAAAAACGATATTCGGTCGCATTCTAGCCAAGACGCTGTGATGAAGATCAATCGCAACTATCGATATTTTATCTTCTTTCGCAAATACTGAGTGAGAAGTGAGAACCCAGGAAACGAGGACTTAAAAAGTCTAACTTCAAGGCCTTTTTTCATTTTATTATATCTTCATTATTAAAAAAAAATATATCGTTAAAATAAATAGGTGCAACTAGCCGTGGTTAACTATGACATAGGGACGTCAAACACCTCAATCCCCCTTGACCATTGTTAAGTGCTCGAATCGGAATATAAAATAAGTTAATATACGCGATAAAATCCGTAAAACTAAGTTTATTTAAATGTGTAGTATTCGCGTAAATATAAGAAATCATTATGTGCAATATTTAATAAAATCCCTTTAAATATAAATATTAAGTATCCAGAGGTATTATAATTCTACCGCCTTAATTAAATGCCCTGCTTGACTAGGTTCCTTAATTTACATTTCTAAAGAAATAAAGTCAAATACTAAAAATAAAATGGAATGAATATATTATGTTATTTTCTCTTTTAATTGATTTTATATTTAATGCTTTAAAATCGGAAAGGAAATATATTCTAATCTAATATTATTCTTATATCTAATATTATTCGATAAATTGTTAATCGCCGTATAAAATTACAACAAAGTATTTGTTTTTCTCATTCGCGTTCCCTTGGCTCTCTCGGCAATATTGTTACCAGGCAAAAAGAACCCCTTTGTCGTGTCTCTTCACTTTCAAGCACTCCCCTTGCTGCCTAAGCTAGCATCGGAATCCTTGTCGTCGACATATCGAATAGTGTGCAGTTTCGTGGTCACTTGGAAGGGAAGGCCAAATTGGCATCTAAAAACTTGGCATGCTCAGCAGAGCGAGACAGTATTTTATGCCGGCACAACGCTTGCAACATTACAAAGTGCAAGTTGGGCCTCACATGGAATACTGTTCTCATCTCTGGGCCGGGGCACCCCAGTGCCAGCTCCTTCCACTTGACCGTATCCAATGCAGAGCAGTTCGAATCGTCGACAACCGAGTTCTTTCTGATCGGCTCGATACACTGGCACTGCGTAGGGATGTTGCATCCCTTTGCATCCCTTTGCATTTTCTATCGAAGCTGCCACGGGGAGTGCTCTGAGGAACTGTTCGGATTAATTCCAGCCGCCAAATTTTCGAACGCACATCGCGTCAAAATTCACGATATCATCCTCACCATCTGGACGCTTGGCGGTCCACGACTGTGCGTTTTACTAGGAGTTTTCTTCCTCGTACAATTTCTTTGTGGAATTATTTACCACCGGCGATTTTTTCGAAACCAATACGAATTAGGCACCTTCAAGAAAAGAGCTTACACCTTTCTAAAAGGCCGGCAACGAATCTGCAATTTCCCTGGTGTTGCGATTGTTCGTGGGCGGCGGTAGTCACTTACCATCAGGTGAGCCGCATGCTCGTTTGCCCCCTCTTCCATAAAAAAAGGTAACCTAACTCAATTTATTAGTTCGATCCGTTAACCGGTTCAGTGCGGATGGCACGCCAGGCGTGCCATCTATTACTTTTGTGTGTGGCGTATGACACGCGAGTCGTGTTTTTTTAAAAATCGTTATAAATCGCTCAAATTGCGTTTTTGGAAAATTTATCCAGAACAAAATATTCATTGTTTTGGAAGTAGTTCATACCTGCGGCTTCGTTTCTGGATATTTTGAAAATTTGAAATTTTTAGGGGTTGACAACCTTTTTTTAACTTGTACATGGTACTCTTTTTACTTTGTGGGTTTTCAATCATGTTGTGGAAAAATAGTCTAATAATTAACAAATAATAGCACTCATTGCGATCGCTCACAAACTCAAGTTGTAAATAAATTTCTGGAAAACAAGTCTCCTGTTAAAAAAAACAATGTGTTTGTCTTATTGCGTAATTGGTTTGGCGTATTGGTAAATGGTTGAACTACCGTCTTATTATTATCAAATGGTCGAATAGACCTACGAAGTACCATGTGCTCTTGTGATATGGTATAAGGTTTATTTTTGCTTGAAACAGTTTGAAACCGTTCATACATAAAAAAAAGTTCGCTAATAAATAGTCTTTTTTTTGTCAATCCGCCGTCGTATAGCGCCTGCGTTTATTTCCTTTTGAAAACACTTGTTTTGCTATTCTTACTAATTAGACGTTGTTACGGCCGGCAGCTGCCTATCCCAGGAGTAGAATCCTTCGCGGCCCATAGACGAAGAAGCTACAGGCAGATGCTGGTCGGGCGTCCTCACGCCACGGGTTAAAAGTCTAATTACACTAAACAATCCGGGGGGAGCGTTACAATTATTGAACAGAGCTTACTTACCTCTATTCAAGGCGACTGGTCCCGCAGGATTCGGTCAGGTCTCGTGTGGATGTCTTGTGCTAGAAAGTAAAGGTCAGTGATGTGTATTTGGGTGTGGCTGGTAGTGTTATTGACCTTATTTGACCGTTCCCCCTGCAGCAGTTCGGCCCTCAGCTCCTCTCCAAGCTAAGGTCGCCTTCCGCAGTCACTTTCTTCCTTTGTTACGATTGACTCGCGAAAATGAACACAGAACGTACGGGTCAAAGGTCACCGTTATTTCTAGAATATTAACTACCGCACTAGTAACTAATACAGTCGAATCCACTTATACAGATTCTGCGTTAAACCTAAAGTCCCGGGTAAACTCTCAACACGCGCTACCATTCCCAGTGGTATATTTACTATACGCGCCTAACATAAAATTAGATCTAAGAGCTCCCAAACAAAACGGACTGCCTTCTCTTTCGACGCGAAGAAGACTTCTAATCTTTCGCTCTCGACTCCCACCGTTCAGTAAGCTCGGACGTTCAACACGCACGAACGTCATCCCGTATCAGCCGAGCCGAGAGCCATCTAACGTCGATGCCTGACACCAACGCTTTTGCGTAAACAAACCCCCGTCCCGGACATAAGGATTTAGGTCCGCGAGTAAACCGGTCAGCGGGACAGGGTCGCGACGGCAAGTTGCAAGATCGAATCTACAACCAAACTAGGCCACCCTACGCACCCAATCAGATCTTGCAACCCTGACCAACGCCTCAAAATTACAGCCCCAACGTGGGCTAGCCGGAGAGTTGAACTGGATGCCCTTCCTGGTCATCGCAGCACATAAATAAGTCCTATTTCTAGACAGAAGTCAGACGACCTCCTTCAAACACCTATCTGCGCTCCTATGATTAGTTCCGCAACTCGACCGGATCAGGTCTGCAAACAGCGACGCGACACGAAGCGGCCCAGAGGGACCTTCAAGCTTCAGTGCAGAGAGCACCCCCAAATTCCCCATGAACGTCGTCTGTGGAGAGCTGAAAGAAACGCACAGATGGTCCCTAGCAGGTGATCCTATGCTCATATTTCAACTAATTTTTCAAAAGCATCAATGTTCAATTACAGAATTAATTAAAACAAGTAATCACCGATGCACATAGGTCAACTTGGCAAAGTAAACAAAACAATAAACGTAAGGGACAGCCCTATTTCTTATTTCAAATAAATATCTTAGACAGTGCCAACAAAATCTAAACCAAAAGAGAATTGACTCCTATTTCCTTCGGCAACCACAGGGTTATCTAATTTCAACCTTCCTTATCACAAAGAAAAATGATTAAACAGTATCACAAGCATTAAAAAAGGGCACACAATTTAATCTCAATTTTCCGTGCAACAATAAACGCAGTGATCAAATGTATTTACAAAAAATATGCAGCAGCATTTAAAGGAGTATTTTAAATTCAATTCTCTTAATCATAACCGCTACAATATGAATTTCGCGGAAAACCCAAAAGCATTTTAATTTAAAGAATTTTTAACTAAGTGCTCGACCAAACCAAATCCAATACCCCTTGAGAGCGTGATTCAACTCTCCAGGGGGCCCTAATCTTCCCACCACCAAGTGGAGGCCACACCGCGTGAACCTGAGACTAACAGAGCGCAACCGCTAACAGTCGCCACTCGGGTTGTACGCCCTCACTGAGGCCGTCGGCAACAGAACAGCTTGACAAGTGGACTGTTGACGGCTTAAGGCTCAGTAGAGGCAGCCATGGTGGGAGCTAAGGCGGCAGCTAGCTAGGGCCGCCTCCATCAAATGGGGTACAGTGGTACACCAGTCGCGGCCACTCAGCTAACGGGAGTGAGAAGCGTCCAGCGGACTGATGAGTGGCCGTGAAGTTCCTCTCCGCACGCTGAGGGGGTGTGATGACACCCCCGCCCCTGGGGGAATTACCCCCCGACTGGTCGGGGGAGGGACCCCTTTCAAACCTAGGGGCCTGGTGGCTAGCCGGCGGGCGCCGAGCGTCGCCCGTCAAAGGGCATGGCGGAACGCCCCCGCCCGTGGGGGTCGAGGGCCTGGCAGCGCCCCGAGAGGAGACGCCGTTCGCACCCAGGCACAGTACGACATGGTGATTGCCCTGGCAATGCAGACAGGGCCGCTGGTGCGGACAGTCTCGCTGGAGGTGCCCTTCCAGACAGGAGTAGCACCAGCGGCGCTCCTTGGCGAAAGTTCGCCTCGCCGGAACCGGCTTACTTAATAATTTTGGGCAGACGTTACCCGGTGATCAGATGCTCGACAATAGGAGCAGGGGGGGGTTGACGACGACTTGCCCGGCGGATTTCGCCTCTCACTGGGCACGGCTCGTAAGTCGTCGACGGTGCCCGCCGCGTGCTCGATCTGTCGGCACTGCTCCTCCAAAAACCGCAGCAGGTCATAGAAGGGCGGAATATAGGAGGCCTCGTCCCCGCCGTACCTCTCCTCAAAATGCATTTGAAGGTCGAGAGGTAGACGGGACAGCACGATGCGGAGCAACAAGAAGGCCCATTCGCCTACTGGTAAATCCAGCCGCCTCAACGTATTACAGGCCACCAAGACTGGATCCAACAGGTCCGGACGTAGTCTGGCCCGGTCACTAAGCAGCGGAAGGCTTAGAAGCTGCTTAACATGTTCGTCGGCAATTCGCCGGACGTTGGCGTATCTTCTAACTAGGAGGTCCCGAGCAGTCTGGTAGGCGTCGTCCGACAATCTCAAATGGCTGACAACGCCCAGGGCCTCCCCCTCCAGTGAGGCCAGGAGGTACGCCATCTTTTGGCTCGGGGTCAAGTCACTCCGGGCGTCCACTAGGCCGTCGAAAAGACTAATGAAGGTCAGCCATTCGGAAAGGACCCCGGAGAACCTTGGCAAGTCCAGAGTTGGGAGTCGTCCCAACAGCTCCGGCTGAGGCTGCTTCTGAAAGGACTCGGGCAGGCCACTCGTCCGAGCTTCACGCGCCTCCTCGGCATACCTGCCTTCAGCCTCGATCAACTCGTCCGTGAGCCACAAAAACTGCTCGTATTCTGCGAAGCAGGAGTCCAGGACTCCCTTTTCCACATCCGAATCCTCGAGCTCAGCGTAAGCCTCCTCCACTGCAGCCCTTCGAGCATCGACCTGCTCGAACCGCTTCATCAAATTATGGACCCTATCCGGTCGACCTATCAAAGCATGGGCGCTGGTGGCCCAGCGCAACTCAGTCCGCAGACAACGGATTAGCATCTTGGACGAGGACATCACTACTAAATACAAATTACGACGCTGCTCGAGCACAATTACAAAAATAACAAATAAAAAATACAAAAAAATTAACAGCTAACCAATGCAGTACCTATCAAATCTAGTTGAATAGAAATTACACAAATAAGAACCGCTATTTATTAAATCAAACACAAGTTAGTACAAAAGAAAAGGCAAATCAAATTAACAATAACAAATACTAGTGCGATCAAATCAAGTTAAATTCAAATTACGTAAATACAAATTACCACTCTTTAGTTCAAATACAAATTACAATACGAAAGATACATAACGAAGATACACATCAACAAAAAATGCCTTGCTCGGAAATCGACCCTTCGATAAGTAATACACCACAACTATCCGCAACGATAATTAACCGATTACGCAAAAATAACCATCTACCTACATGACGCAATCTCTCGCTTGCGCGCTAAACGGGCGCGGTTTTTTAAATTTACCCGCAAACAACAAAGCAAGCTAACAAAGAAAGGAATTTTATTATTACGTATATAATAAAAAAAATATTTTTACGTATTACGGACGGGCGTGATTGTAGACACAAAATTAAACCAATCAACCCAACGCTCCCTGCCACCAAAATTATTTATCAAATACTATGGTCGGTGGATCGACCGGGAATCGATCCCAGCACCGCGTTCTGCTACCAAATGTTACGGCCGGCAGCTGCCTATCCCAGGAGTAGAATCCTTCGCGGCCCATAGACGAAGAAGCTACAGGCAGATGCTGGTCGGGCGTCCTCACGCCACGGGTTAAAAGTCTAATTACACTAAACAATCCGGGGGGAGCGTTACAATTATTGAACAGAGCTTACTTACCTCTATTCAAGGCGACTGGTCCCGCAGGATTCGGTCAGGTCTCGTGTGGATGTCTTGTGCTAGAAAGTAAAGGTCAGTGATGTGTATTTGGGTGTGGCTGGTAGTGTTATTGACCTTATTTGACCGTTCCCCCTGCAGCAGTTCGGCCCTCAGCTCCTCTCCAAGCTAAGGTCGCCTTCCGCAGTCACTTTCTTCCTTTGTTACGATTGACTCGCGAAAATGAACACAGAACGTACGGGTCAAAGGTCACCGTTATTTCTAGAATATTAACTACCGCACTAGTAACTAATACAGTCGAATCCACTTATACAGATTCTGCGTTAAACCTAAAGTCCCGGGTAAACTCTCAACACGCGCTACCATTCCCAGTGGTATATTTACTATACGCGCCTAACATAAAATTAGATCTAAGAGCTCCCAAACAAAACGGACTGCCTTCTCTTTCGACGCGAAGAAGACTTCTAATCTTTCGCTCTCGACTCCCACCGTTCAGTAAGCTCGGACGTTCAACACGCACGAACGTCATCCCGTATCAGCCGAGCCGAGAGCCATCTAACGTCGATGCCTGACACCAACGCTTTTGCGTAAACAGACGTTTTAAAATCGACTTTACTTTTACATTTGTATAACATTAAATAATATTTAACATTTGTAAATATTAATGAATCATAAACCTGATCTTTTTCCAAATTAAGATCCTTGATTGTTTGATATTTACAAATATTATTATTAGGTGAAAATTAAATTTAATAAAAACCAAGGTTTTCCGGGGTGATTTAGCTGTACCTACTTATATAAATGATTTTTTTATAAAACAAAAAATTGTACAAAATGTTTGCAATCTCTGCATAAAAAAAGTCACTTACTCTCAATTTCAAAGAAAACACGTAGTTACCCACTAAAAACAAGTATCCTTCCGTTTGTAACTGATGTTCGATGTCAACTAAACTTAATTAGGTCTAAACAAGTGAAAAAAGCATTAAAAAGATAATTATTTTTACACATGGCTGATGGCACAATAGGCGTGTCATGAAGTATTTGTTCGCCGCCACAGCTAAAAGTTGTCGAAAATTGGTGCCGCAACGGTTAAGATATTTTAATATTTTTCGCATTACTAGCGAACTTGATACGGTTATAGGACTTTTCATTTTATATTCTTTTGAAAAATAAGCTGATAAATTACATACGTTCTTTTATTCGATTCTATTTTCGCACGTAATGTCACATACCTACTGAAGTTGGTGCTTAAATTCTTCTATACACTTTATCTTACCACCGTCTTTAGAATGCAAAATTATGTAATTTTTTCTAGTTCTTTGAAGTCTGCTTTTATTTTTTTTATAAAAAAAGGAACTTTTAATTTTAGAGAAAAAGTTGGTACGGGTGAAAAGTGAAATAATAAGTAATATAATATATAGCGCTTGAGTGTGTCCCTGAATGGTTTAGATTCAAAATTGAACCCAGTAGGTGGCGCTGTTCTCAACATCCAAAAATCACCCGTGCAAAGCCGGGGCGGATCGCAAGTGTAAATTAAATGTTGATTCTCCAATCTATTGTGATTTCTATTTATTTATTAGCATGATACTTACATAACTAGAAATAACCATCTAAGTAATTAAGTGTAAGACTACTTAATACTACAGTATTAACTGTAATGTTAAGCACTGTTCTCGCATTAAATAACTGTGCTCTTACTATAACCGTGTTGTTATTGGTGAAGCAATTGCTAACGCATCCTTATCGTTCGCCTCTTTTACCTTCTCTTGTACGGCATGACTTTGGTATATTTTAGTTAAAAATACTTTTCAAGACTCTCAACTTCGCTTTCGTTCTATGATATATTTTAACTAATATTAATTTTTTACCACATCCTCGGTATTCCGGGGGCGTATTACACACATTAATTGCATAAGGACAATTAGCGAGACTAGAAACATATAATTTCGGGAATCAAACATGCGGTCAAAACACTTTTTTTTGGTTCTTAACCAAGTTCAAAAAACGAGGAGGTTGGGAGAAGAGAAAGGAGATATTCGTATTTTTTATTATGCTAGCTGTTCCCCGCGACTTCACCCACGTATAATTTAGGGTTTTAATTATGTTGCGCGGAACCCTAATTCTACTTCTAAAGTATAATTACCTTAAATTACTCCTTATAACATCAGCTATCTGCCAGTGAAAGTCCCGTCGAAATCGGTCCAACCGTTTTGGAGATTAGCCGGAACAAACAGACAGACAAAAATTTTAAAAACTATGTTTTTGTTATAAGTACCGTATATACTTTCATATGCATTTAGTAAAAAGCTGTTATTACAGATGTCCACCAATTTTTTCGGAACAGCTAAAACGATTTAATTTTTTTTCAAATAGATTATATTTAAGAGGTGATGTCATATCAATTAGGGAAAAAAGTCCAAGATGCGTGCGTTGCAATGTTTTTTTTGCCATAAATGCTCGTGCACAACAACTCACTAAAGTTTCATCTTCATGAAATGATTTGTATAGGAGCGCAAAGAAGACGAAAAAACAAACAAATATTCATTTTCGCATATTGGGTGCCGTAACAAGCGCTCAATTATTGTTCACAAATGAATGTATTACCGAATTTGTAAGTGTACGTGGTAGATCCACACAGCAGCTGTTTACGGCTGCAAGCCGGATGGATCTGCTCGACTGGAAAAGCACAATGCTCTTGCCATCTTACCAGATTAAAATAGCAAGCAAGCAGCTGCTGTATTTCATTTGATAAATGACAAGAAACTTTGAATATGCAAATAACTCGTTTTGGTAGAGACTTTTAACTCTTCATAAAGCGTGCTGCCTTCAGGTGGGACAACGCATCTGCGTATTGATTCTTAATCAAGGATAGTTATAGGTAGGTGTCTATAGAAAACAGCATCAACTAACCGGACTGTATGCTCGCTATTGCTCGCATTGTAACTTGCACCCTTAACCGTATAAAAATCGTAACTAGAACTTCATCCTCGTGTATTTACTAAATTCTTACTAACAGTATTGTCTGCCACTATTTTAAAAATTTACTCGTAGGTTCTAGTTAAGGCAAGTATTAAACAGTTACATAGCTTACAACAAAACATCACTTCCAGTGGTCGTTGAGTAAATAAGTTGACACAAAAGTCTCCTACTCGGTGACCAACAAACGACGTGCTGTCGACGAAGTTCTCCGGTTATTGAAATTAACTTTTAAGAACAATGCCGAAGTGCATGCGCTCCGTCCCTATTTACGCTGCAAGCGGGCAAGCGGGCAAAGTTTTTACGGTGGCCCGTCTCGGGAATATTGTCGGTACATTAACGTTTAATGCCCTCAGCAGTTTCACTAGTTGAAAATTAAAATTGGTTTGCGAAACGATTGGGATAAGACTTTGCGAAATGGCAAACGAAATGATTTTTAAACTGGACGTTGCATATACCTACACGCTTAAAATCGTTTATTAATTTAATTGACTAATGAATCATTGCTTCAATTAAAACAAAAGAGCAATGAAAATTCTGTATTTCTGCGTATCAATATTTGATTACGATAAAATGGTTCCGTCAGAGAGGACATCTGTTTTTGACGCCTCGGCAGCCTTGAAGGTACGGACCTGTCCATCCTATGGCTGCGCGTAGACAGCGACGACCATCCCCGCGTCTACGGGTGCCTCTATAGGTCCCATAGCGGTAATGCCGACACAGACCGACTCATAGACCACGTCCAAATGGCTGCAGACTCCGTGCTACAACAGGTCCCATCCGCAGAGATCGTGATACTCGGTGATTTCAACGCCCACCACGCTGAATGGCTTGGTTCTCGTTTAACCGATCATGCGGGTAGATCTGTCTATGACTTTGCTTTGGCATATGGTCTAACACAACTGGTTACTTCGCCTACGCGGATCCCAGATGTGGAAGACCATGTACCTTCCCTGTTGGACCTTCTGCTGACCTCTCATCCGGACGGATATCAGGTCTCCGTCGATGCCCCTCTGGGCTCTTCGGACCATTGTCTGATCCGGAGTACGGTGCCACTCACGCTCCAATCGCAGTTGCGATCTACAGCTTGCCGCCGTGTTTGGCACTATAGGTCAGCTGATTGGGACGGGATGCGGTCTTTTTTTGCATCCTACCCTTGGGGGCGGGTTTGCTTCTCGCCGGAAGATCCCAGCGTTGTTGCCGATTCTGTTGTTGATGTGGTACTTCAGGGTATGGAACTTTTTATTCCATCCTCTGTGGTGCCCATCGGAGGCAGATCCCAGCCATGGTTTGGTCGCTCCTGTAAAATAGCATCACGCTATAAGCAGGAGTGCTACCAGGCCTGGGCTGACGCATCAACGTCTCGGGATGTAAACACCAGCGCATTAAAAAAGAAGTATAATTCCGCCTCCAGGTCCTTCAAAAGCGTCATTGCCAAGGCAAGGTCTGAGCACATCGGCAGAATTGGCGAGAAGCTAGTTCGCCTTCCTCCGGGAACCCGTGCATTCTGGTCTCTCGCCAAGGCTGTCCAAGGGAACTTCTGTCAGCCATCTCTTCCATCTCTGCACAGAGAGGACGACTCACTGGCCCATGCCGCAAAGGAGAAAGCCGATCTGTTGAGCTCTCTTTTTGCGTCCAACTCGACTCTAGATGACGGGGGGAACACACCGCCGACCATCCCGCGATGTGAGTGCTCCATGCCGGATGTGCGATTTACACAGCGCTCGGTCCGCAAAGCACTCTTCTCCCTGAACGTCAACAAGTCGAGTGGGCCCGATGGAGTCCCTTCCATTGTGCTGAAGACGTGTGCTCCGGAGTTGGCACCGGTTTTAACGCGTCTTTTCCGGTACTCCTACTCCCAAGGCGTAGTCCCGAACTCATGGAAGACAGCTTTGGTGCACCCGATCCCTAAAAAAGGCGACCGCTCAGACCCGGCCAACTACAGGCCTATCGCCATCACCTCCTTGTTCTCCAAAATAATGGAAGCCATTATAAACTGCCAGCTCATGAGGTACCTTGAGGATCACCAGCTGATTACGCCGCCATACGGTACCGCCAGTACGGTTTTCGTCGGGGTCGATCAGCTGGTGATCTTCTAGTCTATTTAACTCATAGATGGGCGGAGGCAGTAGAGTCCAAGGGGGAGGCATTAGCCGTTAGTTTGGACGTAGCGAAGGCCTTTGATCGGGTCTGACACAAAGCGCTTCTTTCGAAGCTTCCTTCCTATGGGCTTCCCGAGAAACTGTGCAAATGGATCACCAGTTTCCTTGCTGATCGGAGCATCAAGGTCGTAGTAGACGGTGAATGCTCTGATTTCAAGCCTATCAACGCTGGTGTTCCACAAGGCTGCGTGCTATCACCAACGCTGTTTCTCCTGCATATCAATGATATGTTGCTAACTGGCAGCATTCATTGCTATGCGGACGACAGCACTGGTGATGCCTTATATACCGGCCGTGCCAATATTTCTCGGGAAAACGTCGCCGAGTACCGGGACAAACTTGTGTCTGAAGTCGAGTCTTTGCTTAACAAAGTCTCGGATTGGGGGCGACTAAATCTAGTCCAGTTCAATCCCCAGAAGACACAAGTTTGCGCGTTTACCGCTAAAAAGAACCCCTTTGTCGTATCTCCTCAGTTTCAAGGCACTCCCCTTACTGCCTCAGCCAGTATCGGAATCCTTGGCGTCGACATATCGAATAGTGTGCAGTTTCGTGGTCACTTGGAAGGGAAGGCCAAATTGGCCTCTAAAAAGCTTGGCGTGCTCAGCAGAGCGAGACAGTATTTCATGCCGGCACATCGCTTGCAACTTTACAAAGCGCAAGTTCGGCCCCACATGGAATACTGTTCTCATCTCTGGGCCGGGGCACCCCAGTGCCAGCTTCTTCCACTTGACCGCATCCAGCGCAGAGCGGTTCGAATCGTCGACGACCGAGTTATTTCTGATCGGCTCGATACACTGGCACTGCGTAGAGATGTTGCATCTCTTTGCGTATTTTATCGCATTTATCACGGGGAGTGCTCTGAGGAATTGTTCGGACTAATTCCAGCCGCTCAATTTCACCATCGCACATCGCGACAAAACTCGCGTTACCATCCATACCATCTGGATGATTGGCGGTCCACGACTGTGCGATTTAGAAGAAGTTTTCTCCCTCGCACGACTTCCTTGTGGAATCAATTACCACCAGCGAATTTTCCGGACCGATACGACTTAGTAACCTTCAAGAAAAAAGCTTACACCTTTCTAAAAGGTCGGCAACGCATCTGCAATTCCCCTGGTGTTGCGGTTGTTCATGGGCGGCGGTAGTCACTTACCATCAGGTGAGCCGCATGCTCGTTTGCCCCCTATTCTATAAAAAAAAACCCGCTTAATAAAATAAGCGACAAAGACCAAATTCTTTAGTATAAGAGAATATAACGACGACTTAAAAAAAAAGTAAACGCTTGCAAAAACCATAATATATATGAATATGTCATAGTGCCGTAAGTATTCGTGCTTACTTACTTAGCTTTCTTTTAGGAAAGGAAGTAGGTATGTCGTCTTTCCGAAAGTAAAACCTTAGCCGACCCTCTAGCTGGTTAGCAGTAGATGCTATTAAATAAATTACGATACACATAAAGAATTCGAAAAATTAAATTAATATGGTTAAAAAAATATTCTTGTCCGACAGGCATGAGGTTCTTTCATGGTAAAGAAGAATTATGTTTAATTACCACGCTAGGTATTGGCGGTCGTGTCCACGATTTCGTGTTAATTTGTTATATTTATAAGATTTTAAGCTCATTAAAATATGCTGCCAAACGGTGCTCTTCTCCATACATTGCCACAAAGTGAAATTGCCAAAAGTCCCGAGCCATCTACATTCACTGCTTTCTTACATGTCTCAGCAGGTCATCCACTCCATCTAGTTTCATTGAACTAAACTATCAGTAAACTTTCTTACTTCACCAGATAATCTAAAATTATTTACAATTTGTCTCATATCCAATCCCTAATATAACAGCTGGTGTCTTCAAGACAAGAGTGAATGGGATATTGTTAAGCTAAGTCAATTTATTTAACCTTCGCCTACAATACCACTTACCATAAGGTGGGATGTAATCAAGCAATTAAGTACAAAAATATTAAAAAAATGCCATTATACAATGTTACTGTCGTTAAAATTGTTAACGTGTATCAATAAGATAAAAGACCAAATATCTGTTCCAAGTAGCAGATTATAAGGTACTTAACAAATATGTGCCTACGATGCGGCAGGCTTATATTTGATAGAGACATAGAGCGGTATCAATTTCCGGGCTTTCGCGACCATTTGATTTATGCCCGAAATCAGTTTTTGCGTGCGTATACGAACCCCTGTTACCATTTGTGTACGTAACCTACAATCAGCTGCCGTTAATTCTCTATGGGTGATATAAATTTTTAATAATAACCTTCAGTTTAACCTAGTATTGTTATTTGAAGGAAAACAAATATTACGTTAAAATTACTTATTTTATTTTAATTAAATGAAATATTAATTTGTAAATATAATGTAATTAACAATTAATTAAGAGCCGTAGCACAAATTAGCGAAACCAGACTAAATATTTTTTTGTAGTTATTGGCATTTTGCTGAAATTATAGAACGTACAAAAAACGCATATCGCAACGAATTTTTTTGCAGTCTTTGGCGGCGGTTGTGAGTATAGATAGCGACAGTGTGCGAACGAGAGGTGAATAGAGGCGACGCCATTTTCAATACCATTCTTTAATCGCACGGGTAGTACCTATTTCTGTCACAAAGCAACCGTGTTCAGGTTTGAAGGGTATAGAGAGCTATATAGTATAAATACAGGCTATGAAGTATTCCATTTTAGTCCTCAGAAGTGACAATGCATTTGTAGCCCACTTTTTTGTTGTTGCAAAAGGAACTATACATTTACACTAGGAATTTCTCCTGTATCATGGATACCATTTACAGACATAAATGTCATCACACTTATTTTTTGTAGGCCAAAACCTATATAAACGTGTTGCAGCCAATCGCATAGGTAACACTCTATCGAGCTGTCAAGTCTTTCAAATCAAAAATAATTCGAGAATATTTTAAGTCCGCTCATAAACAGCAAAGCAATTGTTCCTGTTCTCTCTCACAAAAAGAGAGGATTGTGCCCACGCAGAGGGATGTATATATGAACAGGAAAGTTATAGCTTTACATATTTAATTTTTTTATAAATCCCAATCTAAAGTATATTGTAAAATTATAGTACCATTAAGTTAGATAAAAAATAATCACAAACGCTTTTACAGTGAACATATACGAAAAGCAAATGGCTATCTTGGAACTAATCAGCCTTACGATGTGCCGATTTTGTTCCCCAGAGAAATGAACACCCAATGCAATGAGATTCTTAATGCAGAAATGTAGCATTCATCTGGTAAACTTACTCAGCCTTTAATTTAGGGCTTACTATGAACTATAGTGGCGATGTAGGGCTTACAAAAAGCAATAGCATTAGCAGTGATTACTATAGATCATACTGGTCGCAGTGAGATAGTAGGTACTACGGGTCATAAATACAAATTTAAATTAAATGATTTGTATAATTTTTGATAAGACTGCCTCATTTTTATCGCACGTTTCCCATGTCTATATTTCTATTTCTATATTTTTATTTCTATTTTTTTTTAAATCGTTACCCCCACACTAGGATTTTCTCCTG
Source organism: Parnassius glacialis (assembly GCA_033319125.1). Taxonomy (NCBI): domain Eukaryota; kingdom Metazoa; phylum Arthropoda; class Insecta; order Lepidoptera; family Papilionidae; genus Parnassius; species Parnassius glacialis. Next base: position 33,835,872 of record JAVANC010000021.1, read on the forward strand.
TGCCGTGGAGGCAGTTTACAAACATAAATTCCACGAGGACAAACATCCAGACCCGGAACAATTATTTGTAGGCCATACAAATACATGTTCCGTGCGGGATTCGAACCCGCGGCCCTCAGCGCAACAACTCATTGCTAAGCCACTGCGCCACGGAGCCGTCGAGTCTATATGACCTTATTATTTATTTATTTTATTTAAACTTCATACAATATGATGTATAGGCGGACTTAATGCCTGAAACATCTTCTACCAGTCAACCTTTGAGTGATGCAAAGGTAAAAATATAAACTAGGAGTGTGAAACGCTAAAAGAAAGGAATGTAGATTAAAGTGTATATATATATATATATTAAAAATACCTACACCCATACATAAATTATGTACATATTTTTAACAGTGGTAGAGCCACGCGGCAGCTTTTGCTGTCGCACGGATGGGCCGGCTCGAACCGGGGTGATACCACGACCTCACAGAAAACCAGCGTGAAGTAGAGGTTCACCTCTGCGTTTCGCTTGGTGAGTGCAGGTGGCCGGAGGCCCTTTTTACTGGAAATGAGGCATTCCATCTTAGTCCTCATGGATGACAACGCATCTACATTTTGATTTGTAATAGAGGATAGATGTAGATGTCTATGGGCCGCAGCAACCAATTACCATCAGGTGGACTGTGTGCTCGTTTGTCACCCTTATCCTATATAAAAAAAAAAAAAAACATAAAAATAAATAAATTACATACGTTATAAAATTAAATAAATACATAAATAAATTTACTACTAATGAGATCATTCTGCCAGTTTATTTAAATAATGTATGCGAACTTTCTTCTTGAATGCATAACGATTATTTGCTGTTCTAATTTCAAGAGGGAGTACATTCCAGAGGAGAACAGACTGTACAGTGAAGTAAGAATGCAGGAAGCCAGATTTATGGGAGGGACACTTTAGTAAAAGGTTATTCGAAGAACGCAGGTTTCTGTCATGGCTAGGGCATAGGTACTGAAAATGAGAAGTAAAGTAAGAGGGGGGAGTAGGAGACATATAGGATAGAGTACAGGGTTGTGAGTGCGCGCATACTTCGTCGCTCACGAATGGGTAGCCACTTAAGTTGGGAACGATAAGAAGATACTTGGTCATACTTACGAAGATTGAAAATGAATCGAATGCAGTTATTAAGAAGACAATCATATCTGTCGAAAAGATCTGCATTCAGGTCTAAATAACACACATCACAGTAGTAAATCAGAGGAAGAATTAAGGATTGCACAATTAATATATATATATATATATATATATATATATATATATAAAAAAATATATATATATATATATATAAAGTGAATGTATAATGAATTTATTATATATGATATTATATAATGAATTAAGATGTATGCAACAACTAATAGTATTTCAAATTAATAATATAATATATTTATCTTTAATATCTACAATACGTTTCATGCAAAACAAAAAGCTGCCTACGCTGTTCTTAAATACTTAAAAGGTAAAAATTGGACTTATAAAAAGTAAAGGTCGATTTAAACAAAATCTTTAAGAAAAAATTATGCTAAGACTGTATATAAAAGAATTAAATCTTCGACTTCACAATCTATTACATGGATCTTTTTAATTTGTCCTCTATTTAACACCTTTAATTGTAAAAATTTTTCAACGAATTGGGACCACTCATATTTAATAAAAAATAATTACCAAAATTAAATCATAATTGACGAAGATATCGCGTAACTTGTATACAAAAATAATAATAAAACATAGCCCTCTTTTTTTAGTCGGCTAAAATGGTCATATGTCCAAGTACATTTTGCGTAGGTGTTCACAGCAAAAAAAAAAGTACCGACCGCCATATTGTAGGGAAACAGTGGAACCTCTCAGGTATTCTCTACATACTGAACCATACAATGATTAATGTTCCACAGCATGACGCAGCGGTTTACACGTAACAGTCAAGACGCTGCGTGGAAGTACGAGTATATGAGATACGCGCATTGATTTATGTAAGTAAATAATCCCCGATCTTAACACGTATTCTTCACATAGGTTAAAAAAGGAGTGAATCCATGTTGTATACCATATGAGTGTTGTCAGGTTGTAGCATAAAAGCATTCTTCACCCCAAATCATCCCGTAGGTGTCGAAAGAGTTGGCTCAAGGAAATGCTCGAAGATCTTATTGTCTTTGTACAGACGTTGTGGTAGACGACATATATTTCGTATTTAAGTATTTCAAAATTGATACACGATTCAGATACGTAAATATGCATACGTTAACACAAGAATGAACACTGTTGTCCTCCGCTATGAAAAAAAAATACTTTAAGAGTTTCATCCATTAACAATCACAATAAAAAGCACAGAATTATACTAGATACTGTGTCATTTGAAACAAAGGACTTGATTCGTAATTCAAGTCATTACAATGCCCAAGTACAAGAATAAGTACATAATTATATAATGTCGACGTACTAGCAGTGCGATTGTGTAACTCTGCTTATGGTGGGAATCATTTGAAATCGAGAATCACTTCACAAATGCGGTAATGTTTTTCATTAGGATAATATATTTTGTAACTTAAAATAAGATAATAATATAAAAAAGACGTCGGCTATAATTGATACTGATAAATTAACAAAATTCAACGAACACAAACGTCAAACGGCAAAACGGTAAAATATTGCTTTATGAGCTTCTGGGTATTGGTTTTTTTTTATAGGATAGGGTGACAAACGAGCACACAGTCCACCTGATGGTAAGTGGTTGCTGTGGCCCATAGACATCTACATGTATACCCGTTTGCGAATCAAATTCAGATTCGTTGTAACCCGTGAGGACTAAGATGGAATGCCTCGTTTCCAGTAAAAAGGGTCACCGGTTCTCTACATTCACCATACGAAACACAGTAGTGTTAAGCTGCTATTTGACGATGCTATTCTGTGAGAGCGTGAGTCTTCCCCGGTCGAGCCGACCCATTCGTATTACAACTATATTACTAATATAGCTGCAGCATGCTAAACCAACCTCGGGTTTTAGTAAACATTAAACAGGATTTACCATCAACAAATATCGTTACATTAATATGTATGGAGTGTAAAAATAGGACATATTATTCTAAGCTAGCTGTTCCCCGCGACTTCGCCCGCGTGTTATTTGGGGTTTTAATTATATTGCACGGAACTCTAATTCTTTTTCTAAAATATAAGTAGCCTAAGTTACTCCTAATAACATCAGCTATCTGTCAGTGAATGTCCCATCAAAATCAGTCCAGCCATTTCGGAGATTAGCCCGGAACAAACAGACAGACAAAAATTAAAAAAAATTGATTTTGTTATAAGTGCCGTATATACTTTCATATGCATTTAGTAAAAAGCTGTTATTTTGACATTACAAACAGAAACTTAAATTTTATTTATTTGTATAGATCTAAAAATGTAAATAAATTATTTAGAAACTAGCTGTTCCCAGCGACTTCGCCCGCGTGTTATTTGGGGTTTTAATTTTTTGCGCGGAACCCTAATTCTTTTTCTAAAATAAAAGTAGCCTGAGTTACTCCTTGTGACATCAGCTATCTGCCAGATAACTCCGTAAAAATCGGTCCAGCCGTTTGGGAGATTAGCCGGAACAAACAGACAGACAGACAGACGGACAGACAAAAACTTTAAAAAATGTATTTTTGTTATTAGCACCATATATACTTTCATCTGCATTTAATAAAAAGTTGTAATTTTAACATAACAAACAGACACTTCAATTTTATTTATATAGATAGATTACATCTTCAATGAAATTAAAAAAGGATTCAATATGCATATATATAATTATAAGAATATAGTTTGTAATAAAATATTAAACCTTTTTAATTCTGGTCTCAATTACCTACTAGTACAACAAATGTTTAAGTAGTATTTATACTAAGTATGGCAAGTATGGAAGTATTGCAAATATAGACAAATAAATTTAAGATAAAACTCAGTCACTCACAAAACATCAAAAAGTTATTGAATAAATAAGTGCAAAAAGGACTTAAAAAATATATTTACCTCGACGTCTTCGTCACTGACATAGTCGCGTTCGTCATGAATATAACGGAGACGAGATAACATCTCACGTAAATTAAAAACCATTGTTGTATTTAAACTATTTGACAAAATAAAAAACGCAGAGTAAAATAAATATACAATAAGGAAAAGACAGTATACAATTAGATTAAGCTAGATGACAAGTAATGAGCGAATAAAACATACCAACTAAAATTACGTTGTAAGATTACCCTCGAAAAATAATAATTGACAATCGACCGAAAAACGTCCGCGCTTACTTTTTTTTTTATTTGAATAGGCACTGAACATAACCTTTATTCTGCCAAATAAATGGTGACATTGACTAATCATATTTATATGTAATTGTTTCTATTACATAAATCATACATGCTTTTTTATTTAATGTAAAATAGCCTTGAATTGGAATTCAGAACGATAATCTCAACGGAACACTTCTAGTGCAGGTCAGTGGAGCGGAAGTGTCAAACGGTAAGAATTCACAGCGGAAACTCAGATCTTTCGCTTTGCTACTCAGAATACGTGCTGTTGACATATTGCGTCCTTAGATATTCTCATGTTGAAATATGACTTAACTTTTACATTTGTAGTATAACCAACCAACCAGCGTGGGGTGCTTGATATTATTTGTTGTATATATTTTTGTAAATATTTGTAAAATAAAATATAAATAAATAATATATAATATAAATAATAATAAATATATATATATATATATATATATATATATATATATATATATATATATATATATATATATATATATATATATATTTACACACTTTTTACAATAAAATGATTTTATTATGTTAATCATTAATTTTCTTATTTTAACCTTATTAAAAATTATTTTCGACTTTTTAGTTCAGTTATCTACAAAAGCGTGTTATTTAAACTATTATTTATTTTCTATTTTTTAGTGCGGCTTATTACAAAAGTCAATGCAGGAAGTCGATGGATGCAGGTGGCTCAGGACCGTGCTTTGTGGCATTCCTTGGGGGAGGCCTATGTTCAGCAGTGGACTTGTGAAGGGCTGTAATGATGATGATGATGATGATTACAAAAGTGTGTTTTTTTGGAACGAAGTTATTTTACGCGGCTTGCTTTGCTTGGGGATATTATATGAATTATTCGCAAATCCTGGGGATCCTGGCAAGGATAATGGGACAAACTGTTTAAATTATTGCATTGTCATCGACCTTTGATAAGTGTGTGCGAAGTTTTAAATCAACCCGACGTTTTGAAGGGGATGAAAATCACATTCCAAAATTCCGTTACGTAGATACATAGCAAGCTAATAAAAGCGTGTTAAAAACGAATCAAAGCGTTGGGTCCGAATATCGACATCAAAGGGCTGGGGACACGCTGACCGTCTGGTTGGTCTTAATTACTCATCTCCATTGAATAAAACGCTGCGAGGTAGTGCATTCCCCACTTTTGACGTTACTACTCGTCACCGGTCTGTATAGTTTTGCATCTGGTATTATACAGGATAGTTCACCGTCATCTATTGGATATCATGAGATCTTTCGGGATTTCTCTATATGAGAGATTAGATTTCCTTATGCTCGACACGGTTAGTTAAACTGATCAGTTGGACTAATCAGTTTAACCGATCAGTTAAAACGGATGTAATCCAAAATGATTTCCCCACTCACTAGCTTCAAATTCCAACTTAAGATTTCACTCAGGGTCAGTTTTTGAATGTACGTTAGTTCAACTGATCAGTTTAACTCACCGTGTGTGTCGACCAATACGCTGCCACCACATGGTTACATTCGTATTTGTTTGTAGCTTCACAATACACATTATGTAATAAATTATTTTGTGATAAGTCTTTATGATCACACATTTTATTCATTGTCGGTTATATCTTAATAAGGATAAAAATAAATTGGAAAGCCGCTTAAAGTAATTTAACGGAGTTACCCATAAGCATTCAATTTCACTACTATTCACTACTACAAATATTGAAGGAAAACTTTACTGATAAGTACACATTTCTGGTAAGTTAAAACTGAACTATTGGCGAACTAACTGATATTGGCAAATATTCGAAACGCTTGTCAATTACACGGCGCACAGCAACGTTGTTCCGGCGCTGGCGGTGGGATTAGATTCCGATGGCAGACGCATCTGTCCGGTAATCAACGTCGGCACGTGCATACCGGTTAAGCTGCAGTTTCGATTTTCAACACCTATGTAGTATTAACATAAATGGTAGTGTAAATTAATTGTATATACGGCCGTCAATATGATTTACTCAAGTTAATGGTTTCTAGTTTCGATTTGAACCCGATACTCCGAAACAGCTAGTGGGAGTTTTCGGTAATTATTACAAAAGACTCTTGAATATATACTAAAGTCAGTGACACATTTTTTATTGGTAAAGTATGCCGCAGCACTTTATTAATAACAAATATGAATATTACTATTTTTTTATCTCTACATAAAATTAATTGAGATTAATGTACCAATCAGTGTCGTTAAAGGTATAGAACAACAACAAAATATCAATTTATTGAAAAGGTCGCTTAGTTCACAACAATTATTAAATAAATTATATAAATTATGTACTTTGTCCTAGTTTTATTTCATTGCCAAACAAAACACTAAGTACAGCTAGGTATGTCAAATTAAAGTTTACTCTTTATACATGTTATATCGTCACGGGCGATTTTTATATTAATAAAATATAATAATGTCATATAAATATCAGGTTAAAATACGCTATGCGTAATCCCTTACTATTTTATTGCTTCCGATAGAAGGCGGTATTACCATCTCGTATACGACAGACGAAAAATACCTTACCTTAGATTTTTTTTTATAGGATAAGGGTGACAAACGAGCACACAGTCCACCTGATGGTAAGTGGTTGCTGCGGCCCATAGACATCTACATCTATCCTCTATTACAAATCAAAATGCAGATGCGTTGTCACCCGTGAGGACTAAGATGGAATGCCTCATTTCCAGTAAAAAGGGCCTCCGGCCACCTGCACTCACCAAGTGAAACGCAGCGGTAAACCTCTACTTCACGCTGGTATTCTGTGAGGTCGTGGTACCACCCCGGTTCGAGCCGGCCCATCCGTACGACAGTAAAAACTGCCGCGTGGCTCTACCACTGTTAACTTGATCTTGAACTAACACCGTCAATCCATCTACCAAGCGTGACAAGCAAGGTAATACAACAGGAAAAGCCTATATCTAGTACATTGGTTTATATATTATTATTATTATTATTGCTAGCCTGAAATGTCCCACTGCAGGGCAAAGGCCTCCCTACTCTCCACTTCTATCCCTTAAGAGCCACCGATCAGTCCTTCAAGAAGGAGTCCAGTTCATCCCGCCATCTCCGCCTGGGTCTGGTATATATTATTCAACAATAAACTTTTACGGTTTAATCAAGAAGAAGAAGAAGAATCATAATGTAATAGTTTAAGACCAATTTTTAATTTAAGACCAATTATGTACACTTTGATTGCAAATAAATGATTTGATTTGATTTAACAGATAATAAGCTATACAAAATCGGTCAAATGCAAGGTTTACTTGCAATATTAGTGTTTAAAGTATTTAATAATATATACGCCGTATAGTGGATGTGTAAAAGAATCTCTTACCCCTTATTATCATGTTGATATCGTAAGAAGCGACAGAGGCAAATAAAACAGGACAAATCTGCGGTGGCTGACCTTCCTACTAAGTGTGGCAAATACCTCTTATGGAGGAGGCCTACGTTCAGAAGTGGATTATGATAGGCACTAGGCAGTAACGACTAATAAATTAATTTATAGTCTGAGTTATATATGTATATTATAGTAAATTTAGAAGACTAAATAGGCTATTTATAAGATCGTTTTATCGTATATACATAACGTATGTACATAACGTTTTATCATCCAAGCTGCATTACCAATTAAACCAGGTGAAATCGTAGACAAACACTAGCGTATAATTTATAAAAAAAAATATTGTTCGCAGACTTAATACTCGTTGGGTATGAAAGATAGACCACACGGTGAAAAATAGATGGTAGTTCTTTGAGGGATTTTTCGCGTACTTTAGTAGTGAATTAACGTTGGTTGCAATGATAACGATAACGAATGACGATCCTTATGTGTTTATAAACTTAATAAAATTATATATAGTAGTGCTAATAATTGTATACAAAGGAACTGAAATCTCAGTATAGCTATTGGAACGAAAGAACAACTGTCCATCTTTCGTCACTTTGAAATGTGTTAGTTGCCAGAGTATTCTCATATATGTTGCTAATGTTCTCGCACTGCATGTTTTCTTGGAATGTTTTGTTTTACAGAAACGAGTGATAAATGTTCTCACTCAACTTCTGAACGGCCATTAGTTCAAGAGAAGAATTAAGCCATAATGCTCGTTTAGCTATTTTAAGAACACACTATTGAATATATAACTAGAAAAAAATATTGAATTTGACTATAGAATTAAATGCGTATCTTAAAAGTAACAAAATAATTAAAACATATTACATGGATTTCTTATTATTTTACTTGGGGATTTGTTTACTAAAAAGCGTTAAGCACTATGAAATTGTACAATGAAATTCTAAAAGCTGCAAAGTATAATATTGTAATTTTGTCTATTTCTTCTTAAAGAATTGTGCAGCAAGAAATTACAACCATAATTACGTTTTAGATGCATAGTGCCAAATAACTTCACAAAACCAATTTTAGATGAATTTCTTTTTCTTCATTATTTTAAACGGTACTAAATATAATTTTTATTTTCAGCATTTTACATTTAACAACATGAGTGTTTATTAAAAAATAAATTCATAACTGAATAATTCATTCGACACTGGCAACTTCTTATAATTTTTTAAAGCAACCTACGCAAAAACGACTACGAAGGAAGTACTTAAATATAACTATGATATATATCCAGTATACTCACGTTATTCCTAAAATGTAGTAAGCGAGATAAACTTTACGGTTAGAGGTTGTAAGTAGATCGTAGAAGGTATTAGCGTGGAAAATAACATTATGAAATCGAAAACACTAGATAAACATAAATTATTCGCAACTTGTTTCTAACATAAACATGTACTGGTACGAGATGAAGACATTATCCACTTTTACTATATTAGCTTATGTTATTATATAATATCTAGATTTTTACTTTATATCTTTACCATTTTATGTACACACGAATCATGGTACCAACAAACTAAAAGCAGAAATATTTTTATCAAGTTTTTTAAGTTACTTTTTTAGCACCTCACGAATTACCACAGAAAGAAATCTGTAATCTAAAACCAAACTAAGGCAGGTCCTCAGGCTGTTGTTTTTCATAATGAAAACAATATTTTATTAATAATATTTTCTGATTAAGTAATTTTATTGAAGTATTAAGTAATTCTTCAACTTTTAAAATAATTAAACTTACAAGTGAATTAACTTGAAAACGTTAACTTCAATAATATTTGATAAAGTTTTGCAAAACTTTATTAAACAATGTTAAAAAATGTATGCCTTATATCATAATAATTTTTACATAGGTATTATATAAGTATACATTTTGGTTGCAAAGGTGCTGCTAATGCTGCGACAGCTAACAAACCCGCCAAACGTTCGATTATGATTAACTGTACCAACTGTCTGGCCAGCAGTGGGATTCTCAAGCACTGTTAATGATGATGTTGAACTGAAAACTCACACAGAAATATACTCCACTGATTATTATTTTTCTATTATTGATAGTTCAATCTCTTACACAATTTACTGCAAGCGAATTTACAGAAATGAGTAACGCAAGGAAAATAAGAAACGATGTGTTCTATCAACTATTGGAAATAACTACAATATCATTAAGAAGGCAGGCTGTTGCTTAGCTCACGATTGAATTTAAGTATTCATGGGCTGATGAATAAATGATGGGAATGAGTGGAGATGCGATCGATTTGGGACCCGATTTCAATGATCGGAATAACTTTCTCCGAAGCAAGTGAAGATTTTGCGTCAGATGTTGCTGTTCGCTATTTAAGCTAATAAGTTTGTACGCAATTACAATAACCTTAACTTAAACATTATAGTTTTCATGTCTGTTTATTTCAATATTTATAAAAAAGAACGAAAATTCTCTATCCAAGGCAAAACACACAACGGAACATACAAAATAAGAAAAATATAAAACAACACATGACCGAAAAAATTTAACAATGTAAAAAAATATTTAAAAATGTTAATCGAAAGAAAACAGAAAAATTTAATAAAACGATACAAAGTTTTTTCACCCAACAATAGCAATCCGCATTCACGTGTGACTTGAAGTCAAAGTGTACCTATGGGGTAATTGTAACTAATGCAGCAGACGACTGGTACAAAGGTGTCTCCAAAAGGAATAATTATATACGAAGAAACAAACCGTTTAGTTGGAATGCGTTGTATATCAACAACGAAGGTGGAGGCGGAAGGTTGCCCCACCAAACAAAGATGTACAAAGTGGTAGGATTACTTTTCAGTCTAGGAGTCTGCCTGCCACTGCCATCCTTTTAAAAATTGTCACTAAATAGCAGTGCTTGCACTGCTGTGTTGCAGTCACATGAGTATAGACAGCCGGGAAAATTATGGGCTGTGGGGTATTCCATCTTAGTCCACAGAGATTTCCAATTCATTTTTATAAAATAGACAAGCCAAGTCTGATGGTCCGATGCTAGAAAAAAGAGGGAGAAATTAATGCACACACTTTCGGACGTTTATTTATCCTTTACATCCTTTTTATTCGGTAGATGATATGTGCAAATAAAAAAAATCCCTCGAATCTCGCATTAATAAGCTATTGCTCGACTACTATCCAACTTGATGGTTAGTGGTGATGCAACCGAAGATGGTAAAATGCACTGAGTTTGTTTAACAGTAACTTATTCACTCTTGCTTCGAAGACACTCCCATTTAATAGGATGAAAAGACAGATCATTATCATCATCATTACAGCCCTTCACAAGTCCACTGCTGAACATAGGCCTCCCCCAAGGAATGCCACAAAGCACGGTCCCGAGCCACCTGCATCCATCGACTTCCTGCATGTCTTACCAGGTCGTCACTCCATCTTGTGGGGGGACGCCCTACACTTCGCCTACCGGTACGAGGCTGCCACTCGAGAACCTTTCTTCCCCATCGGTTGTCGGTTCTTCGAGCTATATGGCCGGCCCACTGCCACTTCAGCTTACTAATCCGTTGGGCTATGTCGGTTACTCTGGTTCTACTGCGGATATCCTCATTCCTAAGTTTATCACGCAGAGAAACTCCGAGCATAGCCCTCTCCATATCTCGCTGAGCGACCTTGAGCTTCCTCATACGGCCAGCAGTGAAGGACCACGTCTCAGTTCCGTAAGTCATCACTGGCAACACGCACTGGTTGTACAATTTTGTTTTAAGGTTTTGAGGTATTTCTGACGGAAAGATGTGTCGTAGCTTCCCGAACGCTGCCCAGCCGAGTTGAATCCGTCGATTGACATCTCGGTCGAAGTTGGACTTACCTAGTCGGACTATTCGTCCCAGGTAAACATACTCGTCAACAACTTCGAGCTTAGTGCTCCCAACACCTACCGGCATAGGTGTGACATGGACATTAAACATAATCTTTGTTTTGTCCATGTTCATCTTAAGACCTATCCGTTGGGAGACACTATTGAAGTCATTGAGCATAGTGCTTAGTTCCTCCAGCGATTCTGCCATGAGGACTATATCGTCGGCAAATCGAAGGTGAGTGATGTACTCGCCATTGATGTTAATTCCGTATCCTTTCCAGTCCAGAAGCTTGAAAACGTCTTCCAATGCAGCGGTGAAGAGTTTCGGGGATATAACGTCACCCTGTCTTACACCTCTCTGCAATTGGATAGGTTTCGTACTCTGGTTCTGTACTCGGATAGCCATCGTAGCTCTATTGTACAAACACTTCAGCACTTCGATATACCGACAGTCAACTTGGCACCGCTGAAGGGACTGCAGCACCGCCCAAATTTCGACGGAATCAAAGGCTTTCTCATAGTCCACATACGCCAGTCATAGTGGCAAATTGTACTCTTCGGACTTCTGTACAATTTGCCGTAGGGTATGTATGTGGTCTATGGTGCTAAAGCCCTTTCGGAAACCGGCTTGTTCGGGAGGCTGGAAGTCGTCAAGTCTGCGCGCGAGACGATTCGTAATGACTCTCGAAAACAGCACGTAGACGCGGCTCAGAAGGGAAATCGGTCTGTAGTTCTTCAAGAGAGCGTTGTCACCTTTCTTGAAGAACAAGACCACCGCACTTCTGCTCCACGCCTCCGGTGTAATGCCACCATGGAGGACGGAATTAAAGAGCTTCTGAAGGACTTCAAGTACCGGTCTTCCACCCGCTTTCAGAAGCTCCGCTGTAATTCCAGCCTCGCCTGGGGCCTTGCCGTTTTTAAGGTGCTGGAGAGCCATTCTAATCTCGCTCAAACTAACGTCCGGGATATCTTCAGAATAGTGTCGAATAAGACTCGCTCTTGGATCGTTACTCACACTTGCGTGTGGCTCCAACGATGACGTGTACAGCTGCCCATAGAACCTCTCAATCTCACTCAAAATCTCAGGTGCCCCGGAAACGATGCTGCCATATTCGGTCTTCAGCCTTGACAGTTGGCTCTTTCTGGCAGACAGATCTCTGGCAAAGACTTTGGAGCCTTGGTTCCGCTCGATCGCTTCTTCAATACGAGCTGTATTGAAGTTGCGTAAGTCTCGCCGCATGCATTTGGAGATCTGTCTGTTCAGATGCCTGTATGCTGTCAAATCTGTTGAAGAATGTAGCCTCATCTCCCGTCTAACAGCCATGAGATTAAAAGTGTGATCGGAGAGTTTTTGTGTTCTTCTGCGGCGGGTCTTGCAGAACTTAGCTCCGACCGCATGGACAGTTTCCACGAGCTTGTCATTCATATCGTCCACTTCATTGCAGTCTTCTAGGCAATGAAAACGGTTTTGTAACTCGAGCTGAAAGGTTTCGGGACTTTGGATTAGAGCGCGAGGGGGACGGAGCGTTGACTTCATCAGACGAGACCTCTCCAACTTAACATTTAGGTTCAGTGTGCCTCTAACCATTCGGTGATCGCTGCCGGTTTTCACCCTCGCGATCACTGAGACATCACTGAACAGTTGTCGTCTGGTCGTCATAATGAAGTCAATCTCATTTTTTGTCGAACCGTCGGGGCTCGACCAGGTCCACTTCCTGTGGGGCCGCTTCTTGAAGAAAGAGTTCATCATAAAGAGTCCCTCTTTCTCCATGAAGTCGGCCAGCTGCTGGCCCCTTGGGTTCCGTTGCCCTATTCCAAATTTCCCTACTTTCAGCTCACCGTTCTCTCTTGTGCCTAGTTTTGCATTGAAGTCTCCCATTAACACCGTATATTGGGTTTTGGAGGAATGCATGGCTCTAGAGATATCCTCATACATTTCCTCCACCTCCTCATCGGGGTGTGCCGAAGTTGGTGCGTAAACCTGTATGACCTTCAGCGAATACCGTTTGGTGATTCTGAGTATAAGGTACGCAACCCTCGTCGACACACTCTCGATCTTTACAACGTTGTTAACGAGAGACTTGTGGACGATAAATCCGACACCTCCTTGGGACAGATGGTCGCCCTCCCGAGAACAAAAGACAGATGCTGGAAAATTATTCTACCCCTTTGCTGTACGCATTATGAAATACGAAACAAACCGTTTGGTTCGAAAGTGTGGTATGTCAAAAACACATAAAAAAGCATAAAAAGCAAAGTTACAAGAAACTCAACAAATAAACTATAAGTTAAACAACTTTTTGAAAGGATACTTTTCACTTTTATGGTGGCTTAAAAGTAATCCGGATAAAGGCAAAGAAAGTGCAAAATAGTAAAAACATAAGAGCACCCTCGGCGAAATGTTAATATCTATTTTCATGCATAAATTATACACGTGAGTAGGAAACAACACGAAGCAGCAAAAGGTTTGTTTAAATATTCCTTTCGCAATCAAAATGCTGCGTTCGGTAGATAAGAATTCCCAACGAGTCTGAATTTTGGTCGTGGATGTATGAGAATTGCTGAAGGACGGATGAAATTATTTCACTCGTCTATATATCAAATTTCTTCGAGGAAGGGAACGCACACCCCAATCCCGCAGCTTATTGTTTACGTTCCGTGGTGATTAAATATATACAAAATATATTGAGGTAAAATTCAGGTCGTCTGGTTAAAAAGAAATTTCTTTCTTTTCGAGGCCTTAAAGAAAATTTCTTTGATTTCATATAGATTCGTAAGCATTAAAATGAAAGGAGGACAAAACATAGATTCTTATGACACTAAAGTTTATTCAAAATGACCTCCGTGATTTTCAATACAGGCCTTCAATCTGCGCGGCCAGACGTCTATCGCAGCACGAACGAGGTCCATGTAAATATCGGCGGCTGCCTTAATCAGGGATGTCTTGAAAGACTCCAAATTGGGATGAGGGTTTGAGCACGCCTTTTCCTCCAAGTGTTGCCATATCTTGTAATCTAACGGATTCAAATCTGGACTGGAGGAGGGCCAGTCTTCGTGCCGGATGAAGTCGATTTCACGCGTCGCCAGCCAGTCTTGTGTGCTCTTCGCTCTATGAGCTGGCGCCGAATCTTGTTGGAATACCCAGTGCCTGTTATTGAACATGGTATGAGAAACAGGTTCCACAAGGTTTGTCAGGACTGTATTTTGATACACAACTGCATTCGTTTTTACACTTTTCTCACAAAAATGTACCTCTGTTAAGCCCCAATAAGAAACTCCCAACCATACCATGAGCGAGGATGGAAAATAACCTCGTTGGACACGCGGAATACGGTTGCTCGCTTCTTCACTACTGCGTGCGTACACCTTATCATTTTGTTTGTTGTAGCTCTCTTCTACGATAAAATTTTTTTCATCCGAAAAAAGAATTTCCCGATATTTTTTTCCCGCGTACTGCTTCAACAAAGCGCTGCATCTCTTCAGTCTCAGGTCTCTTAGACGAGCATTCAAACGATGTCCTGTTTTTCTTCGTTTTGCCCGAAGCCCTAAGTCTTCATTTAACACCCTTTTCACCGTGGTTCTGCTTAACCCCATCTGAAGGGCCGACAGTTTCTGCTTACGTTTGGGATTTCTTTGAATTCGCGCCTTCACAGCTTTTATCACTGCTGGAGTCCTAACAGACCGAGGGCGACCACTTCTTGACCTGTCATCTACACTAGAGTCTTTATTGTATCGTTTGATGGTACGACAAACGAATCTTTTGGTTATATTCAAATTTTTCAGTATGTCAAAAATTTGTATTGGCGCGTAACCGCAACGATGCAACGCAATAACTGCAACACGGTCTTCTTTAAGCGTCCGCTCCATATTTAAAAATGAGTAAAATTCGAAAAAGTATACAGTTTTATTTTCATGAACAATTCGAATTCAATAAACTTTTTTGTGGCCAGCATTCTAAAAGAAAAGTTTTTACTGTGTGACAATACTTATGACCTGACTGTGTATAATAAAATAAATAAAATCTTAAGCACATATTCATTGCATATCATAGAAGTTAAAAAGAAAACAATAGAATGGTTGAAAAATTTAAATTACGACGAAACCGAAACCCTTATAGAAATAATTACTTAACTTGTTATTCATAATTAATAAATATATCACACCTCACTCAACATATACACACCACATACACGTAGACGGCACAATCACACAACTAACACCTCATCATCATCATCATTACAGCCCTTCACAAGTCCACTGCTGAACATAGGCCTCCCCCAAGGAATGCCACAAAGCACGGTCCAGAGCCACCTGCATCCATCGACTTCCTGCATGTCTTACCAGGTCGTCACTCCATCTAGTAGGGGGACGCCCTACACTTCGTCCGCCGGTACGAGGCCGTCACTCGAGAACTTTTTTTCGGTTGTCAGTTGTCGGTTCTTCGAACTATATGGCCGGCCCATTGCCACTTCAGCTAACTAATCCATTGGGCTATGGCGGTCACTCTGGTTCTACTGCCGATATCCTCATTTGTAAGTTTATCACGCAGAGAAACTCCAAGCATAGCCCTCTCTCCATAGCGCGCTAAGCGACCTTGACCTTCCTCGACTGGCAACACGCACTGGTTGTACAGTCTCGTTTTCAAGTTTTGAGGTATACCTCACGAGATGACCCGTAATTTCAAAAACACTGCCCAGCCGAGTTGAATCCGTCGATTAACCTCTCGGTCGAAGTTAGACTTACCTAGTTGTACTATTTGCCCCAGGTAAACATACTCGTCAACAACTTGAGCTTAGTGGTCCCAACAAGTACCGGCATATTATGTGTGACATGGACGTTATACATGATCTACCTAACTATAATTATAACTAACACCTACAGATATTTTATTGTAAAATGCTATATAATAACAGTTTTACTACAAGTCAAAAATCTATGTTACCTCAGTTCTAAACACTAATTTATATAAATTAAGGACGGGATGAGCGGAGCCTCCTAACACAGGTTTCCTAACTTAAAAGGAGTGTTCCAACAATGTATTTAATTTTAAGTATTACTGGAGCGAAAATAAAGATATTTGATTTTTTTTATAATCTATTGTTATGAAGCAGCACGAAATTTCAGATACCATTTTATGAAAATCTACTCTACTTAAACAGGAAAGTATTTACTTACTAGAATGATTCTTAAGTCAAGAGAGCAAATAAAATTTTGCTTAGAATCGTATATAAATATAAAAATTGAACGGCGGATTATTTAAAGTAAACGTGGGCGCGATATTTCAATGAAAATCCTTAAAGTGTGCAGATTAAACATGAAAACTTTTTGTATTTGCTTAGCGTTTCACGGTTGATATAAGTGGATTGCAAAAGTTTTGAGGATGAGCATAAAAATGCTCGAGTTGGAGAAAAGAAAAAAAATCAGTATTATGATTGTCGCAATATCAGAGAGTGTATTTTTCCTACCTACGATAAGTTTTCGAGTAGCTGCAAAGTCGCTGAGAAAAATAACATTTTATTTTAAATATTGTCAGCGAAACTTGCCAACGTAATTCCTATAACGGGGTCCTATAGTTATTAATGCATTCATTATTTACGAAATAACCTATAATGCTTTAATTAGTGTAACGACGAAATTCAAGCATTTACTTTAATTGAATAATAACGATAATAATGATTTTAACGTGGTTGTCGATATTTCGTGAATGTTTTATTCATATTTCCATAAAATATTTGTAAAGTACATGTATGCGACATGTGTTCAAGCTAAAATATTTCTCATCTTATTGTATTACTTTTTCTACAACTGATCTGATTATTTGTGAATGCCGCCGTGGATTAGTGACCTACTACGCAGCAGCTCCTGAGTTCAAATTTCAGCCTGAACCATCAACATTTGTGCCAAAGCATTAATTGTTGATTCTCAGGGATAATTTCCTAACAATAGTCCATACTGCATTCCAGTCTAATTGCTATCTTATAATAAGCATAATGGTTACTTATCTTGCGGGCAAGTTAGGACGAGGAACTTCAACATCAATCTACGAGACTATCAATATCAAGAGTTTCTGTTTTTTTTAATATTAGAATAATAAACAGCTACCAGTCTAACTAATGATAAACCAGCTTTAAATAAAGCCTCAGATGCGCTATCTGTAGGGCGGTGAAAACGAGTAATAGCCTGTTACCAAGTCTGGTGAGCTGTCGTTTGCTGCCGTCGCCGAGATCAAAGGTCAGCTAGGAGAATATTATTATAATTGACTATTATAGTTAACACACTTGATGATAACATCTACTACTGTAAAGCCGAAGCGTAATGTAGACGAAGTCAGGGTGCGGACGATACGCAGTATAACATTCAGCAAAATAACGACATATTCGTAAGGACGCCGCAGGTCTGTGAATCGAAACCACCTAGATTAGAGACAGTACGTGCTGCTGTAATTGATCCTAAAGAAAACAGAGAAGGTGCGCCTCAAGAAAAACGCCGCCACGACCTCATCACGTGTCTTGTCTTTGTGGGCAGCGAACCGAAGCGACTTACATGGTCGGGTGTTTTATTACGTAAATATATGTCCCGGATTACGAGTATACTATTAACATAGTGATAAAAAATTTGTCAATAAGCAAAAGATTAATTTCTAATATAATAATTGCAAAAACATAATATCGAATAAAGAATATAGTTTCATTTGATACACTGAAACTCATTCAACGAGATGACGACCTCTCTCGCAGATCGTTAATTTGCGATAGAGGTCGCAATGATAGCGTTGAATGGAGATGGGCGGGTCGAATAATATCAAAAGGATGGTAGGTGGAGCCGGGTGACACTTGAGCGTAGACACTCATAGTCTGAGTGTAGAACAAGCTTAGCCGATGGACAGACGATAAGGTAAAATTTACGGTAAAAGACTAAAGTAAAAGTTGAACAGACTGCTCTTGTACAGGCAGATATAGCGTGGGACAAAAATGAGGAAAAATTTAGTAGACGCCAAAATAATTCATACTCATATTTCCTTGCGGAAAAGGGATATAAAAGAGCGAAGTACGTGTATGTGAAAATGTAAATGCCGTAAATTGATATAATGATACATCAAATCTCCCCTCTAAGTTGTTCGTTTAAAGTATTCTCTCTATGTGGCAGTTAGTTTATAGTGTACTTACTTTTTCCGGGAGAAAAAAGTTATAATATAAAAGTTAAGACTCGGTAGGGATGAGAAGGGTGAATATGTCAAATTATACTCCAAATGTCATCATTATTCCTGTAAGCTGTCCTGTAAGCGATTAACGGATGCTCTAATCGACTGGTGGCAGAAAATCCATCCAAGAACTTCTTATTCATCATCAGCCTAGTCCACTGGACATTTACCTCTTCCTTTGTAAGGATTTGCTATAATCATCAGGCTTGGCAGACGTTTTATTGAGAACAGACATTTCGCACATTTAACTTTGCCTTCCGTCACCGGTCTGGATATTTTATATCTGGCGATATAACGCAATCTTTCGAAAGCCATAAGATTTTTCTGCCATATACTACATTAGCCTCTCACGACACTCACGAGACGTAGTTGGGTGATGGATCCTTTTACGGCGTCACCACATGATAACATCTAAGAAAGTATAAACTAAATTGCATAGACTGATGACAGGGATAGAGATAAGCGTTTCTAGTAGGTGGGTTATCAACTCCTGCTCACCAACCTGTCTGTCTGCTCAGCGCGGTGAGTATGGGCTAATCTTCTAAACAAATCATATCAGTACATTCTTTAAAGACCTATGCACACGGCTCTATTAATACCTATTAAAGAAGAAGAAGAAAGAAGTCATAGATAATCAAAGAAGTCATGAAAAATAAATAAATAAATAGATTTATTATTTTTTATTTCTAATACATTTTTAAACTAATTGTGTAATAGATTTTATTTTTCTAAAAAACTTTTATTTTTCTTCCTGTTAATATGATAAATATTAATTGTTTTTTATTCATTATGCTTGTTACGCCCATTTTCTTTCTTTATTTTTTTACAAACTGCATTTAAAATTGAGTAATTAAGTTAAGAGTTCAAACACACAAAGTTATTTAAACTTAGAAAGAGACTACTTAATTAGCGCAAATCTACTTGAACATTAAGCATTCTATGAGAGTTAAATACGGCATTATCATTTACCGTAGTTAATCATTACAGTCATTGTTATCTAATTTAGATAAATGAATAGTTTAAACAATTCCTGTACTAATAATATTCCGACTAAAAAGGCAATTATTGAAGTATGACGAAGTGAATAATGTTATATCAAATGTAGTACACTAGTTTAACGTCAATAATTTGCTTTTGAACGACAATAAAACGAAACATATTAAATTCACCACACCTAATGTTAAACAGGTAAATACCAGTGTGCTTTTAAATGGGGAGGAGCTGGGCCTTGTTGAATCCACTGTTTTCCTCGGAATCACAGTTGACGCGAAGCTTCAACGGGGCCCTCGCATATCTAAACTAGCTAGCAAAACTTTGTTCTGCAGCATATGCTGTAAAAAAGATTAGGTGCCTTACATTTTTGAAACAGCTAAATTAGTTTCATTTAGTTATTTCCATAGCATAATATCATATGAAATCTTGCTATGGGGTAATGCGACTGACATCGAAACTTATCTTTGATTTGCAAAAGAGAACCATAAGAGCAATTTATAACCTAGGTCCGAAGGATTCCTTAAAGAGAACAATTTTAATAAAATAAATATATTAACTTTGGTCTCTCAATATATTTACGAGCATTTAATATATGTGCACAAAAACGAAAATAATTTTATTAAAAATAGTGATGTGAATTCTGTAAATACTAGGAACAAGCACAAGTTAGTTATACCAGTTATTCGACTCCAAAGAGTCAATAACTCCTTCATGGGGCATTGTAACACGCTTTTATAACAAAGTCCCAGAAAATATGCATACCTTATCTATCAAATGGTTTAAATTATTTATTAAGCAAAATTGTCTAGTAAGGGTTATTATACTACTAAAGAGTATATGACTGATAATAACCCCTGCAAATGCGGTGATCGCTACCATGCTGTTTCTAAATGTTTTCATAACAGTTGTATAAAATATTATATTGTCAATTGTGCTTTTTTTTTAAAAGTCCCACTGGGGTTTTGCTGCTTCTTCACAGGACAGACGTTTTTAGCGAACCATTGGTAAAGGTAAACAAATACTCAATAAGTGTTATGTACTGTAATATATATAGAATAAAAATGATTCTATTCTATTCTACCTGTGAAAAATTATGTAATTAGGTTTACATTAAATGTATAATGAAAGCATAAGAGAACCTGTTAAGTGACATCAAAATATTTCTCGTGGTAGCAGTCAAACTTTAAACGAACAACTTTAAGAGGAGTATTGGTGTATTATTATATCAATAATTGCCTAAATTTTTCCGATTTAAAACAACCGGACACGAGATAGCTAGTCCAATAGCGGTCACTTACGTCAAACATTTTATCTTTGCTAGAGAAAGCTATATCGATCGAAGGATTAAAAAACGAATGAATATCACAAGGAATGAATATCATAATACGCAAGTATAATGTAATTTGGCCGTAACCTTGATTAATTGTAAATTATAACTAAAATTTTGTGTAAAAATATAATTAAATAAAATTAACATAAAAATATTTACAACTTTTTATTTACGCATGAAAACTAATTTTCAAAAGAGAAACGACATCAAATTTACTGAATGGACTCCGGTACAAAGAAAATCGATTAGCATTATAAATTCAATATCATATAATAGGGTTGTTTGCATTTTATCGAGATTCGTCATCTCATGGTTTAGCCGAAGTTAAGCGGATGGATATTATCTATTCATCGGGAGACCCTAGCCGTCGTGACCTTAAAGAGGACCACTTGCGAACGAAAATATATTGAAATCATAATGCGAACATCAACCTGGAGCGTCCTTTGTCTGCTCAAAGAATATTTTTTTTTATATATTTTTAAATATCAAGGGTATGTTTATTTAACAACAGCGTTTTAGAGAAATTACTTATTCATAGCACGTCTACATTCTTTCGTTGCTTTTGTTAACTCGAGCTATCGATTCGTTTCCGTCGTAATGGGAGAGTAACTTAACATAAAAATTTATTAAAGCAATCCGACGATTGCGATACGATTCGTACTGTTCGTCTCTTTTAGTGACGTCATGGTTTTAACGTCAATTTAATAGATAAAACAAAGTAAAATAATGAACTGACGGGCCCGCGTTCATAAAATACGATTTTATCATACCGTTGGGAGAGACACGTTTTCGAATATCGTAATAAAAAAGTCACAGATGTCAAATTTATGACGCTGGACCATTGTAAAGAGATTAAAAGATTTACTACGGGTGGGGGTCGCTGCTACAGCCGATTCGTAGCCACGGTGCTACGTTATAAGTTCTACGGAGATTCAATTTTACAGCATAATAACGTTGTAATCCTCCCACGTAGGTAGCACTTTTAAAATGTCACTTTTTTTGTAAATACTCACACATGCAAATTGCTCGGTTTAATATAATGACAACGTACCTGAAACAATGAAATTACAATATAGTTAGTATTTTCTTTATGAGAAAGTCATATAACACACCTTCATTGTCATAAAATTGCAAAAACATTTATCCATAATCACATGCAACAGCTTGAAAATAATCAAACTATATTCTATTCAATCGTCAACGCTTATTCTAAATGTAAATGTATATAATATATTTAAACGAAATATCCCGCGGGCGAGCACAATGCCAAGTTGCTGAATAAATCACGGTAAGCACTAACGCCGTAAAATAAATAATTTTCTTTATTAATCAAAATTAAAAGGAGCAGGTGACAAAGAGCTGTGCTTAATTAAAATCTGCTTTATCCAGGCACTTTCATGTCTTAGGTTCGATTATCAAGTTAACGTGGCTTGGTTATTCGCCCCGGGGTAGTTTGCTACAAACAGTTTATTCCTATTTATCAGGCTTTCAACAATCGCTTTGTTGGAAATAGCAATTTTTAATGTTAGCTACTTGTTTTTTTTGTTATAAAAAATAATTCAATGGCAAGTGAGCAAACAATTCAACTGATGGTAACTGCATTCAATTGAAAGTAGCAACCAACTTAAAGTAAAAACCAAAAAGTGAATTATCATAAACGCTCTTTTTAAAGCCTTTTTGTTTAAAAAGAAACACTAAAAAAATATGCATACATCCGTGATTTCTTCGCTCGTTGCGGGCGACGAAGTGTCCCAAATGCGATTTTACTTTCCTTACTCTCTTCCTAATTAGGACGCCAAGCCAGTTAGGAAAGCAGGAACCTTCCTAACTGGCTAATTAGGATTCTAACGGGCCTAAGTCTTATTACAATTTCCTTTTCCTTTCCTGAATCCTATTTAGTTAAGTGTAGTGCAATACGCCATAGACAATAGCAACTACGTGGTAGATCCACGCTCTAGTCGTATTATGGCTGCAGTATTAATGGGTCAGCTTGAACGAAGATGCGCAAAGAATATAAGCGTAAAAAGCAGTATAATGCTACTATGATTCGTATGATAAGTGACGAGAACCAGAGACCATTTTACTGGACACCAGACTGGAAACGTAGGAAATTAAAACTAAGTTAGACAAAATCCGTAACATTATTTTTATTTAATGTGTAGTGTTCGCGTAATATAGGAAAACATGAAGAGGAGTTCCCTCCAGCCTCCAGCTCCGGTCTCCCCCAAGGATTACGTTACAGAGGGGGATGCTTGGGATAGTTGCCACGCTTGGTAGGCGGATTGGTAACCACAGTTTTTATTTTTACATTTTCTTATAGTACTAGGGTGACAAACGAGCACACAGTCTACCTGATGGTAAGTGGTTGCTGTGGCCCATAGACGTCTACAACCTTTCTCGATTAAGAATCAAAATGCAAATGCGTGGTCACCCCTGAAGACTAAGATGGAATGTCTCGATTCCAGCAAAATGGATCTCCAGTTCTCTAAACTCACCATACAGACACAGCAGCAGTAAGATACTATTTTACGCTGGTATTCTGTGAGAGCGTCGAGCTCGGTCGAACCGACCCATTCATGCTACAACCATAATATATCTGCAGCAGGGCACTACCACATGCACTCACCATTAGAAAGCCGCAGATATCTATCGTTGTTGTAGAGGTGATAGACATTATATACACGCTAAGAATTACACGCTATAGCTAAATACTTGCAAATATTAACTATTCAACAGAATGGCAGAAGCATTTAAAGCGTGATCAAAGTAGTTGGAGAATTTATTAGATATATGATAATTAGTACATAATTTATTAGAGATATAAACTGTTACATTAGTTACTTTTTAATGTATTCTATTATTATAAGTATAATATATAAACTACGTAAATGTACTTCACTAAAAAAAGAAAGATTTTGGAGCATACGAGAATAGTAAAACACCAGCTTTGTTAGGTATGCATTAGCCAGTGCATTGGGAGACGAGGGTAGGGATTAGTTAATGGCCTCAACTGGAAATGAACAACAAGAGAAAGCGTTAGGGAGGATTGGAAAAATAGAGGTAATAGCAACAAAATTGTTTTCAATGCGCTTTATTCCCGCTGGTCAGTACTAAATGTAGACTTCCACCTTTTATTTTTATTAAAACTGCCATTGTCAACCTGCCAAGCGTGGCAACAATAACAAGATCTGCCTGTGTAAGGCAATCTAAAGGCCCCCCCCCTCCCCTTGTATTAAAATTAAAAATATTTTTATATTATATTAGATTTTTTTATAACCATGGCTAGAACTGTAGAGCAAAGATAATTAGTGAAGTAAATTGAATTTTAATTATTTGTACTATCTAAATCCCTTAATTATTTTTTCCTATTGTAAGGAGGTTTATATAAATATTCACCATGCCTGGCCGGCGGATTGTCGGTCACAGGAAGTATGAATTGTCTTGCCCCTTTGATGCCGCTCCCAGTCGTCGTTTTGGGTATTTTACATCTAGCTTATTCTAAAGGGTGATGTCGCTATCGCTTTAGGATATTAAAAAAAAACTGAAATATAAACGAACTAACGGTCCATCTGATAATAAGTGGCTACTGCAGTCTATGCACAGAACATTTTTAAATAATATTTCTTTATGGAAATGGAGGCAACCGAGCGCGGCTCACCTGATGGTAATATAATCAACACATTTATTCTAACATTCCCCTTCGTCGTCTCTAATTACGGAACGAATTAGCATGTTTTACGATTCAATAAAAAATAGTATAAGTATTGCGTAATGTTTCCGACCAATGTATATACCGAAAATAAAATCCAATACGTATATTTGAAAACTAAAACTAAGCCAGTCTTTACAATTTCGTTACGTATGGCAGTAACAGAAACAAACACCTAGTGCATGCATACGTAGTGAGCAGTACTTTCAGGCCGTAAAAGATTTATTTGTAAGCGGGTGTTCTGTACAAGTGCACATCGAGTTTTCAATTACACAAAGTAATGGAAGTGGGGTTGCAGGCGCACCACGAAAAACGTTCCTGCGGTCAAGCAGCGAGACCATTGCACGCCGCTTACTTCAGACACCCCACAATCAGGGAAAACAAACGCTAACGAAAGGAAAATAAGGTTAGTTTTTAACCGTTCAAAACATTTAGCAACAAAAATCGGGAGACAACTAATTTTCGGAAGCTTGAAGGAAACTCGATCGCTTTTCCAGCGGCAAGCTCTCAGTGGTTTATTGCGTTATTACCTGGACGTGTCTGCCGCGTCGGGACAGCCGCAATTTGGGGAGAAAAGAACGATATGTTGCGAGAAAAAGGATTTTATAGAGCTCAAGAGCGTCGGTCGCGAAGAAAAGACCAAGCGTTTTCGTTCATGCCCTTCGTAATTCTCTTTGATCGAAAACACCTTGCGACAATACTTCAGTTTTTATTTTATCCAATACAATAATGTTGGAGCGTTTCTAGGTTGCGGCTAGCGCCGTTTGCCGGGCTTTTATCTATGTGTTACAGTAGATTAAAGTTATATAAAATAAAAACCAGTATTCATTCGCTGTTAGTGTTTACAATTTTATTCAAATTGTTTTAGTACTAATATGAAGCTGTAAAGGACAGTACTAACATATAAGATTCGTGTATTCAAAATCTTAAATTCTAACAGAAAAAAGATAGGCAGAGAAAATTCATGACCTGGTGTAGAAGTCATAGGTTTGATTACAAAAATTATCCAGATATCAATAATCGAGATATCCAGTATGTGTAGCCTTTAAACGTTCTTTATATTCGATTTCTACTAACAGGAAAATGGAAGGAGCAAACGTCATAAATGGATGATAGCCTTAGGAAGCGACATGTGGTAACAAGCATATTTTCAACAAAACATACAAAGAATAACCATTTCATAGTATTTACATTTTTAAGTTCGGCTAATGCATTTATTTTTTGTTTAACACGTGTATATTTTTGACTTAAAAGGATGATATACTGTTAAAATCCATTACTCAAATAAAACTGCCATATAATTTTATAGACGATTCCACAAGACCTCCAAAATATCGTTCTACGTAAGTGTTTCAAATCGCCAGAGATTTGCTCCAATAATCGTGCGACAAAAACTGTAACTCCGTCTTAGAGCCTATGAAATAAGAGTGGATGTCTATAAAATAAAATAATATTCGGTCAATAAAATCTTCCGATTAGGCCGAGTTCGAGGGAATCTGTCAAATGCGTCTGGGCGACGGTCCAAGGAATAAAAGTAAGTTGTTAGGGGACGAAAAGGGAGTGAAGTTGCCGAAATTTGATCTGTGACAGGTTGCGATTGGGCACCATCAATCGGCTGGTAATTGGGAGACTTTCGTAGCAATTTGTAAAACGATATTATTTTTTCATAACCTTTAATAGGTTTAGTATGTAACCCTTACAAAAGTAAGACTTTGAGCACAGAATATTATAATAACACGCTATGCACGGAATATTTATTTATGATGTGATTTACTACATCTTATGCTTTTTATTATATAAGGTTATTGAAATACCAAATGGAAAGTTTTTGTATATTCGTGTGGTCGTATATGTTATTCAACTTTGTACGTTTCTGAAGATGTTACGTTAGTAAGAAGTCTCTTCAGATTTTTCTTAGTTTCATTGAAACAAATGTTTGCATCGGTTATATCCCAAGCGGGCTCCATAACAATCGAGCCGGGAAATTGCCGACTTTGTTCGACCCGTGCAATAACCTCTGACTTCTCATTATGCAGATAACCCTCCATTCACATATGCACGTGAACCTAACATCTTAGGCGGTATGTGTACGACACGTGTATGTTATATTAGTTAAGAAATAAAAATTAGATATTTATGAGAAAAGTCATGCATTAAATCCTTTAAACCTTACAATATTATAAAACATCAAGGGGCATAAGGGAATTGTGCCATATTCTTCTCCAAATAAACTTTAACCTCACACGCGGTGTACCACTACCTAATAAAAAACTAACAAATGAGGCTCTTTCGACCGAAAAAAGCGGTTTATCGATTGGTAAATTTTAAAACTAAATTCCATATACTAATTACAGTAGTAAAATTACTTATGTCATCCTATCCATCCACCTATCCACTAGTAGCATAGTGAGTAGGGTTGAATCTTTTTAATTGTATATGTTTATGTTTGTTAACATGTTTTTTTTAATAACATAGGACACTAGTGTTTCTTTTTTCTGGTATCTTGGAGGCGTTTTACGTACATAAATTACACATAAACCTACAAAAATATCTTTAGTGCCGAAATCGAACACGCTATTCGAATTCACCAGACGACGACGTCATTAGTTAAAAACAGATCAATGTTGGAAAAAATCAAATTGCAGTCATGACGAAGATCGAAATGTGTCATTAATACTTATTTGCATTTTTTACGAAAATCAACGTCGCATGAATGTTACCTACAAAACATTGATTCGGAATAGAGCGACGAGTTTAATTACAGCTGAGAGGTGTTCAGCTAGCTACTCTTGATGGCATCGGTGCGACCTACTGCTATTACACTAAGTATACGTTGAAGTGGTCGCATATATGTAGGTAAGTAACATTGTAATAAGAGTATCGCCGGAGAGATAATCTGCATAATTGGAAGTCGTCGTAGGATATTGCGTCCACGTGAAGCGGCTGAGCAGCAATTTTCTGCGTCATTTCCGGTGAATCGTCCACTCGGATAGTAGATCCGATGCGCGTGCCTCTTTACGCTTAATTAATAGAAACGTACGGGTCTATAAATATAACGATTGCATAGTGGAAACTGAATTAGAATAGAAATAGTCGGAAACAATTGAAAGCAAATAAAATATTTGCAGCTTTACATTCTGTATTCGTTGATTATGTAAAAGAAATGCAGTGTTAATTTATAATATATAATTCAAGCTTCAGTAATATTTACAGTGTAAATGAAATTATTACACAAATTAATATAGAAAAGAAGTACCCAAGCATTAATCGAATTTGTAAAATGGATGAATTTCATTTTACCAAAAATTAAAGCATTTCAAGTAGTAGTAAAATATGTGGTGTAAAATGATGAACAAAATATTCTGTGAATTTCATTGTTCCATAAATACAAAGCATAATAAAATTCTGCCTAGCAAAAGCTTTAAGAATCACGCAACGCGATTGTAATGAAAAATGCTTCGACTCCCTTGACAAACATCAATACATTACAATAATTAATAGAATCAGGCGTTACTTTATATTATATTAAGGATGTTAAAACTTAGTGACCTAAGATCTCTAAGATCTTAAATAATTAAATGTTAACATTTTAAAATACATTATATATTTACAATCACATCTAATACAATTTTAATTAAATTAACTAATTTATGCCGGAGCACCTTCGTTCTGACTCTGTATTTTGCTGATTATTATCTAACGTCAAATACTAAGTACATAAAGTTTTATGATTGATATGAGAAAATAGCTGACAACGATAACGGGTATGATTGACATCAAAATATTTAATTTAAATTCTTGTTTAATTATAGAAATAATTTATAATATATGCGTATTATAATTAAAAAAACTGACACAGGTTAAACTCCGAAGATTTCATTTTTTAATTTTTATTTACAAAAAAGTATACATTTTTTTTATTTTTTGGCTAAATAAAGATAAAATTTTAGTGTATACGTTTTTAAAAATATAACGCGGTATTTTAGCGCGAAATATCATTTTAATTTTGTTTACGACACTTTCGTTGTCAACTTACGCATTCGAAGCAAAGGATTTGATACATCGTTCGTCATGCGTACAGCAAAGCAGTGGAATAAGTTGCTAGCATCTGTCTTTCCATCCGATTATATTATCGGTGTCTTCAAGGGCATTTTCGGCTGCATCACTACTTAACATAGGATGAGACAGTAGTCAAGCGCTGGCTTAAAATAGTAGAAAAAAAAACAAGATCGAAGCATGTATCATAGCGTTGGTCATGTGCAAGTTGCGTTACAATCGGTGCATCAGGCTCATCCAGCATTCATCTCGACGTCACGCGATCTGCCGTGTGACGCCATGTTTTTTCAGTTCCTATATACATATATATATAGAACACTTACAATGGACCACTGAGTAAGATGTTTTTGCTTCGTGTTTAATGTCAGTCCAAAACGTGTTTGCTAAGTTTTTAATTACTCGACGTTTTTTTCGCTTCAATCAGTTTGATGAGAGAGTGCGTCAGTTATTAAACTTATACAGGCAATAACATTATCAAACGTACTACTGCTTCACACATAAAATAACTTTTACATGGTAATATGACCAGACCCCTAACGGTAAATCAACATTTAAGTCGATCATCGGTGGGTGTTGTAGTATATTATTTCCTTTATGTAGAAAACCAACATTAAAAAAAATTGAACCAGGGTTTACTTTGCGGAAATGCATTATATTAAAGATGTTAAAAATTAGGTAGCTACGATCCTCGTCATAAAATAAAATGATGTGTCTTGTAGTCTGAAAAGACTTCAAAGTAGTCTTAATGTAAAAATAAATATAAAATAAAACCCTTAATATAATAATTTTCGTTCTGCAATCCACGGTAATGGTGCAAAGATTTGAAAAGCAGGTGTTCGAGGATTACGAGTAAATAGAATCACGTAGCCGGCACAATGAAATGTGATGGCACTGCAATCCCGGTGCATGTGTTGATGCTAGCGAACGTTCACCATCTACTGGATATCGAATCTAAAAGATCTTACCATCTTAATATGTATTGAAATTTACAAAAATTTTACAAATACCTATCCAGTTTTAAGCGGAATGCCTCTATATCTAAATATCGGGTCAATGGGACAGAGTGCTTGTCTCAATTTCTTCGCGACCCGCAAACTTACTTAATGTAAAGACTTTATTGTTTACATTGCAACATTAACCGTATCCCTCTGGAAGTTTCCTTTAATTAATCTTTTAAGGTATTTAGTCAAAGAGAGAAGTGAATTCTTTGGCATGCTTTATTGAATTCTAAGTCGGGAAAGTTGCCTTAAATGTAAACATCGATATCCGATGTTCAAGCTATTCAGAGTTTAAATAATAATTCAATATGCAAAAGTTTAAAGTCGCAGGGCTTCGGTTCGGCGATTTTGATGAAATTAGTTTCAGCATTGTGTAGAAATGTATTTTGTAAATTTACATACACATTTGTTGTGTCTAAAAGAGTATATTAAAAAGAAAAGTTCTTCTTTGAGAAGAAAGGCTTATGATTTTTGTAGGTCAAAGAAAATAAACGCGATAGATGGGAAATAAACATTAGGAAAATAATATTAAATATTTTGTAAAGAAATAAGTCCCCCATAAAATTTTAAAACCAATTTTTTTTAATAGAATCTTTTCTTTCAATGCAGCAGATTTATAGCATAATTCTTTAAGAATAAATAAATACAATACAAAATTAAATATAAAAACTATTATCGTATATCCATGTAAAATTACGGTGATACTGAATAATAAATCAAGTATTAAAAGAACGAGATGGATGCATTTTTTCTGGTTGATAGCCCTGAGGGGAAATTATCGGCCACGTTATGGCTGCAAAGCCTTCAATTTATTCCGGATCGGCATTGGCATCTGGCAGTTTGACAATCTTGACATGCGGGAAGGAGGGTGGAACAATACAGTTTTGTAGTACGAGCAGCTTAGACAAAGATAAAGAAATTGACTGGTACACTATGCAGACAAATAGAAAAAATATCTTTTTTATTATCTTTTGCATAAAATTTCCTCAGAAAAATAATATAAAGCACGATCCTTTATGTTCACAAGAATAGAGATTTTCGCGAGAAAATATTCACAGCGAAATCAAACGCGACGGAATTGCAATTTAAGCATACAGAATAAATGATAACAGACAAAAGGGCGGCACAAACGGGAAATAATATGCCTGCTGTTTGCTTTATAAACCGAGCCAATCACGTTGGCAGAGCTTGGAGTGAACTAAACGCGACACCAACAAAAGACCCGTAAAGAATGGCCCACCGACACACTCGTGCTAATAAAATAGTTGGGCGCAACAGGTGGCTCCCGCCCGTTCCACTGGCAATACAATGGCAATAGTAGTAACTATGGACGTGTCTCTCTGATCCCACTATTAGGGTTTCCAGTTTTCGATGTATGCGGCTTAATCCCTGTTCGTTATTTCAATAACTAATTCATATATTATTCAAATAGCTCATGTTTTGAGATGTATATAAATTTAACTTGTTATATTCTTCCTTATTCATGGAAACTCTAGAAGTGTCATTCAATTACGATTTATTTGAAGTTACGAACGATAAAATCAAATAATGGATACACTAGCAGCGGGACTTATTTAAATGTTCTTTTTTTATAGGATATGGTGACAAACGAGCACACAGTCTACCAGATGGTAAGTGGTTGCTGCGGCCCATAGACATCTATATTTATCCTCTATTACAAATCAAAATGCAGATGCGTTGTCACCCGTGAGGACTAAGATGGAATGCCTCATTTCCAGTAAAAAGGGTCTCCGGTTCTTTACACTCACCATACAAAACACAGCAGCGTTAAGCAGCTATTTCACGTTGGTATTCTGTGAGAGCGTGCTCCTTCCCCGGTCGAGCCGACCCATTCGTGCTACAACAATACTACTAATATAGCAGCAGCATGGCTCTACCACGTAAAAAAACTTGTACTTGACAACAACTGTGGGAGCTTTATATGCAAAATAATGTGTATTACATATTCCCTGACAAACACTTTTGTGTCCCACCCCCTACCTCGACGAAGGTAATCTAAAATATATTCAGTTTTGTTACACGAATACTTGCACAGTAGTTTAAAATAGTTTTATGTTTTACCCCTAAT
This sequence comes from Parnassius glacialis, assembly GCA_033319125.1. NCBI lineage: Eukaryota > Metazoa > Arthropoda > Insecta > Lepidoptera > Papilionidae > Parnassius > Parnassius glacialis. The sequence goes on from JAVANC010000021.1 coordinate 33,867,822, forward strand.
ATATTTCATGAGAAGATATCGTTACAACGTAGAAGTCTGTATATTTTTTTATTTAGCAAAATCCTTAGTTGTAGTAGACGATTGGGTCTTTAATTCCCGGCTCACATAATCTTTGTTTCCACAATAGGATTTTATAACTTTCCTCAGTTCGGCAGCGGATTATCTAACTTTTACGGAACAATGTATTCGCGTAAACAGCTTTGCAACATGATTTCTAGCTACTCGTACGCCGTTTTAGGTCATGTCTCGTGTAGTAAATAAAACACCATTAGCGCTGTCATACTCATCAAATGTAAAGACGTTCATTTGATTATGCACAAACAAAAGCACGCAATGTTAATGCTAAGCCTTATTCGGCGAAGAACAATCTATTATACAAAACAGCGAGTATACTGGCAGCGAAAGCGGCAGTCAGTGAGGAGTGACAAAACTTGAGTCGGCGACTAATTAGCAATACAAACATGAATCAGAGGCTATTAGTTGTAATTGAATTGACGCCGGCGACGAAGTTGGCACGGCGGCAAATTTAAATATCGCGCTTTTGGTGCGCGGTTTTATTAGTGCCTTTGCCCGCGACGGACTAAGTCTCGAATGAAATTTTTTATTAAAAATGCAAATATTTTTATACTTCCACTAATTGCTGGATTGCACACGAAAGCGAGAGTAATTAGCAAAGTTGTTGAATTCAAATGATACTTTCAATAAGCATGTGTGTGAATGTGTCTGTGAGTTGTTTACGTTCAGTTTCAGTTAAGTCATTGTTTTGAAGAGCTTATAAATATTCATGGAAAACAAATGACGCTAAATTACTGTAGTAACTTCGGCCGATTGGGCGCCCATTAGGCCACAGCTCCGAGACAATTTTTCACTGAAATTTTATAAAACACTTCTCCCGTTGCTCCGAGAAAATTATCTCCCCCATTGACTAAAATTTTTCACGGCAAGTTTGACATCAATCCATTACTTCTTTTCCATTTTTATCTCGAAACTGTCACGGACGAAGTAGAATTGTGTTAATTGCGAGGTTGGACATTTTTATGGATACTTTGTGTTCAAAGTGAGGATACTTTTAAACTCACAAAAAGCTAAGTACTAAATTCTTTTGTTTGTGGGGAGGAAAAGGATTGAGTTATGTTTTTTCTAATTTTAGTTAAGAATTACTGGTCCAGCGTGTATTTAAGATTTAATAAGTATTATATATGAACTACAAATTAAGGAATTAATAATTGTTTAATTAGTTAATTAACTAAATGTAATTATAGTTTGTTTAATTGTGTACTATATGCGCTTTTACAAATGTATATAATGCAATGCAGCATAAGTAAAGTGCCGCTCATATAGCAGGCAAATATATACTAATAGTTTGATCCGGTTATATCAGATTTATACATAGTTAATGAGTGACGCCTTACCCCGATCTTATTCTTAACCTACTCTGTGGAACTCATACGTGAGTGTGCATGTACTAATTACCTTCCATACGTCATACGTGCGGAAGGGACGCTTTCACGCGGCACATATCTGATACCTACATCTCTGCACCCTTTATATTCTCATGTGAGTTGGCATAAATTTGAACTCGAATTTCATTCCCTTGTTTCAACATTTGAACTTTACTTATGGGTAACGCAGATGTCAGAAAGTTGGCCCGAGATGTGCCAGTCTGCTTAAAATTACTTACCTTTATTAGGGTTGGCCCCGATTACTTTGACGGATCTTGCGATAAACAATAAGGCGAAGGTAACGCGCGTGGTTTGTGAGCAAGACGGAGAAGGGTGAGGTCATAATTCTTCATCTCTCCTGCGTAATGATTGTAAATCGTTGGCTTATTAAATTTCAGGCTCGTTAAACGGAAACATTTCTGATAATTTAACAGCCTCAACCAAAACTCCCTTAACAATTTAATCCATATCATTATTAGTGGGGTGATTTGCTAGAATGTTGATATGTATTTTCCTGAAAAAACACAGTGTTTTGTTGGTTTTGACTAAGTGAATACGTTTTAAACCCATGCCTTAACTGTGAGGTACTCACAAAGGGATATTATCTACTATATCTACTACTCGTGTATGTATACTACAACAAAAGATATATTATATTAATCCCCTTTTGATAGGCTTTATATATAATACTGATATTAATTAATTGGGCGCGGTCCTGGAAACAAGATTACAATTTAATATGAAACATAATATGCAGTATTTATTTGGATCACAGTAAAAACCTTTGTAGAAACAACCTTGTTAAATACATGCTTTCGCTTAGATTATAAGATAACATAAATGAAAGAATGTTTATTTTTTATAGTAACTTACGGTAAGAAATAATTACTGGATGAATATTACAAGCGAATTTTATCGATGATTAAAACTTTAAAATATTGGATGCCCACTTAGATTTTTCCGGTTGATGGCGCTCTAGAGTCTAGAGTATCTAGTACTTTTTTTTCGATTTTAAACGATCCTGTTTCTTCCACTTATCTCAAGGATTCTTAAACTGTATTAAAACAGTTTTTCACGCGATTTGTGATCTCATTCCACGCCTAAAAATTGCGTTTAATATTCCACCGAATAAAAATTTCTAAGAATGCAATAAATAAAAAAAAACTTTTTCAAAGCCAAGTACTTTGATTTGAAGATCTGAGAATTTTAACAAGCTTAACAAGCAATAAGATTAAAGACATTCCCCTCTTCAACAAGGATGATGATAAAGAAGATTTTGGATTTTTTATAATTAACTCGAAACTGTCATCATTTTGTTTGGCAGAAAATATCATATGACATTATGTAAGCCTTTCATTTTAAGGTGCTTATATTTAAAAAATAATAATACTAAAGTCGATATTTCAACATTATGCATTAGGTAGGTAAACTACTGTTTCTGAACAGTCAAATACATACATTTTTCAATCAGATAATTTCAAAAACGAATATATGAGAAAACCTAACTACTTATAAGAATATTTTATTCCAAAAAGTTTAAAAATCGGTCAAAATTTATAAATATTAAAAAGTACGTTGCACATTTGTAGAAACGAAGTACAAACGATAGTATCTGTCAACAATACACAAATACCTAATAAAAGCAAAGATGCGAGGCGGCGAAATCAAGAGGCAGTTTGCATGAGCTGTCATTTCCTTGACTCAGCTAAGACCGGATTAGGCTGCTTGTCGCACGCATTGAGATTTCGCAGCCCTCGGCTCCCATAAGTGGAATTTATGAATTATCTTTTATAGAACACGGCTGCTGACGCGTACTCAATAATAATTCATCCTTTATCCTCTTATATTAATTTATCCAAATTTTGAAAAAATAAAATAATAATATAAATGTTACTCCAATATTTACCCCTAAATATATCTTTATGTACTTGTATAAATTCTATGGTGCGTCTGTGAGTGATCGTGTAACTTCTGAACGACTAGACCGATAGTGGCCAATTTTGTTGTGACGATGGCTTATAACTGGCATTCCTTGGGGGAGGCCTATGTTCAGCAGTGGACTTGTGAAAGGCTGTAATGATGATGATGATAGCTCATAGCTACGCTTGGATCCAATAGGTGCCATTTTACTCAAGTTGTTGACAATTTATATATTGTATGGACAAAAATGACTCATATTCACAATCTACACTAATATTATAAGAAGAAAAGATTTGTTTGTTTGTTTGTTTGAATTGAATAGGCTCTGAAACTACTGGACGGATTTGAAAAATTCTTTCACCATTAGAATCCTACATTATCCCTGATGAATATAGGCGATATAATATTTTCAAGAAAGTTAGGTATCCGTATGAAAACTTCGTTAATGTAACCCAAGGTGTGAAAAAAATACCAAAAATAATCTTTATATCGCGTACGCTGCGGCAACTATTGACAATAAAGCAAAGTGATGTGCTACAGTTTTATACAGAACGTCAATATCTACAAAAAAATCTGCAATGCCATATGTCTAACTATTACGGTTATGTCACAATAACTACTTTTCATGTTAAAATCTGCAACATCAACGCCGGTACAAACTAGGCCACATTACTCGGCTACATTACTTATCTAATCTATCTATCCAAATAAATCACTTCGTATTCAAGGCTATATCGTTAAACGTTCCAAAACAGAAAATCTCAAAATTCGAATCTGATTGGTGGCACTATTGTTGAGTTATCAATTTAAATATTTTGTAATTGTTCGGAGTACAACTTTTCGTTCAATGCGTCCAACCAAAAATTGCCCTTTTTGGTTGGACGCACGAAAACTAACTAACGTCTGCCAGTCATCTAGTATTATAAAAAATACTACCCACCTGCCCTGGCTTCGCCTGTGTGTATCTATTACAGTAATGTCATTCCTCCGAAATTTTCGAATAAAATATAACCTAGATCACACAAGCCTATGCCACAGTGATAATTTTCTATCAAAGTATACTTGCATAATTTTTTTTTATAGGATAAGGGTGACAAATGTGCACACAGTCCACCTGATGGTAAGTGGTTGCTGCGGCCCAAAGACATCTACATCTATCCTTAATTACAAATCAAAATGTAGATGCGTTGTCACCCGTGAGGACTAAGATGGAATGCCTCATTTCCAGTAAAAAGGGCCTCCGGCCCCCTGCACTCACCAAGCGAAACGCAGAGGTAAACCTCTGCTTCACGCTGGTTTTCTGTGAGGTCGTGGTACCACCCCGGTTCGAGCCGGCCCATCCGTGCGACAGCAAATGCTGCCGCGTGGCTCTACCACAGTTAAATGGAAACTAATTTAATTTAAAACATTAAAATGGTGTCTTTAATAACCCTTTTAAATTTTATTAAGTGCATCTACTACCTGATTCCCTGGGTGCCGTAAGACGCGACAGAGGGTAGTGAAACAGGAGATGGACAGCAGAATCTTCCTGATCAAAACTCAAAATTACAAAAAAATGCGGTTTACAACCCGTCTGCCTTCACTGCCGCCCGTGTGCACCGTGTGCCAAATATCCGCCCTACCAACCAATCTATGGAGGATACTTATTGTTCAGCGGTGAACTTTTGATAGGATATAATCATAATGATTGTGACAATGTTCAAGAATACCGTTGACCAAGTTACAAATGATCCAATACGTTAATATAATATATACCTATAATACAATATATATACATAGGTAACAAATTTCGTGCCATATAGTTGCCATCCACTGTCAGCTACTGCAGCATTTAGATAACTTGTCATGTGAAGTCCTAACAATAAAGGCTATAAAATAAAATAGGCGACACAAATAAAGTCGCCTCATTTCCGAGTTCCGGGTGTCAAGCCGTAATGATTGTAAAAGCGGGTTCAGAGGAAAGGTATCGATTGTCCCGTAACTAGCCCGTCCTGGCCGTGCGATTTAATCACGACGATCGCGTAGCTTCTGCACTTGACAACGCCATTAGTCATGTTTGATAAAAGTCACTTGATACTAGGACTTGCACCGCTACTACACTTTACTCAGCTGTAATAGGCACGAATAATACTTATCACCGATATTAACAATGGACACAGATCTATACTTATCGACTTTATTAATATTAGTTCATTTGTTGGTAAGTGATTAATGCAGCCCATAGATACGAGTACCATGCTTTGTTTTGGTAATTCGGTGTTTCCATGAGTGCTAAGAGTAAATACCTCACAACCGGTAATTATACGACTTCCCCTTCAAAACGGAAAGAAAAAGAGGTTATAACATAAGGTTCACTACTAGGCAAAAAAGGAAGCCTCCTATTCAAGTGAAAGCAGTAATTTGTTAGTTCATAAACATATTTCTCAGAAGAGTACAATCTGCCACTTTGCCTTGCGTATGTGAACTATGAGAAAGCCTTTGATTCCGTCGAAATTTGGGCGGTGCTACAGTCTCTTCAGCGGTGCCAAATTGACTGGCGGTATATCAAAGTGCTGAAGTGTTTGTACAGTAGGGCTACGATGGCTATCCGAGTACAGAATCAGAGTACGAAACCTATCCACAACTCCAAAGAGGTGTAAGACAGGGTGACGTTATATCTCCGAAACTCTTCACCGCTGCATTGGAAGACGTTTTCAAGCTACTGGACTATCAATCAATCAATGGCGAGTTCATCACTCACCTTCGATTTTCCGCCGATATAGTCCTTATGGCAAAATCGCTGGAGGACCAAAGCACTATGCTCACTGACCTCAATAGTGTCTCCCAACGGGTGGGTCTTAAGATGAACATGGACAAAGCAAAGATCATGTTTAATGTCTATGTCACATCTATGCCGGTAGTTGTTGGGAACACTAAGCTCGAAGTTGTTGACGAATATGTTTACTTGGGACAAATAGTCCGATTAGGTAAGTCCAACTTCGACCGAGAGGTCAATCGACGGTTTCAACTCTGCTCGGCTGGGCAACGTTCGAGAAACTACGACACATCTTCTCGTTAGACATACCTCAAAAACTGAAAACGAAACTGTACAACCAGTGCGTGTTGCCTGTGATGACCTATGGAACTGAGACGTGGTACTTCATTGCTGGCTGGATGAGGAAGCTCAAAATTGCTCAGCGAGCTATGGAGAGGGCTATGGAGTTTTTATGTGTGATAAAATAAGAAATGAGGATATCCGCAGTAGAACCAGAGTGACCGACATAGCCCAAAGGATTAGTAAGCTGAAGTGGCAATGGGCCGGCCATATAGGTCGAAGAACCGACTACTGACAACCGAAAAAAGATTCTCGAGTGGCGGCCTCGTACCGGCGGACATAGTGTAGGGCGTCCTAGATGGAGTGACGACCTGGTAAGACATGCAGGAAGTCGATGGATGCAGGTGGTTCAAGACCGTGTTTTGGGGCATTCCTTTGGGGAGGCCTATGTTCAGCAGTGGACTTGTGAAGGGCTGTAATGATGATGATGATGATGACAGTCACTACAGGAAACACAGCAGCGTTAAGCTGCCAATTAACGCTGGTATTGTGTGAGAGCATGGTCCTAACTCGGTTCACCCATTCGTGCTACAACCATATTATAGATGCAGCGTAGGGCTACCATGTTTAGTATCATACCACAGCAGTATTACTGCAGCACTATTATTCTGTCTGCCTTAATCACTAAGTTTGGCCACGACGCTGTTTCCCAGCGCAGGTACTTTGTGTTATATCTGGCCGTCGGAGGCCTTTCTAGCCTTCCCCATAGTATCACCTCTTACGAAACCCATAGAACGAAATGGGACGGCTCTCTTACGTCACCACCAACGACAAGGTGAATCAAGAATATATCCGCATCAATTTAATGGATAATACAAATCGATTATTTATTTTTATATATCCTTTTTATTGTTCTGTAAACACTGCAATTAAATATAATAGGCAAGACGTAGTGAAGAGTGCACGCCTTGCAATACATAACGCAGTGTTGGTACCGACTTTGTTATATGGCAGCGAAACCTGGGTATGCCAGAAGAAGCATAAAAGCAAGTTGAATGCAGTGGAGATGCGATCTCTTCGTAAAATGTGCGGCGTTACCATGGCCGACCGAAAGCGAAACGAAGAGATTCGCAATATGGCAGGTTTGAAAGATGACCTTATCACAAAAATTGATAAGGGCGTGCTTCGATGGTTTGGGCACGTTGAGCGAATGAGTGAAGACCGAATGGTGAAGAAAATATATAGCGCGAAAGTTAATATTAAAAGGTGTCGAGGTAGACCGAGACTAACTTTCGAAGACCATGTGAGCAAACTGCTCGAAGAGGGGAGGGTCAAGAGTACTCGGATACCTAGACGTGCATGTATGAAGAAGATAATGAATCTGAAAGAAGCGAAAGAGGTATGTAAGGATCGTGACACTTGGCGATCTGTTCTCCCTGGCTACCCCGTCAGGGATTGTGCGTGAAGATAAGTAAGTAAGTAAGTAAGTACTGCAATTAAATAATATACAAATTAAATAATAACAAGGAACAATTATTCGACAAAATTATGTCAGAAGTATAAAAAGTAAGTTTTTTAATAGACATATTATAATGAAGGCATGAATGACTTAGTATTCTTTGTAAAGAATTTTAAGAAGTTTCATTAAATAATTTATTTCCAAAAACTACCACGAATTCAGAAAACTAGTGAAAATATTATTCTTGAAAACTAGTTTCTAAAATGAAATGAGTTAAATAAAGTAGCGAGATCTGTGTATGTGTTTCACGTACGAAGTTCCTATTAGTGACGAATGGATATATAAACGTAAGGTTAGACGTCATTTAAAGGAGAATGAATGAGATTGGGTTATACGGAAACCATTTATTCAATCTTGCCGGGGATTAATTAAGTAAAAAGCAACAAGTTCGAGTTTGCGTTGCTCTCTAGAATGACTGTCCCGTGTTTTAATATGGAAGCAGCTGAATTAAATAAGAAGATACTAAAGTACTCCATGATTGTATTAAGTTTTAAGGTGGTTGACAGTTGAATTTACATTCTAATATCTTTGCAGTACAGCACAAAATATTTTTTCGGCATTCTTAATATCAGTAGATCGATGCAATTAATTATCGCATAACCCTGCTTATTAACGTGCCCAAACACTCGTTCAAGGCGCTATCTTTATATTAATAGCTAAATACATTATACCCGGAATAAAGCTGATCTCGTATATTTTACTCTTGATTTATGTTGTTTTCTTATGCCAAATTAAATGGTTGATTTGTAAAATCCGATAGCACATGATGTTCGTAAAGTTTTATTCGATAGCTTTTAAACACAGAAATGCTCACGGGTCACTGACACAAGTGGATTAGCCTTTTGATATTTGTCTTATAAGAATGACATGGAGCTCTTACCTTTGTTCGATATGCTCAAACAATTTAGATGAAAATAAACAGATGAAGCTTGTGACAAATTCGATTGGCGACGCGCTGCTTGCCTTTATTGGTTTTTCATGTTACACAAGCGGGGAAACAAGTAATCAACAAAAACGACAATCCATTTTATTTCGTACTGTTATAGAAATAAGAGCTGTAAGGACTGTAAATGGAGAATTGCACGAATATACGGAAGCAGCCTAATGACGGCTTGAAGTACAATAGCACGCGTTGCCCTTGTTATTGGTATCTGACCTGACCGCTACGAGCGATTTGTCCAAATGAGATCCGGACCTCTTTTCGGATGCTTTGTTATTTTTTCCTATGCTCGTGAAGTATTGAATCCGTGCCCGTATTGGTGGAATTGTATTATTACGCATTTTGTTGTCGCTCCGAGACAATCATTACAGTAATTTGTTGTAATTACGAGTATTAACGGTTTAATTTATAAAATCTCTGAACATAATTTACATAAGTAATGTTTTATAACTAAACGCTCATAATAAGATTGTTAACTCGATGTAAGCACAATGTAGAAACTGAGTGATGGGTGCACAGCGAGCAGCGTTCAGCGTAGATGACAAACACACGATTATGTATTCCAGTGTCCTGAGTGACGGCCACCCCAAATGTATACCGAATGCATCGCTACGCTTCATGCCCCACCGACCGCTCTCAAAATCAGGTTTAGGTTATAAGCTGTATTCATCAACGATACGAAACAGAACGCGCGAAAATACACAAAAATTTTGTATCGAATGCTCAATCCTTTTTAGAAACTATTTTATGGGGCTATTTTTACGTGGTAGAGCCATGCTGCAGCTATATTACTGTTATAGTTGTAGCACGAATGGGTCGGCTCGACCGGGGAAGAACCACGCTCTCACAGAGTACCAGCGTAAAATAGCAGCATAACGCTGCTGTGTTTCGTATGGTGAGTGTAGAGAACTGGAGACCATTTTTTACTGGAAACGAGGCATTCCATCTTAGTCCTCACAGGTGACAACGCATCTGCATTTTGATTCGTAATCGAGGATAGATGTAGATGTCTATGGGCCACAGCAACCAGTTACCATCAGGTGGACTGTGTGCTTGTTTGTCACCTTAATTCTACTGATTTCACATGTTTTCGAAATATTTTTTCAAACGTACTCCTTTCTTCACGATGTTTTCTTGACCGCCGCGCACTTGGTAAATCAGTAGTTAAAATTTCAACTAACAATTTCATTGGTGCTGGCGGGGTTCGAACCCGGGTTGCTCGCGTACTGTGAATTTTACAGCGAGCGCTTAGCCATTAAGCTATCACGGCTCGTTTATTGTAGAAACATAATTTTTGTAAAATTTTTTAAAAATACCAAGACACTTTCTTTTATGTTTTTTGTTTTCCAGTAAGGGTGCCATACGAAGTCCCTGTGATTTATCAATCTTTATAAATTTCACTTCATATAATTATACCGATAAATGTTTATGAAATCTGTTTCACACAAGTAAATTAGTTTAGGGCAAAAAGGTTCTTTAATCGATCAGACTCGTATCGGCATGTACAATCTGGAGCGAGCCCCACTGGAAGTAACAACCTGCGGAGGTATGCAGGAATATGTTGGAAGCAGGTGTTTAGGAAGAGTGCTTTGAGGCAGATTGTTGGGGAAGTCTGTGTTCAGTTGACTTGTAATGATGAAATTGCCAGACCTTAACAATACAACTGGGGGCGTGAAGCAGCGTCTATGATTTAACACGTCTGGATTGGAATCGCTAGTCCATGTTATGTCCCACAATGAAAAGTCAAACGTTCATGATAATGAGTAATTTTAAGAATTTTTATATTAACCGTAAATGGTAGGCTTCCTCTTTTGCTGTAGAATCCTTCTGTTTAGGTGCATCCCTAGGTAGGTAAGTATTTCTTATAGTGAGCACCAGTACACACAGTTATATTCCGGTTTGCAGAGTAAAAGCTCCAGTATATGTATATTCACACTTTCTGTGTTAGAAATGTCTCTATGGTCATATTTCTTTGGGATTAGTTACAGATTTTTTACGTGGTAGATCCTTGCTGCAGCTATATTAATAGTATAGTTGTAGCACGAATGGGTCGGCTGGACCGGGGAAGGACCACGCTCTCACAGAATACCAGCGTAAAATAGCAGCCTATGCTGCTGTGTTTCGTATGGTGAGTGTAGAGAACCGGAGACCCATTTAACTGGGAAAGAGGCATTCTATCTTAGTCCTCACGGTTGACAACGCATCTGCATTTTAATTCGCAAACGAAGATAGATGTAGACGTCTATGGGCCACAGCAACCACTTACCGTCAGGTGGACTGTGTGCTCGTTTGTCATCCTAATTCTATAAAAAAAAGGTGTCCATGGACTACTGTACACTATCAGGTAGTTTGTTCTTTATCATTCTAATATTATATTATTATAAAAAATTAATATAAAGGTATATATCCTAATATATGTTCATTACGTTCATAAATATAGATATAATAAGTCAAACAAAGAAGTAAACATACATGTTAAAATGCTGCACAAAGAAAGTGTAATGCAATAAAAGTACAATTTAATCTAATAATAACGTTGCTCGAAAGCGGAATGAGTTCGCAACGAGCATTCGTTTGTTCGCAGCCGGATGCGCGTTCGTAACCGCCGTAATCCTGCACGCCGCCAATTAATCTTCGTTTGGGCCCTCACGAGGTGGTTTGTTGTGGGTGAATTTGCGGCGATAGCCTCGATTTGTCCGCCAAAGGCCGCCGGGATGTGTTCATCATACGATAATCCTTTATCTAACCGAGATCTCGCTACTTCTATTACCAAGTAAATCCGTAATAACAGAGCAATAAAGTATACGTTTAAGAAGTTCCTTCGCAAATCCACATGGATAATAATGAGACCGATATTAAAAAAACGTTACCTCTCCAAAAAGGCTGCAATAGAATTAATCATATACAAACAAACGTTAAAGTATCCCATTAAAGCAAAAATACATTTGTCAGGTCACTTGTAGTATGGTATTAAATAAAATGAGCTTTTTGTCCTACTTTTTTCTTGCATTATGAATACATGTTCGTTTTTTTTACTGTCTCGTTGGCCTAGTGGTTGTAGTAGTGTGAGTGTTGATCATGAGGCCCGGGTTCGAATCCCAAGTCAGGCCAAAAAAAATCACTTATTGAGTTTTCCATCAAGAAATTATCAGTAGCTGCCCGGAGTCAGGAAGTTGGCGGTATCTTACCCCCGTGCCTCGGAAAGCACGTAAAGCCGTTGGTCCAACGCCTGATCTCTCTCCGGTTGTGTCGGTTTACCGTCCCATATGACTATGAGAGTGAGGGAATAGAGAGTGTATCTGTGGTTGCGCATACACTTGGACACTATAATCCTGTCCTGCGCAGATAGCTAGTCTCCGTTGAGACTGGCCGCCGTGACCGAAATTCGGTCTGGAGGACATTAATTACATGTGCGTTGTTCGTATTAGTAAAACTAATTAAACTAAACTTTGGAAAAAAAAAATAGTTTTAAATTAAAAACTAAACAAAAATAATCAATGTCAAAGGAATAAATAAAGTTAAGATACGCGATTTGGATACACGTTATAGTGTGTTAGAAATTCGGTTTAAATTGTTAGCGGAGCGCGTCGGGGCGGGCTCACGTGACTGCGCCCCGCCCGCCTAATGTTTCACTTGCGTTACTGTGACAGTTTCCACCTTTTACCAAATTGTATTTTCGTGTTCGACCGAGTTTTCCTTATAAATACTGTTATTAAGACAGCGACACCGTGACAGGTGCTAATGTCTGTGGAAGTATCGAGTCCATTTGTAAAGTAATGTAAACAATAAATAAATATTATTAACATTTATTGTTATTTCCTATTTATGTATTAAATATAAAATAAAAAGTCAAACAATTAGAAAAACGTATTTATAACTACTACTGTGCTCGGGCTATATCGGTCACTCTAGTTCTACTGCGCACATCCTCATTTCTAAGTTTATCACGCAGCGAAACCCCGAGCATAGCCAACCGACAACATACGTAGCCGCCCGTATTAGTAAGCTGAAGTGGCAAGGGGCCGGCCATATAGCTTGAAGAACCACAATCGATGGGGAAAAAGGTTTTCGAGTGGCAGACTCGTACCAGTAGGCGAAGTGTAGGGCGTCCCCCCACTAGATGGAGTGACGACCTGGTAAGACATGCAGCAAGTCGATGGATGCAGGTGGCTCAGGACCGTGCTTTGTGGCATTCCTTGGCCTCCCCTATGTTCAGCAGTGGAATTGTGAAGGGCTGTAATGATTATGATGATGATGACTGTGCTAGGCATGCGTTGCAATACCTCATTTTGTCAGAAACATTCATAAAGCGCGCATAGAATCTGACTGGCGAAGAAATTATAAAATAAAAATAATGTCGCTAACAGAAACTTTCTGTAATAATCAGTGCAGAAACATGAAAAAATAGATAATTTAATTATAGAACAAATTTCAGTATTTCACGTGGTGTGAAGAAGAAAATGGTAAAAGTTAGAGAACAGCCTTAGATCACGTCTACAACGACATGAAGTTCAGCGAATAAATTAGGAAGGGAAGTTTTGGAACAGACAAAACGCCTGTTATCTTCATTTAATTTTACTTAAAAAGGAGTAAAATTGTAAGAGTTATTCATTCAGGTTTTTCGAAAACAGGAAAAAAGGGTTCTGTGTTACTTTTGCTTGAACATATTTGTGTTAGATCTTGATTATATTTTATCATTTACAAGCAGTGAAGCAATTGTACATAAAGTCAGTTCACCTGTTTGCAATTCATATTGTACTTACAGTCAAAACCATTAACTCTATAAGACGTGAGGTGGGCAGGGGGAGATGGTACATCATTACGAGGCTCCGCATCATTTGTTTATTAAACACCCTCTGAGGTGGAACAGAATAATGGCACCGTAGACTTTGTCACGGCCGCTTTCCCTTGAAATTAAATCGTAATGATGATGCGCGATTCACTCGCCGCTGTGTTCGAGTCCCGACCCCTGTTATTAAGTTCCATAGCGTCTTGAGGTCAAAATGAATAGGTTTCTTTAAAAGCGCGCCCAGTATGCCAGCTGTCATAGATATGAAAAGAATTGGGTTGAGTGCTCTTTGAGCACGGTTGCCGAAAAGTGTTTTGAATAAAAAAATACGTTGTTTTTCGTCGGTTTTGTGATCTGAATGTTAACTATGACAAAGATGTTACAAAAATGAACAGCGTAGACATGATGTAAGTGCGCTGTTTACAGCCTCAATTTACTTGCTCATTTAAAATATTTAAAAAAGGAATGTAAAAAAGATATAGCCAAATTTCCACAAATATTATGATTTTTTATTTATTTTATGGGCAAATATACAATCAAGAAGCAGCTTAACCAATCTTAGATTATTTTCTTATTCAAACCCTAATTTACATACAACTTCGGGATCAGGAGTTTTGTTTGATATAAATGAAAAATATAAAATAAAACAATTTACCCTCAAGTAATTTTCAATACAAAACTCGACACAAAATCATCATGTAATTTGTACATCATATATCTACTCCATAGCTCGCTGAGGGACCTAAAGCCTCCTCAAATTGCCAACTGTGAAGGACCCTGTCTCAGATCCATAAGTCATCACTGGCAACACGCACTGGTTGTACAGTCTTGTTTTTTAGGTTTTGAGGAATATGTGATAAATATATGTGTCGGAATCTCCTGAACGTTACACAGCTAAGTTGGCATGTGACAAGTTTATTTGTAATTATCACATAACGGCCTTTTTATCTTTTATTTGTAATGTACATGAACTTATTTTATTTATAATGTGCATTAGTTTTTCATCATCATTTCTATTAAAATAATCATTTCCAATATCTTCTTTATTAAAATCACGAGGATTTTCCCTTAATGAACACGGGTCTCTCATTGTATGCAAGATTTAGCATAATCGCCAAGATTGGCTTGGCGAGCGGATTCCAAGATGCGCGAGCGAGTCAGCGGAATGACGTTTCACACCAGCTTCTCTTTGACGGTTGAGCCATCCGGCTGGTGTAGACGAGTTATCCTTCTATTTGACACTGAGATCTATTGAAAGCAGAGTTATCTTGCTAAGTTTTCCCACAGTCGCCTCATACACTCACGAGCCCAAATGGACGGATTCACCATTTAAAATATTTTACCGATAGATATTAGGATATATGCAATTAACGTAACTTATAAAAATAAGAAAATCAGTAATACACACATAAAACTTGGTGCAGATAGTTAAAACTATTAGCGAAAAGAAAAAAATTCCTTCGGCTTCCCCAAAAGAATTTTAATTAAAAAGTTGCTCGTAGTATTCTACAGAAGAATATGTAATCTGTTGTAAATTTATTCATAATTGGCTGTCGACAGTAGGCATTAAGAATTGTGCTCTTGAGAAAGTTCTTTTCGTAAATCACTCCCATTTCCACTCTTAAAATCATTTCACACCGTTTACCTCCACCTTTTTAACAAATTAATTGTAGACTTTAGAAACGACTTCGTTTAGAAATGCTTTATTTATGAAAGTAATTAATCAGAAAGTAAAGTCCATTGGGAAAAACCACACCGATGAGGTATATGTTAGGATATTATGTATTTTTCTCTACCCTTATAATACTAGTATATCGAACGTATAATTTTTGAACGTTTTGACCGATTGGGGTCAAATTCATATAATTTATTTTGACGATGATTGTAGTTAAGATTCCGAATGATGGCGCTGTAGTCAAGTTATTAACAAATTCTATGTTCTATGACTAAAATCACGCATAATATTAACAATATATATGTTGGTTTAGTGCCAAACAAGAACATCACGAAATCTGGACCCGATAAGTAGCGCTATGGTTGAATTATTAATAAATTATAAAAATTAAAAAATATTTACTCCGTAAAAAGTTCGCAACACGTGGTGCCACCTACCGGAAAGGGCAGAACCGTGACGGCTCCGTGGCGCAGTAGCTTAGCAATGAATTGCAGCGCTGCGGGCCACGGATTCGATTACCGCACGGAACAAGTATTTCTATGGCCTATAAGTAATGACGGCTAATAATCTTCTACTCACCAGATGTCGCTAGTTGTGACTGAGGTAAAGTTTTTTGTTACACAGTGTCAGTTAATTGAGAAATTAGTTTTAAATAATAATTTATCATTATCTAGAGTACTATATTAATACGCAACACAATGCGTCATTGGTTTGATTTTTAATTTTTTGTACTTTAAACTCTTTTTTTTAAAAATCGGCTTTTAGTTATATTTTATAGTTTGGTTTATTCATTTCTAATGTAATTAATATAAAATATAACTAATAATACAGAAAGAAACCTTAAAGATTACATTTTCCTAAGAAATTATCGTCCCCGCTATGAAATCTGTCAAATATTTTACCTCACTCTAAGGTGGCGCCGCCCTGGTGGCAGAAAAAGTCGTGGATGCCCTCATTGTTCCGAGATGTTTGTCCTTGTGCAATTTATGTTTGGAAACTGCCTCCACGATACAGGAGAATATCCCAGCGTGGGGGTAACGTTTTTAAAAAACAAAAAAATGTGTGCCGGGCCAGCTAGTCTATGATAAAAAAATGAATTAGGCTGTAATTACTTACATCTTATACAGTTTTACCACATTCTTATACAGTTGCAATTATTTTTTATTTCTCGTGAAATAAATTTGGAAATTAGGCAAATGTCATATTGAACGTCTCAACATTATCATAAAAAGTTGTAGACGTTACTTTATTTATTAGTGAATAAAATTATATTATAGCGTATAATTTTTACTTATTCTGAAATCCCGAAGTTTCAAGTGTTTCGGACCACACTTATGGTCTCGGGTGGACGGTGATGTTGAACATATTGACGTCATAGTTTATTCGTGCTATATTCAGTGTTTTTTTGTCTAATCTATGCTGAAAGTAACTTTAGATGTTTAAACATAATTTAAGATTTAATTTTATTATTTCAGATATCAAGCAGATGGTAGCCATCTTCTCTTTCGAAATCAGTTTTTGTTATTATTTCAATAACCACACGAACCAGCCTTGGTAGAAATTGATGTTATTTTGGGAGGATTAGTGATTTATCAAAACAGACGCAATAATAGGGCGTCGAATATTTTTACAGACTACAGGCTGCTCAGAACTTCACTGTAAATTTTGCCCGATACGATCATTTACGCGGTTTTATTTGTACATTCTTACTGCATCTTGTGAACGCATATTCGGTGGCTTGAATTCAGTTCTTGGAAGACGGTTTTAAGATGTAGATAAACTTTTCTACCACTACTTTGGCATACACAGCAATGCAGCAGACCCACTTTCGATTTTAGCTGTTTTTTTTACTTTTATGACATAAGCCCGATAACCGCAGGCTTATGTATGCAATAATTGCATTACGTGTTAGAATTCGGCAGCCATTCATTTTTCCATTAAAGCCCTTCAAGTCCACTGCTGAGTATGGGCATCCCCAAGTAATACCATAAAACACGGTCCTGTTCACGGTCCGATGAGCACCTGAATTCATCGACATCCTGTATCTCTTAGCAGGTCGTCACTCCACCTAACATCGGCAGCCAGGTGTCCACAGTTTGTTTGTTCTCTCTAAACTAAAGTTTTCCTACTGCAGCATCACAGTTGTGATGCAGAGCGGCGAGGTTCACGTTTTAAATTCATTAAATATGAGTATGTTTCCAATACAGAGTATGACATTAACGTGTTTAAAATTATTTGTTTAAATGCAATCGATAAGAAAAATTTAGAAGCCATACATCATGTTATGCTATTTCATCTATGTTACGTCGAAGTTCAGTGCCGCAACTGCTCGTAAATGTCCCCAAAGACGAATTTAAGGCATTGAACAACCTATGTATCTAATCTAACTAGAGCTGAAGTACAAGTATTACTAAAATAGAGTAAGGAGTAAACGTGCATACCACTGAACGACTAATATATTTAAAGCCTACTGTGACTAGACCAAAAATATTTAAAAAAGCCGTAAGAAGTCTAGGCAAAATATACTGTCATGTCTTTAAGCATCTTAGTACCTTTGTGGCCATAAATGCTACTCAAAATTTTGTGATTTCACAATAAGTAAATCTTGAAAGCGATAAAATCCGAAAAATTATTTACAACCGTGTAAATATATCAAAATTATTAATTTTTTTATTACTTTACCATAGGAAAAGTGTGTTGCAAATTGTTTTGCGGTGTCGTTAATGCGTAGTTGTAACTTAGCTGGAAAATTAGTGGTTAAAAAGTTGTTAATAATATGTTTTTTGTAAATAACATTCGGAGTGAGCAGGTAGAGAGTAGGGTTGGCGAGTCGAAGTGTTCACATAAATCTACACAGCGTTACCCCTCTAGGGTATAAGTGTGGAGTAATTTGTGAACACACTGGCTTGCTCGGCGTCGCGCAAGCATTAACTATTAAATTCGTTGCATATTAAACTACCGCTCACAAAGTTGTGCCTAATCTACAATACACTTGGACGCGTTAGTCCGAAATTTTTGAGAAAATTATCTATTAACACTCGAGTTGTATTGACGCACAGCATCTTTTCATTTTTAAATGTTATCACAGATTTGTGAGCATAAGTCAATTAATATATGCATAATATAATGTTAAGCAGGCATTGGGACTTGGTAATTTTAAGGATATTTCAATGTGCGGCACAATAAATATAATACGTTTTTAAATAACTAAGATGTTTATTGGCTATTCTGAAACATTTTTGAGCGTAAGGCTAAAATACTAAAACGGTAGATCCGATTTCCAGACGACAGATTACTAATAAAGAGGACAGGTACCTTAATACTTTCAGGTAGCTGAATGTCCTCTCTCTCTGTTTTCGAAACCCAACAGGCCCTCTTTGTTTGGGTCGAGGGTTCTGAGCCCCACTTGAAACGCTTCATTTTTGCCACAGATTACTCTTTTGGCTTTCCTTTAAATTTAGGCTGGGGCCATATTTCTCCAACGTGCGAACGGCAGCAAATGTTATAAATTATCATATAAATATAGGTGAAAATAACCAAATGAAAGAATAACGTTCCAATTAAATTATAATAGATAAGTATATCATTGTATATAAGTTATGAAACGACGTGTAAAGTAATTTAACAGTACATAGCATACAGTTTTTAACTATTAACCGTTTTAATCAACAATTTCCCATTTTTCCCATGTCAGTGAATATTTCACGTACGTCGAGAACTACTTTTCCCATCGGGTGCGGCGTCGCGGCCGTGGCAATGCACTTTCGCTGACCCCTTGCCTCCTTCCACGAACTGTCTCTCGCTCTTTCACCAGACTTTATTCACAGTGTAGCTCTTTCGCACTCGGCTGCGCGTGCGCTTCCCGATTGCTGAGGTAATAACATTCTACGACGCGGTACGCCGCCGGTGTGGAACGAGTTCTGTCGATGACTTGGACGATTACTTGTATGAGAAACAATGGTTGCCACGGTAATTTTAAGAGGCTGGTTGCACAATGACTTTTAGAGCCGCGTTCGCGATCGGAAATTTAAGTTGCCGGAAGAATTTCATTTCATCTTTCGCTTAACGTAAAAAAGCATCTTAACATGATAATGAAATGATAACACAAAAAAATGCAAACAAGGGAAAATGTCATAAGTACATTTTATATTATTACTAGCTGACCAGGCAGACGTTGTTCTGCCCTTTCCGAACGACCATTTGCTTTCCCAAAAAAACTCCTGAAATTAGCAATAAAAAATTGAGGGTCACTTATCGGGATAAAAACTATCTTATGTCTCAAGTTGGACCAAACTGCATACAGTCAGCAAAATTTCATTGAAATCGGTTCCATCTGTTGAATACTTACAGCAACACGTGGTGGTTATACTAATAAATTGTAGCTTATATTAAACGTCTGTATTTTTAACATAGTGCATCTATTGAATATTTACTCAATCCAGTCAACAGATATCGTCATCTGACAGAATCGTTTGGAGCTAACAGATAATTGTGACTGTCAAATAATATACAAATAATTTGCAATAAAATAATATTGTATTGCGACTATAAATTGAGATGTAAGTTATCCTATCTTTTAAGTTGGACCAAACTGCACATTGACCAAAAATTTCATTGAAATCAGCTCAGTAGTTTAGGAGTCCACCGCGGACAAACAACGTGACACGTAATTTTTATATATAAAGATTATATGTTCCAATTGCTAGCATTCGAAAATCAATGTTTAACCATGCTTTATTATTTATAAACGCAAAGTTACTGCGATGTAAACGTACTTGCACAATATAACTTGCATGCATAGTAGATACTGGCGAAAGCTGTGCACCATAGTCATAATTGTGTTTGAAATAGCCCCATCCATAACAACTTAGAAGTGCGAGTTTACGAACGTATCAATGATCATAATATATCGTAGTTGCTGCTAGAACAACTCCCATAGTAACGGGAGCGAGAAAGCAGTCGTTCTATTTTATACTACTATCTTGTTACTTTCCAGGTGAATGGTTCTCTAGCATATTTTGAATACGTGAAAACGCACATCCATGCGCTATTTTATCTCAACTTTCAAGATATTCATGAACTCATTTGCGGTTTATTTCACATGCGATGTAGGACAAGCAAACTATGGATTACACTCAGGTATTTATAGTTACATATAATTTCAAAACATGTAATTTAGTGTTACTGATATTTCGACTCTAACAGTCAAATATTTAGGACGATATTCGCTGGCATCGGTCCCAGGAGGACCACGTCCTCGTCCTAGACTTACAAACATATGCAAACTGTTGTTCTTAACGCGAATGATTGTAAGCTTGGAACACCGGTTGTTGTATTTTGATGCATATGACATAAGAGTTAAAATGCAGGTTTCATTGGACTAGTATTGTCAGTGAGAGGCAATATGACTGGCAACATTCCATCGCACAAGGAGTAATTTAAAAATTCAAAAATTCGTCGACGCTCGTACGCGAGATGATGCAATCCTACGAGAGCGGCTCCGCAATTGAATCTCGCTAGCGTACCTACTGAGCACCTACTAAGCGAAGAAAGGAATAATCAGTTACAGAAAAATAACATCAGTAGAATAGAAATTACTAATACAAATAAAAACTATTTTTTTACGAACTAAACTACGAACGAAAGATTGTTAGAATTTTCGATTATGTGAACTACTTGAAAGTAAATCTCATCAGTGATCCTAAAAAGAGTATCGTATCTACTCGTATTATCAATTACGTAGGGCAAGGAAGAATGTTCGTGAAGGCAGCCGCGTGTTTCCCGCTAATTGGTAAACATGCAGTGGCCCGAGCGCGCGATCGCCCGTCCGTCTACTATTTTTAAATGAAATTCTTTTGAGCCATATATCCCCAAGTGTATTTGCAGCGGATTTCAGTTTTGTTCCGCTTCGGATTTTGAAATTCCGGAATAGGTATTTGATTGCAATTTAATTATTCAGCCGTTTTTCGATGCACACACTATAACACTGGTTTGTTGGTCGGACTGATATGTCAATTAAATTGAGCTATACGTACCTACTCAAACGTTTTCCATTACTTACCACTGTTTAGCGGAAACCAGTTTCTATAATAGATAAAATAAAGGAATTTGAACAATTCATTGTTGTAAAATGAACTGGAAACATTTTTTGGCCAATACTTAATTATAACACGGACGTATGTATGTACGTACATGTTATCTCATAGACTGTTGTGTTAATTAATTGTGTCGTCATCATGTTATAAAATAGGAAAAATAATTTTTCCTATATTATAACATGATCGGGATTTGAAACCGAGACCATATAATCAGCAGTCGCGCTAACGACCACAAGAGCAACGAGGCAGTCAAACATTTAAAGTAATAGTGGAGATTACCAATCTTGGTAAAAACTATTAAATAACTAATATATTTCAATTTGAAAGTATAATTTTAATAACGTGTCAAAACGAGCGACTAAAAACTCTGAAGAAATGGGACTAAAGTTCAAGTTCATTTGGTAGAATAAATGCGAAGTTTTTCAAAGCGGTGGAAACGTGTAAGAGTGAGGCGGCAAAAACTGGGCCGTAATTAGTCTTTGGAGTCGAACCGTGAACGGGCGCCGAGTCAAGTGGCCGCCAAGGGCCGATGCACCGGACTCTTGCCGCTGAATTAAGTGTATGTACTACACTCGATGTTTATAAGAGAAAACATTCAATTGCTGTGAGCTTATTAATTACGACTGCAAACATACTAAATGCCACAGTGTAAGCAAAAATATTATGCTTGATATGTTAGTTTGGTACCAAAGCCCGAAATTGATTATTTTACTTTCGACGTTTGACTAAATAGTTAGGTACTTCTAGGTTTGACTAAAAATACTTCAGTCAAAGGCCGACATCGGAATTTATTTCGGGGTTTGCTTGGTGAAACCTAGGATAAACCAGTTATTCCAGAAAGAGACTGCATATCGACCTTTGACTGTAACTATATACTACTACTACTAATATATATATCCTAGCAAAAACATTAATGTGAAAAGCCAAACAAGAGAACCTCGAACATGGTACAAACAATGTTCGGGCTTGTCGTCTAGGCCGATAAAAGAATAGCTACTGATACCAAGCTCCATATAGCAGTTCATAGATTATTGAACAATTGCAATGTAGCACCCATATATTTAAAAAAAAAATACAACTTAACCCCCTTTTTCCAAAGTTTTATGAATCTAAATTTATTTATTTCTTTTTGAAACTTAAAATATTTATAAGAATGAAATTTCAAGTTTCTTAGTCACTTAGAAGTGGTTTAAGTTCTGATGAGGGAGTGACTCAGTGGGTGATAAAAATGGCACTTTTCAGACCTTGATAACTATAGCAAGTTTACTTATTGAGATTTTAGGTATTCAAGGGCTTTATTAGGAATGCGCATATATACGAGTATGTTGGTTGATTAGTTATTGAGTTATGGAATGGGTGTTTGAAAGCCTTTTTCTTTTTCGAACTTTCCTGAGAAACTGGAGTGTGTTGAGATAATTAGTTACATAAATAGTTATGTGTACACATTTCATTTGTTAAAGCTAATTATTGCGAAAGTTACGTATATACGTATTACGCATATATGGTTTTCTAGTTTACATGAAGAAGTCACATTTACAAATAATGGAACGGCCATTCATTTAGGCATCGCCCATTCATTCATTCCTGTCGAGGATTCGCATTCAGGCATTGGATGAATAGGGACGTTGGAAAAAAAATGTTGTACATGCAGTAACGAGACTTTGATAAAATCCGGGCTATTGCTGAAAAACTTTGTGGAATACGGATACCTCTTTGATACTTTGCAAGTATAAATAGTTTGGAAAATCCAAAAGTGCACGCCTCGTGAGCGTTTTAATTTTTTTCATCAAAATTAAATGGAATTTGATGAAAAAATAAATAAATAACGATGTTGAGTTCAATAACAAAAATCAAAAGAGATATCCTTAGAATACATGGAATCTAATTTAATACTATATATCTCAAACTATTGTTTACATTTCTATTAAGTGAGAAGACTCACCGACGCCCACACCAACGGACGGCAGTCCATATATTTTTCAATTACATTTTTGTTATGTAATCTAAAGTGAATCAATTAGAAACTAAACTATTCTTATAACTCAATGTCTGTAGTTATCGTCACGTTAATAATAATATTGATTTGATGTCTAGCTAAAAGTATAATAACGATTTTATGTAGCGAAATTGAGGTATGGCCTCATATCGAGAGTAGAGCACTCCCTCACGTTGTGAGGCGTGCAAAATCTTGTTGATCTGTAGTAGAATAAAGATTTAGTAGTTATTTGTAACTTATGTATTTTTTTTATTTGAAACTGGTTAATAAAAATATTTAAACATTGAATAAAGTCTGAGTCTAGCTAGGGAAATGGTGAATGAAAATTTTATAAGTAATCAATCTGGTCCATTGGCACAAAGCTATATGCGAGTTGTCACCCCACCTGATGGTAAGTGGTGATATAGCCTAAGATGGTGAAGCGCACTGACTTAACAAAAGCCTATTCACTCTTGCCTTGAAGACACCCACACTATAATCGGATGGAAAGACTGATGCTGGCAACTTATTCCACTCCTTTGCTGTACGCATGATGAACGAAGTAGCGAACCGTTTAGTTCGAATGCGTGGTAAGTCAACAACGAAAGGGTGGAGACTAGACGAACGTCTGGTTGTCCGATGTTGGAAGGGAGAGAGTGGAATTAAATTATGTAATTCCTGCGCACACTCTCCGAAATGCATCCTGTAGAAAACCGAAAGGCTGGCTACTTTACGTCTGTGTTCGAGGCTGGTAAGATTGGTTTTAACCAAATTCGGGTCACCAATAAGCCTCTTAGCACGCCTTTCCATTGAGTCTAGAGCTGCTAGGTGTCATTTTTCAGCAACTCTGCCCTCTATACTAGAACAAGACATTGGGTGCACTCATACACTATAGAAACTATTCAGAAAAAGCAACCGAACAGTATTTAAAAATCTTTTTAAAACAATACTAATAAAGGCTGTAGTAAGTTGTTGAATCCGTATTATATTGTAAATGGTTATTTTATATATACACTTTGTGAAATATTTAAAAATTATTTGGCAATATATATAATATAATAATTCCGTGTAATTTGTCACTATACATAGCTATAGATATTTTCCGATTGTAAAATATTAACATGTACAACACTTATATTAACTTAAATTATATATTGAAATTATTGTGTAAACTTTAATGTAATACGTGTAACAAATATCAAGCTTATTGGTATCTATTAAGAAAAAGCAGTTAATTTCAGTATCGGAACTAAAACTACACTAAATTAAGTATCTATTAAAGGTGATTAAGAATTGTGTAGTCTTCCCATTACTCGACCCGACTGAGCCAAAGTACAAGGCAAACCAAGGTATCTTATCTGTAAAACTCACCGTTTCGGACGCTGTGTAGCGCCCGTTGCTGCACTCAAGTAGTGTAGATTCACTCACCTGTAACCAATAATAAAGAAAAACTTATTAATCCTACTATATCTGTAACCGTTATCAGCATCACTTGTATAGCTGTTCACAGATAGCGTTTACGGAAAAGCAATTACCGCGTGTAATTAGTGAGTTCTCGGTGATAATTAGTTAATGCTCTACATCGACAGTATATATATAAAATCAAAAAATAAAATAAAAAAGATTTTCGGGCAATTTGAAATTAATCAATAAATAACTCGCTCTTAATAAGCCTGAAAATCAATTAAGGCTTCATTTTGTTGTTATTTACAAAACAGTTTAAGAGTTTGAAAACTTTTATCTTTTATGTCAACATGCACATTCAATTCTTTAATTATTCAAATGTTCAATTATAATAGATGTATGTCATCAAATGTACAAACTGGTATAATTTAAGTACTTATTCAACAATAATAATACATAGAACGTGTTCTAATACCGTGCCGTGTTGATCATTTATAAATCGCACCACGACACCATCCATAATCTTCGCTTAACTTCATTATCAAAGCAAATAGCTGAAGCTGAGTTCACATTATTGGCCACGGTATATAAGTCTGTGGTTGGCGATCTCAGGACTAGACTCATGCAATTATGACAAAAATCAAGAACGATATTACATCAAATCAAATAAATTTAGATAATTTTAACTTAAATAATATTAAATGAAACTAATTTTTAAGGGTTTTTTACCCAAAACGTCGGGAATTAAAAAGGTAAATTAAACGCGATAAAATCCGTAAAAATTAGTTTCATTTAATGTGTAGTCTTCACGTAAATATAAGAAATTATTAAATAATATTATTAATATCCAAAATTTTCAAAAAATCTACCTATTTAGAACGTAGATGATAGAATAGAATAGAATAGTTTTTAAAAAAAAAAGAATTGATTACAAGTAAAAGTTTTTGTAAAATGATTTACAAAAACTTTTACTTGTAATCAATTTGTTGTATGTTGTTGTGTGTTGTGTTTTACAATTGGTTGGACAACCTCTGCCATAGGAGGAGCCAGTAAAATGACAGCGTGGCTCTTATTTTAGCATAATCATTTGCAATGTTGTATACCTGATTCTAAGGGGTATTTACAAACATGTTGTATACTTTAATATTATATTTATTTTTTTACAGCATTTTTACAATGATATAACTGCATATTTTATTGTAAAAGCGTGTACAACGTAACAACTGGTATTTACAGATTGTGCTTGTTCCTACAACTTTCAGGATCATCACTATCTTGATAAACTTTAAATGTTTATAAATATACTGAACAGTTTAAAAAATTGTTATGAAAATAACAATTTGTTATTCTTTTTTAGAAACGTTATACGATTTTTTCCATCATCGTCAAGCACGTGGAAAATCAATACTTAAACTTGCAACTAACAATTTCATTGCTGTCTACTTAAGTGGTAATAACATCATAATATTAGGGTGGGAAACGTTCTTTAAGAAATGAAAGAATGATAGCTTCCAGCAGTGAAGAGTTTAGTCGACCTATTATTTTTTTTTATAGGATAAGGGTGAAGAACGAGCACACAGTCCACCTGATGGTAAGTGGTTGCTGCAGCCCATAGACATCTACATCTATCCTCTGTTACAGATCAAAATGCAGATGCGTTTTCACCCGTGAGGACTAGGATGGAATGCCTCATTTCCAGTAAAAAGGGCCTCCGGCCACCTGCACTCACCAAGCGAAACGCAGAGGTAAACCTTTACTTCACGCTGGTATTCTGTGAGGTCGTGGTACCACCCCGGTTCGAGCCGGCCCATCCATGCGACAGCAAAAGCTGCCTCCTGGCTCTACCACTGTTACCACTGTACCTATTTTTACTTATAAAACTCAAGTGACAAGCGAACTACAGTCCACCCGATGGTTAGTAACTATTGCAGCCCATGGACACCTGCAGCCAACTTCAAACAATAAATTTAGTTTGATTCTTTTAAAAAGCGTTACCCGCACACTATGATTTTTCCCTGTGTCATGGAGGCAGTTAAATTTCACGAGGACAAACATTCAGACCCGGAACAATTATTTGTAGGCCATACAAATTCTTGTTCCCTACGGGATTCGAACTCGCAGCCCCCAGCGCAACAACTCATTGCTAAGCCACTGCGCCACAAAGCCGTCATAAAGGCTTCAGATTGGAACAACAAGAACAGCAGTGCACGCAATTTTTTAAACGTAATGTACTGTTAAGGGTTGGCAAAATTTAGAGCGGTGCAATCATAAGTATATGGTTGATTAAATCACACTGATTACCTTTTATTTGTATTATTTTACTGCAATTATATTTATGAAATATCGTTGTAGTTAAATTATACTACAAATGGCACCAAACACAAAACAACATCAAAGACAAAACCGGCAAGTCCAAAATCCGAAAACTATAAGTCGATTAAACCCCGGCACAGAAACTGTACTCCGACTAAATGATTTTATGTTAATACACACGTTCCTCTCACAAAGGACGGTAATGGAGCATGGAATCTAACCTCTATAATTGAAGCCGCTCGCCCTATTTGATATCACAATTTGTAATAACCTAGCCATTTGGTGTTGAGTCATTATTTGTTATTCATAAATATCATGTTCTGTAGTTTAGTTAGTAGAACTATGTTCCTTACTAGCCCTAATACAATTATACATATTATACTAAATAACATAATGTCTTACATTAAGTGAGTTAAATAATAATGAGCGCTATAGCTGGCCTAGCCACAATTTTGAAATTGTACCTATGTAAATTCATGTATGCTCTTATTTCAACATCAATCGACATCGTAAAAACATCTCCAATAAACAACTGCGAAGTGTATTTAGGAAGAAAAACCCTAATCCCAGGATTTAAATGCTCCCATTACACCTTAGCTATAACTTTGTCACGCTACGATGACGATGGCCAGAGCAACGAGTGCCGGGACAGCAAGTATACAAACAAAATCTTAGCTGAAAATAATATTTGTTCATATCTCACATAAATAACACATAATAAAGAAAACTCTTCAGACACATGTTTTGTTGTCTACACATGTTATCTGTTCTATTTAACAGCCAATTAATTCAATCGATAGTAATTTGCATGAGGTATATCTGAGAAACTTAATTTGCTTTGTTAATACCTATGACAGGTAAATGTTCGAAGTAACATGCACATAAACGCGGAAATTCGAAGTCTTAAGCCGGAAACACGTGTGTTAATATTAAAGTTCATTTCAAAATGCAGTCGTGACAGCACTCTGGGCTGTACATAGTTCACACAACGTCATAAATGAAACTTAAGCATGCCTTAACTAATTATTTCAACAGTGCATTGCTCGCCTTAAACTACGTCTAATTAATACAGCGAATTGTTGTTCACGATTGACGTAAAACGATGAAATTATTTTGAATTTAGCACTAAAATGAGTTATAAATGTATGAGCGTATGAAGTGCCAATGCCGCAAGCAAATTGAGAACTGTATAAAGACGCAACTCAAAAGCACCGCGACACAAAGGGTTTAGAGCAGTCTTTACTCTGTGTTAAAGATATTTCGCTTTACTCTCGTCTACGTTTACTAAAGAAATAGATATAATTTTAAATATTTTTTATTATATTATCATTTTGTATAAAATAATCCAGAACTTGAACAAATAATATTTAATTTCGAAGAAGTTTTGGAAAATTATAAAGGTAACTAAGATATATACCATAACTTATTTTCCTTTAAGCTATACTGATTTTTCCCTATGATACTTTTGCGAATACGGTTGTTAACAATTCTGAAGCATGTATTCAGAAAAATGTTACACAAAACAAAATTCAAAAATATTTTTTAATATGCTTTTTATATACTCAAAAAAATTATGGTTTCCATCTTAATCTCCGACATTAAACACTTAAAACCTTAGAACTTAAAAACGATCATCTGTGTTTTGTGACCTTAACCTACTGTCGCTGATATTACTTGATACGTTTTTCTGTATTTTTACAAATTTAACAGTACACCTAATTTTAACAAACTACTGCTGGCGGCACTTAATTCTAGCCGGCTAGAACTTTAGCCGTAACATATAAACATTTACTTTTATCCTAGATTAAGAATCAAAACGCAGATGTGTTGTCACCCCCCTGAGGACTAAGATGGAATTTGGTAGTCGTGCTGCACCTATATTAGTGGTACAGTTGTAGCACGAATGGGTCGGCTCGACCGGGGAATGACCACGATCTCACAGAATACCAGCGTAAAATGACAGCTTGACACTGCTGTGTTTCGTATGGAGAGTGTAGAGAACCGGAGACTCATTTTACTGGAAAAGTGGCATTCCATCTTAGTCCTCACGGGTAAGGACGCATCTGCATTTTGATTCTTTATTGAGGATAAATGTAGATGTCTATAGGTTACAGTAACCGCGTACTATAAGGTGGACTGTGTGCTCGTTTGTCACCCTATCCTATAAAAAAAATTCCTCGTTTCCAGTAAAAAGGGTCGCCGTTTCTCTTCACTCACATAGCAGCTTTAAGCTGCTATTTTACGCTTGTATTCTGTGAGACCCCGGTCGAGCTGACCCATTCGTGCTACAACCACAATATAGTTGTAGCGTGGCTCTACCACGTTGAATAATAAAGGTATCATAATCAAATAATGAATAAAGTATGATGCCTTTATTCTTTATTTGATTTGATCTTAACTTAATTTTGCACTCACTGCTCTGTTCCAGTTTGAATGGTAAGAGAGCCGTACAATAACAGCTATGAAGCATTCCACCTTGATCATCGTAGACGACGAGGCACCTGTATCCTTCTTTGCCTTTAGTTGAGTAAAGGCAAAGAGTCTAGTCCAGTGGCTAAAGTACCCACTTCCGAATAAGTAAACTATTAGCCGATTTGTAAATGTACCTACAGGAATACTGGATTTAATCAGAAATTAATTCGTTCCAAGAACATAAAAAGACGTAATGACTAACAATGACAAAACGTCCCAGAGTCGCTTCATTAGCCATGTATTTGACGTCGGCTCACGTCTTGCAATGTTCAAAACTTAATAAACTTTAAACAATACTAGCGAAGATGCGATGTCAGAACTTCACAAACTCGAATGTAACGAGCAACCGACAAAGTTATGCCCTATTAAGGTACACAATATATCTAATGTTTTAATGACGCGCCTCACAATTTCGCAATGATTTAAATTAACAGGACTGGGTACCTTTAAAAAACAAAAATAGGTGAGTGTGTAATTCGGTCTTAGCTTATTATAAAAGCCGTAGGGTAAATCCATAAACATCGTTATTATTATTACAGACTTTCGCAAGTTCACTATTGAACTTGGAAGTGTCCTGAACCACCTGCATCCATCGACTTCCTGCATGTCTTACCAGGTCGTCACTACATCTAGGGGGGGGGGGGGGGGGGGGGGCTACACTTCGCCTGCCGGTACGAGGCTGCCACTCGAGAACCTCTGTCGAACGGTGCCGAAGCCGTTGCCACTTCACTAAAATGTCGAAAAGCCCGACTGCTCATACTAGTAATGGAAAGAACTATTATCTGCGCTCTTGTCAGTTTTGCGCTCACCAGCCCGTGTGCCCAGCGGTATGTGTGGGCAGATGTTTCAAGTTAATTATGTGAGATAGCGCAATCTTTATAAGATTCGGGAAAATTTTCAAAAAAGCTAATAAAAAAGGTTTAACTTTGATTTCATAGACATTTTCAAACCCATTTTATAAATAAAATTAAAGCAGAGATTACACAGTAGTTTGAAATAGTTTTCCCTAAAAGTATTGCTACTAATTTTGTTATCAAAAGACATGATCTGAGGAAGTGAGACACGAACTCAACTAGTAACTAAGAATTAGTTTCCGCGCCTTCAAAGTCCACATTCCCGAAGTAAATAAAATGTTGGGATTAAGGGAATGCTGAAAATTTTCTCGAGGGTTTATGGCAACAACGCCAATGTTCCTGCCTTTGATCACGGAATACTTGGAGACTTTACTCGTCAATTTCGAATCAAACCGCTTTGTTCGACGGAGTTATTCGATCACTTCTCATTTCTTTATCAAACTCGCTATATACCACACAACAAATTAGAACAGGATGATATCGATTTTATATATGGAACGCCATGAAATTGCATCGTAAAACGGCGCTAATACCGGCAAGGCAATGAGACTTATTAGCCTCGCCTATTAAAAATTCCTTTATCAACCATAAAAATGAATTCTAAATAATAGGTGCGAAACATTTTATGTCCTTTAATTTAACTGCAAGATCTCGGGTGTATTTTTTCTTGGGTATTACGCGAACATTTTTTAAATTGAGCCATAAAACGAAGATCTAGCCCAGCTACCTGGCTATAGTAGGAGATGTTTAATAAAGTTACGTGTATTTTCCCATGAATTATTCTACGAAGTGGGTTAATATTTTTAATGAAAATTAATAATCGCTACTGGTACATCAAGCTTAGTCAAAAAACCTTAAAAATATATTTTATTTTATTTATAAAAATTACGGCGTTCAAGGATAGCCGCTCGTAATTAAGTGAGCTAGTGGGTTTCTTAATCATCATTGTAACTATGAACAAAAAAATTGTCAATTTCATATATATTTGTTTAATGTGGCTTGGGAACAATTTCCAATTTGCGAGAATTTGTTGCAATAAACTTTTTGGCACGCTCTGTAGTTGCAGCACTAAACTACTTACTACTACGATACTTGTGGAGTATCGTAGTAGTAAGTACTTTAGTACTGCCGTACACCGTAGGTGCTATTTTCTGCAACAGATAGTAGCTAAGCTTATAATAAAATGTAATAATATCATTGATTAACCAATAATTATAATTAAAATTTAAGGTATAGTGTAAAAGAAAAAAAAAATTTAATTTTGTAATGGATCTGTGTTGTCTGTGTCAAATAAATTATAATTATTATTATTATTATAAGCACCTGCGCATAAATAAAGTTTGAATATTGAAAGTAATTTGAACGTTTTTGGAACGAAGTTCTTTATCGGACGGTACGGATTTGGCGGATGGGGCCTTTTTCCGTCACGACTCCTTCTGATGTCGTGTAGATGGCCTTGGCGGTTATAAGGACGCGAGATGTAATAATATCCACTTTTTCTTACTTTTTCTTACTCGCAGTTTTTCTTATCTTACCATGAAAGAAGTATTATTTTAAATGACGCTTCATTTTAATAGACGCTAGTAATTCATTTATTTGTATTTGTTAATCAATAATATAATACGTTTATCAATAATAATATACATACTACAAAAGGAACTTTGTTCCAACCGAGTGTTCCACGGCACTCACGCAAGTCGTCACCAGCTACTAGCCTTTCAGTTAGAAGGTTTAATATTTTGTTGCTGTACATGAAATTTGTTATTTATTTTTTACTATAATATTGACATTGTGATTTCAGAATGTCAATGCCAAGTTTGTTTTATGCAGTCACGATTTCACAACAAAAATTTTTTTAGTCTTATAAAGAATCTATTATATTGGTTTTATGACACAAAACATCTTCTCACATCAATCACAAAACACAACATGTAAATTTTTATAGGAAAAACAGTATCAGCGTTAAGTGATTTCTTTTCTCGTTGGTTAGTGATCGTGTAATTTCTGAATGTCCGTACCGATAGAGGTCATTTCAATAAACATCTTCTTGTAGAGATGACATTTGGTATTATTTATTTAACGGACCAAAATTATAAACGAAAATCGCGAAATTTGAACCCGATAAATGGCAATATTTGAGTTACTCAAATTTTTATATTAACACTGCAAGGAGGCCGGATGGATTTGAAGTGAAACTCATTGCGCCACCTACTATAAAGGGCAAAACAACGTCTGCCAGGCTAGCTAATTAAGTAATAATATGACACGTTATCAGAATGCGCTTTAAGCAAGTACTATATTATGTTGTGCGAGTAACGTACCGTTACCAGAAATTTAATTATAACACTAAGGGTTTAATGACGAGTCTAAGGATACCTCAACATTTGTAATCTGCCAAGCAGTTTAGTCTACAAAAGAGAACAGACAAACATATATATACAGTAAATATACATCCATATACACATACATCATGGAACTCTCTGTCTAGGGAGTCCTGTAAAAATGGGAAACACGATTATTACAAACAGTTGCACAACACGATTATTACAAACCTTAAGTATTTGAATTTATATTCACTTAGAAAAAGTATGCTCAACATTAAGACTATTCGACCGGGATGTTTATTAATCAATAAACAGAGATTGTTCTGGACGGCGAGAAACGATGCCCGAAATAGCCGAGCAATGAATACAAATTACAAATTCCCTACACTCACTGCGTTAAGCGTAGACCCCGCACATGTTTAGCGCTATGTCCACTAACAAACGTAATAAGGGCCTACGTAGACGGAAAGCTATTGTTCGCAAAGGACAAAAGTCCGCGTGGAAAAAAATTCTGTCGGAACTTGACATGAATTCTACGCACGAGGTGTACAGTCACTTACACGCCAGAAATTTAGTGAAGCATTCGCTTTGGAAGCGAATATTCTGATAATATGTAGGATTGAAGTGTACTTGATGATGATGTGAAGAAGAAGAGGAGACGTTTTCAAATAAAATGCTGGGTCCATCGCTATAGCGGCTCAACCCGTACTGAAATCCACTGTGTCCGTTGATAAGCCTTGGCACGTCAGTTGTATAACAGTAGGGATTCCCATGTACTTTAGTGCGGTCTGGTCTGTCTTTTAGAGACTGTTTTATGCGGAACTTGGAATGTATTTGATGTGGTGCAATTAAAATCTATTAGGGTAGGGGGTAGGGTAGGGTAGGGTTTTAACCAGTGGTAGAGCCAGGCGGCAGCTTTTGCTGTCGCACGGATGGGCCGGCTCGAACCGGGGTGGTACCACGACCTCACAGAAAACCAGCGTGAAGTAGAGGTTTACCTCTGCGTTTCGCTTGGTGAGTGCAGGTAGCCGGAGGCCCTTTTTACTGGAAATGAGGCATTCCATCTTAGTCCTCACGGGTGACAACGCATCTACATTTTGATTTGTAATAGAGGATAGATGTAGATGTCTATGGGCCGCAGCAACCACTTACCATCAGGTGGACTGTGTGCTCGTTTGTCACCCTTATCCTATAAAAAAAAAAAAAAAACGCCATCCCCCAGGCCCCCAATAACAAAACTATTAATAGCGTAGTGGCAGCATAAGAGAGTCAACTACCCCACCATACCCCGTGGGTGTCGTAAAAGGTGACAGAGAGAAACAGAAACAAGAGATAGGCTGCAGCATCTCCTTGATATTTTTTTCATTTTAAATTTTGGAAGCCTCTTTTGAACCTTGTGAAATAACTGTTAACTTCGGAAAAGGGGCAACTTCTCAAATAATTGTATTTTATATCTACATATGCTACGCTACATTTGCATCATTTGGGAACCAATTTTAAAGATTCTTTAAAATGGTTATACTTTAGGGGTAGTTCTATATAAGTAAATATGGAGAAAAAACTCCACGAGTAATGGTGGGAAAGTTAGGGCAGAACTTTTAAAATGTGTCATTTAAAAAACTAAAGAAAATACAATAAAATTCACATAATAGCTACTGAACCATCGAATTCAGAAGCTTTCATGCGGATATCATTATAGTCTTTTTAGTTATTTATAGTCGGCTTCTACTTTTTAGTTAAATATTAATTCTATTATGCTCTATTATACCGATCTAAGCCATTTTTCTGGAAAATTTATTTGAACTTCACTCAATATATTATTTCCTTTACTAGCATAAGGTAGAAAACTGATCACGTGGGTGTTCGTTATTCACAATATTATATATCAGAATAAAACTACGATACACTGGTGTAATTTCTTTGTTTTGGTTTACCTAATAATATATAAAATTTAACGATTTTTTGTTCGTATTCTATGTAATGGCATACCGTTCATCAGATTTTTTTTTATAGGATAGGGTGACAAACGAGCACAAAGTCCACCTGATGAAAAGTGATTGCTGTGGCCCATAGACATCTACATTTATCCTCGTAAAAAGACTGTCAACTTATTGCTTGCACTTGTGTGAAGGTTATAGGCATAGTACAATTAAGTTACAGTAGGTGGCGATCGTATCTTACCGACAAATTTGTTTGAAAATATCATTCAACTTGAATGAATGTATTATCATTCCTAATAAATTAACATAACTCTTCCAAATTCCAAATTTTATTTGAAAAAGATATTTCCACAATTATTTCTTCTGCGGCTGCAACGCGCCGGGTACCGTCCAAGTGCCGTCTAGTTATTATTATAAATAAATAAAGAAGATTTGTATTGTGGTACCATTTTCATTACATCATTAAAAGGCAATTTAAAATAAAAATAAAAATAAAAACACGAAACTGGCGTACACAAATATTATTCTTGGAACAATGAACGTGAAACTTTTCGATTCGTGGCTAGCCGCCTGAAAGCAAAAATTCTAATTGATACCTACGCAAGCACAGCGTGACATTGTTCGTTGATTGCCAGGGAAAGGTTTGAAATATCGTATTATTTTCACCTAATTTGAAATCGATATTCCATCAGTGCAAAACGTGGACTTTGTTTATGTTTAATGTTTTATGAATTTCAGTTTTGTTAAAAATGACCGAGATTCTTGATTATATTGTTAAGGAGACTTTAATTGTTAGGGTTGCTGATTCTCGGTACGATTAGAGTACCCGTCAACTAGGCTACAGATTCTAAGTATTGATTACATCTTTTCGTATTTTATAAAGGAATATATATATATATATATATATATATATATATATATATATATATATATATATATATATATATATATATATATATATATATATAATACACAGACCGGTGACGAGGTGCGGGACATCTCGATCTGTGATCATCAATCCACTTGCCAAGCGCGGCGATTAAGGCAGATCCTAGAATAATACAATGGGAGAGGATCACTACCATCAGTTGACTTTAACGGACTGATAAAGAAGATGAAGAGCTATAGTGTATCACAAAGGTTCTCCGAGTAGCTGAAACTGCATACAAAATTACTGTCGAGCTTATCGAACTACCGTTACCTACTGGAAAATAAGGACGTGTAGGCATGTACATGCCGTGTTGGCGCTAAGTACAACTTTATATATATCTGGAGTAGTTAGTATATGTCGTTACTGTCATTGCGACCAGCAAAAATGCACGTATGACAGAAAATTCACAGCAAGAAAACACATTACTCCTACATTTTAATTGACTTTATGTTTACCATACCAAATTAATTTTTTCATTAAGAACTTTACATGAGTCCCGTGTGTACCTACGCACCAACTTGAAGTCAATTCAAAGCAAATTAATGGTTATGAACATATAGAAATTAATCAATCAATAAATCAATGGCCTTCGCGTCTATTGCCAACAATTTAAGCAGTGTGTGGCTGGCACATTTAACATGTCGGCTCGACCGGCGAAGGGCTATGCTCTCACAGAATACCAGCGTAAAATAGCAGCTTAATGCTGCTGTGTTTCGTATGGTGAGTGTAGAGAACCGGAGACCCTTTTTACGAGTAATATAGCATTCTATCATAGCCCCAGGGGTGATTTCATTCCCAATCGAAAATGTATGTCCGTGTTTATGGACCACAGCATCCACCTATCACATGTGCTCGTCTGATATTCTTATTCTATAAAAAAATATCAAGCATGACAGCACGGCGTACCGGCTCATGCTTTTCATAGGCGTCTATTTTGTCCATTGAACACTGAAAGATCATTTAAGAAAATGTAGGTACAAAAAATGAAAATTACTGATATATATTTTATAATCATTTTACATTGTGAAAATGATATTTACAGTAAGGATTCAATAAAATTAATTTTTATAATCTGAAAATGTAAGTGTAAATCAAATAAATTGCATTTATAATCGCGTTGGTACACAATTGAAACTTAGTAAATAAATAAGCAAACGAGCGAGGAGCACCGCCTTCTGTACTTGAGCCCGAAGTTGTTCGTCAGGTAGTCCCAGTCGCCTCAGTTGACCCGAGGGACTGACCGGGATTAACCTGTTTGCTGAGAGGAATACTCGAATAATTTCAGTCGGCATACCCCACATGTCGGTCACCTCGTGAGCCAGCTCCAGATATTTTGTTAACATTAATTTCCAATATATCTCATTACACTGACCTTTTAAAACCTTTGTTACTTAAAATAAAGCCTTCATGGTTATTTTATCAAATGTATAACATGAGTATGATTTTGTTAAATTGTATGCATTCACTAACGTAGACATACTCGTATATAGATTTGAACAAAAAGATGGTCGAAATCTTTGAGCGTTATCTTTGCAAAAGTGTTTCAATCTCTGCACTCATACATATTATATTGTTACACATACGACGTTA
Organism: Parnassius glacialis; assembly: GCA_033319125.1. Lineage (NCBI taxonomy): Eukaryota > Metazoa > Arthropoda > Insecta > Lepidoptera > Papilionidae > Parnassius > Parnassius glacialis. Next base: position 33,905,042 of record JAVANC010000021.1, read on the forward strand.
TTGCATTTTCAGTACTGATGCTATAATCCGATGCACCAGATTGTTGTTATTTGTTTACTTTATCAAACAAAAGAATTTGAAAATAAACAAAAATGCTCCAATAATATTTCCCAGCGTCGGAGAAAAGAAAGAAGGGGGACAAAAGATTAATTGAAAATCAATATAGGGATATACCTTTGCAAATCTATCAAAATACATTCAGTTTGCTTTCAAACGGTAACGTCGGGCCAAATTATACCGTCAGTCATGATAAATGTCGACATAAGACGTTATGACATACTTTACTTACCACACTGAATAGACATGACTTTGCAACTCTCTATCAAAGTTAGGAGAGTCCAATACCAATTTACTTACTGAACGCAGGTATTTTGAACACAGAATAATTAATGCACATTTTTAAATCTGCTGATGGATAATGTTCATCATAAAGTTATGAGAGGATCTAAATCATTAGTAACGGGTGCGAACAAAGCTTCAAATAGAATAAAATAGAATCATATTTATTAAATATAGATTCCACATCAGTCATTATTTTACTTTTACCACTGGTTCGCAAAAATACCTCTGTCCAGGGAAGATAAAGCCAGAAACCCAGCGGGACTTTTTTTAAAAAATAAGCCCATATTACAATATAATATTGTATACAATTGTTATGAAAACATTTAAAAACAGCATGGTAGCGATCACCGCATTCCCAGGGGTTATCAGTCATGTACTCTTTAGTAGTATAATAACCATTACTAGCCAATTTTTGCTTAATAAATAATTTAATTCTCTTGATAGATAAGGTCTGCATATTTTTTGGGACGTTGTTGTAATATATAATATTGTTTGAAATATCACAATGAAAGCCAGTATAGTATATAAGTATTCAAGAATAATTGGAGAATTTTCATTTATAAAAATAATATTAGGCGATCATTAAATCTCCGGCGAAAAACACGAGAAAAAACATATAGAAATAATAGATAGTCTCGTTTCAGTTTAAATAAGGCTGTTTCAAAACAAAAACGAAACAAAAAAAAGGTTGATATCGATTAGTTCAATACAAGGCTTTCTATAAATTCGGAACCATTAGCGCTGGGCTGCTTTATTTGAAAACAATTAGGGAGGCATCCAGAAACGATTGGTTACTTTTTCGCTGGTATGTCTTCAACCTTTACGCCGTTATGGATTTATTCAAAATATTGATAGGGCTAAAGGTGTTACCAAGTAATCAGTGACATCCATCAAAGCCGCAAGTAATCAACGCGACCCGGCAAAATTTTTAATTAGTTCTAATCCAATGCAAAGCCACCGAAAAGGATACAATCAACTTTGGTAGCGCAGTACTAAATCAAAACAAACTTCCAACAGGGATCCCTTTTACCAACTTTATAAATAACGGTGAACAATCTTTTTCATTAAAAATCTCCATGAGCCTGATTATTAGGGAAGTAAAACGCCTCCGGAGAGCCGGACCAGAGTTTGCGAGATGCTCGATTTCGCCCAAGATTTTCGCGGGGTCAAACTTTGGAATGTTAACAGATAATTACGAGCAAGTTTTAGCTAGCACGAGACATTTAACAGATGCTTTATTCGAGAGAGCGCGGCCGCGAGCGCACAATGAATGCTAATGAGACACCCGGCTATTTGAATATAGCTTTTATATTCAAAGGGAGAAGCGCCAATTTGGTACATTTAAAAGCTTTGTTCCAGCTTTCAGAAGGTACCCGTTAACACATTTGGACTCGTGTTTAAAGTTAATTAGATTAATGTTTAATTTTAGGTTATTTAATATTAACATGAACCTTTTATTTTGAAAAGTATCAAAAGTCTGTAGCGATAAATTTTAAAACAGTTGTATTTTTGGGTTTTTTGCTACTCCTTAAAATCATAACAACATCTAAAATTATGGTCTAAAAAATAATATCTCCATATTTATGGACTGCTATGATCTTTTTGTAATAATTGTTATAGTTCTACTTTGATTTGTACAAAAATTACATATTTTATAACGGCATAGTCCTTTTGCTATTTATTGGAGAGATCTATGTCCCATAGAGGAATGCTTACGAACGAAAACGTGTTCTTGTGTAATCTGAATATGGGATCGTTATTATACATACAATAAATTTGAAGTGCTCTTCTTATGAATTTAACATTAGCTATAATTTTAAAGTTATTTTGATAGGTTTAAAATGTAAAATGACATAAATATTTACTAGAAAAACAAACATTATACTAGAATTATACAATCTTTACACGTACTCGATTTAATCAGTGATAGTCTCAGAAAAATAGGAAGGTAATTGATTCAGAAAAAATGTAGCTTTGTCAGTAGAAAAGTAAATAATCGCTTCATGACAATTTCTAATGATTGTAATTTATAGTTATGTCCATCTTAGCCTACTCGCGAAGAGATGGCAATTTACATGAGTTGTTGCCGCCGAACATCCTTCCGCGCGTCACGGCCCAATTAATTTCATACGGAAACGGATATATACAAGGCGCTAACGTGTTCAACGCACGAATAATTCACTGTATATAAAACAGATTTAGTTAGCCTGTATAATTGTTACGCTATCAAAAGATATTGTGTTGCTATGTATATCTTAGCTTCTCAGTCAGCTTTCAAGTCACCATGTGCAATAACGAATAGCTACATATTGTGTTCAATTCAAAACTGTAATATAAATGTATAAAAAGTAACAATTATCGTAAAAAAAATTATATACAGAACTCTATAAGAAAAATAATACAGCATGCAGCTTTTCTTCAATTAATTTCCCTAAACGTTAAACCATTACCGCATTTATAACTCTCCATTCTTATTATTGTCAACCATGGCGTTGGTGAAACTAATTATTAATGCACTCCAGGCGACGGAAGGGCAGAGGGTCGCATCATCGGTTGCATTATGCAAAAGCAAAGCAAAGCATGCGTTACGAATTCGAAAAACTTACGGTAAGACGTTACGGTGACGTAATAACCGTTGAAATAGTCGGGTCATGCGTGCTTTTGTATTCATCGAAACATTATTATTATTGTTAATATATTTACAAATTGCTAAGACCGATATCAAATCATAAGTGACCAGCGATGCTGCCTATATATACTCTCAAAATCCCTATTAAAATCACAAATGTATAACGCATAACATAAGACCGTCAAAAGCCCCGAAGACCAATCTGAGAGATCTTTCGTTTCTAGTTTTCTTGCCTCTGCGTTTCGTGCGTTAGATAACTACCATGCGCGCAAGCAATTTCTTTACATTAATTTTCTTTAGACACTTCTTTCTTTGCCAAGTTTTTCTAAAGACCGAAGTAAATAGTATATGTATGTAGGTACAGGGATACCTCCAGTCTTTAGAAACAGCGCAGAATATCCAAGTTTTTAAGTAAACTTTTGAATTTTGTGAAAATAAGGAAAAATCTATTCCTTATTTTCACAAAATTCAAAAGTTAAAAAGATAATTATAAAATTGACATTGGTTTCAAACAGAAATGCTATTTAAAAAGTTTACTTTCCATGGCTGCTGGCACGACTAGTTAAGAATTGGACGATACTGTTAAGCTCTTTCAAATTAACACTAGTTCGGTGTCTGATAAAAGAACGATAGTGAGTCGGCATCGCACGTCTGGCATGTTTCACTCGACGCTAGCAATCGCAGTAAATCACCACAGGTACACACTGCCTAGAGGTATACGTGGTTTATTTTAGACAACCGAATTTTAAACATTCTATACGTAAGTGATTTTAAATCGATAATGTATTGGGAAGCTGGTTATCGACTGGAAATCATGTATACCTTGGACTATTCGTTTCACGATTCCCAATAATAAAATTAAATCTATTCCCGTGTTAAATATATATCATCTGCTAAACTTTTTTTTTTCAAATATAATAAAGGATTTTATTTAAATGAAATATTTTTTGAAGTAAATCTTCTTTAGTTTTATTAACTCATCTTTTTTCAGGCGGAAGAAATGTTCTGTAAAATTAATTCCTCCAGAAACATAAACCTGGAAAGGCGGCCAAGTTCAGTACTAACGCCGTTCGAGGTTGTCAGGCTTCACCGATAGAGTTGAGATCTAACGAGCCAAGCTAAAAGCAGCATAACAGCTGCTTAGTTCGTAGCATCTATGGGAATAAGCATCGTTCTTAGGTCTCTAGGTCTAATAGTTTTGAGTTATGGGGGTTCGAAAGTGGTTTGAAATGGTACGTGTAAATATTATACACGCTGCAGGTGTGTCTGCATTGTACTACTGCATTATAATACACCATACTGCATAGTAAGACATATCTGTGTGCACTCAAAACTCTTATAAGTGAACGTCGTTACAAAAGTAACGTTGGAAATAATAAACCATCATCCTCCCCCCCCCCCCCTTTTATAGCCCTGAGCCCGATAGAGCTATAAAAGCCAAAAAGACTAACATCACAGAAACTGGAGAGCAGGAATTCGATGGATGCAGGTTGCTAAGGACCGTGTTTGTAGTATTCCTTTGGGGAGGCCTATATTCAGCAATGAACTTGTGAAGGATTGTAATGATGATGATGATGACGATGATACACTATATATTTTACATGTAATCTATCATGGTTTACATATCTTAGATCAGCATGCAGCTAAGATTTAGAAATATGGAAATATGCATAACGATAATATCCCACTTTAAGAATGCATTAATAAAGTAATATTATTATGAGCATATCGTCAAATAGTGTCACTATATTAAATATATTAACCTATTATATAACTTCATGTCATATGATGTTAAATTCGGGCTACCTTTTGTAGAGCCATGCTGCAGCTATATTATGGTTGTAGCACGAATGGGTCGGCTGGACCGGGGAAGGGCCACGATCTCACAGAATACCAGCGTAAAATAGCAGGTAGGAAATCATTAGTTAAAATTTCTTAAAAATGAAATGAAAATTTTTGGTTCTTCATTTGACTTACACAACAAACCTATTTCCCTATTTGTGCAGTTCGTCAGTAACGAACTCCAATTATATGGAAATATTAATACGAGTTTAAAATAAAACTGCACAAGTGATTTTATGACTTATGGTCATTAAGAAGTATGCTAGGGCTATATTTGAATGATAGGATGAGAAATTGTGTGATAAGAAAAAAGTGTGGTTTGCAAGATGACGTAGTGACCAGGATTAAGAAAGGAATGCTTCGGGGGTTTGGTCATGTAGTAAAAATGAACGAGGAAAGAGTGAAGTCGAAAAGGGACGCCTTAGATGAAGGTTTATCTAACAAATTGTCGATATATTAAAAATGGGCCAGATTAGTAGTACCCTTAACCGATGAGCGTGTATGCGTAGATATATGGATGTAAAGGATGGGGAGAGGTATGTCAGGATCGTGCCAAATGGAAGTCCGTATTTTCTGCCTACCCCTCTAGGTCACAGGCGTGAGTGTTTATGTATGTATGTATGAATGATTCTAATATATTACTTGATTATTTGTTTGTTATTTACAAATATCGCCTATTTTGCACGTTTCCGTATTTTTAGTTAAGTTTAATGTTTTGCATAGTTCACTATTGGTTTCCACAATTAAGACGTAAAAGCTTTAAGTTTCAATATGATGACTCACGACAACCTCGTTCTTTTGTTAATTACAAACTCCCTAAATTATTAAGGCCAGCAACATTTTCCGGTGATTTATTAAAATTGTCATTCCCGGTTAAAAGCTTAAAACAAAAGAAAGTTAACTTCGAACGCATAATCCGTGTATAATTATAAATTTTTGCTTACTTTACTAGATATTTCTATTCTTCATAATGTTATCTTAATGACCTATTAGCAATTTGAGTAATTTCAAGTAGTTTGCAAGAAATTATACTTTTAAATTATAATATTATTCTTTACTTTTAATACGTCGCGTGGCGGTGCAGCATCAGGTAATTCGACCTATTTAATGCCGTGGGATTCGTAAGATTCGACAGTGGGTAATTACAGATAAATCTCATAGCTTTCGAAAGCAGTATAATCATCTTATTTACACCGGACGTAAAATGTCGTAACGTTTATAAGCTTCAATGACCAAGGAGCTTGCCACGCGTGGCAATAAGGCAAAGCCCACCTAAAACAAGACAGACTCATGTCCAACTGTAGATTTCTACAGCCTAATGATGAAGAAGATAAAATCTAATTAAACTAATTTTACGGATTTTCGTGTTTAATCTTCTTATTTTTAATTCCCGACGTTTCAGGTGATTTGCAGCACCCATGGTCAAAGGGAGATCAGTCTCCCCGTGACCATGGATGCCGCAAAGCTCACCTGAACCGTGATTGACTTCCCGATGTCAAGATGTCAAAGTTAAGCCGGAGTACCTTCAGAATTTCAATTACTAATTTAGGTACGTCAGGTACAGAATAAGCTTACTGTGTCTTAAAGTCTTGCAGTGGTATGCTTGGGTTTAGTTTTAATTTTATTAATTGCAGGATCCAAGCCTTCTTCTCTAATGAAAATAGGATGTTTTATAATAATATAATAAAGGGTATCATCCTTGGTAGGAATCGATATTCTTTTGTGAGGATTTGTTGCCTATCCAATCCGATGTAATGGCGGGGGGCGTCTAGGATATGAGCACAAACTGCAGACTTGCCAGAGCGTTCGTGTTGCAGGTGAGCTATATTTTCTTTTACGCGGGTTTTTAAAAACTTTTGCTATGCCCTATATAAGATGTTACAATACAATACAATAATTGTAGTGGATATTACACTTGACAGATGGTAAGAACTGACTAATCTTCTTCGGCGGCTCGTAGAATGTTCTTATAGAAGTTCGCTTCTATAGCGCTTATACATATATATATATACATCTTCTATAGCTAAGATGTAGCCAATATTTTCTGTGACAACTGTGACCTTTAGTATAGCAGGCACCGTCCCTCCTTAATCAAGGAAACGCCAGGAATTAGAGTTAATAATAATTATTTATTTGATACAGAAAACACTGATCCATTACAAAATTATTTTTTTTACATTATACCTTAAATTTTAATTCAAATTATTGGTTAATTAATGATATTATTAAATATTATTATTTAGATATTAGTAAATTTAAATGCGATAAAATCCGCAAAAGTAGTTTAATTCGAAGTGTACATATAGTGTTCGCGTAAATATAAGAAATCATTTAGAAGAATAAATGTTAGACAATCTATAAATTTATATTTTATTTTATTTTTAGGGGTCACTGTAGAAGCGTGCTCGTCGCGACCCCTGCCAGCCCTTTTCAGGGCTGCAATTCTACTTAGCTGCGCACCCATGTCAACGAGGGTTAGGGCGTCCCCCCAAGGCGACGCACACCAGCTCGTCCCCGTTGGTGTGGAATGCAGCGCGCAAAGCGGCGATGGGGACCGCCACCCGTCACGCACAGCCCCACACGGCGGAAGGTGGAGGACAGAGTGCAGAGTTGGCACGTGGAATGTTAGAGGAGGCATGAGAGATAAGACGAATGAGTTGATCGAAATAATGAAAGAAAGAGAATTAGATGTCGTGTGTATGTCGGAGACCAAACGGAAGGGCAGTGGTACTGAAGAGCTCCCTGGCGGGGCGTTAGCTCTATGGTCCGGAGTCCCGGAGAGCGAGAGCGCCCGCCAGGGAGTGGGGGTGCTGCTGTCGTCTCGGTTGGTCGATGTTATGACTGAATATAAGGTTGTGAACTCAAGACTTCTCTGGGTTCGCTTTAAATTGGGACTGACGAAGTTATTCCTTTTGGCTGTTTATGCGCCGGTGGCTTCGTCGTCCAGGGCTGAGCTGGAGGAGTTTTGGGAGAATGTAAGAGAAGTTCTAGATTTGGCTAGGGGAAACGAAAGAATTGTTGTATGTGGTGATTTGAATGGATGGGTTGGTACCGCTCGACCAGGGTACGAGTCGGTGCTTGGAAAGTTTGGCGATAAAAGGGTTAATGATGCTGGCAAGCTTATACTGGCGGTATGCAAGGAAAAGGGTCTTCTTGTGACAAACACTATGTTTAATCACAAGAAGATCCATATGTATACTAGAGAAAGTAAGAATGAGAAAAGTATGATCGATTTGTTCCTGGTGGATGACCGACTGCGAAAACAGGTGATGGATACGCGAGTGTTCAGGGGTGCTGACCTGGGAACGGATCACTATCTAGTGATTACTAGATTTAGGGGTCTGTTCGCGGGTTGGCGCTACCGGACGGCAGTAACAGAACCACAGTCGGTCTGTCGCATCCGAAGCTGGAAGCTTCAGGAAGCGGATACTAGGGACAAATATCATGCGAGGGTAGCCGAAAAGCTTGACAACATCGATGGCAGAAAAGAATGTGTTGAAAGAACATGGCAGAACCTTAGGGATGGAATGGTAAGTGCAGCGGAAGAAGTGTGTGGAACGATTAAAAGAGGCAGTAGTAAAAGAAGAGATGCATGGTGGAATGATGAAGTGAAAGAAGCTGTAAAGAAGAAGAAGAAAGCATGGTTAGACTACTTGGCCTCTAGTAATGATAAGGATATGAGAGAGAAGATGAAAGAAAGATATAAGCTGCAGAAAGTTCACACGAAAGCATTGATTGAGGAAGTGCGTGAAAGGTGTAGAATGGAAGCGGACGAAAGGTTGTCGCACAACTTTAAGGAGAACTCCAAACTCTTCTGGAAAGAGGTTGGAAGGACCCGAAGTGGTGCGACGGCCTTAAGAATGAACAAAGTGCTTTCGAGAACTAATGACGTCCTCTCAGAAAAATCGGACGTCATGCAGCGATGGAGCGAATTTTATAGAGAAATGTATGCGTGTGATGATCTTAGTGAGGGATCTGGGGATGACGTCGAGACTGGTACGCCAGACCCGGACCTCGATGACACTGAGGTCATCAGTATGAAAGAGATTGAACGTGCGATTCGAAGTTTGAAATGTGGTAAGGCTGCGGGACTAGACAGAGTTACTGCTGAAATGGTCAAGTATGGTGGGCCTCGCGTCTGGGACAGCTTTCATTTGCTGTGCAATTTGTGCTGGCGGACGGGGGATGTCTCGGATGATTGGCGATCCGCAGTCATTGTGCCTTTACATAAAGGTAAAGGTTCACATTTTGACTGCGGGTGCTATCGGGCGATCAGCTTGACCAGTTTAGCAAGTAAAGTTTATTCGAAGGTTTTGACACGTAGGATGCAAGAGAAATCGGAAAGATTTTTATGGGAGGCACAATGCGGATTTAGACCTGGAAGAGGATGCACGGATCAAATGTTTTCTCTCCGCATGATCACGGAAAAGCTTCTGGCTGCTAACCAGAAGATTTTCTGTGCTTTTGTGGATCTTGAGAAAGCATTTGATAAGGTTGTAAGGAAGAAAATGTGGGAACTGTTGCCGGGGTATGGTGTGGATGGTCGATTGCTAAGGGCTGTGCAGTCACTTTACTGTGACTTTAAAGCCTGTGTGCGGGTAGGGCATGACCTGTCACCCATGTTTAGCGTCCAAACGGGCGTAAAACAGGGTTGTGTCATGTCTTCCTGGCTGTTCATACTGTATCTCGACAGCTGTTTACAGAAACTGAAAGATAGCTGTTTGGGTGTGAAATTGGGTGACATTAAAGTAAATTGTCTGCTGTATGCTGATGATGCAGTGCTTATTGCACCATCAGAGGCAGAACTGCAGGCATTAGTCACGTGTATGAAAGAGGAATGTGAAATTAAAGGTCTCCGCTTGAATGCTAATAAAACTAAGGTTCTGGTATTTGAAAGGGACGAAGAGAGAACGAAGTGTGAAATATGGGTAAATCAGGAATGTCTAGAACAGGTAAATGAAATTGTATACTTGGGGAGTGCTTTTAGCCGGGATGGAAGATGTGATTTAGATGTGGACAGGCGTGTCGCTGCCGGGAACAAAGTCAATGGTGCCCTGACTGCGTTAGTCAAAAGGCAAGGCGTAGTGAAGAGTGCACGCCTTGCAATACATAACGCAGTGTTGGTACCGACTTTGTTATATGGCAGCGAAACCTGGGTAAGCCAGAAGAAGCATAAAAGCAAGTTGAATGCAGTGGAGATGCGATCTCTTCGTAAAATGTGCGGTGTCACCATGGCTGACCGAAAGCGAAACGAAGAGATTCGCAATATGGCAGGTTTGAAAGATGACCTTATCACAAAAATTGATAAGGGCGTGCTTCGATGGTTTGGGCACGTTGAGCGAATGAGTGAAGACCGAATTGTGAAGAAAATATATAGCGCGAAAGTTAATATTAAAAGGTGTCGAGGTAGACCGAGACTAACTTTCGAAGACCATGTGAGCAAATTGCTCGAAGAGGGGAGGGTCAAGAGTACTCGGATACCTAGACGTGCATGTATGAAGAAGATGATGAATCTGAAAGAAGCGAAAGAGGTATGTAAGGATCGTGACACTTGGCGATCTGTTCTCTCTGGCTACCCCGTCAGGGATTGTGCGTGACGATAAGTAAGTAAGTAAGTAAGTATATTTTATTTTATATTCTAATACATAATATCAGAAGGGAAAAATACTTGTTTTTGAGTTTATCAACATAATAAAAGTTTATGCTATAATTACAAACTAAAAATAAGTTTTAAAAACCCCAAAACAATCGAAGGTAAGGATTTCTCAATTAAAATTTGATTCTAATTTAATCGTGAGAGAACACTACCATGAACATAAAACGTTGAAAAAAAGCGATCAATTGAACACGTAGCCATGGCCGCGCGATAACGCACCGTAATTACATGCGAAGCCCTAAGTCACGTAGCGCTTTTTATAATTATAATCATATTTCACACTCGATGCTTTTCAAGCATTAATCTCGCAGGTTATTCACGCACGGGATCACTCCTGCAAAATGCAATTTACAATAAATTACATTGATATTAATAAGTAGGAAGGTTAAGGGTTGAATATAATGGCAGACCATTCATCGTCCGATAAATTGCGAATGGAGACACCGTGTAGTGAGATTACGTGCTTCAATATCCGGAATAAGCTGTCCCGGAGACAAATCGTGCGACAACTCGCCCGACCAGTCGTCCGATAGATACGGCGACGTAAATTAGTGCGTGATAAACTTTCAGGCACATTTCGTGGGACTATTAACATTTCTTCGTAAAATTTCAACAGTTACCGCGATGAGTAAATTACCGTTATTTGCGAACCTAACAAGATCAAATAAAAAACTTCTACAGAAAACATTGTGTAATCCTATGAAGTCTATTTTCACACAACGTTTCACAGGATAATATGGTAACTTGACTGCGTGAATTGCTGGAAATAGTTTCTATATTTAATTATAATTGCTTAGTAGAAAATGTGAGCTATACCTAAATGTTCTTTCATATTTCGTTACGTATTCCGCAAAACTTCCAAAAAAGAGTGTACAAGAAAATTGTATTGTGCCATAATTATGCCATAATTCGGAACTCGAACTTGGTTCTTTTCTGCTGACCGTATGAGTGTGCTTAGGCGGTCATCGAAATATGAATATGGCTACCCTCGGAGTTTCTTTGCTTGATAGAATTCGTACCCATGATGTCCATTGCAGAACCAGAGAAACCGAAATAACATAACGGATTAGTTCTACTGAAATTTTACTTTGTGGAAACTCTTTGACTTTTTCAAAGTAAAATTTGAAAAGTAGGTACATATTATTTTATTTAGATCATCATCATCATTACAGCAACATTAAAAAATAATTTTAAAAAATTCACCATACAGCCTATTGACAAAAAATGTTTTCGGGTTGGAAAGGCTTGCAACATCTGACGCAACGTACCTTAAACGCTATCGGTAGAGATATTTTAAAACTATTTATTAGATAGTTACCAGTACAGTCCGGTAAATCCCAGTCAGGGCGATAATCTGAATATTACGAAAGCTATTAACTGCACAGTTAATATGTCTTTTTACAAATAACAAGTGGTAAAATTAAAAAAAATTGTACAACCGACTTCAATATAAATTATTAAGAATAACTCAAAAACTACTGGTCAGACCTAATTTATATGGGACCACATAAGAAGCGCTAGTCTTCAAATGAAAAAAATAATCATCAAAATCTGTTCACCTAGAAAAAAACGACGGGTTGCACTCCGGGAGTGCCGGCAGAAGTGAAAGCTTGAATATTAACGTTGTGCATTTTTGATATTTTGGAATGGCGGAGATTATTTATTATTATCTTATTTCATATGTTTTTATTCGAAATTATTTGTTTGGTAAACATACACCGCACATGTGCTTATTGTGATGTTATGAAAATATAGGTTAATGCTATAAAGTATAAACATATTACAAATATTACATCTATAATGTGTAAGTACATATGTATCTATATTAATAATTTCGTCAAGCAGTACAGTAGACTCGATCGAAACCTAATCATAATAATAAAATTATATTAATTAATAAATGAAAATTAATTAAACCTAACTTACTTCCTCTCCTACGCCGCGCCGGCTGTCTACTCTCCGTCCGACTTACGAATTTTCGATCAGGACACGTGACCTGACGCGAGTTTAACATTTTTTACCCATTACAAAAAAAAGTGCACAACGCCGCTAAAGAAGTTTTCACTTCAAAAATACGAGGTTACACACATAAAAAATACAGTCAAATTGAGTACCTCCTCCTTTTTGAAGTCGTTTAAAAATTAGAAAATTACACCATACAGATTTACCAGATCATTGCCAGATCCAAGAAACATAATATACTTGTCTTTTTTTGGTAATAACTCTGAATAATTAATAGAATTTAACATATTTAATAATGCATAGGTTCGAAATCAAGGCTAGCGCAGTCGCCAATGTCTCGAATGACCAGGCCACGCGATTTGATTACTTCGTATAAAGTGCTCGTAGCTTCGTACGTTCCAAGCAGTTTTCAACGTATCTACAATACAACGATGTAGTAAGCAGCCGAGCATAAAGCAGCGGCACGGTCGCTTAAACCCCTCGATCTCACCGCGCGTCTATGTGCCCTATCTAATAAAACAAACAGACCTCGACCGTCACCGCAGACCGCACTGTTTGCCCCCACAATTAATCCTTACTAAACTATTACACAACGTAAATTTAAGCAACGAATATCGCTAACACATCACTCGAACTTTCCTAAGTAGTGACTGATTGGACACGAAAACTGGATCGAACTTTGGGCCATATTGCCGTTGAATTCGACAAAAGCAACGCTTTACGTTGCTAGGAATGGTTTCGCACGAACTTAAACTGTCGTGCTCATTACTATCTTGACTGGGCTGAGGACTTAGCGTAGATGTCACAAACCAGCTCCTCTTTGATCGTCACAACAGCTTATTAATTGCGAAAGGAAAGATTAAATGTTTGTATTGGAATTAAATCGTCTTAATATTGATTGATAAGGGATTTCTAGAGAGTTCATTAATAAAAGATTATGGAATTGCTTCATACCATCATTATGATGGAAATGTTATTTATAATGTCTGCCACATATAAATAATTCTGGGTTATGTGTATTTCATTAACAAATACAGTACAATTTTAAGTAACTATAATATTCATGGTAATATTGTATTGATATAATGGCAGCCGTAGTGGTGTCATACCTTGGATACTGTCTGGGTAGGCGTAAAATTAAATTATAAACACACATTAATATAAACTGATTAAGAACAACCTGAGTTCGTTGTTGTTATCACTGAAACTCATCACCACTTTTTGCGATAAAATGAAATTCGTTTGAAAATGGAAATGATTTTCACAAATTAAAAAGATAGAGAGAAAGAAAGGGCTACCTATACTGAATATCCTATGTATCCTCTGCAAAAAATTACTTCCGGAGTTCATCTAATATAAATAATGTGTAGAATGATTCACGCTGAAATACATTTTCAAGAATGTCTATGTTCACTACACTGACCGGACGGTTTCGGAAACGCAGCCTTCTTAGTGTTTGTCTACAATAAAAATATAAACGACATAAAAAAAGACTGTATATTCAATAGGCATTAAGTCAGTAAGCGTCAACCTCACCAGTTTGTTGTAAAGAATTTGTAAAGAAGAAAGTTAGGTGTAATGAAATTTATAGCTATAATAATTGAAATTTTCCGCATACATTGAAATGAAGGAAAATATCCCAACCACTATAATTCAATGGCATGATTTGAATGAAACCCCTCATGGTAAGGAACTTGACACTTTATTTATAGACTTTCAATAAATAAATATGAATATACCCCTAAATAATACTGGAAGGATGATCAACCTTGATAAAATAAATATTAAATAAGCTCTTACTAAAATTAAATTATTAACGATCGATTCGAGTTGGTCTCACACGGTAGCATATATGCAGCGAGTCGGTCTCGTTTGAATAAACAGACAGGGGTTCTATGTGGATAACATATATTTTAGATATTTTTAAAGCTGCTTTTGTAGTGCGATGAAAATTAATAAATTTAAAATACATGGTTCACACTATAATAGCTAATAAAGATAAATATAACGTCAAGACCGTTGTAACCAAATGAAACACTGTGTTAATACAGAGAACAACCGACTGTTTATTTAAAACTAAGAAAAGCGTTTAAAAGTGTGTTTAATTTTTTATCTTGTTTTATTTCGTTCAACCTGTGGGTTGACAGTTTTTCGTTTATGTTCGCTATTAGACAAAAAGTTTATTCAGTATGTACACTTTTATTTTTATTACGGTTTTGCCTGCTGGTGGTGATATGTAAGTGTGGTAATACAAAGATGATTTTATTTTTGACGTAGCGGCACTGCGAGACGATTTGTTTCAGTTCCGAACATTTGTTCATGTGCGAACCTCAGACCAGCAAAGAAGAACGTTACAAAAACCCAGAAAACTTTGTTAAAAAAACAAAGAAAGCAAGTTGAAAGAAGCGGTGCGTACATTTCAACTAACTTGAAAGCAACGCTTAACTTCTCGACACGCACTAACGCATACATTTTTCTTCTTTCTTTCAACAGCCCTTAAAAGTTCACAGCTGAACACACACCAAAAACACATAGTTTAGATATATATGTGTATTGTAAGTGCGCGTTCTTACAGTCATTTGAACATGATTTTGGCTTGAGTCACTTGGTCACGTTGGTTAGAAATGTACGCAATGCTCCGTCTTTTTTTATTTGTTGGTCTGAGGTGCGAACAGAAGAAATACAAAAAGATTACTACTAAGCACGCGACCCAAAGCAGATCTAGATGGTACCGACTTTTACATTTTACTTAAAGATTAATAATTTTTTGACCCTCTTGAGCAGACGACTAGGACACACGCGCCTCAAATTATATATATTATGCTAATTTCTTCTAAAACAATATAGAAAAGGCGCGCAGATTTACATTTAATAATACGTCATTTTTATATACGATATATACTTAAGGGTGATATGGTCATCCAGTTAATATGGTCATTTTCTTAAAACTCAAAAACTACGGCCTTGTTTGTATAGGCGGCTCTGTGATACGATAGCTCTTTATCAGTCAATCAAATAATAAAGGGTAAAAAGGTCGCTGCTTTATCGACGCCATTTTGACAGTTGAGAATATAGTAACAATTTTAGTCGATTTTAGTATTGTGTAGTGTAGTTAGTTTTTTATAACTTGATTTTTCGAAGTGTTCCTAATTATTGGCAAAGCTTGTTTGCTATTTTCTTCTTAATATATTAGTTATAGTATAAACACTGTGTGTTTTTGTCTCTGTCCTCCTCCTAGTTTTGATTTTATTGGGCGGCAAAGCTTAAGGTGACCACATTACCCTCATGTGCCTTAGAATATGTTAATGAACTTCTCGACTCGTAAAATGATTTTAAATATCATTAAAAATGTTTATTGGGATGCGTTATTAGCAGAGATGGTAGATATGATAAGGATATAGAACAACGAGTGAACGCAGGAAATAGAGTGAATGTGGCTCTATACGTTATTGTGAAAAGTCAGAATGTGGCAAAAAAGACACGTATGGCAATTCATATTTATAATTCTGTGTTAGTCCCTACTTTAATGTATGGTAGTGAAAGTTGGGTCTGGCAGAAGAAGGACAAGACTGGGATAAATGCTCTAGAAATGCGGTCATTAAGGAGTATGCCAGGGATGAATCTGAATGATAGGGTGAGAAATTGTGTAATAAGAGAAAAGTGTGGTTTGTAAGATGACGTTGTGACCAGAATTAAAAAAATAATGCTTCGATGGTTTGGCCATGTAGAAAGAATGAACGAGGAAAGAGTGACAAAGCAAATTTATGTTGCAGAACTGAACGGCAGAGTCGGAAAGGGACGCACTAGCCGAGGGTTTATCGACCAAATTGATAATATTATATTGAAAATGGGCCAGATTAGGAGTACCCATAACCGACGAGCGTGATACATGGATATATATGTAAAGGAGGCGAGAGAGGTGTGTCAGAATCATGCTAAATGGAAATCCGTAGTCTCTGTCTATCCCTCTGCGTGACAGGCGTGAGTGTTTGTTTATAAAAAATTTAAATATTTAAATATATATATAATTAATTTAAAATTAAAAAATGTGTACAGCCGACTTCAATATAAGTTATTAAGAATAACTCAAAAACTATTGGTCTGACCATGACTACACGAGAAGTATCAGTTTTTAAATAAAAAAAAAAATAATCGAAATCGGTTCACCCAGTAAAAAGTTACGAGGTAACACATAAAAAAAACATACAGTCGAATTGAGTACAGTCTCCTTTTTGGAAGTCGGCAGAAAAATACTTTAATATTACGCAGATGCTGCAGTAATAACACGTTTTTAAATGAGCAACTATTTAACAAGATTAAATTTACACAGGGGCCCCCTCAAATCAAAATAGCTTAGATAGCTGTAACTATGAGCAACGCAACAACACTAGTCGCTTTATTATCGAAGTGACGTTCCTTACAATACACTATAAATCAAACAATATCACTCAAAATTGAAATAATAATAATTAATCGGGAACGATTATGTTCGAATTAATTAACTTTAACGTATACATATAACATTTTATAGGCAATTAACGGTTCTAAAATTTAACCGTGCTATTTCCATGGGTGGTCGGTTAAACCCGCCACAGAGTTCTCTATTACCTAACCAAACATTTGGAATGGCCGATAAGTAAATTGCAGGCGTGTGCGAAAACATCCGTAAGGGAAACTCTGTTATATTAATATACTTTATAATTGCTCTCAATTTCATTTTAAAATCATGATGACAGCAGGCTACGACGACCATTTCTCAATAATATCTATACGTACTAGGAGCTGCCCATTGCGCGGGACTTGCTAAAGAGCTGCCAAGCCAGCAAAGGCGTAAACAAACACATTCATTCGTCTATATCTGCATGTTGTGTTGCTTATTCACTAATAGATTGGTGAATCACTATTAGATACGTGGTAGAGCCACGCTACAGCTGTATTAGTAGTATAGTTGTAGCACGAGTAAGTCGGCTCGACCGGGGAAGGACCACGCTGTCACAGAATACCAGCGTAAAATGGCAACTTAACACTGCTGCGTTTCATATGGTGAGTGTAGAGAACCGGAGACCTTTTTTACTGGAAAGGAGGCATTTCATCTTAGTCCTCACGGGTGATAACGCATCTGCATTTTGATTCGTAATCGAGGAGATATGTGGATGTCTATGGGCCACAGCAACCACTTACCATCATGTGGACTGTGTGCTCATTTGTTACCCTTAACCTATAAAAAAAAGATTTACTAATAGGATTAGGATGCAGTGTCAAAACACAGGAATGCTCTATACATCACATACATTATGTATAAGCTAGTATTTAAATTCAATCAGGTGTAATCAGAATGTTATCAGAGGGTGTAAACATTAAGCCACATAGACTCGAATATAGATTTTATATTCAATAGTATGATATAGGTATTTCAACAAGTAAATTTAAGTGATTATGAGCCAGTCATAAAGCTCGAAAATCTGACAACCGATATTAAATAAAAGTTCTCAAGTGACACTTCTCGTACCGGTAATCGATTCGCCCACGGTGCCCTTTTCGATGGAGTGAAGATCTAATAGAACACGCAGTAAGCCGATAAATGCAGATGGTTCACGACCGTGTTTTGTGGCAGTATTACAATGCGACCTGTGGTCAGCAGTGGACTTATGATGGACTACAATGTCGATGACGATGATGACGATACGAGCTTAAATGTACCGCTGCTCAAATTCTGTAAACATTTATTAAGTGATAGAAAGAGAAAAAAAACTATTTATTTGACATCACAATATCATAGCAGTACCACAAAAATAAATAAAGTTAAAAGAGAAATATATAACGTCTAAATCGGGTCCTCCTTTCAGCAATTTGCTGCAGTACTGCGAGTGATTGAGCACTAATTTTCAAATGTAGCGCAATATTGACATCACGAATGGTGTCACCAGTGCAAAGTTTTCTACTACACACTCACCAACCCACCTGCCCAGTGTGGTAAATACGAAAATAAGCAATATAGGCGTATTTTTTTTATAAGATATGGGTGACAAACGAGCACACAGTCCACCTGATGGTAAATGCTTGCTGCGGCCCATAGACATCTACATCTATTCTCTATTACAAATCAAAATGCAGATGCGTTGTCCCCCGTGACGACTAAGATGGAATGCCTTATTTCCAGTATGAAGGGTCTCCACTTCTCTACACTCACCATACGAAACACAGCAGCTGTAAGCTGCTATTTGACGCTGGTATTCTGTGAGAGCGTGGTCCTTCCCCGGTCGAGCCGACCCATTAGTGCTACAACTATACTACTAATATAACTGCAACATGGCTCTACCACGTATGATATTTTATTGGAAAGGCCCATGCCCAGGACCCTTTTTACTGGTAACGAAGCATACCATCTTATTCCACAGGGGTGACAAGGCATCTGAACTTTTTAATGTAATTAATAGAATCAGGCGTTACTTTGCGGAAATCCATTATATAAAAGCTTTTAGAAAAATTTACTTCGCAAATATCCGCGTTATAAAATAAAATGATGTGTCTTACCTAGTAGGTGGTGCTCTTCATACTAGGTAAGACACATCATTTTATTTTATAACGCGGATATTTACGAAATAAAAAAAATTTTTTTCTAAAAGCTTTTATATCTGCACTTTGATTCTAGTTCGAGGCCACATCAACATTAGGCTCTGTGTGTGCTCATTTATAAACCTTATTAAAGGAGGACTTCGTTATTATTCATTTGCATTAATCAATCCTGAAAATGGGAGATATGTAGTGGATTGATATTGACGGCAGTAAATTTATACTTAAAGTACATATTTTTAATTTTTCTAACTTAACACGGAATAAATATCTTTGCAGCCATACAGTCGTTAAAAGTTCCGTGTGGTGTTTGGTAATAGCAACCCAACTAGACCGTGGTATGTGCTAGGGAAGGCTTGTTTCATTTTGACTTTAATATAAAGAGGCTCTGCTTTTTCATAGCAGGTAGTGCAATTTAACTTAATTGTTTATGATTATTAATGTAAATTGTAACTATCCTGTCTATCTATATCCTCAATATCATCATCATCATCATTACAGCCTTTCACAAGTCCACTGCTGAACATAGGCCTCCCCCAAGGAATGCCAGAAAGCACGGTCCTGAGCCACCTGTATCCATCAACTTCCTGCATGTCTTATCAGGTCGTCACTCCATCTCGTGGGGGTTCACCCCACACTTCGCCTACCGGTACGAGGCTGCCACTCTAGAACCTTTCTTCCCCATCGGTTGTCGGTTCTTCGAGCTACCCACTGCCACTGCCACTTCAGCTTACTAATCCGTTGGGCTATGTCGGTTACTCTGATTCTACTGCGGATATCCTCATTTCTAAGTTTATCACTCAGAGAAACCCCAAGCATAGCCCTCTCCATAGCTCGCTGAGCAACCTTGAGCTTCCTCATACGGCCAGCAGTGAAGGACCACGTCTCAGATCCGTAAGTCATCACTGCCAACACGCACTGGTTGTGCAATTTCGTTTTAAGGGTTTGAGGTATGTCTGACGAGAAGATGTGTCGTAGCTTCCCGAACGCTGCCCAGCCGAGGTGAATCCGTCGATTGACCTCTCCTCAATATCCAAGAGTATATATTCACAAATGCAAATTATATGTATTTTAAATATAAGCACATATGCAACATTTGTTTTTCTATAGATATTATTGCATCTTATTTTAGGCCAGTATTAATGATTAAATATATGCTATTTAAATATATTAACGATGTACTAAATGACCTTATTTTGTTACACGCGATACATGTATAAAGTTAACTATAAAGAAATTTACCCAACTTTTACAAAATACAATTAACAAACCCCAAAATATCCTCTACAACGAATATTTAATTAATTGTTATTTGGACGTTGTTTCAATCTCTAGAAATTGTATAAGGCCTTTTGCGAATGCGTCCCCAAAACAAGCAAATTTAAATTGTAATTTTGTGCTCATGTAGTTTGCAACTCGGCACTTTGATCGGGGTAAAAAATTATAATCTCTTTGTATTATTTTCCACTGCACATGTTTGGTTCTCACTAATTCGGAGCACTTATATCTAAAACATTTATAGTTAACAATGGAATAGACATGTAATAGTTTATAACTCTATATACTAACTAGCGATCCGGCCCGGCTTCACACGGATGATCTCTGGATCTCGACAATAGCGCCATCTACCTGATCCAATTTTGAGTCTAAACCATTATAGAATCAACTTAATCACACACACAAAATTTCATCAAAATCGGTCCAACCGTTTAGGGGGAGTATAATGTATGCCAACAAAAACATAACTTGTAAAAAAACCCAAATCTCGCAACTCAGTCCTTCTACCGTAAAAAGTTGTGATCCATGTAATACCAAGTCGGTTAATTTATTCAGTCCCTACTTAAGGGTCCTTCTGTCTTAAGTTATTACGTAATTAGCTAACCTAACAATATCTTATAGTGACCACATAAATACTAAAAATCTTTTATATTTTAAATAAATAGATTGACTTGGCCATCGCATGAAAACAATGTATCTCTCAAGTAATACATATTATATTAAATTAGATTGTTTATTCCTACCAAATTTCAAGTCTTGTAGGCCTTATTGTTCCAGAGATATCATGATGAGTCAGTACATAAGTGGAAATCTCTTATATACAGATGTATACGTATATACAGATTAGTTATTTTGAAAGCATAATAGGAGAATAACATTACAAGTATTCTCATGTAAATCAGTAAAACTATCTTTACTTAATGACGTCAGCTCGTCTTTATAAAATAAGGGCTGTTTATATTCAGATAAAAATGTGTAACAAATTAATAAGATCCTTTTATTAAAAAAAAATCATCCGAGATCTAGGAGTTGTAATGCGGTTGTAATGCACTATTACATATTATACAAGAACTTCAAGAGAGCAAATCCTAGTTTAAATTAGTAACAACTAAAACGCACAGGTGGCAGTACCGTCTTTCCCGCAATCCAGCCAGTTAACACTCCAGTCCAGACCGCGAGGCTTTCGGCTTGTGTTGAACTTGCTCACGTGTTTAAACAAGGCACCGCTCTATACGTTATCACTAGTATAAAGCGAGTTCGCCGACGATTTACTCCGGGGTACCTAATTCCGCTTGTTTCTCCATGTATTCAACGTTGTTGTGAAATTCGAACTGGAGATTTGTTTCTCGGGGATTTTCTTGGATTTAGAATACGTGGTAACTTGGTATCGGTAATATTTTTGTATCAGTTACAAGCTTTACGCTACAAAATATAGCATGTCATGTTATTTTTATTAAATGCGGAAAAACAATAGCAGGTAGTATTTTTTTTTATTTTTTTTAAATATTTTTAATAAATATTTATCTTTAGATATAAGGTTTTATTAGCATTTCTTTGCTTTGTGGCACTCTATGGTCAGGGCTGTGTTCAGCAGTGAACTTGTGAAAGGCTACAATGATGATGATGATGATGATATGAGACTAGCTTGGGTATGAAATGAATGAAACTTATTAAACATGGTTATATTGTGCCAATGACTTATATACGGCCAATGTGGAACAGATTTTCTTTTGCCCTGCGCTGAAAGAAATCGTCATCTAGGACATGGCACCCGCACTGTTCTCATCGATTCAAGTTCGACCAGTTGGAACAGAATTTATTTTAACCATAGTTGCATTATTATGTAGGTACAAAAATATTAATAATGTACTTACTCATATTATATACATAATTATTTGAGATACATATATACATGTACTTCTATACCGGTTTCGCCCCCCCCCCCCTCCCCACCTTCCACTTCACACCCTCAAAGCAAGCAGAAAAAATAATTTTAATGACGCCATACTAAAACGAAACAGTACTAAAATTTGTAGGAAAATCAATATACCGTGTATCGAATTTTTTACACAAGCTTTATCAAGGTTTTTATCGAGTCACATGTGACAAGCTTTCGAGTACAGGAATGATAACGCACTACTGGTTAACGATAATAAACTAGCTATATATAACAAAGAACACAAAATTTAAATTTTGACAATTATTATTAAGATTAACAGCAAAAAAATGTTTAGAACATAAAATACAATTACCTCAAATCTTTTATCGAAATAGAAAATTAAATCCTTTATATAAATATTCACTTTTTATAAAATATAAATAATTTTTTACTATTTACATTTCGTCGAACATATGGATTATAATATTTAAAGTTTAAGTTTAAGATTTTATTTTTATAGAATAAGGGTGACAAACGAGCACACAGTCCACCTGATGGTAAGTGGTTACTGTGGCCCATAGACATCTACATAAATCTTCGATTAAGAATGTAATTGCAGATGCGTTGTCACCCGTGAGGACTAAGATGGAATGCCTCGTTTCCAGTAAAAAAGGTCTCCGGTTCTCTACACTCACCAAACGAAACACAGCAGCGTTAAGCTGCTATTTTACGCTGGTATTCTGTGAGAGCGTGGTCCTTCGCCAGTCGAGCCGACCCATTCGTGCTACAACCATAATATAGCTGCAGCATGGCTCTACCACGTACAGATAAAAACCTACAGATAAAACCGCAATTTACAATTACAAGAAATTACACGTTCCTTTTATTTGAGACGAAAGTATATATGTATATAACTAGGCCTTATTCGCATTACAGACCAGAAGCTTATTGCAGCAAATACTGTTACTATATCATTTCACATCTAAAACCTAATTAAATTTTACAGATAGATTCTTAAATGCTCATATCAATAATAACTCAAAAATTTACAGTTCATTAAAAAAAATTGCATCTATAACAAAAATACATTAGCTGAAAAAACTGTTGGGGGATCACGTTATACGAGTAGTGATTCCCGTGATACATTTGGTGTTCATATCATAGTCGACGGTATGATCTGCATCTGAACGCACGACATACTTAGGCCAACGAACACACAGTGAATTCGCTACTAAATAGCACTAAGATAATCTTTTCAACAATGACAAAATAGGCACTGATTTTCGAAGAACTACATGACTAAATTTACATTGAGGGATGTACAGTATTCTACCTTGACATAAATTCCTTTTTTTTTAATTGAGTACCAAATTAGTTAGATATATTAGGGCTAAATAAATAATATATTAAAACAATTACATAAGACTCAGCATCTTATAAATATTTAGACGTTAGGATAGAAAATTCTCAATTTTAATATTTTCACTTAGTGTTTGTTCTTTTTTTTATAAGATAGGGTGACAAACGAGCACACAGTCGACCTGATGGTAAGTGGTTACTGTGACCCATAGACATCTACATTTATCCTCAATAAATATAAATATACGTGGTAGAGCCATGCTGCAGCAATATTAGTAGTATAATTGTAGAACGAATGGGTCGGCTCGATCGGGGAAGGACCACGCTCTCACAGAATACCAGCGTAAAATAGCAGCTTAACGCTGTTGTGATTCGTATGGTGAGTGTAGAGAACCGGAGACCCTTTTTAATGGAAAAGAGGCATTCCATCTTGGTTCTCACGGGTGACAACGCATCTGCATTTTGATTCGCAAACGAGGATAGAAGTAGATGTCTATGGGCCACAGCAACCACTTACCATCAGGTGGACTGTGTGCTCGTTTGCCACTCTTTCCTATAAAAAAAAATACGAAACACAGTAGCATTACGCTGCGTTGCACGCTGGTATTCTGTGAGAGCGTGGTTTATCCTCGTTCGAGCTGAGTATAATAGAGCTGCAGCAGATCTCTACTACTATAATTATGTTTGAGTATAATTCTCGCTAAACCTCGAAAACGGCTCGAACAATTTCGATGATTTTTTTTGTGTACGTTTGAGTGGGTCCCTATATGGTTAAGATTCACAATTGAACCCGGTAGGTGGCGCTGTTGCGTGTTTTATAATTTTAGTCTCTTTATATTTTCACCTGAGTTGAATTAATGCACCTTAAATTAGCAACCTTGACTTTCAGTATTAAAATAAACCAGACACAAGGTCCCAATGGGGCTCATTGAATCATAAACTCGATTTTAACCACGAGAACGAGTTTCCTTTTGTTACTGCTCATAAAATAGCATTTAAAGAGAGACGATACGAATCAGCAGCTGCCGTTGATATACTCCGATAGCAAATATATACCACCGTACATATTCATAAGACTATAAGATATATAGAGATAATAAGATTATAACATAATTGCCTACAAATGATTTTTCGGGTCTGGCTGACTGTATAGGTTATAAGGCCAAAGCAATAAGGACAAATCCTAATTAAACAAATAATATAGTATATTTATAAACATATGTCAAAGATAAAAATCATAATTTCATAAGTAATTAATGATGAGGTACCTGAAAAACAAGTTTCATGATATTTTTTATTTTAACGAATAATATATAAAAATGAGGTTAAATTACAGCCCACTGCTGGGCATAGGCCTTCTCTCATTTCTAAAAGGGGTTATGAAACAATTAGTCCGACTTCAAAATATTTTTACTTCTTAAGGTCAAGGTTTCTTACGATGTTTTCCTTCTCCGCCGAGCACGTGGTAAGCACATAAAATATCTATTTACAGTTCCATTGGTACCGGCGAAGTTCGAACTAAGGTTCGAGACATAAAGTACGACGAGCACTTAGCTGGTAATAATTAGCTTAAATTGTTATAAAATATTTACTTAGCAATTTTAACCTTATGTGAATAAAAATACAACCAAAAAAAATTCAAAATTTTTTCAACTACTTACGGTACCTACTTCAAATAATATTGATTTAAAATAAAAACGGAATGCATTTAGAAACGCTGTGATTTCTGTTAATGACAGGTTTTTTGTTGATTAAACTACCATTTTTAACAATGGGTGTACAAAAAAATACAATTCGAACACGAAATACAGCAATAAAAGGAGCAGTAAAATTGTCCATCTATAAAACAGTGGCGTCATGCCGGTAATCGACACCTGTGACAATTAATGCCCGCTCCATACCACTACTTTTATTACTACGCTATTTCTGTGTTTTATACTGCTGTTAATGCAAACATGGATTTTCAATGACTTTAAAACAATTGTTTTATTATGTAGTGAGTACTTTAGAATATTAATTTAGAATAACTAGCAAGCCAACTTTATGTGTCATTTCATGTTACTTATTTTTGCTCGCTCAAACTATTTTGCTGAAGATAAGCATCTACCATCGACTGCCACAAAGCACGAGTCTCCACCATAATGCCTAATTTGATCGTCTTCTATTGTAGTGGCTTTTCTCCAAGGCAGTCACTCGTAACCTTTCTTCTTTATCGGTTATCGGTTTTTTCAATTAAAATACTGGCCTACCTTCACTTCAGCTTACTGATCCGTTAAGCAAAGTCAGTTAGTTACCCTTGTATTGTAATAAATAATACGTCAATTGTACTCTTGAATTGTACAATGCCTTCTAAAAATCAAAATTGTGTTAAATCAAATCAAAACTCAGTTTCAAGTGAGTAATAAAACTTAATATTCAATAAATAATGGATAGGTATATGAGTGTCATTAAGGATCATTCTTGGCGTATAAAAGTATGAAAATCCAAAAGTATTTTTAATGCACAATGTTCGCAAATGACTGTCGAGAATATTAAACAGTTTCTTGTCAATAAATTCATCCACACTCATTCGTAAATTACTCTAAAAATAACGCATAAGAAATAAGTTTGTATAGTCGACACTGAGGTTTCTATTATGCAAGGCGTTAAAGTTCACCTCAGTCAGTTACCTTTACCTCCTGCATAAGGGTTTATTACGAATTTTGGGAAATCATATTGAAAATCATACTGAAATAACTATCTTGCTATTTTAAAAATTACGTTACAATAAGACTTCCGTATATTACGTTTATACGTAACGTCTTACTGTTTATTTTTTTGAAGTATCCGACAGTTCGTAACGGCATTTTGTGTAAAAGACATGGACGTCTGTATTCAAATTTTTGGTGTTTAAATTTATTATATCATTTTTTTTATGAGAGTAGCAAACTTGTTATCAGTCCATCAGTGGGTCCAGAAATATACGAAATGCCTGAAAATAATTATGTGTATATTGAATGTATTTGAGCAATACCTATAGTACAGAAGAAGAATCCTCGTTTGAGACTAGATCAAGGTGTGAGATTGTTCTGTAATATTTATTTGTTTATATATAATGCATAATAAAGGTACATATCGTCCAATTTAATATTATTTGAATTACTTATCACTATATCACGCTATATCGGCATTGCTCTTCGGAGATGCAGAAGCGAAATAATTCTGCGCGAGTCGAACAATTTATAAGCATCTGGTAATTTGCGTACGAATCCTACCGGGAGTGGCTTGTTTAATACGACCTCGGGGGAACAGACAGGCAGCGCTTTCTGTTATTTCGAGTCTGGATTACCTAACCGGTAAAAAATGAAGCTAAGGAATCCAATCTTCCGTGAGCGGGAATCACTTTTTTTGTGATCTTTCCAGGAGGCAAAATAGCGTATCATTTTGTCTTATAGTGCTCATGATTAGTATTCTATGTGCAAATCAAATTTAAATGGTAAATCTGGTTTAAAAAAATAGATTTCATTTATTATACAAAAATTATTTTTTGTATTATATTATTCAATAATTCAGAATTTATTTCAAAGTGTCGTCGCGAAATAGAGTTTTGCATCTTCTAATTACGAATAGCGGAAGTAGAGACAAAAATATCTATTATATTTTCTAATTAAAAATTGAGACCTATCGCAAGGGAATACTCATATGAAATTCCCATTTTTTAGTATACCAGCATAAACACTAAAATGACTCACAGAACTAAGCTATTATCTTAGAGAGCTGTGGAGTAGGAAGGGTCCGACGCGTCGTTTCAGTGAGAATTAGAAGTCATCACATACCATTTACCTCGTGTAGTGGCAGCGTTAGAGAATCCACTACTCCGTATTATCCCGCTGATTTAGTAAGAGGCTACAGAAGGAAATTAAACAAGGCGATATTAAATTAAAATATTAAAAAACTGTACTGTAAAAAACTCGCCTGCAAAGTGTCGCAACGATGGTAAACACCCACCCTATGGGGCAATATATGAGGGAGGTCTATGTTCAGCAGTGCACTTCTAGATAGATAGATAGGCTTTAATGCATAAATGAATAAAGAATATACTATCCAAATATTTTTTTATTTGTATACACGTGGTAGAGCCATGCTGCAGATATATTTTAGTTGTAGCACGAATGGATCGGCTCGACCGGAGAAGAACCACGGTTTCACAGAATACCAGCGTGAAATAGCAGCTCAATGCTGATCGTATGGTGAGTGAAGAGAACGAGAAACCCTTTTTACTAAATTCCATCTTAGTCCTCAAGAGTGACAACGCAACTGCATTTTGATTCTTAATCGGGATAGATGTAGATGCCTAAGGCCACAGCATCCCCTTATCATCAGGTGGGCTGTGTGCTCGCTTGTCAACCCTATTCTATAAAAAATTAAAATATTTAGTCTTCCTCGTATTTTCCCGGCAATATCTACTAAGTAAATATTTACAACAAAACCGTTACAAACAGCAAACATTAACTAATCAAAATTATTTTCTTGTGTCAACTCAAGTACGAATAATAATAATATATAAGAGAACATTGATTTAAAAAGTAGTAATATATAAGTAAATGCATGAGAATGTATTAAAAACAAAACACTATAAGATTCCACTTAAAAAATAATACGTAATAATTGCTTAAATAATACGTTATATACATATAAAGAATATAAGGCTAAGTAGGCGGCAGTTCGCAAACGTAGGCACGGTCCTGTGCCCGCAACACTGTCATCATTTAAGCCGCACATTAGCGAAACTTGCACCGTTTGAGCCAGCACCTGCGGACCGTCGCGGCTCGACGCACTACTCGATATTTTACTACCGGAATAAACTCTGGAATACTGGGGCCCGATAGGTTAACTGCTAGTTCGTGCATTTCATTGCTGTAAGTTATACATCACGTGATGTTTAACTTGTGGTGGTGTCCTTAAGAGAATCCACCACGACATTTTATCGAGTGTGTGTCGTAAGAAGTAACTATGGGTAACGCTTGAAATTTTTTATAGCTTATGATAGATGGCGGAATAACCTTCTCTTTTACGTGAGATGTTAAATACTCAGACCGGTAACGGGCAGCAGCTTCAAAGGCGAGACGCCTGGTACTGAGATTGTCAATCCACCTGCCGAGCGAGACGACTAAGCCAAAACCTTCCAATAACAAGCAACAGGAAAGGCCAATGACCAGCTGTGGACTTCTACGGGTTGGTGATGAAGAATGAGTTATACATTTGCGTCAGTTAATATTTTTCAATTTTATTAGGGACATTGCTGTTTTCATTTTTAATAGCATTAAATAATCAATAATTACAAAATGCCGTGGCAGCTCAGGTGCTTATGTCTCGCTGTAAATTTCACAGTACGCGAACAACTCGGGTTCGAACCCGCCGGCACCAATGAAATTGTTATTGCAATTTTAAGTGCTGATTTACCACGTGCTCGGCGGTGAAGGAAAACATCGTGAGGATACCTGCATGTTTGAGATATAAATAAAAATATTTCGAAGACATGTGTAGTCCGCCATCACGCATTGGGGCAGCGCGGCGTACATTTCCTTGGCGTAAAACCCTATTAGAAGTGAGTGGAGGCTTGTGCCCAGCAGTGGGACGTATATAGACTGTAAATTTACTTTACTTCACTAATTACAAAATAATAATATTACTAAATTAATCCAAAATTGCTTTAAAATGATGTGAAGGTAAATAACATAATAATAATATGTAGAAAAAAAACAGCTTAGGGAAAGACAACATTTTGATTCGTATTTTAAATGTTAAAGATAAGTGAGCTGTCTTGTCTTTTATACAAGGAGTTCAAATAAGCCGCTATCTATTGCGACTCACTCCACAGGACCAAACCTGCCACCTACCAAGTCTGCTTACTAAAAGCCTTTCTATTTGTTCAAACCATTTCGGCGCTCTCCGTATAATCACAACGATTCGAGGAGACACTACTATTCAAATGTAACTCTAGCGACTCTCCATAGAAAGCAGCTCCTTAATGGTACTTGAATGCCTCTGCCTAACCTTTTAAACAAGTGATAACGTTATTTAAAAGTTATATCGTTATTTCACTATAGACGATGAAAAATAGCAGTTTGTGCTAAGTTTTTTACGCTTCGCGAAAGTTGCACGAGTCCTTTCTGGACCGTACTTACGGCGGTAGTCATTAACGTGAAAACTTCAGGATCTATTCAAGTCGTTTTAGGAGAGGAAATCTATTGCAGACTTAATCTTTAGGGATAGAGATGAAACAATAAAAACAAATACTAAAAACAATAAGATGGCCAATTTTAATTCAGACCGAGAGGTATTTTAGGTTAGTCCTCAGGACTGACACCCATCTGTGTACTTGCTCGTTTGAGGTTCGTCCGAGCTGCCCCTGAGCAGCAGCAGTTTCTTCAGGGGAACTGTTAGATCGTTAATCAG
Source organism: Parnassius glacialis (assembly GCA_033319125.1). Classification (NCBI taxonomy): domain Eukaryota; kingdom Metazoa; phylum Arthropoda; class Insecta; order Lepidoptera; family Papilionidae; genus Parnassius; species Parnassius glacialis. The sequence goes on from JAVANC010000021.1 coordinate 33,935,000, forward strand.
TATTGATATATAATAAAAAAAGAAAAAGAAACAGTAAAATAAAATGATCTGCTACTTACGCAGTTGCAAATGAATGAAAACTATTTGAATTTTCTCTAACAACACGCACGTACCTGTGAACAATAAATATACGTTTTATATTATGTGACCTAGTAAAAGCTTCCTTATAATAGGTAAGATATTTAATGCACAAGAGTATAAATCGATAAAATATCTATATTTTGCTGTGTTCCTAACTTCATCTTGACAAATTTTATTTTATAAGTATTCATTTTTTAATGCTAAAAAGTACTAAGAATTTTTCTTGTATCGTAGTTTACCAAACATTACGTGCGCAAAGATAAATAAACAGTACTTAATACTACTTATGTGATGAGATGATGATGATGTTCTTCTGTTACAGGCTGTACTGTAGCTGTACTGACAATAGTTTACTTGTTACACAGACAAAAATATTGTCACAGAGTTGATACAACTGCAATGACGGTTTTAGCATAAGTAAACAGATAAATAATTATATTTATATGTTTACAGAAAAGTAATCAATAAATACTTGTAGTCTAAGAAAACCCAAGCCACATATCGTGACTTATTATTATTTTCACTTTCGTCTAGCGTTTGAGCTTTCAACAATTATCAAGTGAATTCTAAATCGAATACGCTACCCATAAACCTAATTGGAGTGCTTAGTATCCAAATGGTGCGCTTCAAAATCGAACGTTATTACAGCGTTTGGTAACAAACCGAAGGCAAACCACGAGCGCGTCGGTTAATCGCCGCCCGCCACTAGTGGGTAATCCTTTCGAGTGCAGTGCATATAACGTATAACGACTGCATTCCGAGCCTTTGGGTTCCGAACTCGCTGCATATAGAGAAATTGCGGCCCTCGGTTGACTCAAAGCGATGGCGGGGCCGTATCACTACAACATGATGCATGTCAACAGTGCGTATGTTTGAGTTGTGAGAGTCTGCGTATATACATACACGCGTTGTTATGCGTCATCGTGATTTTTTCAGGTTACGAATTTTCGTTTAGTTCTAAATTGATTTTTAAATTATAAACTGAGAGTATAACAGTGAACAAGATAAAGTTAGACTTGGATTGAGCGTCAATACTGTTGGGAGCAGATAGCTTTGGCTTGTAATTCTCTAAGCTACGGCTTCTTCAAACGTATCCGCCAAGTCGAGCAAAAACGCGGCACGGCCGAACCATCCTTTTCTAGAAGCAGTTCAGGCCATTTTCGAAACCCTATAACTTTGTTGTGAATAAAACTAGAAGCCTGAATTTTTAGTAATTAAGTAGGAATTGTATAAACTCAGTATATTTTAAATTTCATTAAATTTGAACCAGTAGTTTAAGAATTATAACTAGTCAGTTTCTTAATTTTGTCACTCACTGACTGACCGATCATCAAAACTAAGGCACTTCTAGAAGACATAGAAGCTTCAAATTTGGAATACAATTATTGTTTAGTATTTATATACTAAACAATAATTGTATTCCAAATTTGAAGCTTCAAGGCCAGGTCAACCTATTTATTTAAAATATAAAAGATTTTTAGTATTGATGTGGTCACTATAAGATGTTGTTAGGTTAGCTAATTACGTAATAACTTAAGACAGAAGGACCCTTAAGTAGGGACTGAATAAATTAAGCGACTTGGTATTACATGGATCTTACAACTTTTTACGGTAGAAGAACGGAGTTGCGAGACTTGTTTTTTTTATACAAGTTATGTTTTTGATGGCATTATATTTGTCTGACAGCTGAAGTTAACAGCTTAACAAAGTCTGTACATTTTGCGTATCTAGAGTAAAAGTGAGTATTCTAAATATTCTTCTGATTTTGCTACCGCACTTTCTATTCTTCGAGCCTATGGATACGAAATACTCTACCGTATTCGTTAATAATATATTTATAGTTATAATAGTTAATAAGATTAATTTTATCTATTAATATAGGTGATACACACAAATTAAAATCTCACTCTTAAGTCTCTCACTCACTCAAGAAAACCTGAATTCAAAAATCTTTAACTACAAAAACAAGGAAATCATATAAAAACAGAAAATTCTAGAGATATCAATACAAAAATGATTCACAGTAGCAAACAAAGCCAGTAAATATAACAAACTAGTATAAAAGTGCTCTGAGATGTACTGAATGGGAGGCAGAGTTGCGCCGGCGCAACGAGCAATGCCCTCACAGCTTGTGTCCCCCTTCGCCTCTGTCCATTCCCCTATGCGGCTTTACAAACGCGACTGACTGCATTCCACTACGCTTCCTGACCAGGGCAAGTGCAGCGGCATTACGCTGCAAGTACGTATCCCCCTCCCTTCCACCGCATCTCAGTTACTCTCCCTTCACAGCATCGCAATGCAAACAAAGAATTGTTGTATCGTATATACAATCGTAAGACTAACTTAGGAATCGCCGATCAGACTTTGGTGAGATTCGAACCTTATTTTTAAAAATATCAAAATGTTATATCGTAAAATAGAAAAGAGAACGTTATATAAAGGGAAATCCCTTTATTATACATTATTATAATAAGGTTGTTTTAACGTGTTTTACCTAAAATTTAACAAAAAATCTTGTTAGTTATCATTGTTACCTCTGAGAGTTTTCTTTTTTAGATTTTAGAAACAAAATGTTTAAAATCTAAATTTTAAAATCCATAAAATAAAATTGTTTATAGATAAAACTCAAAGAAAAGAACGATAACTAATCCTTTTGGCAATGGATAAGGTAAATCCTATTACTGAAAATAAGGAAAACTTACTTAATCTATATATTGTTTAATGTTTTTTTTATAGAATAATGTGACCATTATTCTGGCACGGGCACACAGTCCATCTAATGGTAAGAAGATGCTGTGGCCCATAGACATCTATATTTATCATCAAATAAGAATCAAAATCCAGATGCGTTGTCACCCCTAATGTGGTAGGAGATGGAATGCCTCTTTTCCAGTAAAAAGGGTCTCTGGTTCTCTACAATCACCATATGGTATTCTGTAAGAGCGTGGTGGTCCTACCTCGGTAGGGCCGACCCATTCGCACTATAATCATAATATAGCTGCAGCGTGGCTCTACCACCTAAAATTTCTTTCTATAGTTAAATATATTAAAAAATATCTTTTATGGTTAAAAATGATATGAGGATCTATCATTTTTAACCATCTATCTATCTATCAACGTATTTCTAAATATGTTTTTATTTTGTACATATATAGTTTTCACGTATATTGACTGACAGTATTCCATATTATAAAAAGAAGAAAGTTTCGTTGTTAAATATTAAAGTTATGGTAATATATATATATATATATATATATATATATATATATATATTATTGTATATTGAATTTACTCTGTAGCGAAATTTTAATACAGTGGAAACGTACTCTTAAAAAGCACGTTTGAAATATGAAATAGTACTTAAAATGGCGAAAACCAAAAAGGATTTAACTTACGTAGATTATGGCGCACGGCAACATTTCAAAGTCCGGTCACACATAACGCTTTCGGTGCAAGACATAACTCAGGCTCGACAGTTCGAGGCAAAGTAAAAAGTGTTGGAACACCCGGTAATAGTCAGTCCTCTGAAAGCGTTTTCCGTGAGGCTTTTAAGCGCTTATCTTGGAAATGATAGCCAGGGCCGGACGCTGAAAGGCTGTGACGACAATTTGCTTACATTAGGACAGCTCTCGTTTTGCTATTGGCTATACGTAAGCGTCGTTTTTTGCGTTTCATATGCCATTAACTTTTTACTGTATCAAGGCAACTTTTTATTTAGCGTGTGGAATATTGAATAGCGAAATGCAGTCAGCTATGAAGCTGAAACAGATTCTGTTACGCCCTGTTTGGAATGTAACACTGCTGTTAGTAGCTGTGTAGTTAGTTCAGCGCATCCGGGTGCTGAATTGTTTTCAGGCGTGTTCACTGAGAGTTGAATTTCTTTTGCGTTCGCAACGAGGCATTATTAAAGTGCATCACTATAAAATGTTTTCATCCAATAAATTATGAAACAGAAATATGCTAACCTCTTTGCATAAACTAAGACAGAAATTGTTAATCACATTGATATAACTGTCTTAGCTGAATGAATATTAATAGCCTTAGGACTTAATTTTACTCCACCTGGTATTAAGGGTATAAGTGTTTGAAACTCAATCAGCCATAATATAATAATAATTGTGACAGTTTACGAAAAAGGTTGCCTAATTACATGCATAAATTTTCTGATACAATCCGCATGTTAACGCCGTGGCTGAAATCAGCTAAGAAACAATTATATTTCTAAAATATAAATAATAAACAAAACTTATACAAAAAAATAATATTATAATAGCTTCTCAAGTCGGTGCAAATACATATTCTGTCGAAGAGAATCCTTTCATGAAACTTATATCGCACCACATTTAAAGTACAACTTATTGAACAAAAAAGAATTAAATATTTAAATTGAATAAAACATGCGTAAAATGAAGAACCTCTTCGTTTTTCGAAATCGGTTTCCCGCTGTCGTCACCCTGCACTCGTCACTTGTAAGAAAAACAATATTATGTTGTGTATTTAGCACCGGTAATCTATGCCAGTGGTCGGTCCGACCGGTTCTTGCATTCTGCAGCCAGGTTCACGCTATAATATGGCTCTGCCACATAAATTACGGATCATGCATAGTCACTTTCATATTACTTTTAAAGTTTAAAAGCTGTCACTTAGAGGTAATATAGTTTAAATTGTTTTTGCTCTCTAATTACAATATTAAAACAGTATGTTGTACGTAGAAGTTAATACGAACGCGTTCTCATAATGTGGCTGACCGTTTGGAGAAAGCAGCTTGGCTTGTAATTAGACCGCGCGACATTCTATGTTGTTTTTTATTACATTTAATTAACATGTAAGTAAAATATCAAAATCATCTATTGTATCGATACTTCACATAATTTTACATTGTTGGGCATAAAGTCTCTCGAACAATACCGCCAGCTGGCATGCGTTTGCGTTCTCTGTAGATTTGAGCATAACCTCGCACACAACTTCAACGTGGTAGAGCCATGCTGCAGCTATATTATGGTTATTTTAGTTTTATAGAATTAGCGCGACAAACGAACATACAGTTCACCTGATGGTTGGTGGATACTGTGGCCAATAGACACAGCATAAAGTTGCTATTATACACTATATTCTAAAAAACTGCTGTGTTTCGTATGCTGAATGTGAACAAACGGAGACTCTTTTTACTGAAAACGAGGCACAGCATTTTAGTTCTCGGAGATGACAACGCATCAAAATTTTCATTTTTAATAGGGATAGATGTAGATGTCTATGGGCCACAGCACTTACCATCAGGTACGCTTATTCTGTAAAACTAAAACTTGTTTTCGAGTGTGGTTGGTTGTGTTTGTCCTCGTGTCTCACTATATCTCACTCTTATTCCGATCTAATCGCATAAATGTTAAATATTATGTTAATGTCATCTTTTAACTAATGTGAATGACTATCTCTGTGTTAGCGCAAACACTTGTGGAATTTCATACCTAATGCGCATTTGACAAGTTATTATACGTGTCATATTTTTAAGTCGTCTAGGAGGTTGAGAGCGTAAATACTTGTCTTAACAACGCAACAACATTAATTAGTTTGTTAATTCTTAATAAATAGTAACTAAATGTCACTTAACTTTAGTTAAAAAAAAACAAATTCTAAATGAAGTGACATTCCATATATGGCTGGTCTATTTTTTGCTCAGCATAAGTGCATATATTTCAAAACTGTGAACTCCTTTTGAAATTTCACAGACTTCCTAGTAATTGCTTTAAAGCATTTACTCTGTACATTCTGTGAGAGCGGTCCCCACAAGCCCACACTGTTTGTTTTCCGCGGTTATTTCTGGACACGGTTGCGCTTCCATTGTTTCTTGAGTTACGACCGCTCGCAGGGAAGGTTAAAAGCAAAACTATCATGGCTGGAAAATGAAAGTAAAAATGTTGTACGAAAACCAATATTTTATATCTCGGGTGATTTATACGCCATTGCTGAAATTCCTTGCCGTGTTTTAATCTGCGGGTGCAACCGTGAGCTTGCGAGCGATATTATTGAATTCAATGTTGGAAGTTCAATATTCCTTGGTCTTACCTACACAGTGTTATTTAGTGAACAAATGTATTAGTAAATATTAAGTTGATAATGTATGAGAGCCCGAAGTTTTATCTCGGCACATTGGTCTCTAGACTCAACTGAAGACCAAACGTAGTAAAATATGGATCTAATTAAATATGGTGGCTAAATATAGTTGGATAATAATCTTAATTAGGGTTGAAATAAAAACGCTTACATTAGACAGAAGGTAAATCCTTTTAACTTTGGAGGGGTTATACAACAGTTTAATATTTAATATTTAATTATGGATTGATCACATTTAGTAACACAAAAATAACATTTTTTAAGCTTTTCATTAGATTAGACATAGACAGTTGTGGAAATAGACAGTTGCCACTCTATCAACATGGAAGCTTAATAATAAAGGTATAGTGTAATCCAACTATCATTTTTTTATACTGGTGATATCCGGAAAAACATAAAGGAAATACATAAGCATTTGCCAAATAAAACTAGGAATAACCTTAGACTACAACTTTGATTAATATGCTCGCAAGTCCAAAATAATCGGTACCTTTCAAGTGCTTATGTGTGTGATATTTTGATAAATCTAACTCGTGATCGGAATAGTTCAAATGCGTGATTAGACGAGCTAGGGTAGAATGCAGTGTTTGAAATACAAGGAAAATTAAAACTCATATATTGCGATACTATAAACGTAAATTCTATAAAGAAATGGACATAGGACGTCACTAGACACTTTGAATAAAGATAAATATCGAACGACTTCTCGCACTTCAAAATGCATCAAACAATCTAAGTTATATGAAGATACAAACAGACAAAAATAGACACACCCGAAAACTGCTGTCGAGTTAAATAGTCACTGAATAACCTAAAGTTATACCGGTAGTAATAATATGAAACGTGTAATATAACGCGTATTTCATCCGTTATAACACACTTAGTCGCTCACAGTGTGTGCGAAGGGAGGGTGACACTATTATACCGTTATCAGCGCTTTAATCCTACGTTAGTTGTTTATTAAATTAGGAATTAAGCGCAGGTGATGTGGGGCCCGGCTGACAGGGAGCACAAGAATGATGACGGCTTGGCCTAGATAATTCGTTATAATAAGCCGCGCAAAGTTTAACTCTAGGTGTTAAACAGTTGAAAAATGTTGCAGTTAGCATGGGATCCAATAGTAATTATTTCTAAAAATTTGTAAAAACGAGTATATTTTTCTAGAAAATATGAAATTACTCTTCTTTTCTTAAAATGAACGTTATAAATTATTATTATTATTTTTTAATTGATTTCTAATTGTAAAATTAATACAGATTTCATAAGGATTAACGTTTATATTATGTAGAAGTTTGCTTTCTCTACTTTATTTGGAGCATGTCTATTTATATAAGCTTCTATTTAATAGATATTAACTTATCAGCCAACTAATGCGGAAAGGGGACGCAGATCTTCATGTTAAATTGGTTCTAGTTAATACATGCGATAATTGTACATTCAAAAAGAGAGCATATTTTGCGTACCCTTACCTTTTCTCACTGGTCAATATATCCTTGATAAACGTAATATATTATTGATTAACAAATACAAATAAATAAATTACTAGCATCTATTAAAATAATATTTCTTTCATGGCAAGATAAGAAAAAGTGCGACGGATATGGATATTATCCATCTCGCTTCCTTATAGCCGCCAAGGCCGTCTACACTACGTCAGAAGAGGTCGTGACGGAAAAATCTTTTCACGCCTACACTTTTTCTCGCCTAGCCCCCATTCACCAAATTCGTACCGTCCGGTAAGGAACTAATTTTTTTTAATGTAGTTGCCTGGAAGTGATCACTTCTAAGCGAGAAGGACGCCAGTTGTACCTTTGTATAAATTTTGTTTCATTAATAAATAATACTAGTAATGCTCTGCTTAACACTGATAATATTCCCGTTGACCACTCCAAATAAGCTAAAATGCTTGTGGAGTAGTGGTTGCCGACAGTAGTCGAATGGCGGATTCGAAACTACGACTTTTAAGTTTCGCTGTCCGTACCCTTAACCATTACAACCACTGTCACTGCAATTTATAATCAATACAATTGTTAAAATCACTCAATAAAATATACAGAACAACTCTAAAATGAAGCTATATCAATCATCTCAGATATATAAGCGCCCGTGGGGCGGAAATAACCGGAATATTACTACCAATACAAACGTAAATTCTACCTAACATACGCCGCGGCTCCTTATGATTCAATTGCAAACGATAGTTTCGATATCGGCGTAGTTATTGCTTTCCTTATACCAATACAGCCGTTAATGGTCGGCTATTTGAATGTATACGGGGGTTACGAGTTATTCTAAGTCATGGTGTGATTTAAACGCTAGCAACAAATCGAACGGACTTAATGCTGCGGACGTGAGGGGAAAATTCATGTTAGCTAGTATGAAGCTCTACTGGGTTCTGATAAATTAGGTCACTTTTAAATTTATAGCCGAGGGAGTGCATTAGCGTATAGCAAGTTGGCTTAATTTCAAACAATTCCTGAATTTCGTGGTAACGCTTCGCTTCAGTTATATAATGGTTGTAGTACGAATAGGTCTCTGCTCGACCGGGGAAGTACCACGCTCCCGCAGAATACCAGCGTAAAATAGCAGCCTAATGCTGCTATGTATGGTGTTTGTAGAAAAATTAAGACCCTTTTTACTGGAAAAGAGGCATTCCATCTTAGTCCTCAGGGGCGATAACGCAACTGCATTTTGATTCTTAATCGGGGGAAAGATGTGGATGTCTATGGGCCACAGCATCCCGTTACTATCAGGTATGGCTCGTTTGTCATCCTTATTCTATAAAAAAAATCGCAAGAAGCAGCATAACACTTTACATTTATAGTATTGCTAAAATTACTATAAATATATTTTTTTGTTTTCAAGCAGCAGGTTTAAATACACTTTGAATAATTTGCAAATGTGGGTTAAAGTATCATTCGCAATTTAGATACTCGTATATATATTTTTTCTACATTCTGTTTTAGGTTTTTGTGGTTAGCGAAGAAAATTTCGAAAAACTCAAAGTTCCAATGTCAAACTAAATTAACCAAAGTAACACTGGACTCAAATTTTGACATTGTGAAATTTGAATTTAATTTCGAGGTTGTCTTCGCCTTAACATTATTTGTCTCCTCCAAAAATTATATCTGAGATAATCGACAATCGCATTTGAACATTAAGAGGTAGAAGTAAAAAAACTATGGATGAGTTATTTTATTGGTCCTAAAAATCTTTTCAAAAGAAACATGATAGATATACTCGCATATTTAAGAACTTTTTATGAAAGTCCACTATTTCTTGAAACTTTTGGATAGATCTATTCGTAAATCAAATTATCAACGCAGTGGCAGCGAATTGAATAGTTAGCACTCCATTAATAAACATCGACATCATATAACTTCGCCGGTTTTCCATTTTAGGTTAAGTTCGATTTTAAAAACATACAAATATTTGACAAGGAATATAATGGCGGCATTATAATCTCTATAGAAACATCGCCTCATGCAATTTCTGTGAAAACCATAGTCTTAGAATATACTGACGATATTCTAAGTCTATGGTGAAAACATTTGAAAGCTAATTAAAGAAAGGCATTTCAGTTGACATAACTTGTGAAATACCCAAATATATTTACTTACTTACTTACTTACTTATCGTCACGCACAATCCCTGAAAGGGTAGCCAGAGAGAACAGATCGCCAAGTGTCACGATCCTTACATACCTCTTTCGCTTCTTTCAGATTCTTTATCTTCTTCATACATGCACGTCTAGGTATCCGAGTACTCTTGACCCTCCCCTCTTCGAGCAATTTGCTCACATGGTCTTCAAAAGTTAGTCTCGGTCTACCTCGACCTTTTAATATTAACTTTCGCGCTATATATTTTCTTCACCATTCGGTCTTCACTCATTCTATCAACGTGCCAAAACCATCGAAGCACGCCCTTATCAATTTTGTGATAAGGTTATCTTTCAAACCTGCCATATTGCGAATCTCTTCGTTTCACTTTCGGTCGGCCATGGTAACGCCGCACATTTTACAAAGAGATCGCATCTCCACTGCATTCAACTTGCTTTTATGCTTCTTCTGGCATACCCAGGTTTCGCTGCCATATAACAAAGTCGGTACCAACACTGCGTTATGTATTGCAAGGCGTGCAATCTTCACTATGCCTTGCCGTTTGACTAACGCAGTCAGGGCACCATTGACTTTGTTCCCGGCAGCGACACGCCTGTCCACATCTAAATCACATCTTCCATCCCGGCTAAAAGCACTCCCCAAGTATACAATTTCATTTACCTGTTCTAGACATTCCTGGTTTACCCATATTTCACACTTCGTTCTCTCTTCGTCCCTTTCAAATACCAGAACCTTAGTTTTATTGGCATTCAAGCGGAGACCTTTAATTTCACATTCCTCTTTCATACACGTGACTAATGCCTGCAGTTCTGCCTCTGATGGTGCAATAAGCACTGCATCATCAGCATACAGCAGACAATTTACTTTAATGTCACCCAATTTCACACCCAATTTCACACCCAAACAGCTATCTTTCAGCTTCTGTAAACAGCTGTCGAGATACAGTATGAACAGCCAGGAAGACATGACACAACCCTGTTTTACGCCCGTTTGGACGCTAAACATGGGTGACAGGTCATGCCCTACCTGCACACAGGCTTTACAGTCACAGTAAAGTGACTGCACAGCCCTTAGCAATCGACCATCCACACCATACCCCGGCAACAGTTCCCACATTTTCTTCCTTACAACCTTATCAAATGCTTTCTCAAGATCCACAAAAGCACAGAAAATCCTCTGCTTAGCAGCCAGAAGCTTTTCCGTGATCATGCGGAGAGAAAACATTTGATCCGTGCATCCTCTTCCAGGTCTAAATCCGCATTGTGCCTCCCATAGAAATCTTTCAGATTTCTCTTGCATCCTACGTGTCAAAACCTTCGAGTAAACTTTACTTGCTAAACTGGTCAAGCTGATCGCCCGATAGCACCCGCAGTCAAAATGTGAACCTTTATATAAAGGCACAATGACTGCGGATCGCCAATCATCCGGGACATCCCCCGTCCGCCAGCACAAATTGCACAGCAGATGAAAGCTGTCCCAGACGCGAGGCCTACCATACTTGACCATTTCAGCAGTAACTCTGTCTAGTCCCGCAGCCTTACCACATTTCAAACTTCGAATCGCACGTTCAATCTCTTTCATACTGATGACCTCAGTGTCATCGAGGTCCGGGTCTGGCGTACCAGTCTCGGCGTCATCCCCGGATCCCTCACTAAGATCATCACACGCATACATTTCTCTATAAAATTCGCTCCATCGCTGCATGACGTCCGATTTTTCTGAGAGGACGTCATTAGTTCTCGAAAGCACTTTGTTCATTCTTAAGGCCGTCGCACCACTTCGGGTCCTTCCAACCTCTTTCCAGAAGAGTTTGGAGTTCTCCTTAAAGTTGTGCGACAACCTTTCGTCCGCTTCCATTCTACACCTTTCACGCACTTCCTCAATCAATGCTTTCGTGTGAACTTTCTGCAGCTTATATCTTTCTTTCATCTTCTCTCTCATATCCTTATCATTACTAGAGGCCAAGTAGTCTAACCATGCTTTCTTCTTCTTCTTTACAGCTTCTTTCACTTCATCATTCCACCATGCATCTCTTCTTTTACTACTGCCTCTTTTAATCGTTCCACACACTTCTTCCGCTGCACTTACCATTCCATCCCTGAGGTTCTGCCATGTTCTTTCAACACATTCTTTTCTGCCATCGATGTTGTCAAGCTTTTCGGCTACCCTCGCATGATATTTGTCCCTAGTATCCGCTTCCCGAAGCTTCCAGCTTCGGATGCGACAGACCGACTGTGGTTCTGTTACTGCCGTCCGGTAGCGCCAACCCGCGAACAGACCCCTAAATCTAGTAATCACTAGATAGTGATCCGTTCCCAGGTCAGCACCCCTGAACACTCGCGTATCCATCACCTGTTTTCGCAGTCGGTCATCCACTAGGAACAAATCGATCATACTTCTCTCATTCTTTCTTTCTCTAGTATACATATGGTTTTCTTGTGATTAAACATAGTGTTTGTCACAAGAAGACCCATTTCCTTGCATACCGCCAGTATAAGCTTACCAGCATCACTAACCCTTTTATCGCCAAACTTTCCAAGCACCGACTCGTACCCTAGTCGAGCGGTACCAACCCATCCATTCAAATCACCACATACAACAATTCTTTCGTTTCCCCTAGCCAAATCTAGAACTTCTCTTACATTCTCCCAAAACTCCTTCAGCTCAGCCCTGGACGACGAAGCTACCGGCGCATAAACAGCCAAAAGGAATAACTTCGTCAGTCCCAATTTAAAGCGAACCCAGAGAAGTCTTGAGTTCACAACCTTATATTCAGTCATAACATCGACCAACCGAGACGACAGCAGCACCCCCACTCCCTGGCGGGCGCTCTCGCTCTCCGGGACTCCAGACCATAGAGCTAACGCCCCGCCAGGGAGCTCTTCAGTACCACTGCCCTTCCGTTTGGTCTCCAACATACACACGACATCTAATTCTCTTTCTTTCATTATTTCGATCAACTCATTCATTTTATCTCTCATGCCTCCTCTAACATTCCACGTGCCAACTCTGCACTCTGTCCTCCACCTTCCGCCGTGTCGGGCTGTGCGTGACGGGTGGCGGTCCCCATCGCCGCTTTGCGCGCTGCATTCCACACCAACAGGGACGAGCTGGTGTGCGTCGCCTTGGGGGGACGCCCTAACCCTCGTTGGCATGGGTGCGCAGCTAAGTAGAATTGCAGCCCTGAAAAGGGCTGACAGGGGTCGCGACGAGCACGCTTCTACAGTGACCTCCAAATATATTTCTTTTATAAATTATCGCTATACTCTTTGAATATAACTTGAAATGTCTATAGTTAGGTTGACGTATGATTTCTAAGAACCGCGAGAGGATTTAATGTTGTCAAAGCAAAATTAAAGGCAAAATTAAAAAATAAAATTTGAAGAAGATTTATTTAGTTACTCTTTTTATAATCTCGAACCTTTTAACTAACAAAAAAATTATAAATTAAAATAATAAGTTTATGTCTATTTTACTGTCTTGTTTTTATAAGGCTTCTCGGAGCTTTGCAGGTTCATACAAAGAGGTATTAATATTTTATTAATTAAATAACGTCTTTTCATAGCACAGTACAGAAAAGCCGCATAATTTTTTCTTCATAAAAAGCGCAAAGATTGCCTTTGCGAGGCTAAATTAATAAGCTTATGTAAAATGTACTCGTTCTAGGATGACCTAGGCGATTTTTTTCATTACCTATATCACAAAGGGGGAAGAAGCACCTTTTTCTCTCTTAAATGCTTTTCTTCTTAGTGACGTATTTTTTCCACGAACAACTCATAACGGATCTAGCGAGCGCTCTTTGTTGGAAATATGAGCGTCTATTTGAAAATTAAAATATGGCTCATTGTTAGCCAAAGGGATGGAATACCTTTCTCAGTATCAATACATTTTGCGTAAAAGAAACAACGGTGGGAGAATCGCTTTGTGCCACAGAAACAATACGAAGTAAACAAACAAATTATAACGATTAAAACGGGGGGTACATCGTCCGATATTAATATTTTTAACGAGGGCCCGGTTTTATTCAGGAAAATTGCAGTTAGAGCGATCTTATTAATGAACGTCGCAGACTCCTTTGTTCGGCGCCGGAGCATTTCCTGCACAATCGCTCTGACACCGAGTAATTAGAGAGAAAAATTCGTTACTCTGACGTCTAGTACCTTATTTTACTATTGCCGTGCGGTGAGATTTTTTAAAATGTCACGGGTGATATGAAGTAGTGAAGAGATATTAGTCATATAAATGATACGGAACCATTTTAAAATATTTATTTGCAAGAAGATAAAGTTCAAACTTTTGAAAAGGTCCAGTGCCGAGACCTAAAAGCGGCCCCGGACAGTTTTGCGTGAGATTATTTAAGATTCACCACGATTTATACGTGCCCAAAAGCCACAAAACGTAATTAGTCAAAGAGTTATCTAGCTTATAAAATAGCTCACTACGGACAAACCATTTTCTTAAAAGCTTTTCTTAAGCGGTTACACTATTCAAGCGAAAAACTTCAACTGCCTGAAGTCTAAAGTCGGCTGTATAATCGTAAAAGCACTGCATCTACTGATAAATATTGTTAAAGTGATAATAGGCGTCTAGATAATGTACTCCAGAACTATTACATCTTGTTGTTAAGGCTAAGAAATGTAAAACATATATTATAAAAAATATTCATAAACTTTTTCAGATTAAAACGGTTCAGAAAACGAATAAACAGTGGAATTTAATGGCTGATGTAAAAGATGTAGAAATAATTATAATAACAACAGACACAAATCGTCTCCAATTACTTTAAAAAATCAACTGATAGCAGATTAAAAGTAATATTTCTCCGAATCATTTTTTATCAACTTGTAGATATTCTTCTTTTTGACCAAAATGTTGTTTTATTTCTTTGTACGTAAATGAAAAGGAATACAGTTACTTAAAACAAACATTTGGGGAAGATCATATAATAGGGTGAGCTTTATGTTTCGCGAAAATATTAGGCTTTTCTCTTTATACAAGTTTAAGATTGTGGTTTGCATAGAATGTTACACTGAACAAAATTATTAATCGTAAATTTGATTACTCGAATTTTTACTTTTCATATACATATATGCCATGTAGTGGAAGCCTTCACTTTTCTATAGCATCCCTTGAGTGTCGTAAGAGGCGACAGAGGGAAATAAAACGGGGTTGGGCATCAGAATTTGTCAGCAAACAACTCATAATAAAAAAAACTGCGGTTGCCAAACCGCCTGCCAAACGCGGCAGCAAGGGCAAATATCGCTTCTATGAGGCAATTTATGGTTGAGGCCTATTTTCAGTTGTGGACGTTGATAATCGAAACAAATAATATTAAATAAAGATATTTCATTTCTTATATGTGAAATAAAATTATTTTTGGTAACCAAACAATCTATTGTAATGTATTATTTTTCAGCCTTCCTTTTATCCAAGATATATTAATGGTTTCTGCAAGATTTTGTGCCTTCTAATCTCCTCATCGAGTCTTCTTTACACTACCAGTATAAGGTATAGAAATATGTAGAGTATGTAGAATCAGAATGAGGATTAATAATAACAGTGATAACTATCGGGGATGTTAACGTTTAAAATGAACGGACGAATTGAACTACGAATTTACTATTAAACATACTTCATAATCGAGATGATATATTTAATAACTAATTTATATATAGGTATACAATAACCATCAATACGCGGCTGTACATATGCTAGTCTTAAACTTCAAGCATATGAACTGCATT
The DNA here is from genome assembly GCA_033319125.1 of Parnassius glacialis. Classification (NCBI taxonomy): domain Eukaryota; kingdom Metazoa; phylum Arthropoda; class Insecta; order Lepidoptera; family Papilionidae; genus Parnassius; species Parnassius glacialis. The sequence continues at coordinate 33,950,556 of JAVANC010000021.1, forward strand.
GTAGTTTGATTCTGTCACATCTTGGCACCGTATGATTTCATCAACGTTACACCATCAAAAATATATCACTACTCTCTCGAGCTTAAATCATTATATAGTTCTCGAACCCTCTGCCAACTTTGTCTTCGAAAAACGTACTTATGAAAAGAAACGTATTACTTTTTGGTAGCTTGCTATGTAACTACAATATACAAAAGCTATTTAATGTAATTACATATTTCAGTATAAACGAGTGTAACGCCGTTAAATATTAGGAAATTATATATAAAATAAATAAGTGAAACCATTAACTTCCCTCAAAATAAACGTAATGTTGTAGTAATAATTCACTCGTAATGCTAAATTATATTACTGTACGATACGACCAAAATCCCTATAAGATTATCAGATTTATGTTTGAATATGAAATTGTAAATTCATAATACAAGCTTCTGAGTTTCTTATTCAAAGGTTAAATAAAATAAAAATACGTTAAAAAGGTTAAATTAATTAAATAAAAAGGTTTTCGAGTGGCAGCCTCGTACCGGTAGACGAAGTGTAGGGTACCCCAAAATAGAGCGACGACCTGGTAACATGCAAGTAGGATGCAGGTGGCTCAGGACCGAGTCTCAGTATTCCGTTGGGGAAACCTATTTTCAGCAATGGAATTGTATATCGCTATAATAATAATAATAATAATATTTTATTCACTCAGTCCATAGAGATGTTAGTATAACAATAATAAAAAAAAACTGATGAATTATGATGATGATAATGATAAACATACCTCACTTTTTTTCATAAAACCTAATTATTATTCACTTCACTAACAAAAAAAAATTGAGCAATACGTAAAAAAGGAAAAGTAAAGTTACAGCCTATACACGTCCCACAGCTGGGCACAGGCCTCCCCTCATTTCTGAGAGGGTTTTTAGGGCAAGGAAATGTCCGCCGCGCTGCCCCGATGCCTGTTGGCGAACTTCACTTGTCTTCGAACGTATTATTATTAAGTGGCGAAGCTTGCGAAGACACTTATTGATTTCACGATGTCTGTCCGTCTGTCCGACTGTCCCACGATTATCTCGAGAACGGTTTCGAATTTTCAAATTCTGTTTTCAGCAGTCGATTACTGATCACCCAGGCATCTGAACCTCCTATTTTGAAACTGATTGCTCAACGGCAACCGTTAGAAACCGCTACAAAGCTGATTGCTTCGCCACTTTGCTATGCTGTTAGCTTGCTAGGTTTATTGATTTCACGATGTTTGTCCGTCTGTCCGTCTGTCCCACGATTATCTCGAGAACGGTTTCGAATTTTCAAATTTTGTTATCAGCAATCCATTACTGATCACCCAGGCATCTGAACCTCCTATTTTGAAACTGATTGCTCAACGGCAACCGTTAGAAACCGCTACAAAGCTGATTGCTTCGCCACTTTGCTAAGCTGTTAGCTTGCTAGGTTTATTTTTTCTTATTTCTCAGACATGCAGGTTTCCTCACTATGTTTTCCTTCACCGCCAAGCACGTGATAAATCAGCACTTAAAATTGCAATTAACAATTTCATTGGTGCCGGTGGGAATCTAACCCGGTTAATAAGCCGAAGCAATAAGTGCTCCACTGTAATTTCAACAGTGATTAGAACCGGGGATCCTTTTTACTGGCAACTAAGCATTCCATCTTAGTTCTGAGGAGTGACAACGCATTTGCATTTGATTCCTAATAGATGTAGGTGCTTATGGACTACAACATCCACTTACTATCAGGTGAATTGTGTGCTCGCTTGTCACCCTTAATTCTATAAAAATGTATTTACATAATAAAGCAATGAATTTTAAGTTAAAGGGGATTGAGTTTGTTCCTTATATTCGTAAAATTTGTGTTTGGGATGGGAAAAAAAGCTTTTTTATTTTACAATATTTTTTGTATTTTAAATTAAACTATAATCTTCTAATAATATCACTTAAAAACACAGACAAGATTAATTTGAAACGCTTGAGTAAATCAAAGGTCACTATCCCTCCTAAAGCACCATCACGATCGCGATTGTGCATTATTGTTTATTACTATTTACTCCCTGCTCTATAGGGATTTTGTGTAACAATAACGAAGTCTTGACTAGTAACTAATCAGAAGCCTACAGATAAACAATATACAAATTACATTCCACAACAGAATTAAAAAGAACCTGCAGCGTGAGATTAAGAGATGTATACTCGAGATTACTGATTTTTTTATAAACTCAGTCGGATTTACTTTTGTAGCAACAATATTCGATATATGTGTAGATGTCCATTACATATTTTCAACGCAATTATTGCTATCAATATCTGTTTTTATAACTTATTTATTAATTTATTTGTATATATATATATACATTTATTGCATTCCCCAAAACAAAATAATACAAAGGGCGAATTTAATGCCCTGAGGCATTCTCTACCAGTCAGCCGTACGTACGTGACGTAGGTGTAGCAATATATATAGTATCCTTATCATCAATTAATCTGTTTGAAATATATTTTTAGTTTCATTTATTACAGCCTATCAAAGTCGACTACTGAAGTCTACAGTACTAACTATAGTTGCCGCGATTGGCATATGGGTTGGCAACCGTAGTAGATGCTGCTTCCCACACCTATTTAGTTTCCCTCTATCGTAATAATACATAAAGATTGGTTTTTAAATCTAAACTCTGTTAAGATGTTTGACTTTACAATTCTGGCACTGCGCATGTATACTCATACGAACTCATGTATAGAGTCGAACGTCAATCTAAATGATCTAATTTATTGTAAATTTACGCTTTCATCGCAAAATTATATAAAAACTCCTGAAGACGGTGACGCAGCCAAGGAGCTTCTTTCTCCACAGTTAAGTTGTTTGGACTGTTACATTAAGCATTCGCGGAAAGTTATATATTACATAACTCCGAGACAGAGAATGATTTACTCGTGTAATGTACGACGCAGATGGCAACTCGCTGCTCCACATCCCTGATAACTAAGATACTGGGTCCAAGTATTGTAGAGCTAGCACACTTTGGGCAAATTGTTTATTGATCGTTTTAAGACTAACAGCTTTTGCTACAAATAAGGAAAACAAGACAATTTACTTCATAATGACGTTGTATAGCGACTGTTTTTTTTTTGATACGCGTTAGTCTACGGCTGTTCCGGTTTGTAAGCTAGCACGATGACCTTATATTATTTATGTTTTAGTATGAGATGTAAGCGCAAGCGAACTAGTTTCATTAAAATATTTATTTTTAGATTTTGCACCGCTACAATTTAAAGTTTAATTAAAACTAGTGGTCACCTAGTGGTTACGACAGTAATTCATTAAATTTTTAGGTTTGTTGCCCTTCAAATTAAGCAAAGACTAAAATACTTAATGGAGGTTAAAATTTAAGTGGAAGTTAAGTTTGGATATATAGATCAGTAATAAGTCCTGATGTCTACTTTAGGGTAGGTAGATTATATTTCACATATTAAAATCTAAATTGGTCATAGAAAAATCGCTAACGCCTATAAAAGATAATGTTCTCAAATAGCTTTTCAACAGCAGCGGTGACGCAACGGGGCCCCTCGCAGTTCTCATTGATATGATGATTTTAAGATACAAAAAACATGTAAGATAAATTGAAATTTAATGAACTAACCGGGTGATGGACTGTATCAACTTTGAACAGGAAAACTTTGAAAAAGCTTAGTTGATTCAATTTTCATTCTATCTACGATATCGTTGATTAGTGATAATAAACACGCTTTTTTAAATAAAATTATAGTGTCCGACCGAAACAGGATTTTCAACCGAAACCGAAAACGAACCTTCGGTCTGGGTGTCAGTTTCGGCCGAAACCGAGACCGAAACCGAAACTTATATAGACATTTTAATTTTATATTTTTATACATATTTAATGAAAAACAGTTATTGTAATAGTCATGTGGCAATATATTTATTTATTTTAAAGTAAAAATCAACAATTTAACGTAAAGAAATAATTTTTAGAGTCAATTTTGTACAAAAATCAACACTATCACCCATAAAAAGTTGCTCGCTAATTGAGAACATATTTTATTGTGTTCACAATATTGTTGATATTATTCAATGAGAGCATTAACTTAATATATCACACTCACACACTTACACACAATATACACACAACTTCACAAAATCCCTGAAAATATACCAAACCTGCTCAAAGTTCAAAAACTTTAATAAACTAAGTTTGTATAAAAAGGGTTACTATAATATTAAGAAATTTATGGATGATGATAACCCCTGGGAATGAGGTGATCACTATTTCCAATTTGTTTTGTGTTGTTAATTGTGTTATACACATGATTGTAAGTATATAACACAATTAACAACACAAAATCTGCAGTAGCTAGGCATGGGCGAAATGGGCCTTAAAAATGGCACTTAAAGAGGCCTTGCGAGGCCCCCTAAAATGCGATAACCCCAGACTTTACCACAGATGACTAATTAATTTGATTACTTTTACGCTCGAAAAAGAAAGTCACAAATTTAAGTGTGTTTGTTTGGGGCCCCGCAAGAAGCCCCTATTAAATGCGACTGCGAGGCCGTTGTGACTTTGAAAGACCGCGATTGTTACATTGACGGAATACGAGACTTCTCGGGATTTAATAGAAATGAGCAGGTACGAGGGTGACACTGAAATTTCTTAGACAATCAAAAACTGAACAAACTAGCAAGTTATAAGTTTTATTATATCTTTTCAAAATAGTGTCCATTTACATCAATATATTGCTGCATCCGATGGAACCACTGAGAACATCACTTTGCACACTCGTCCTTGGAGTCTCTTTGACGGCATTTTGAAACGCAGCCACTGCTTCCTCGGCATCCATAAAAGGTTTTCTCGAAGTTTTTCTTTCATTTTCGGAAAAAGATAAAACTCGCAAGGTGCGAGGTCGGTGCTATAGGGTGAGTGACCTAGTAAGTCTACGTCTGAAGTCACCATGTAGTCGATTGTTTGCTTGGCGATGTGCGTCAAGGCGTTGTCGTGGTGAAGGAGAATCCTACTGAGAGGTCTTTTCTCCCGATGTTTTTCCAAGACAAGTGGCAAACAATTGTTAGTGTACTACCTTAGTTTCAGGATCATAACAATAAATCCAGCTTTCGTCACTCGTAAGTATGTCGAACACAGCATTTGAATCGTCTCCGTTAAATCTTTGAACCATTTCACGACACCAATCAACACGACGGAGTTTTTCGGCCTCTGTCAAATTATGAGGGATCCACCGGGCACAAAGCTTCCTGACCGTTAAATGTTCATGAAGGATTTTGTGCACTTGACTTATACCGATGCCTAAGCTTGTCTGAATCTGCTGATAAGTCACAATTTTGTCAGTCTCTATCATACGCCGCACAACACTGATGTTATCTTCAGTTGTCGCCGTAGAAGGCCGTCCCTCACGCAGATCATCGGTGAGATTAGTGCGACCACGTTTAAACTCATTAAACTAGTTGTAAATAGTGGCACGACATGAGGCTTCATCGTGAAAGGCCAATCGAAGTCTGTCATAACTTTCTTGTTGACTTAAACGACATCGAAATTCATAAAAAATTCTTAGATTATTGATAAGTTGACTTAGAAGATGACTTATTAATAATCTAAGAAAAAATCATTGTATGAAAATTTTCTTGTGTTAAATTCATGCTGACGTGACAGGCAATTTTCAATTTGCCGCCAAATCGTAAACAAATGACAAATTAAATCAAATTAAAAAAATTAAAATACATACACAATAATGTTGGCCAAGAGTTCCATCTTATTTTTTTAATATATCGTTTACAAGTGGCCAATTCTAACTTTAAGTGTCGCCCTCGTATTTCGTGTCAAAGCATGTTTAGTAGGATAGATCTATTGGGTAGATCCTTGGGAACGAAAGAAAAGCGGCCGCATTGATGCAACTTCGCCCACGTTTATATTAGTCCACGCTACGCCTCTGATTGTAAGCTGTTATTTAAAACAAAGTCCCGCTGGGTTTCTTGCTGGTTCTTCCAAGGACAGACGTTTTTTTTCGAACCAGTGATAATTAAATGAAAGAGTGACTTTCAATAAGTATTATTTACAATCTATATTGAATAAAAAAGTTTCTGTATCTGTATGATTATAAATAATACACGAGTCACGAACTCATCCGAACGACGCACGATAATCCACGAACACTGAGTTTCGGCGGCGAAGGTTCGGCAGATTTTTTGCCGAAACCGAAACTATTACCGAAACTAGATTTTTTTACCGAAACTTGCCGAAACCGAAACCGAACCTTCGGTCGGTCACTAAAAATTACTAAGCGATCATTTTGATACTAAAATTGTAAAACCGTTAATATACCGTAAAATGAACCACTAAGTAAACTATAGCAATAGATGTTACAATATCGAAACTGTATAATTATAATCTCCGGTAGTTAATCAGAATTGCATTTTTTCTTAAATAATAAGAACACTCAGGCCCGTTCAAGATGTAAATTATATTAGCAAGAAAGTAAGGATGTTAATTTTCTGTAAAGTTTGACGTTCCTTTGATTTAAAATTCGATTGTGGTTGAAGATACTCAAAAAATATCTACTAACCTAATGTAATTTTTGGTGTACATTTTTATTCTATGATATTAATAAAGAAATCTTTATTTTTAAATACTGCTGATCACTAAAATTTAGTTTTCCTCAGTTCCACTTGAATTCCAATACATTTTTCAAACTCTTACTTGTAATATAATGCGTAAATTTTTGCAATCAATATAATTTATTTACAATAACGATTCTTCCGCAGGCCAATAAAATTGAGAGCAATTAATTGCAAAAGTTAAACAATCGCAATTATTGAAATAAAATTCTCATTAGCAAATATAATTCCAATGTTATTAATTCGCTTCGGGGAAACTCTGGGACTGTACGAGTGAAACTCGATTTGTAAACTGTCGCACACGAACAATTCGCGTCGCTTCACGCGACGAATACAGTTTTTGTTCACTTAACACTTAATTGATTGTTGAATTGGAATTAACACACTTATTAGGTCTCTAAATGCAATTAAACGCATACTTGTGTGTTGTGCATAGCGTTTCGCACGGTCGCACCCCGGAGCGGCGGGCGGGTTTTCAGCGAAATTGCGGTGAAATTGATATAATGACCACGCCACGTTGGACTACTGGACCACCAGTACCAACTTCTATTATAAAATCAGGAAATTACGATACTATGTTTTCTTCATAGTCGTAATATTTAAGTCCAAGTTTTTATGTATGCCAAAGACAGTACACCGAATATTTATTTTAAGGAAACAAATGATACTTTTCAAACTATGGGAATATTTTTATAAGTTGCCTGAACTATCATCTTTTACTTCTTAACACATACATATGGTGACGAATTGCTATAAGAACATAACAATAAAATAAACGAAGTACTGCTATGTGACCGTTATCTAGACACTTATTAAATGTAAAAAAGTTAGCATGGTAATGGTTCTAGATACGTTTGACGACCGTTACTCTGTCTCGACTTTGATATTTTCAATTCAAAGTTTGATGCAAATGGTTATATTATATTAATGATCATATTAATTTCAAGTTGCTTAGAATGACTTTTAAAGTATTCCCGGTAAAACATAGTCGGAAGTGTCTGTGAGATTACAGTTTTACTAAGATTTCTAATTTCCCCGATATTCAACAAGAATTTAAACAATATTTATAATTTCCGATTTATGACCGCGTTTACTGTGATCAAATTCTAAAACAATGTAAAAGGATAAAAGGCGAATGGTTTTTAAAAGTCTAATATTAAAACACAAAGTAAATTAGGGGCGTACTTGCAGATCCTGTAAAAGATATTGCCTTTGCGGTGGGGGCGAAATGAGATTTGTGAATAAATAAGAATTAAAATTACATAAACACACTACCTTTGATGGAAGGTCTTAATGAGAAAAGTTCGATGGCACTTTCGTTTTGAGTTAAACTTGACTGAAAATGGAAGTCGCATCGGCACGTATTTTCACGGATGGCTGTTATAAGGAAAGTCAGTGTGAAGCTCTAACAAATTATAAATAAAATAATTTTGTCACCACTTAAGGCATTCAGGTTTCGTTCGATCTCGTTCGTTTTAACTTCAGGAGCTACATTTTGAATTGTATTAAAAGTTTTCTACGAGGGTGTTCGGGGGCGTGAATCAATTTTTACTATCAGCTTTTAGTAGATTTATATAATACGGAGTGAGCGTTTCAAGTAGGGTGCATTTTAGTACAGTAACATTTAGTCTCGTAAATAATTTCGAAAATAAAAATGATTAAGTCGATAAAATTCAGGGTATTAAAGTCATTTTTCATATTTACGCGAACTACACATTGAATAAACTGTAATTTTAATAATTTCGGTATCATATTACAGTGCATTTATTCTAAATAAAAGTTTAACAAGTCGAATATGGATTCTAGACATTTGTTTAAATATTAGTACATAAATAAGTATAATTTTAAGCGCAATCTATATTAGGTATATAATTACCACAAATACTTACACCAGAGTAAAATTTTCCAACTTAAAGCCGTAGTAAACCGTTAATATCCTTAACTTATATGTGCGAAGTTTAAACTTCTCAATAGTTTTGTACGACCAAAGTTAACGGAGCGAAGACACTTTGGAACATAGAATCATTGAGTTATTAGGTGTTGTTTAATTATTTTGCCTGTTTTGGGTACGACAGGCGTTCCGCATTCGGAGTATAGAAGCCGCGATTGTATTGTCAAACAGTAATCGCACGCCCGAGAGAGTTGCTATCACATCCGTTTGTTCACAACTTAAGCGGCAAGCGCTCTCTAGTAGTAGAAACTTCGCGGTTGAGTGACTACGCGCGGAGCGAATGGGCGGGAAATAGTGCTGTCGGACTTACCATGTTAGAGAGCAGCAGACGTTGATGTTTAGCGACTTGAGGGTCTAGGGCTTGGAGTGGAAAGGCTAAGGGCAACGGGATCGGGTGCGGGTGCGGTGCCGGCTGCAGGAACAGTGGAGGGCAGCAGGCGCACGGCGTCACGTAGGACACGCACCCAAGCTGCGGCGGGAACAGCGTGCCGGCGGCCTCCTTGAGGCCTTGCCTGCGTCTCTCACGACCGCATTCGCGGCCGACCGCCCAACTCTCGACGGCAACTCGCCGCCGATCTCTCGATACTCAACTTCCGGCTCACGGGCACCACGTCGACCGAAGGACGGACCGCGTGCGATTCGAATACGTAAACTTTGAAAAAGTTGGAGGAGCAAGTTTGTGATGCGAGAGAGGGCCGGGGCGGCGCGGGGGAGCGGGAAAAACTGAGCGGTCGGGTGTAGCGAAAAACGTCGCGCAGGGCTCGCGAGTGTGGAGAGAGTGGCGGCGTGCACGGAGCACAAGTCGCCAGGCCGGCGTGTGGCGATGGACTGAGCGGCGAGGCAGGTGCGCGAGGCGCGCGGCGGCGCTGGGGGCGGGCCCACCTGACTCACCTGGGCGCCTGCGCCGCGCTCGCTCAGCCTCCGAGCGCTCTGCACCACCTCACCTCGACTTGCAACTCGCTGCATGACCAACGGCCTTTTATCTATCTATACATATCGTAATTTTAATATCATACTATTACATATTATATAATTTATTATTTTACTTTTAGCCTTTAAAGTCATACACGCGGTGCACCAAACATTATCGATGTATAAATATGGTAGTTTTTGTATTAATATCATGTATTTTATGACGTTATAACGATAATAGATCGATAAAGTGCATAAAAGAGCTTAAACTAAAAGAGCCTATAGAGTAAATAATTACATTTTTTAGTATTAAGATTGTTATTACAATTTAATCGGAATAAGGAGCTACCTTTAAAATATGAAAGTGATTTTTCTAACATTAGAAGCATGTCAGTCATGTCAACCAACCCCTGAAAATACACAAATTCGTTACGGTCCTCAATCATCCGAACTGCAACTCCCTATTATCTCGGGGTCGGCACCCTTCCGAAATTTAGTACAAAAGCAATATATACATAAATACAACGCGCTACAAAATCATAACACTAAATGATTACCTTAACCGTCAAAAAGCCCTTTAGATCAACAAACCGTTTCTGTGTATGACAGAATTTCTTTAAATAATCCGCCTTTGTGAGGGCATAGCATTAAAGTAACAAAATGCTAAGATAAAATAACCAGTCGCAAGTACCTAGCAGTCACAAAAGCCGCTTGAGGATTATTTTGCTTAAATCTATCCCCGTGGAGTTGATAAAAATTGTCTTGATCTTGATGATTGAGCTCTTCGTTAGAGGACATCAGAAGGCTCTATTTTAAGCTTATTGTCCGCTTAGGGGGCATTAGGTGCCTTTTAACGTGAAGCACTATTTACCTTTACGAAGATCTTTTCCGTACTCTTAGTGGCAGATTAGACACGTCTCGTTACGCTACTGGACAACAAAGTGGAATTAAATTTGCAGTACCGTATCAACTACTCTTTACGTTTTCCTTATAGACGCTGTAATCAATATTCATATTCAATTATTTAGACTACAATTATTGGTCATAGAATTCGTTTGGTAAGAGATCTACTCCACTATCCCCGAGCAAGATGTGCCAGCGAATTTTCTACGCATATTCATCCGAGCATAAACAGCTCATAGAAAGCATAAGGACAAGTCTTAAAGTTGGGAGCTACATTAATTTTTCAGTCACGTTTTGTACGAATTGCATCGCTTTTATAGATGTCTATTTAGTCAAAGCCCTAATGTTTTCTGGCATTTATCTTAATCAGAACACTAAGGGTGAAATTATAACGTATTATTTTACTAAACTACAAGGCAATATTAATATATACGCACAGCTTACTATATAAGCTAAGATATAATTTTATTATAATAATAAAATAAAGATGCCGTGTGGAAAATCCATTGCCCCATTTTTTCCCATGTAGTGAACTGAAAATCTTTATTCCCATTGTGTAACCTAACCTAATCTATCTATGTTTATTGCTATGCCCAATAAGTAACGGGCTTTATTTATAAAGCCTTATTTATAAATCATAAAGGTCAATTTAATTATTTCACTAGTTTTTATCACATTTCTTACTCATATTGGGCATTATGAATAATGACCTAGGAGTATTAATCATTTGGTCCATAACGTATACAAAATATAAAATCAACGCTTTTTCCATTGACATACATTCCACTCACTATTTAAAAAGGAACATTTGAAATCACACAAAACACGTTGCTCATTCAGCCAATGTGCCAACATTTTAAAATTCTTTGGCGACAATCTCTTCACCCTGTGCTATAACGTAGTAATTCTAAACTATTTGCTTTGTGCGACTGCTTAGCTACAAGCAGTCGAGAGAGCGTAAACAATGAATGATTTATTTTATTTCATGTATTTGTAACTCATATCTATTACATAAAAAATAATATTTGTTTGTTCGTATTTTATGCGCTGCCATACCGTACATCAGAGTGCGGTAAAACTTTCTCAACATATTGCTTGCACTTCCGCAAAGGTTATAGGCATAGTACAATTATTATTATTAGGTGGCGCGCTTATCGTAATGACAAATTTATTTGAAAGTTATTTGTAATTGAACTTCAATGTATTATCATTCCCAACTAAGCAATATAAGTCTTTCAAATTGGAAACGATATTTCCGCAATTATATCTTCTGAGGCTGCAATGCACCGGCTACCTATCTAGTTATGTATAAGTTTTTAGTTTTCTGCACTCATCCTCCTTAAAAACTTTACTATGCCAAATTTTACACTCCGTGCGCGCAAAATGCTCAAAACAACGATTTCACTTCACGTATTAATATGGAGATACGATACAGATGTCCCTAAAATCAACTTCTTTTATTAATTTGCTAAGAAGTAATTAAATAATATATATAATAAAATACTATAAATAGAATAATAATAGACATACTCTGAGTAGAGGTAAATTATTATAATTCAACTATATATCTACGATATGATAAAGTGATTCCTTATATTCGTCACGCACGGAACCCTTAATCCTTTGCGCTTACATTCAGTATTAGACGACGATTAGTCTAACACAACTATCATCTCAACTAATACGGACTTACAATTATATATATTACATACCGACAGCACTAGCGTCTGTTTTCGATAGTATTAATTAATACTTGTCATCGGTATGTACAAGGTAAGATAATTAGACTGTGCGGTAAACTGACATGTGTTTGGAGAGGCAACGTTTCGCGAGTGTGCACGCGCCCTTGTATAATCTACAGTTACAGCGCCTTTATGATGAGATTACCACCTCAATAGTGAAGAGTGACGGCAACGCAAGTGTTCACAATTTAAAATCAATTAGTCTTCTGTCTTCTAGTTATTGATTTTATGAAAGTTATTAAATCCATTCCTATCAATCCAAGTACCTACTCCATATCAATCCATGCATCTAGTGTTCTATTAGAGACATAAACTACTGTTTACAGCTTACACAAGTCGATATGCTTTTATATATTTTTTAAGTAAAATTAATAATTTTTTCTAATAGGGTTTAAGAGCAGGAAAATGTAGCCCCCCCCCCCCCCCCCTCCCCCCTTTGTACAAAAAAACTGCGAAGCAAGGCTGAATAAAAAAACTACCATGGCATTGAGTGCGTAGATATACGTATAATAATTCTAAATATTAATTTAAATGTAAGAGTAAAAAATTAAAAAGAAAACCAAAGGGGCTAGATCTTAACTTATGAAAACTGAGCGAACGCTTCATTTTATTTTTAATTCTAAGTTGGCGGCTGGGTCGGGGAGACTCGGCGCGGCGGGTTAATTTATCATTTGGTTTTGAGAATTATTATTTTAATTTTAATAAATTGCCCTTGACCGAGACCGGTAATTTTTATTATAAGTTTATTTATTACACGTTACACGTCCAAACATCCAAGTTGTCACTTTCTACATCTATGTTAAATATATTAAGTATTAACATGCGATTACGCAGGGTCAAAGTTAAAGTTACAGCCTATATACGTCCCACTGTTGAACACCGGCCTTCCCTCATTCCTGAGAGGATTTTTAGTGCAAGTAAATGTCCGCCCCGCTGCCCCAATGCGTCTTGGCGAACTCCACATGTCTTCGAATTTTCTTTCTTATTTCTCAGACATGCAGGTTTCCTCACGATGTATTTCTTCACCGCCGAGCACGTGGCAAATCAGCACTTAAAATTGCAATTAACAATTTCATTGGTTCCGGCGGGGATCGAACCCGGGTTGCTCGCGTACTGTGATATTTAAAGAAAGCGCTAACCAGCTGAGTTACCACGGCTAGGGTGAATGCCCCTATTACCAGCCTTTTAGCTCTAATTTCAACTTAAAACAATTCGTACTACTTTAATACGAACACATTCTTTTAAATCTTGTTTTAATCGATAAATTATTTATCTAAAAATGTAATGAACATTCATTTTCAATTATATTATTACAAGAAGAATTTCAAAAACGACGATAAATAAAAAAAGGCGTAATGGCTTAAATTCCAGCCACCACATGCCGAATATCGTCCTATTGTGTTGTGATAGATGCCAGCCTAGCATAGGGTTATGCCCTTCGAGTTTTGCTAGATACCTCATGTAGTTAAATTTTAGATCCACAGTAATAAATTTATAACAATTTCTAATTTTAAGTCATGCTTGTCACGAGCATGCAATATGAAACAATAATTATTTTGTTTTAATGTTGTACTACGCACACTTACTGAAGTGTTTTGGTTTTAAATAGTTCGACTTTTGTTTTGATACTATACAATTAATTCAAAGAAATTGTGATAAAAATTTATGTCGCAGTTTGATATCTTATAAATTAATCACCCAAGTTTTCGAAACATCATCATCATTACACCACAACACAAGACCACTGCTGAATATGATTTCCTCCACTAGTTGACGCAAAGAAAGAGGACGGTCCTGAGCAGCATGCTTCATTTATGTACTAGTTATAATTATTTTCGCTTGATGAAAATGTTAGGTGTTCTTAATACACAACAAATGTATTATAGGAAAGCAAGTACCTACATCTTTTGCAAAACATTTTATAATATATACATCATAATTAATAATATTTATTTCAGTTTCATAACCCTGATTTCTATTACAGGGATGAAATTAGGTACTTCTTATTTAGTACCCTAAAACCAAATAACAGGCTTACATTATGCACTCCATACATTTAGTATATCTAATTACAACCCCATTTATTCTCACTAAAAGAAATTACTAAAAGAAAGCCTAAAGATCATATAATGTAAACTAAACCTAATTTTATCGGGATCATAACTTATCAAAAAATTAAAAAAATGAGCGTTGTCCGTTGCGTAGGTGTTTTGATTTTAAATTTAACACCGATTTATTACTACTACTGATATATTTATTATAATTCTGTGGTAATATTTGAAATATAATTTCCTCTAATTACGAATATTTTTTTAGTAGACAATATTTTTTTTTTAATAGGATAAGGGTGACAAACGAGCACACAGTCCACCTGATGGTAAGTGGTTGCGACCCATAGACATCTACATCTATCCTCTATTACAAATCAAAATGCAGATGCGTTGTCACCCGTGAGGACTAAGATAGAATACCTCATTTCCAGCAAAACGGCCTCCGGCCACCTGCACTCACCAAGAGAAACGCAGAGGTAAACCTCTACTTCACGCTGGTTTTCTGTGAGGTCGTGGTACTACCCCGGTTCGAGCCGGCCCATCCGTGCGACAGCAAAAGCTGCCGCGTGGCTCTACCACTGTTATTTTGTAGTTAAAACCACTAGAAACCTTATTTTTGAAGTAAAAAGGCGAAATGGCTGGTATTAAGGACGGGCTTGGCATTCACCTCATATGCGTAACGAAAAAAAATTAGAATATCATCATAACCTGACACTGCAATTTTAGTTTATTTTACTGCATTTAGGTTAGGTACTTGTTTTTCGTAACGATAAACATGTAAGTGCAAGACTTTTAATGTTAGGACTAAGGTTAACATTGACCTAAGAAGTTAGTGTCATTTAATCACCTATGTCTAGGTTTGAATTTAGAATTATATATTTTTACAATAACTATATTATATAATTATTAGCTTAACCTAACATGTTACACACTTAATAAGATACTAAAATATTTTTTTTCAATAAGGCGCAATTTGAAATCCATAACGCGCTTCTCTACTGAAAATTGTATGAACACAGGTATAATTTGCGTTTGGTGGTCACATTCAGGATTACTATTTATTAACTATTTATTATTATGTGGAATTCATTTCTTCTTATACGATTTTTGTTTATTCAATAAACATCTTTTGAACCCATGCTGGGAAGGCGATTTAGAGTGCGCAGAATTTATAAGCTCACACTGTAATATCGCCACTAATGTGCGGGATGTGGTTTCAGTATTTTCCAATGGAAAAACCAACATTTGTCGGTCATTACTGCCTTCTCTTTTAATTATCAGAGTCGGGTTGCTATTAGCAGAGTTGTAATATCGCTGTTACACCCTAGAGATTGAACAGAGCAAGAATTCCAGTAAAGAATCTTTTTACCGTGTCGTACCGTCGGTTTGGAATCTTTTCCTTGCCAGCCTTTTATAAATGTACAGGAAACCAAAAAAAACTGTTTTTATAGTCACCACAAAGGGCAGGTGGCTGTGAGAATTTTGCGTAGATTAGATCGAAGATTACAAAATGAAGATAGCTGGAAAAGTTAGCATCGGAATGTCAAACACACCATTCCAGAATCCCCCGCGGCTGCTATGCATTAGAAATATCGCAAATTTATAATAGGTTATAAATATTACTTTCATTAAACGTTACAAGAGACTTATTGAGTTTTCCTGCCAAGAAATTTTCAGTAGTAGCGGATTCAAGAAGTTGTCTCTGTTTCACCCTCGTATACACCTTTCGCAAAGCACGTAAATCCGTTGGTCCTGCGCCTTGTCTCTCTCTGCTAGAGTCGAATTTCAGACCCATCGGACTATTAGAGTGTGCACCTCTGCTTGCGCAATGCGCACAAACTCGTGTACTTTAAATCCTGTTCTGCACACATAGCTTGATGAGACTAGCTGCCGTGACCGCAATTTGACCTGGAGGATATTCTTATGATTATACATGTTAAAACAGTAACATAGGTACTATACATACCATTTTACAGAATATGTTAAGTAGGTACTTCAATTGTAGAATATAATCGCTTACTTAGTTAGCAACATACCTATACCTAACATGCAATCGATTTCTTTCTAACGATTAAATAATAGCTTCGCTTAAAAGTGTTTGTCTGTCATGTATGACTGTGTGCGCAGATCGTTAACTAAGTAGGCGAAGGCATGCTAGCGAATACCACACTTACACAGTTCAAAGTTACAGCGCGCCCGCTCGGGCCCCGGTCGTTGACTTGCGCGCGCGCGCCAAGCCGTCTACCAGCTGTGTTATGTAACGTGACCTTAACATTGGGTTGTGGGAAGCGGGACCTTATTTTGAATGTTAAGACTTGTGACCGCAATCTCAACATTTACCGCTCGAATTGTCTGTTCCTTGTCATTCGTTTTTAGATTAAAGGCGTTCAGGTAAAAAATGTACCTATGTGTAAATACCTACGTTCGAAAATAAGGTTAAGGCTATAAAGGATATCGCTGATAAAATCATCGGGATTGGAGCTGATATATATAATAAAAATTTAAATAAATTAAAAATTAAAAGGGGCTCCCGTACTAGAAACGTGTATTGCGTGTATGGTACGGAACCCAAGCACTTAGCCGGTAATTAACTTCCCAGTACGATTTTCCAATGTCCAAGTCTCATCACATCTTTATGTTTCAAGGTTTCTTGAGTCGGATGCTGTGATTTTTAGAAGTAGTATGTCAAGGCATGTGTGTTATGAATATATGAACCTACCTTTGTGGCAAAGTTTAGCTCCGTATACATATAATCTTGAGAATAAATAAGGATATCGAAATCAGACTGTGGTTTTATTTTTTATGAATAAATTAACTATAGAAATGACGAAGTAGGCAACCGAATTTTAAGTACAATTGATAATCTGTACTATAACTACTCATGCAGGTTCTGATTATGGTCAGAGCAATTTTTTTAACATGTAAAAATTTAACGGTATTCCAATTTTTTTATTTCATATTCAAAGGTTCATATCTTTTGTCACTTTCAAATGGAAACTTTCCAGGTCGAACCCATTTTCGAATATTTTCCGATTAATTAGTTGTATATATTGTAAAACGCATTATTTCACTTAATTCATAAATAAGTTCATGTAAAAATAAGTTAATTTAAAAATGAGAGGAAAAGAGTGATTTTTGTATAAGACCACTGTTTGTTTCATATTCAAATTTAACCAGTAGGAAGCCCGATAGACTGTATATAATAGTAGACTTTTGCGTACTCTATTTATAGCTTTTTGATTTCTTATGTATCTTCCTTATTTAAATTTCGCTACACAAATACATACATTAATATACTAGAGTATTCTAATGTACCTTACCAGTATACTGCAGTTTATTAAAATTAAAACCAATAATTTGGGGTTGCAATACACATTGTTATTTACATTTATTGCATAACTAATAATACAATCACAAAGTCACTGCTGAATATAGGCCTATCATATGGAACGCCACAAACCACTGTTCTGAGCCACCTACATCCATCGACTTCTTGCATCATAATACTGAACCTAGTATTACGGAACACAAATCTAATCATTAAGGAAAAGTCTACTCTGCTGCACGTGGATATAAGGCAAATCCTTCCTGCAACGGTATGGCCGTTGTGTCGATTGTTGATTGACAATCGGAGTATCAAACTTTTATGCTGTAGCCCGTCGCCACTCTCAGTATTCTATGTCTGATCCGATGTAAACAAGATGGTTACATCGGCATCTATCGCAAGCAACAAGATTTTTCTAGCTTTCCCATAGTCGCATGTTAAGACACCCATAGCCACCACTACGACTAAATAATAAAATGCCTGAAACCAAAAGTAATAATAGTCGTCAGATAAAAGCTTTTAACAAGATCCCAAAATACAACATACACAAATCAAAAATTGCCCTTGTTCGAGAGAAAAAGTTAAATTATTTTACTCATATATTCAGTCAGGTTATAATTTAATTGATGGATAACTTGATGATTGAAAAATCAGCCCTAAATGTTGTGGACGAAGAAACTGTTCGTTGACTACGAAACTATAGAGCCAAGCATATTTTTCAAACTGAACACAGAGTCATCATACGATAACGATCCATAACAAACAGGATATCGGAAACGCAAAAACAAACACAACATATTTGTAATAAACATAATTTGCATAATAACGGACGAAGAAAAGAAAACATCCAACAGCGGTACCGTAACGCGAGTAAATCGCCCGTGGAATGTAGAAGAAAAATCAATTAAAAAAGTTTTAATTAGCTGGAAAAAAGAAACCGATTGTAGCGTCACGTTCACTGATCATGGCATTTACGCTTCGTTGATTATCATACATAGAGTTTGTTATAGAATTTTTTGCTACCCCTTACTTCGTAGCATAATAATATCATACTCGTAGGTTTAAAATAATTTAAGTCAACTTGGAGCTGTTTTTTCAATGACTAGATAAAAGGTATAAACTAAATTATAAACTAACGAAATATAAAAGTGAAACAATTGAAATATAGTATACATTTAACTATAATTCCTAATATATTTTATACTATGATATGACTAACTTTGATCTAAAGATTGAGAAATCAGTTCCCAGTGTAGTTCTAAAACCAATAAATTCTATTTTGATGTAGTAACTTAAAACAATAAACAACAATATACTTCGGCGAGCTTTCGAATAAGTCTTAACTTCTATTTTTGTAGAGAACTTAAAGTGACCATAACACGTTTGGAACTCTCTACATGTCGCCGCTATTTTCAAGGTAACGCGAAAATTGTTATCAAGTTTTCAAAAAGGATGAACTCGGTGTAAGATAAAATGAGTTAAATGGCATACTCATTGACTTTCCTTTATATGTTTTTTGAAGTTTTTATATATTCGATTTATATATTCGAGGAATTCGAGGAGAAGTGATTTTTAAACCCTGACGATAACAGACACACAGGCACACATATAGTGTGTATCTGTGTGTCTGTCTGTGGAATCGTAGCTCCTGAACGGATGAACCGGTTTTGATTAAGTTTGTTTTCATTTAAAAGATGTCTTAATCGAGTGTTCTTAGCCGTTTGAAAATCATTACCTTTTTTGTTTCGGGGTAGGTACTTTAAATTTGCAATTTAAGTTATTTACGGAATAAGGATGACAAGCAACCACACAGTACACCCGATGGTAAGTGGGTGATGTTGCTCATAGACTTCCACTTCTATCCTCGATTAAGAATCAAAATAATATAATATCCTAAGGTAGTTAAAATATTAAATATGTACGTATAAATAATCTTGAATACACCATGTAGTGGTGGCGTAAAATACTCCACTATCCAATATCATGAGTGACGGACAGAAGATGTGCAGCACCATCTTATTGATAACAACTCTCAGTTAAAAAACTGAGGGTAGGGAAAAACTAAAAAATGAGGGAGGTCTACGTTCAAAAGTATATTTTTTATTTGCTGTAGTTAAAACGCATACGCGAGGTGTACACACACACACTAATATGTTATCTAGTCCGACAGTCAAAGTAACACATACGTCCGGCAGTGGATGCTACTAATAGTATTAAGCCTGTACAAAATCATTAATAATAAATCTTGCTTCTATTTACCACATGTTACATAGGATTATTCATTAATATTCTATAATATAACAATATATACTTATATACAAATTAATTGGGATCTAATTATTATTGTTGTTCTACGGACATCGTCACAGCAGGCTTCGAATTTAATCTCATTATTGCCAGCTATCTGATTATATTTGCTCATTTTGAAACAGAAATATTGCTAGTACTAAAAAAAGGGAATTATAAATATCTAAATAAACAATTTAATTAAAAACACACACGCACACACATACACACACAACACACAAACACTCACGCCTGTCACCCAGAGGGATAGGCACAGACTACGGACTTCCATTTGGCGCGATCCTGACACACGTCTCTCACCTTCTTTTTTCCATATATCTACGCATTCACGCTCGTCGGTTAAGGGTACTCCTAATCTGGGCCATTTTAAATGTATCGCCGATTTGGTCGGTTTATATAAATTAACTATGAAAAATCTGATCAAAACCAATTTTCCCTATTTTAACAGCCAAGTAACTAAACAATTTCTATACAACCAATACAACTAAGAATTTTCTTAATGGTACAACAAAACTTAAGTCAACCGTTATCTAAGGCGTTTACGAGTAGAATGTCACGTCGGGTGAGACATGAGACATCTTTAGCGATGCAAATATCTGCACGTAGAGATGGGAATAACTACTTAAAATTGACAATTCTTTTAAGCATTATAATTATTATTTAAGCTAGAATTAATAAAAGGTTTTTAACTTAAAACGCTTCGTATTTTTGACACTTAACGACTTTTTAAACGCCCACGTAGAGCCG
This sequence comes from Parnassius glacialis, assembly GCA_033319125.1. NCBI lineage: Eukaryota > Metazoa > Arthropoda > Insecta > Lepidoptera > Papilionidae > Parnassius > Parnassius glacialis. The sequence goes on from JAVANC010000021.1 coordinate 33,971,130, forward strand.
ACTCTGAGCGTTGAAAAAATCGTTTGCGTTGTGTAGTATGTTGTTGTATGTAATAGTAGAACAAATAAGTATATAAAGAAATTCCACCGCACTCACACTCTACTCGTAGGTATCTGTTTTAAGCATCCAAGCTTACGTTTCATTGAAATCTGATGACCGTAATCCGTATACTTGTGAGCCCTTAATTTGTAGTGTTTTGTGAAAACCTTTTGAAATATATAACTCTAAAATAGAAAGTAAATGAAAGAATTCTGAACGCTAATAATTTAAATAAAAATATAAATATTTTTTTAATATAAATAAACAGAATGGTTTCAAAATTCACAGCTTCGAGAAATTCATATTCACTCATTCATTTGAGCCTGTTAAAGTCCTTAAAGTTTTTACGATTGTTGGCTAGCGGGTCAGCAACCACAGTTTTTGTTTATTTTCTAGTTGTTATTATTACTCTGCAGCCTATCTCTTGGTTGGTTTTCCTTGTTTTAAATGAAGTAACATAATATACAGTTATTTTAAAATAAAACTATTATTCACTACCGATAAAAGTCGTTGCGCAACATTACGATCCCAGTCCTTTCGTGGCAGCGTCAGATCAAATTAAAAACAGAATTTGTTATAAGTATTGTTAATTATTTAATGCAGTACCTGGATTACCTCGTCGGGTGGCGTTGTAATGGGCCCGGCTGCTGACCACGATCCATGTTTTTGCTACTAAATTTTACACGCACAAACAGAATAGGATATTTAGATTAACACTGCGAAGGGTTACATATGCGTACTAATGTTGTGTTGAGAGGATAATGAACGTCAGAAGGGGATGAGTTTTAAAATTAACATAATTCTACATTACCACTTCTATGGACACGTTAAGCTCATCTTACAGATTTTTATCCGCAACATGTGACGTTTTATGAAATATGTTTTATTTTAGTATTAAACGTACCGCGCTGGCGCATTATAGGTATGTACAGACTACATGACTATCCTCAGGAAATCATTCCTCGGCAGTTATGTTAATTTTTATAACAAAAGTACTTCGAGTACAATTTCACTGTTGTATGAGCCTTATAGATGATTTGACATAATCGCCTGCTCTATTTCATTCCATCTCATCATACACTCAAAGTTGAGAGCTCAGTAATTATTAAATGAATAAAATATTAAGACATTACAACGGAATTAAATGACGATATTCAATCAAATTTATTAGAATTTAATTTCTTATACGTGGTAGAGCCATGCTGCAGCTAGTAGTATAGTTGTAGCACGAATGTGTCGGCTCGACCGGGGAAGGACCACGCTCTCACATAATACCAGCGTAAAATAATAGCTTAACACTGCTGTGTTTCGTATGGTGAGTGTAGAGAACCGGAGACCCTTTTTACTGGAAAAGAGGCATTCCATCTTAGTCCTCACGGGTGACAACGCATCTGCATTTTGATTCGCAAACGAGGAGAAATGTAGATGTCTATGGGCCACAGCAACCACACAACCATCAGGTAGACTGTGTGCTCGTTTGTCACCCTATCCTATAAAAAAATTGTAAACTAAGGACAAGACACATATCGTATTATAAAAGAGCAATATACTTACTACACACAGTGCAGGCCTTCTGCAGGATTACTACACACAGTGCAGGCCTTCGGCAGGATTTCTGCAGTCAAGCAATAACGCTTGATAGCAGAAATAGGTAAGAGAGTGGTACTTACCCTGACTTATTCTAAATGTAGTTAATTGTTGATTTACCTACACTAATCACGTTGCGCAGTCTGTTAGATGTGCGCGGAGCCGATATCTGCTCTGATAATCTTGCTTCCCATCACGATTATCAACGGGTTCAGCGTTTTTGAATAGATCTTTGAATATGTGATGGATAGAGAATTAACAATATTAATATAATACTTAATATCAGCAAAAACAAAAACAGTTTGAGCTTGTCTCGCAATAAATATGCAGCTTCTTCATCAAAAAAAGCAAAGTAGAACATAAAATATGCTGTGAGTTATATAAGACCGCTGCGATCCCACGGGTGTAGTTTTCATCAAATTTTATGTAATCCTATTTTATTGATTCGAAATAATACGACATAATGTGCGAATATTTTCTTTTATCAAAGGAAATAGATCAAAAATTCTTTATTTTTGATATGAAAAATGAAACTCTACGCTTTTTGCTCACAGAAAAAAATAATCTAATCCGATGTTATTTTTGCTTTATAAAAATTATATAAGGAAATAAAATTTTACTAAGTAATGACAGATAAGGTAGAAGAGAAAAGACACAAATCAGAGTCACAATAACGTTCACATATAATTTTAATGAAAAAAAATTCATGAAGTAACTGACGGACCAAGCGTTCGCTATAAACTTCATAGCATGTAAGAAACCTGAATTCGATCCCAACCAGCACCAAAGAAATTGTTAATTTCTATTTTAGGCGCTGATTAAAATATGACATTTGGCGGTAAAGGAAAACATCGTGATTACGAAATCGGGAAACCAGATAAATATTTCGAGGACATGTGAAATCTGTCAACACGCTCTGAAGCAGCGCGGTAACTAACATTTTCTGTCCTTTTTTAGTTATTTTTATTTAAAAAAATACAAAAATACCCTGTCAGAAAATGAGATAAGACCCATTTGAGAGACACAAATTAAAGGTTTTTTTTTCGGGGTTCCGTACCCGAAGCGTAACCACCGGGACCCTATTACTAAGCCTCCGCTGTCCGTCCGGCCATCTGTCTGTCAGCGGGCTGTATCTCATGATCCGTAATAGGTGACAGTTGAAATTTTCACAGAATATGCATTTCTATTGTGTCAAATATAAATTAAAAATTAAAGGGGCTCCCGTACTAGAAACATGTTTACGGTGGTACGGAACCCTTCATGCGCGAGTCCAACTCGCACTTTGACGGTTTTTTTTATTTAAAAAAAATATCACTGATGAACAAAACGAGTTAGATTAGATGGTATGACTCTTTTATCCCTTAAGATTCTATCCGGAAAGGTTTCTTCTTTCTTAACTTTTCAGCGGCCAATAAATAGTGTCATAAGTGCTGTGTTTCGGTCAGAAGTTGTTTACACGTATCCGAGTAACAGGCAGTAATAAGAAAAAAAAATTAAGAAGTAATCTTTGTCTTGATTAACATTCTTCATTTTCATATGAAAGTTAATTTTTAAATATGACCGGTAAATAATAAAGATACACAGTTTATAAATATTTGATGTTGTGTTCCCGCAGAATGTGAGTCTGAGTACAAACAGAGAGTTGTAATCTTATATGCAAAATTAGTCCTTTTCTCTGTTTGCTAGCAGGCAAGTTCAAAGGGGCTCCGAATTAAATATGAATATTTGTCTGGGGCCGTCAAAGGGGTGTTGTTCGAGGGCAACAGTGCTTTCTTCGCGATTACGCCATGGCCGTGAGTGCCAAAATGGCGTTTACTTAGGCCCAAACCTCGGGCTTGTTTCGGACGGACTTATTTCCGAATGAATACGAAAATGTATATTTGCTCTTTGCCTTGTAAATGCCCTTAGCTGTTTACGACATTGTTATAATTTGTGTATGTGATTAAATTTTGAAAAATAAATTATGTTATTCATTAAATATGTGTAATCTTTAATACATTAACATACGCGTACATATCGTAATGAGTCCAACGGATCAGTAAGCTGAAGTGACAATCGGCCGACCATATAGCTCGAAGAATCGACAACCGATGGAGAAGAAAGGTTCTCGAGTGGCAGATTCGTGCCGGTAAGCGAAGTGCAGAGCAGGCCCCTCCTAGATGGAGAGAGTAAGAGATGCAGGAAGTCGAAGCCTGCAGGTGGCTCACGACCGTGTTTAGTACCATTCATTGGGAAAGACCTTTGTCAGCAGTGGATTTGTGATAGTTGTGGGCTGCTAAGGATGATGATGCAAACGTATTATTATTATTTTACCATGATTTGTACTTTATATAAATTGAAAAGGGATCCGGAATAATATTATGAATTATAAAAAGTGTCACAATAATTTTATTGAATAATTCAAGTGAATTTTTCTCATAAAACGAATAGAACTTCTTAATAAAAAGTATTTTCGGTATAGTATAGTTTATTGGAATAGCATATTAAAAAATTTCTTCAAACCGAGAATGGGTTGAAGTATGTTTTATTAGTATATCAATTTGAATATATTTTAATAATACTACAGATAAATAAAAGAAAATGGGAACTATGAATAACATTTCTTATTGTGCCATCTTAACCTACAAAATAATTTTTGAAGAGAAATTGTAATAAAAATAACCCAGTCTACTGTAAATTTAAGGACGCAATTACTTCCATATTACTTTTCAATATAAGAACCGAGAGGTTTATTGTAACAAAAAGTTATCATAATACGAGGATAAAATACGATGATCATTTAACGGCGAAGAAATCACTTTATCCAACACAAAACGACCGTTCAAGTAAAAAATACCATCCGTTTCGGTAAAAATAACCATTTGGTAAGAGAAAATACTCCCATAGAGGCGTTGCTAGGCCCATTCATGTTTCCCCTTTTACATTTCGGCTCGCACTGTGACTCCACTTTATACATTGCTAGGAAACTATTTACAACGTGGCTTGTCATGCACGAGATGACGGGACCGACGGATACACAATATGTGATTAATTTTTTTTATTAGGTATATAGTTTGTATTTTGATAGAAACATAAGCCAACTATAGCTAAACACTGGTATGTGTTTAAATATTAGTATAATTATTAACGCAACAAGCTTTAAGAGCGTACATACGAGTAATTCTTTGTGACTTGTTATGTATGTATATATTACGGTTAATCTTACTATAAAAATATACTAAGATTAAATAACATTTAATTTTGTTCGTGTGCTGTTTAATCATGTAATGGCGGTATAATAATATCCACTACCCCATATCGTCCTGTACGTGTCTTAAGAGGAAAACAAACCAGGGAATGGATAGCAGAGTCTTTCTAATAACAACTAAAGACTAAAAAAATCTTTTTTTTAATTCTCAAAGTGTGTCAACTAGGGCAAAATATTCCATGAGGCATCAATGTTCAGCAGGGGAATCTTGATAAACGTCAAATATAACAGTTATCTGGAACGATAACTGTTATATTTGACGTTTATCAAGATTATTTTATTATTTGACTTTTTCATCTTTAGCTAAATAATTTATATACAATACTAGCTGACCAGGCAGACGTTGTTCTGCCCTTTCCGAACGACCATTTGCTTTCCCAAAAAAACTCCTGAAATTAGCAATAAAAAACACTTATCGGGATAAAAACTATCCTATCTCTCGAGTTGGACCAAACTACACACAGTCTGCAAATTTTTTTTGAAATCGGTTCTATCTGTAGAAAACTTACAGCAACACGTGGTGGTTATACTACTAAATTGTAGCTTATATTAAACGTTTGTATTTTTAACATAGCGCCATCTATTGAATATTTACTCAATCCAGTCAACAGATATCGTCATCTGACAGAATCGTTTGGAGCTAACAGATAATTGTGACTGTCAAATAATAGACAAATAATTTGCAATAAAATAATATTGTATTGCGACTATAAATTGAGATGTAAGCTATCCTATCTTTTAAGTTGGACCAAACTGCACATTGACCAAAAATTTCATTGAAATCAGTTCAGTAGTTTAGGAGTCCATCACGGACAAACAACGTGACACGTAATTTTTATATCTAAAGATAAACGTTGTTTATTAACTACAATTAAAATCGTATATATTCTGACTCGTAAGTGCTACTACCATAATATAGCTATATTATGGTACAAAAACAAAAACACGATTTTTAATTTTTTTGTTTTTCTGTCTGTTTGTTCCCGCTATTTTCCGAAACGGCTGGACCGATTTTGACCGGATTTTCACTGGCAGATAGCTAATGTTATAAGAAGTAACTTAGGCTACTTTTGTTTTAGAAAAATAATTAGGGTTCCGCGCAAAAATTAAAACCCATGAAATCCAATCGTAATAAATTACGCGCGGGCGAAGTGACGGGGAACAGCTAGTTTTATATATATATATATATATATATATATATATATATATGTTATAGTTACAATTATTAGTTATAAATTTAAATTTGAATGAGATTGGAAATATGGACTTTATTGGAAATTAGACATCAAAACATCAAACTCCGAACTCCAAACCACTAAAAAATCTCTAACTTTATTTTTACTTTAAAAATTATACACATTTAGAAACGACTTACCATTTAATAGATAGGGTTGTGACGTTTTAACATTAAAAATATAAAAGGTAGCGAAATGGGACGATTAATTTAATCCGCCGTGACATTTGAAATACGGTATTTCAATTCGAAATTGAAATTCTGGGCGCGTTATCCTGTGAGATCTTTTTATATTATAATATAATGTACGATAATTTATGCTCAATAATTCTGTTATGAGATATAGCTACTTACAAAGGGTATTCAATTACGGAGGCCTAAAATTAGGCAAAATCTTATTCAGTTACTCATGATTCACGTAAGCTTTTAAAGTATTCATTTTTAAAGTAGGTACCTTAAATATTATATAAAAATATTTTATATTACATATTAAAATATTAATATGTAATATAAAATATTTTATATTAACATTTTTATTTTAATATCCACCAATATGTGGAATGTCGTAAGATTTCACTGCATCTGATAGATGGATAACCAAAGGTGAACTAGCAATGATTGTTAATTATAGTGGCAAAGAGAACAGGAAAACATCGTGAGGAACCCAGCATTCCTGTCAAATTAAAATACATAATTCGAGAACGTGTGAAGTTTTTTTTTTATAGGAGAGGGGCAAAAGAGCATGCGGCTCACCTGATGGTAAGTGACTACCGCCGCCCATGAACAACTGCAACACCAGGGGAATCGCATATGCGTTGCCGGCCTTTTAAAAAGGAGTAGGCTCTTTTCTTGAAGGTCCCTAAGTCGTATCGGTCCGGAAAAATCGCTGGTAATAATCGATTCCACAAGGAAGTTCGCAAACACGTACTGGTGTAGAGCGATCGATTATTTCCTCTGTCCTGAAAACACCTTAGATATGATAATGGTACTTATAAGAAAATCATAAAACCCTTCAATGTCCAAAAACATATTGCGTTTGCATGACATACGGGCGAATAATTCTTTACCACATCAACCGATTTCGATGATTATATTCTTTTTAGTTCTTCGAAGTCAGTTTTTACTTATCAAAATGTGTTATTATAATTTCTAACAATGGCTGACTGCAATCAGTTACTATTTGTTTAGCTGAACACAAGGAATATCTCCTGTTATAAAATTCACTTTGGTCCCTCTCCGCAACCCGCGGACCCCCGCCAAAGCTCTTAATGCCAAGTCGGCCTGACCTCATGCCAGCTCCATTAAGCCGTTTATACATTATGTATGAATTTGTTATGCCGTTTGATGTAAAGAAGCTTTAACTCAGGTAGTGTTAAGGTTTGAGCACAGTTTTGCTTAAATATAACTACCTACTTTGTATTGCTCCGAAAGCGTAGAGCTAATAATTTGTATTGAAATTTAAATTTGTTATAAAAAAGATTGAAAAATGAATCCTTCTTAAATAAAGTGGTATTTACATCGCCGTGTAGTAAAAGAATCCATAAAACTTACAACAAATAACAAAAAACTGCAGTTTCTGGCTACTTTGTGAAATCGTCTCTATGAGACAATTCATAGAAAGGGCTTTCTTCAGCAGTGGACTTTTGATAGGCTGAAATCAAATGGTATAACTACATGACACTAAATTGTTCTGTGCGGTGTTAACGGCGTGAGAGATGCCCTTACGTCACCCAAACGGAGTGACGTAAGAGGCCTCCGACAGATGGCTGACTATCATCTCGTGTATGCCTCGCCTCATACCTAATACTCTGGTCGGTGATGTGGTGCAGCATCAAAGATGTGAATCATCTGCTAACGTGATCACCAGACAGGTGGATAACATGCCAAGCATGGCAATCACTGCAAAATATACAAGGTCCAGCAGTTGACTATTACGGGCTTATAAATATTTAGGCGTTATTTTTTAATGTGCACAGTATGTTACAATTTACTAAAATAATTTATATTCAAAACATTAAATACTAAACGGTAGGGTACCTTTCGGCCTTAAAATCCTTTTAGTATTACGTACTACTTCACAACCTTCTATTTCTACCTATTTCTGACGCCATGGCCAAATGCATATACTTTGTGTCTAGATTTTAATGATAATAAATATTTGACCTCAGCACGGCTAGTATTGGCTGGGGATAAAAACTTTATCCCCCGATTATATCCACTGACAAGAGATAAAATTATCTTGCCCTTATGTCAAAGCACGGCAACGGGGAGAAGTATATCCCCGTTTGACATAACGAGTAGACATATATCCCCCCTCCGTAGCATGGAGCCAAATGAATTATAAAAAAATATACTTTTTTGACATTTAAAAGGGACAATTTTATCCTAGTTCATTGGACGTGGACGTTTAAGTTTATATTCATAGAAAAAATCTATCTAAGTCTACCTTCCATTTTATCTACTGTGGATATTATATCCACCGGTGTGCCCACGCTCGAAGGGTGGATAAAACTAAGCGAGGGGATAAACATTTTCTAAAATTGTCTCCTGCCTATGCTAGCCCTGCAGGGGCCGAGCGAACCTGTTGTAGGCTATTTTTATTCTTGGGATTTAGGTTAGATTATACCATAGCTTCATAACCATTAGACGATTATCTCAAGGAACGTTTGTTACTTTGATCTGACCAGCTCTTTGTTCATCCTTCAGAGCGGAACAAAGTACAGGCATTGCATTGCTGTTTGGCGACAAATATAAGTAAGAGGCTGGCACCTACCCAGTCGGACTCCTAGACATAAAAGGACTCACACCACCTAGTAAAATAAATATATCATATATAAATATAGTAAATGTTTCAAATACAATTAAGTCTAGGAAAACACAAATATACAACCAACATATTTAGAACCCGTTTGGAAGAGGGGGCGCGCATTAATCAGAGTTCAAAATAATTTACAGCTTCCAGACAGTAAATTTGAATGAGAAAGTGCATGTTCATATTCTACAAAATGAGAAATTTCGTCAAGATTAAATCAGCGCCATTTATAACAACACACAGAGGAGGATTAATATTAAGGAAACCTGAAATTTAAACAAACTTTGCATGAGCAAATACTTTACATCTCAACTAGTGCTGTAAGTGTAAATTAAAATATATTTTTTATAGTAATGAAGTAAATGATACACCATGTAACTAGACGTAACAAGATGTTTAATCATCTGTCCACACGTCACACTGTATCGACAATACGAAATAACAAGCACATAACATCTCACTACAGAAATTGTCTACCAAATCGTCTAGTAGTTAATTTTAAAATAATATCCAGAAGAAAATGCTTTCAATTAGACTTAAATCGATTTATTATAAAATTTTGTTTATATTTAGTCTCGGGTTTAAACGTAAATCTGTTTCTCGAAAGGAGTCTCGCGGAAATATTTGATAGCAAATGTCAAATTTGCCAGCAAATGTCAAATTTTGCAAAGACTGTGGCACTGCAGGTAAAGGATTACTTTAGTTAGAAGACCAAAGATGGGTTGACCTAGACTATCAATAAAACATGTTTCGATTTTCGATTCCAAAATTTCGAATAAAAGTACATAACATAAAGTTAAAAGTCCTAATAGCGACAAAAATTAAAATTATTTGTTTATCAACATAGATTTTAGAATATCATAAGTTGTGACATGCATTAAAACACCATTAATCGTTTAATATTTGTTACATCAATCAAGAAATTTGAAAAACGTTGATCATATCTATCTGTGCAGACCATTACATAAAGGTTAAACAATAATAGATAGACTAAAATGAATGAATAATAAAATCCGACGCTATCGAAAACGGTATAAAATCTCTTCACTGGCCATCTAATCCCAAAATAGACGAGAAATTTTGATGTAACTGAATGAACGGACATCCAGCGCAGCGTTATTATGGTATCGTTTGTCGGACCGAGGCGAGGGCTCGGTCGAGCAAGTAACAAGTTCATGCATTAACTGGAAATCAGAAACCGTTGTTAGCAGCAGTCAATATGCGCTTACATGGGCCACGAAGTAATTACTGTGTTGGCTTTGAAATAAAGTCATCGAATTCGTAGAATTGCAATCATTCATAGTCGAATAGAAATAGAAAAGCGCAACGTTCAAGTGTGTTGCTCTGTAGCGGCCTATTATAGATACTATTAGTAGATAAAAACCAATGCACAATTACACAATATAGAGTGCGATTGGATCGGAGCAGTTTGTGAGCGATACCGAGCTCGAGTACCAATTACCGGGGACACGATGAGGCTCCGTTATGCCACTGCGAGGCTTGGATTGGGTTTAAATATCATATGTTGTACGATTGTATTTCACTTAATCAAATATAAAAATTTCAAAGTCAATTAATAAAGTTAGCTTACTCAGTAAAGTAGAAAGTTTTTGTTGATCGTTTAAGTTAAATTTGTGTTGGATTGCTTGGTTTATCAGGGAAAGGTTATCTTAATCGATTGATATTTGAAGCATACAAGAGAACATATAATTGAATGCATATTACTTAATGCATTTTTTAAAAGAGTCCAAGACTGGAAAAAGGGCCCCATCCTTAGACTTGAGGCTGGCAAGATAATGACGGCGACAATATATTAAATTAATTTAGGTGTATTAAAATTATGACCTACTATTATATTATTACCTATTATCGTTAATAGTGATAAAAATATTAAAAAAATAAATAGTTCGTTAGACAGACGTTTTAAAATATGTATAATGAGTGAATGTCATCATAATTTACTATTTAATCGTCACTCGAATGTCAAAATCGATACATTAAAATAATTAAACAGCTAAAAAGGCATTTTACATCAGCTCTTAATGATTTAACCACTTTTAACTAATTTAATCACTTAACTAGTAAAGTAATTGAAATTATTCACAATACATTGAAGTTTTACCTTTATAATGGGTTTATATAAAACTGGTTACGTGTAAAACTAAGAACAAGTAGCAGCCCTTTATGAATTTCTACAAATATTCATGAAAGAAATATTTGAAGCAATAAAATACAAACATATCATAACTTTGAAATTTCTAAAACATTCTAGACATGTCCGCACTAACGACCACTCGTAACTCTTACGTCTCCGTTGAAACGTAGCAAGCGTTTTAAATGGAGAAATAATCGCGATGCATCAGTCCCGAGAGTATATGCAGCATGCACATGCTACCTATAAAATAGGTAGCAGGGGATAAGCGCATGCCTTTAACTTCATATTACACTAGCAAGCTTTACTTTTCTATCGCCGCTTAAATAATGTTTTGTCGTGCTTGGGAATAAAGGACATCATCGTAAGGATTCTTTGTTGTAAACCTTGTTGGAAAAATTGAAAAAAAATATCGTAGGCATGTGCCTACACATATTGCGACATAGACACCGACTTTTCCTTCCTTTATAACCGTCACGGTTGCTCTTCTCAACCAACTTCAAAAAAGGGATGAGGTACTCAATTCGACAGTATTTTATTAAGTGTGGTTACCTCAGAACTAGGTGAACCGATTTAAATATTTTTTTTTGTTATTTGAAAGCTGGTGCTTATTTTGTGGTCCCATATAAATTTGACATTTGATCAAGATCTGAGCAGTAGTTTTTGAGTTATCTTTAATTACGCGTCTTTAATTGAGTTCGACTACATTGATGATGTTCTCATTTTATTTAAATTGAAGTCGGCTGTACAAATTTTTCATTTTACCACGTGGTACTTTACTAGTTAACTTTTTAACCGAATTTAAAATGAAGGAGATTTTTAACTTTTATAATATATACATATTATCCTTGTTATCCTTTAATAATGTATACATATTATCCTTGTATTTTCGGGCATAACTTCTTTGTTTAAGAACTGATTTTAACGTGTTTTATTACTCAAATAGGATATTTTCAAGCACAATAATTTTGTACGATTTCAAATGTTGCCTAAAACCGGACGTGTCGTTTGATAGACTTCAAATGGCATTTACAGATAAAGGCCCTTTTAAGGGAACCGTGTGCCGCTGATATAACAAATTTCAGCACGGTCGAGTTACTTTGAGATATCAAGAAAGAAGTAGTCGTCCTTTGACGGTAGGTGCGGAAGTAAGCGTGCCAGCAGTGGAAAATTTAATTGAAGTGATTAGGCGTATAAAGAGATTCAGCACATATTGCTGATTAGATTGAAAAGCGTGCAAGAAGTTTTACACTAACACCTACGCATGAGGATAGGCTTACCGATTCTCAGAAGCGGGCCTTAGCGGAATTATTCCGCGCAGACCCTCGTTTACGGCATTATTACAGGTGATGAATCTTGGATTTATCAATACGATCTAAAAATGAAGCGCCAGTCGACGGAATGGCTCTTTCGACATGAACTTGGTAGTTCAACATGGTAGAGCCATGCTGCAGCTATATTAGTTTTAGCACAAATGGGTCGTCTTGGCCGGGTCAGGACCACGCTCTCACAGAATACTAGCGTAAAATAGCTGCTTAACGCTGCTGTGCTCCGTATGGTGAGTGTAAAGACCCAGAGAACCTTTTTTGCTGGAAAGAGGCATTCCATCTTAGTCCTCATTGATGACAACGCATCTGAATTTTTATTTGTAATCGAGGATAGATGTAGATGTCTTTAGGCCAAGCTTACCATCAGGTGGACTATGTGCTCGTTTGCCAACCTTATCCTATAAAAAAAACTAACGTCTTAATAAGTAAGCAATCGAATAACGCAGCGAAAAAAGAAAAGAGGGAAGACTTTGATTCCTAGCTTTTTCACTAATAAGAATCTACTATCAAACCCTTTATGACATTGAAATAGCAGCAATACGAAATTCTTATCATTCACGACACCAAATTACAATCAGATGCTTCCAAATTCTTGTCAGTAGTTTTGCTCACTGCTGTTAGCAATAAGCGAAAGAATACGGGGCTCTGGGGGCTCACCTGTCAAGCGCCCGCACGCTCAGCACTCAAAATGAGGGACTTCCTGGACAGTACACCGGTTAAGCTATTGGGTCACCACCCTTACACACCTGATATATCACCATGTAACTTTATATTCTCTAAAATAAAAAAAATATAGGTAAAAGATATTCATTGTAATTAAATAAAATAAATAAGTAAATAATGCGTTTATTTCGGTAATCTTGTTAACAACATATTACTGACACTTCCCAGAGAGTAATCAGAGGATACTCGTGTAGGGAATGACCCGCTACTTAAGGATTACAAAAAGTTTAACCTCTATAGAATTTGTAATTAGTACGTGTATATTAAGGAGTGTGTAATGTGAATGTAGGAGTGTTGTTGTACATAACTCATATAAGTCTAATATTATAAGACTCGAAAATTCATTTTAGATAAAAGTCTTCCAAATACTCGTATCAGAAAGATTTAACACAGTTAATGGATGTTTGTAAATGTAATATTTTGAAGATGCTCAGCAACTTGGAAATTCGGTATTCAATCTGAAATCTAAGTGACCTTAACTATCGTTATCGCACATATTATTTTCAATTCCCTATCATTATATCTACTATCTATACCCTACAAATATGAGGTGATGGCTTCTTTTCAGCAAACAAATCAAATATCAAAATAAAATCGTTATCAAGTAACTGTAACAAACAAAGCAAATGTTGGTTTCAACCACTAAACATCCATGACCTATCTCCCCATAAAATGCTTATTATTCAAAGCACAAAATCGGAAATTGAATTGAAGATAAAGAGTGGGGCGTCACTTGTTGCTCGAGGCGTTGGTATGCGACACACGGCTTGCCGCGATCCCACGTCGTGGCTTATACTATGCTGAATTTCGACTCGGTTTCCGCTAGTTAGAAATATTGTTTACGTGATTAAAATGCGCGAGAAAATATCTCATGTTGTTGTAGAATTTCAGTCAAATTAAAAATTCAAACAAATGCTTTAAATAGGTAGATTGATAAACAATGAAAAATAAAAATCCAAGTGCAGAAATTTAATGACAAGCATGCAGCAGAATGAGGTTTTCTGGGTGCATGACAAAACATGCCCTAGTGTCCTGAGTCCTGTGTCCTCTACACCGCATGCATCACCGAATGCTTTCGCCTTGCTTGCTACAACAAACTTGTATATAATTTTGAAGATTTTAAAATGATGGGTAGAAAGGTAGCAAAAGGTAAAACAGTACTACATTGTATAGTCCTTTCACTCACCTTTATTTATTTATTTTTTATTGCATTCGTTAACACAAAAGAATACATAGGGCGGTCTTAATAGGTACCTTGAGGCATTCTCTACCAGACAACGCACGGAGTGGTGAGAATTTGACGTAGGTGTAGCAATTTGGAATAAAAAACTAAATAAAAATGATAATTAACTAATATATACATTTTACTAATAAATAAACTATACAAATAAAACCTATATATACAGATATACAGATATACAGATATACAAATATATGATATTTATATACATATGTAATTAGTTCATACATATAATTATGAAAATACGTCTGTTTCGCAATAAACATGACATGGATGATTCATGTAAGAAGGATTGTCTTAATAGATGATTACGTACCAACTTTTTAAAAACATACTTTTGGAGCTTTTCTGATGTCATCGGACCCTTGTCCGATTGTTCCAAAGACGTCTAGCCTATAAAATGTAAAGGAGTTAGTATAGAACTCAGTGTAGTGAAAAAAGTGATTTCTTATATTTACGCGAACGCGACACATTCAAATTAAAATTAATAATTTTTGTTCCGATCTACGCATTAAAATTTTTTAATCCAGATTAAAAAAGATTAAAAATTAATAATTTTTAATATGGAGGTAGCCGTGGTTAATTATGACATGGGACGCAGTCCCCCCCGTGACCATGTATGCTGTAAAGTACTCGAAACATCGGGAATATAAAATAAGTTAATATACGCGATAAAATCCGTAAAACCAGTTTTATTTAAATGTGTAGTGTTCGCGTAAATATAAGAAATCATTAAGAATACAGAATTTGTTGCTAGAAGAAGAACGTAGAACCCTATCATGAGATGAGGAAAGATAGTGAAATTTACTTTTAAGGCGAATATGGATCATTTAATGTGGAAAAAATAACAAGAAATATTCTGGAATTGCGCTTCTGTCGGGTTTTCACCCAATTAATCTTCTATATTGCGAAATATGTTCACACTTACGAAGCCCGAAAATAAAACTTATATAGTTATAAACTTATACTATGTATCAATCTATGGACTAAATAAATTAACCGACTTGGTATTACGTGGAGCTCACAACTTTTTACGGTAAAAGAACTGAGTTGCGAGACTTGGCTTTTTTTACAAGTTATGTTTTTGATGGCATAGTTTTTATCCCAATAAGCGACCCTCAATTTTTTATTGCTAATTTCAGAAGTTTTTTTGGGAAAGCAAATGGTCGTTCGGAAAGGGCAGAACAACGTCTGCCTGGTCAGCTAGTTATATTATAAATTGCGCTTTTAAAAAAAAAGTCCCGCTGGGTTTCTTGCTAGTTCTTCCCAGGACAGAGGTTTTTTTGCGAACCAGTGGTAAAAGTATAAAATGACTTTCAATAAGTATTATGTATTGTAATCAATATTGAATAAAAAAATCATTCTATTCATCCTAGTATTCCTAGGGTTAGCTAAAGTTAAAGTATGATATATTTTTATTTTATCTAGTATTATTCATACATACAGTACAATAAACAAACATTATTAATAATACCACGTTTTACATTACAATATTCAAACTTGCAACTAACAAAACAAATAACGTGCGTCGCACTGATTGTCCACTGTTGTCCACTGTTGTCCACTGTTGTCCACTGGCTGTGCTAGCGTGTATGCGACAAGCGGCCAGTAGTCACGCACACATGCCCCGCGTGATTGTAGTAGTGCAACCGATTCGTGCGGTTGTATGAATCTTTATCTCTGTTCCGTTTATTTACTCGTGTGATGCAACGACTCAAACCAGGATGCCCCGGTGTACCGGGACCAATTACAATTATTTATATATTTTTAATTTTGTTATTTTACGAACTGGTTAAAAAAATGAAGAAGCAATCTGATCACGTAAAACATTTAAATACATAGTTTTAGTTAACATAAAAATATAACTGTTATACGTATTAAAGTTTTAATATGGCATGTTGATTCACTAAAACATTCAATTATTTAATTTCAACGGCCACAAATTCAAAATATGCATTGACATATTATTATCGGACAAGTTTATGTACGAATATATTACTAAATACGGTATTGCCTTGTATTTCTACCTCGTTACGTGATTGATTAAATTTACTGAACATCCCCGAATTCGTTGTTTTGCAAGCTGTGCAATATTCAACATTAATTTTAATACACGAACTTGATAGAAATGTAAAGAGAAACAAAGATATATAATATAATACACTACAATAACACTGCTGTCCGCTGCACATCTGGATATTTTACGTCTGGTGTAAACAAGATGGTTTTACCGCCATTTATCGGAAATCAAGATTTTTCTGGCGTCACCCATAGCAGGCCTCTGTCACTCTTGCTACCTGCGTGAAATAATTACGCCCAAATCGCGAGCTGCCCCAGGGGTAGATCGCAGTCGGGGCTAGCGCGCTCTAGGCGATTGAATGTTAAAAGTTTTTTTAACGCTGTTTACGTAAATATTTTTTTGTAAATACGTACTTGTTGAAATACTCGTCGAAATGTTTTTTGTTTAGTGTTTAGTATATTTAATTGTAGGATAAAATAGTTGAAAAAGTTTTAATATAATTTAAGAATAATACATATTATGTATATTAGCTATCTATTTGATAAATTATAATGGCAAAACGTCGTTCCTACTATAATTGTTGCGGGGATGGATGCTTAATGAGCAATTAAAAGGATTCAGATATTTAATTTTTTCGGTTACCGAAGGATAATGAAAGGTACATTTATTTAATTTTTTTGTTAGATAGGTACTTATAGCGAAAAAATTATTAAGTAATAATTTAACTACAGAAGTAATACTTAAGTACTTTATTACAAAACTTAGTTGAAATTTACTTCACCACCCAAGTACCTACATACATACCTATACTCGTCTTTGTAATTAAAATGTTTAAAGTTATAATAGCACAAAATACTGAAATTAAAACTTTGTTTACAAGATTTTCAACTAAGTAGATTACGATCATATTTCTGTTAGGAATCGTATTTCGGGTTTATTTGTTGTTTACTCTATCTACCTATACGAACCAAGCATCGCGATTCCCGACGAATGGCCTTGCAAGTTGCATGCGTTGGGATCACAGAACTCACATTTTTTTTATAGGATAAGGGTGACAAACGAGCACACAGTCCACCTGATTGTACGTGGTTGCTGCGGCCCATAGACATCTACATCTATCCTCGTTTGCGAATCAAAATGCAGATGCGTTGCCACCCGTGAGGACTAAGATGGAATGCCTGAACGCATTGTTATTTTATTGATAATAATTATATTATTAAGTAAAATGCATAAATAAAACCATAAATAAATAAAGAGTACAAAAATAAATACATGACATAAATAAATATTCATATTTATTAACATTATTATTTACGACTTTTACATCAATCGCTCAATAAATTTGAATCGAATCTAGGAATCGCGCTAAGTTGAGTTCTATGACCATTGAGCTACGATCCTCATTTACACGTCATAAATTGTTTATTTATTTTAGATAATTAAATTTTTAAGATTTTTCATACAATAAAAGGCATATATTTCAAAAGCATCTATATCTCCCAAAATTCCCTTTAGAAATATTTAGTTATAAAATATTTTCAAATATGATTACAAAAAACAATGAGTGCAAACATGAAAATCTTTACTAGGATGTTCCTGTATGGCGGAGGCAGTTCACGTACATAAATTGCACAAAGACAAACTTCCAGACGCATACAAATACTTATTTCGTGCGGGATTCGAACCCACATGGAATAACTTAAAGGTTAAGGCACTATACGCCACGAAGCCGTCAAATCTTTTATCTGGGGGCACGGCAGTGCCCCCGCCAAGTCGAGCAAAAAAGGGTACCAGTGGTAGAGCCACGCGGCAGCTTTTGCTGTCACACGGATGGGCCGGCTCGAACCGGGGTGGTACCACGACCTCACAGAAAACCAGCGTGAAGTAGAGGTTTACCTCTGCGTTTCGCTTGGTGAGTGCAAGTGGCCCTTTTTGCTGGAAATGAGGCATTCTATCTTAGTCCTCACGGGTGACAACGCATCTACATTTTGATTTGTAATAGAGGATAGATGTAGATGTCTATGGGCCGCAGCAACCACTTACCATCAGGTAGACTGTGTGCTCGTTTGTCACCGTTATCCTATAAAAAAAAGGGGCACCGCCGTACCATCCTTTTCTCGAAGCAGTTCAGGCCATTTTCAAAACCCTATAACTTCGTTGGGGATAAAACTAGAAGCCTGAATTTTTATATATTTAATTTTTTTCACTAACCGAATAGGCATTGTATAAACTCGGTATATATCAAATTTTATTAAATTTGAAGCAGTAGTTTAAGAATTATAACTAGTCAAAGTTTCTTAAGTTTGTCACTCACTGACTAACCGATTATCAAAACTCTTAAGGCATTTCTAGCAGACATAGAAGCTTCAAATTTAGAAAACAATTATTGTTTAATATATAAATTAAGAAAAAATTAAAATATTTTGCAATTTCGGTCCAGTTTTCGAGATACACCAACTGCATAAATAACTTTGTAATCCCATATAAATATATAGGATTACAAAGTTAAATTTGCAGTGAATGAATCAGTGCACCTATATAATATGTATAATATAATGGAATAATAGGTGTAGATAGGTACCTAGATATAACTTACTACAAAAAGAAATGAGATGCCATTAAAAACATAACTTATAAAAAAAGCCAAGTCTCGCAACTCAGTTCTTCTACCGTAAAAAATTGTGAGGTCCATGTAATACCAAGTCGGTTAATTTATTCAGTCCCTACTTAAGGGTCCTTCTGTCTTAAATTATTACTTAATTAGCTAACCTAACAAAATCTTTTAGTAACCATATCAATATCAAAAATCTTATATGTTTTAAATAAATAAATTGACTTGGCAATCGCATTAAACAATCTAATTTAATACACAGTCAGGTCATAAGTATTGTCACACAGTAAAAACTTTACTTTTAGAATGCTGGCCACAAAAAAGTTTATTGAATTCGAATTTCGAATTGTTCATGAAACTAAAACTATATACCTTTTAGAATTTTACTCATTTTTCTGCCGACTTCCAAAAAGGAGACGGTACTCAATTCGGGTGTATGTTTTTTTTTATGTGTGTTACCTCATAACTTTGTACTGGGCTAACCGATTTCGATGATTCTTTTTTTATATGAAAGCTGATAGTTCTCGTGTGGTCCCATATGAATTTGATCAAGGTCAGACCAATGGTTATTGAGTTATTCTTAAATAACCTATATTGAAGTCGCTTATATAGAAGTCGGCTGTACAAAATTTTTAATTTTAAATTATTAAATATGGAGTGGACGCTTAAAGAAGACCGTGTTGCAGTAATTGCGTTGCATCTTTGCGGTTACGCGCCAATTCAAATTTTTGACATACTGAAAAAATTGAATATAACGAAAAGATTCGTTTGTCGTACCATCAAACGATACAATGACGACTCTAGTGTAGATGACAGGTCAAGAAGTGGTCGCCCTCGATTTGTTAGGACTCCAGCAGTGATAAAAGCTGTGAAGGCGCGAATTCAAAGAAGTCCCAAACGTAAGCAGAAACTGTTGGCCCTTCAGATAGGGTTAAGCAGAACCACGGTGAAAAGGGTGTTAAATGAAGACTTAGGGCTTCGGGCATATCGAAGAAAAACAGGACATCGTTTCAATGCTCGTCTAATGGACCTGAGACTGAAGAGATGCAGCGTTTTGTTGAAGCGGTACGCGGGAAAAAAATATCGGGAAATTCTTTTTTCGGATAAAAAAAAATTTACCGTAGAAGAGAGCTAAAACAAACAAAATGATAAGGTGTACGCACACAGTAGTGAAGAAGCGAGCAACCGTATTCCGCGTGTCCAACGAGGTCATTTTCCATCCTCGCTCATGGTATGGTTGGGAGTTTCTTATTGGGGTTTAACAGAGGTACATTTTTGTGAGAAAGGTGTAAAAACGAATGCAGTTGTGTATCAAAATACAGTTCTGACGAACCTTGTGGAACCTGTTTCTCATACCATGTTCAATAACAGGCACTGGGTATTCCAACAAGATTCGGCGCCAGCTCATAGAGCGAAGAGTACACAAGACTGACTGGCGGCGCGTGAAATCGACTTCATCCGGCACGAAGACTGGCCCTCCTCCAGTCCAGATTTGAATACGTTAGATTACAAGATATGGCAACACTCGGAGGTAAAGCCGTGCTCAAAGCCTCATCCCAATTTCGAGTCACTCAAGACATCCTTGATTAAGGCAGCCGCCGACATTGACATGCAACTCGTTCGTGCTGCGATAGACGACTGGCCGCGCAGATTGAAGGCCTGTATTCAAAATCACGGAGGTCATTTTGAATAAACTTTAGTGTTATAAGAATCTATGTTTTGTTAAGTTCATTTTGGTATATAAATGGTTACATAATGAATAAACTTGTTTCAATTATTTTATATTAAACATGTGACAGAATTTATGATCTGACTAGGTATATTACTTGAGAGATACATTTTGATTCCATGCGATGGCCAAGTCAATCTATTTATTTAAAACATAAAAGATTTTTGATATTGATCTTATAGTGACCTTCACTATAAGATTTTGTTAGGTTAGCTAATTACGTACCTAATTATTTACGACAGAAGGACCCTTAAGTAGGGACTGAATAAATTAACCGACTTGGTATTACATGGATTTCGCAATTTTTTACGGTAGAAGAACTGAGTTGCGAGACTTGGCTTTTTTTACAAGTTATGTTTTTGATGGCATAAACTTTACACATTAGCCTGAATGATATAGAACACATTTTTATATAAAATGATATTTATTTACTCAATGGGAAAGTGTGAGAGTGATATCGAAAGAAGAGTGAATGCAGGAAACGTGTATGTATGTATATATGATTATGCAGCTTCTTCCGTCAATGTGCAAGTCAAAATAGCTTACCTGAAGCAGAGGTAAGTTGGACCTTTGATTGCAGATAGTTTTTTTTTATAGGATAGGGTGACAAACGTGCACACGGTCCACTTGATGGTAAGTAGTTGCTGTGGCCCATAGACATCTACATTTATCCTCGATTACGAATCAAAATGCAGATGCGTTGTCACCCGTGAGGACTAAGGTGGAATGCCTCTTTTCCAGTAAAATGGATCTCCGGTTCTATTCATTCACCATACGAAACACAGCAGAGCGTGGTCCTTCCCCGGTCGGGCCGACCCATTCGTGCTACAACTATACTATTAATATAGCTGCAGCATGGCTCTACCACGTAACAAAATAAATAGTAAATGTTTGCTCCAGCCAACGAAACTGCATCTATCTTTCATTCAAATACCTACGTATAGAAATTGGCTAGACGGGTAATTTTGTGAATATTACAAACTGGGAGTACATGCGGTAAGTAGCTTACAAGTTTCGCAAGGAATAATTTGGAGACACCCGAGAATGGCCCTCGTGTATGTGAGGTATTGAAAGTTTCGACTTGCTTGCTAAACTAGTTGTTTGATAAGTGGCGTTATTAATTTGATGAAAAGACCTATTGATCGGCTGTATTAGTTTCAATAGGGATAGTTTATATCAGCTTAAAATCGTTGCTAACTCCATTAGAAGTACATTTATTACACTTTACCCCTTTATAGCTTTGAAATCATATATAAAGTTGATGTTTAGTCATTAGAAGCGTATTTTTTTTTCAGTTGTGTGCTCACAAACACACCTGCTTACTGAAACACAAGTGCTTAGTGATAAGTATAGGCAACACTTCCAAAAACTTCTTTGGTTCTTTTTGAAAATGCATGTGTCCATCGGTGGACTTAAAACAATTTTTTTGACGATGAACATGACCCACTGATCCATAATTAGCAGAAAGTTTCACGAGGTGGTAGGACACATTTTCTGTCTTGGTGTCCGTCTAGATACCACCCACTTACCTATTTCTGCCGCCAAATAAAAATGTTTGTTCTGTTGTTTTTCGGTCTGAAGGTTAAAGAGAGCCAGTGTAATTACAGACTATGAAGAATTTCATCTTAGTTCTAAGAAATGGCAACTGTAGCCATCTTTGTTTGAAGTTGGCTGTATGTTTCTATGAACTACAGAAGACAATTGTATTGGGCTGAACTATACATTTGTTTGTCACTTCTGTATTACAAAAAAATAAACAAAGATTTAGTCAGACAAAAACAGTTACAAAGCCTTTTTTATGAAATGATGCGATTAACATCGCGAACAAAATCTACAATCGGAATAAAGTATGTCACGGCGGCTTTGGCTTTGCTGAAAAAGGGAAGAAGGATTAAAGAGGTCACGAAGCTGACATAGCGGGATTAGCTGAGCGGCGCAACGTCAGCCAATAAACGATGA
The DNA here is from genome assembly GCA_033319125.1 of Parnassius glacialis. Lineage (NCBI taxonomy): Eukaryota > Metazoa > Arthropoda > Insecta > Lepidoptera > Papilionidae > Parnassius > Parnassius glacialis. The sequence continues at coordinate 33,993,811 of JAVANC010000021.1, forward strand.
ACGCAAAATACTGGTTTCTGGAACTGGTCAAGTTTGAGAGCTTTGCAGAACTTCCATTCGTAAATAGAATCAATCTTTGACTCAAAGACAGATATTTATATACATAAGGGATACGGGTAAAGTTTAGTGAGCGGAAATGGTTAGAAATTCTGGTATATTTCATTGGTAATGCGACTCGAATATAACTGCAAATTACTTGCAATCTGATTTAATGATACTCTTATTTTGTGTATATGTATACATAATATATAAGTATTGTATATATATATGTTCTTATATATTCATGATTTGCCAGCACCAGTCTTACCAACCGATTCAAATGTGCAGTCATTCTGCAAGGTAAGAGTGAATAGATTTTTGTTAAGCTAAATCAGTACCGTTTACTCTCTTCGACGACGTCATCAGTTACAATCAAGTGGGGCAGTAGTCAAGCGAAAGCTTACAATAGTTAAAAAATGTTATATTTAAAATCAAAAAATTTATAAAACAAGTGAGATATATAAATTAATGCAGTAGTTTGAAAGGAATTTACTAACATCGGGAATTAAAGATTAAAATCACCTTTATCCATAATTCCAGCAAACTTATTCACCAAAAGACCGTCTCAAATTGAGAACTGAATTGAGACTGTAAATTGCCAACAAAATTGCACAATGTAATAAAATATTTAATAAGCTCTTTCTGTATATAGGTGTGTGACATCGAATTCAAGTATAATGTCAGTGAAAAAAGTCTAAAAATAATGACCATATTAAACAACTGGAGGAAAGAGACGATGAGTCAAGATAAAAGGCGACACATTGTGAGGCAGACCACGATACTCGTACCAAGGATACTCGTACTATCTCTTACAGAAGGAACTAAATTAAGGAAATATAAAATTAAAAATGTAATATAATTAAAGATATATGTAAGAATGTATAATTAGCGATGCTTTTCCATGGTAGTTATGGTCTGCAGTGAACTGTTGATGTCGTGACATTCAAAATTCTCTTTTCTCTTCTAGACAAGGCTATTGTTTTATAGATCTTTGTTAAAATAAGTTAAGTTGGCCGCGTATACGTCAAAAATTCAGGTAGTTATTATCGACTAAACTAGTTACATTGTCATTTATCTGAATTACAGACTTTAAATGTGAGACAATTTCACGTAGTTTCAAGAAGTAAAATGAACTAATCTAAAGTATAGAACATCCCTCGTTTAACATAATATCAATATTATGAAACAGGATGAATATGAATGCTGAGAGCTCACAACACGTGATAGTCTTTGGGACAGGCCCATATTCAGCTGTGAGTCTGTGGTAGGCAACAATAAGAATAATAGGGATGACAAGACAATGAGAAATTTAAATTGAATTTAGAAACTTCTAGGAACTCCGTAGCTCGTGATGTTGTGAACTTATAAATTTTTTTGCGTTTAATTTTATTTTTTTTAATTCCCGACGTTTTGAGAACTTTACAGCACCCATGGTCACGGGGGAATTCAGGTGTTTGACTTCTCAATTGCATAGTTAACGAAGACTACCTTCAACTTTTAATTATAATTTTTGGTCCGATCTACATTGAACGAGCTTACAGTATCTTGAAGTCTTGCAGTAGTATGCTTGAGCTAAGATTTAAGTTTATTAATTATGGGCTCCCAAGCAGATGCTAACACTCACCCATCTCCTCTATTGAAGTCAGAAAGTTTTTTAATTTCAATAGCCATAAGATTAGTCAGTTCTTACCAAAGTGTGATATATCTCTACAAGATGCAGGATTGTACAAGCTGGATTGTGAATGTGGTCTCTCTTACATAGAACAAACAAAAATATCCATAAAAACCCGCGTGAAAGAACACATCGCTGTTATGAAGCACCATCGTAGTCTACAGTATGTCAACATATTCAGGATCGTCTCAACCATTAAATCAAATTTGATAGACGAAAAAGAATCCTCCACCACAAAAAAACCCTTGCAAAAGAACACCGATTCCTACCAAGGATGATTCGCGAGGCTATTGAAATTAAAAAAACTTCCTAATTTAAACTACCATCTGCTTAGGATCCCATAATTAATAAAATTAAATCCTAACTCAATCATACTACTGCAAGACTTCAAGATACTGTAAGCTCGTTCAGTGTAGATCAAACCAAAAATTTATAGTTAAAAGTTGAAGGTTAACTTCGTTAACTGTGACATTGGGAGATCAAGTTCCTCAGTCCACCCCGTGACCATGGAAGCTGTAAAGTGCTCGAAACGTCGAGAATTAAAAAAGTTAAAATTAAACGCGATAAAATCTGTAAAATTATTTTCATTCCATGTTTTTTTTAATAATATAGGGTGACAAACGAACACACAGTTCACCTGATGGTAAGTGGTTGCTGTGGCCAATAGACATCTACATATATCCTCCTTACTAATCCTTTGGGTTATGTCGGTTACTCTAGTTCTACTGCGGATATCTTCATTCCTAAGTTTATCACGCAGAGAAACTCCGAACATAGCCCTCTCCATAGCTCGCTGAGCAACTTTGAGCTTCCTCATACGGCCAGCAGTGAAGGACTAGTAAGCTGAAGTGGCAGTGGGCCGGCCATATAGCTCGAAGAACCGACAACCGATGGGGAAGAAAGGTTCTTGAGTGGCAGCCTCGTACCGGTAGGCGAAGTGTAGGACGACCCCCCACGAGATGGAGTGACGACCTGTTAAGACATGCAGGAAGTCGATGGATGCAAGTGGCTCAGGACCGTGCTTTGTGGCGTTCCCTGGGGGAGGCCTATGTTCAGCAGTGGACTTATGAAAGGCTGCAATGATGATGATGATGATCTATCCTCGTTTGCAAATCAAAATGCAGATGCGTTGTCAACCATAAGGACTAAGATGGAATGCCTCTTTTCCAGTATAAAGGGTCTCCGTTCAATCATCGTTCATACGAAACAGTCGTTTTAAGCTGCTATTTTACTCTGGTATTCTGTGAGAGCGTGGTCCTTCCCTGGTCGAGCCGACCCATTCGTGCTACAACTATACTACTAATATAGCTGCAGCATGGCTCTACCACGTATAAAAATGTGTAGTATTCATGTAAATAAATCATTATAGTTTCCTAATTTAAATTTTAAATATTTATATATGTTCGATCTTACAGTGCTGTCTTAAGAGTCTTTATTTCCCTTTGATGCTCAGTGGGTAGTGCATACGATATGTTTTGTTCGCCGAGTATGAGAATTAAAAAAGCGAAACAATTGTTGTGGCAGATGGTAATCAATAAAATAATAAATTAAAAAAAAAAATTAAATTAAATAATAAATTAAATAATAATCAATTAAAAGGCAGTACTCCTTTTCGATTTAGGAGTCCGTTTGGGATTGACCCTTTAGCTTATTTCTGCCGCCAATCAAACAGTGCAAGGTGTAAAGAGTCGACATAATAATGCGATTATGGCTTTATTTATGTGACGTTGGTCACAGGTTTTGGTGGCACATTTTCTAGATTTGGGATGGTAAACAGTCTTGTGAAATAATTATTAGACATCATCAGTTTTCGATAAAAGTATAAGTTCCAAAAAGCAACCGCCAAATAAATATGTTTAATTTCTTCTTAAATAATACTTTAGCAACATCAATATATATATTTTTTTATTTCAGCTATATGTTTTGTACGTATTGTATGTTTATTGAATATATTTTTAAAACAGTTTTTACATTGTGTCATGAAAATATATTACTTACTTTATTAATGGAATTGAGTAACTGACCGCAGCTCACTACATTCTGTGTACGGTAAAATCAATGTTTGGCAAATGAGTAGAGCGTTGCAAATTTGCAGCAAAGCTAAAATAATATTCGCCATAGTGCGCTCTTGTGCGAGCCCAACAACAGCCACCACTTACCGCAACCTGCGCCTACAGTTTCGCTATTTATATTATACTTGGAATCCCTAATTAATACCCTCGGCGTTCGTTAATATTAAATCATTAAAACCACAATGTTCGAAAACTTACCTGTTTTCGGAAGTTAAGTAAACAAAGAGAAGTTTACGGCGCTGAACTTTGAACCGGTATATGTAGGGATTACAAGTTATAACATCCGATTGCAATTAAAAATTTACCAAAGAGGATAAACTCAGTGAATCTTATGAAAATTGGTAAAGTTTAATTTCGGGTAATGAGCTATTCAAGATTTTAATAAGGTTGTATTTGAGTTATCAAATAAATTCTTCCGGAACGAGTATTTAAATCTCTGTAAAATCAAAATTAACTTTTCTTTATTACTACTGAAGATATTAATAACTGTAGAGAAATAATTTTAAACAAAATTGTTTAGTTACTTGTTTAAACGAATATGATGAATAGAGAAACTTGTGTTTGTATTTACTGAATTCGCGTTTACAGGCCAAAGCGATATTTGCGGTTGGAATCTCTCGGACTACACCTAAGCTGACCGAGACGACCAGCTACAAAGCTCTTACTTTACTTCGAAACAGTTAGTTTTTAAAGCAAACAGAAAATTAAATATTCCTCTGCTAGCTCAGTCGTCGTTTAACTCAGAGACTCAGAAGAAACGTTTTTCTTTGAATAGTGAGATAAACAGAAAAAAAGTTTGCATCTAATTCAGTTGTAAATTTTTCGTCGAGCGTCATTTCACACAGCACCAAGTAGAAAAAACAATTACGAAGCGAACTTCTTACCCAAGCAGCATGCAAGCTGTATACGAGCTGTATTGCAGTTAGTTTTTATACTAGAGAGGCTGTATTTTCTGACTGTATATGCGCTTATACAGCAGTTCCTATAAGTAAAAAATTGGCACAAATTATGTAGCTTTATGCGTTAGTAGCGCTGTGCAGTAGCTGCACAAGTATAAAAGAGGTTGTATAACTGGTGTATTACAGCTGTTATTTGGTGCGCAAGGAAACTATTACACTACAGATATTGTCTTATAAGTAACTTTTAAAGACAAACGTTCTAAATTGGTTTCTGAACGGATTTACACATGAATATAAAACAAAAAGTACGTTTATTGAATGATGCGACATTTAATGTCTACATATATTTAACATATTAATATTATATTCGGATTGGAGTTGAGTTTTAACGGTGATAATTGGTGAATTGAAAGTGCAAAATTAGATTTAGATAAACTTGTATATATTTTCTATCAAAAAAATTGGCGCGCGAGCAAATTAACAAAATAATATAAGGACAGAATACTAAATACGGTAACTAATCGGTTGTATAGTTTAGAATAAAATTAAAAAACTAATGGTAAATCCAATTGTGCATGCCCTAAGTGCAATAAAATAATGACGTATAACTTCTACTTCTTTAAAGTAGTTTAAATACATACAAGTTTTCACTAATAACCTTATTATTATATTTCCAATAATTTAGGAGGTTGAGCGCGTGCCGCGGGGGCAGGCTTTTTTGCCGCAGTGGCGGTGGGGGACGAGGGGGCCGAGTTAGGCTCGGCTGCCTTTTTGGGGCTGCGCGTTTGCGCTGTTTGCCCTGTACGAGGGTAAAGCCTTCGTCTTGGGGCTTGCGCGGGATATGCGAGTCGGTCTCCATGGCGGAGCCTAATTCGGCATCCGAGAAGACTGGAGAGGAGCTGTGGGTGGCCATCGCGGAGGTCGCGTGGGACTCAGCATCGTAAATTGTGTCTATGGACACAGCGGTTGTAGGTCCGGTGCTCAGCGACAGAGCGTCGTCGATTCGCACGGTCGTACGGTCAAATGGGGGCCAAACTCGCTGGGTGGACGGGTCGGCTAGAGGCGTAGATTAGAGTGCGGGGTCGAGCGGGGGATGAGAATTGCGCTGTGCTATAAACACAGCCCAGATGTTGGGGCAGGCTCGGCTAAATCAGTCGGCTAGTTCGTCGGTTGTAAACGACGCCATTTTGTTTACATATGCTAACACAAGCACAAAATATGTATCAAGATCCCCCGTCGAAAGGTGGGGAAGCTTTATACACATTTTGTGTGTGCCTAAAGCTGAACCACTGCACTGAATCTCTAAGCTTACTTAGATCCCATAATACAGACTTTATACAGCTTGAGCTGTATAATAACTCATAAACTACTCTTATAAGGATACAATCTTTATTCAACACTCTTATACGCTTTTAGGAGAACTCTAAGTTCTATGTTGGCTGGCATATTGATGTTAATAACGCTTGTATGCTGCTTGGGTTCAGCTTAATATTACAAATTGATTTCACTAAGTTTTTACGACGATGGTCATAAAAACTTAGTGAACTTAGGTAACTAACAAAATATCGAATTATCGTAATTTTTTAAACTTTTACCTTACTTTTAAATGGAATTTTTCCTTCAAATCTATATGAGACCACCTCTGAAGGTTCACAATGGACGAAGATGTAAAAAATATACAGTCGAATTGTAAACCTCCTCCTTTTTTCAGGTAGGCTAAACAGATGATAATATTATACTTTATATTTGTAACCATTCCAGATTTATATACGGTTACGTTGTTATATTCCAATGGTGTTCAAAACAAAAGTCACTTCAGTAAATTGAACTTGTACACGACTCACGTAAAGAGAATACACATTTTTCATACTTCGTTACAAAAGACAAATAACGAGAGGCCAACAGGAAATCCAATTAGATTTGCATTCGCAATGTTAGATTAAGTTATTATGCAAAATCGACTGTGAGGTTTTTTGTGTCAAAAACCGAGAGTGGGAGAGTGCTTTATGAAGAATTACAGCATGTTTGGAATTACAATGTCTATGCAATGGGTGCAGATAAATGCATTGCAGTGGTAATGCATTTTTTTAAACTCTTGTCTTTCTATTCTTTGCTATTTTTAGATATGTAGATTAAATTGGTTCAGAATGCATGGAAATTACATTAACAAATACTTTAGATCATTATTTAAAAACAGAATAATTTATAAAGAAACATTTCAAGTAGTAAGCATTGTTAGGAAGATTTACCAATATTCACCCCGCTGGATCTCTGCACGCTCATTTTACATTCTTCTTCTGCTTATGGAATAGCTCCCAAAATTCCATCTCCGGACATGTTCCACCCTCGTTGGGAAGATCTTATCACCACTCTTGGCAAGTGGACTGGCAATGGCAGTAGCAGCCGTATTGCTCATTTCACGCTGCTCACCGTTTTCGGTCTAGATATTTTACCGCTGGCGTAAACGAAATGTAACTATCGTTAGTCGCTTCTTACGACACCCACGGGACTAAAATGTGGGATAGATATTTTAAATAGGGTGATTTAGCTGAACTTCGCGACCATATTGCTATTAAGACCTAACATCCTGGCACCGAAAGTTTATTGAATAAAACTACAAAAGGCTATTGAAGTAAAGAAGTGAAGTGTAGAGTGATTCTTTGTAAAATATATGACGCATGTATGCAACAATATCCATTAAATAATACGTACGTAAGTATTTCAATGCCAATACCGCGGCGAATAGCGATTATTGCTTGACTTAGTAATCTAATCTAAGGAGCCCAAAATTAATAAAAATCACAAATAAGAATGAGAAGTGAGGATATGACGAGTATCATATTGATGTATTCATTCACTCCAAAAGAAAGGGTCACACAAATTACTAAAAATGAATAGAATTCAAAAAAAACGCCGAAATGAGAAATCATTAATTACGGACTACCCGTAAAATCAGTCTGAATCACCCGCAGGGTAACGAGGCATAGCATCAGAATAGCTTCAATCAATTTCGTAGACCTCACTCTCAGCTATATACAACTTTCTGGCTCGTCGACGCCGCCGATACGTCACCTTAAGAGTTAAATTAGGGATAAAACCAATATGAGGTGGGTAGATGATTTTCCCATTCAAGTCACGCGTGTGTTTCCGTGATAATGTTTAGATTTAGTAAAGTGAATAAAATATAGTAGTACTTCAAAACTTTTTTATATTAGTTTAATATCAATGTACTTACAAGTTCTGACTGCCTCGTTGGTCTAGCGGTTGTAGTAGTGCGACTGCTGATCATGAGGTCCCGGGTTCGAATCCCGGGTCGGGCCAAAAAATCAGTTATTGAGGTTTTCCATCAAGAAATTCTCGGTATCTGCCCGGAGTCAGGACGTTGGCGGTGTTTCACCCCCGTGCCTCGGAAAGCACGTAAAGCCGTTGGTCCTGCGCCTGATCTCTCTCCGGTCGTGTCGGTTTACCGTCCCATCGGGCTATGAGAGTGAGGGAATAGAGAGTGCACCTGTGCTTGTGCATACACTTGGGCACTATAATCCTGTCCTGCGCAGATGGCTAGTCTCCGTTGAGACAGGCCGCCGTGGCCGAAATTCGATCTGGAGGACATTATTATTATTACTTACAAGTTCGTAAAATGGTAATATGTTTTTTTAAAAACGTTACCTCCACACTACGATTTTCTCCTGTATGTGGAGGCAGTTTACAACCATAGATTGCACGAGGTCAAACATCCAGACCCGGAACAATTATTTGTAGGATATACAAATACTTGTTCCGTGCGGGATTCGATACTCGCGGCCCCCAGCGCAACAACTCATTGATAAGCCGCTGCGCCACGGAACCGTCTAATATGTGAGTTAACATTGTATGTCATGAACTTCAAAATTGTTTAAAGACCTATGATTAGTTAACATAATAGACCTGTACATAATTATCAATAGTGTGTCTACTAAAATTAGCATAATGTCACAAATTTTGACAGCTTTGTAATGCTTGTTGAATGTTTTACTGCATCGCCGCGGGTCGTTTGTTCGAATTTCCAACGGAACAATTTGTATGGCGTACAAATATTTGTTCCGGATTAGGATGTTCGTCTAATTGCAACTTATGTATGTAAAACGCTTCCACAATACAAATAAAAAAACCTAATATATTTAAAATAAGAAAAAAGAAATTAATAAAATTAATAAACTCCATCACATGTATATTCCTAAAACCTCATTGGTCAAAAATATTTTACTTAAACGTTTGCATGGGGTAAAGTAAAAAAAAAAGTAAAGGTAGGTCAAAAGATGTAGATGATATTCACTGTACCATTAGGTCAATTTTACAGCGCAGTTAAAGCTTCACTAGTAAATATTAGTAATATAATATAAATATTTAGGTATCTTTTCCTTTGTGACTGTCGATTTTGTACTTATCTTTTACATTTTGCATTATTATTATAATTATGTTATTTATTAAATTTGACTTCATCCCGATGTATCGTAGACTACTTATGAATCGTATTTAAACCACGACGCTTGTATTAAAATAAATGATGGTAGATTATTGAAGTCGTGTTTTTTTTTAATAATATTTTTAATATTACAACTTAAAAATGTACGTAATATAGTGTTATAAAGTTATTTTACTTTATACTCTTATATAATAAATTAACAAATATTTTCTAAAACAGTAGAATAGGAGCAGATGATTACTAAATGTTCTATAACAAGGAAGAAAGGCGCATGAAACATAAAAATATAGAAGAAACGATTGAAGAAAAGGAAAAACAATCAACATGATTAAAAGAGAAGATTAATATTACGTCAAACAGGGAGACAAAAGAAGCTCTTACAAGCTCAAGTGGAGAAAACTATATTAGCTATGCAACCCAGACCGGAAACGGGTAGCTGTGTCAAATGTGTTAGAAAGGAAATGAGTGATCTGCGTGCTGAGTATAGTGATTACGGCAAGTATGATAATGACGAGCAATATACCGTTTATAGCCTGTATAAAAGCAACAAGGGCTACTACAGTATGGGCAATGGTGATGAGACTTCGATATGTATGTTGTCACGATTAGTGACACATTGAGAGATGAGATGAATGTGACTGTGTAGTGGCGATGACAGAAAAGACAAATCAGAAGATGGGCAACACTCTCTTCCTAATAACAAAACATCCGCGGTTGCCAACTCGCCTGCCAAGCGTGGCATCTAAAGCTAATATTCTCTCTATGCTGTAATCTATGGGTGAGGCCTAAGTTCAGCAGTAGACTTTAGATAAGCTGGACTGATGTGTATTGTCAAGGACGAAAACATGTAATACACAAAATGTACGATAGCAATAATAATATATTATTGGTAAAGTATATTATTTACAAATTAATCATACACGCAGTGAAATGGATAAACTCTTATACAGCAACATAATACCAAACCAGCGTACTAATCTAAAGCATCAACTAAATCCCTCGAACAAAATTCTGTGGCGTTATGTTTGTATCACTAACCTATTATCCGAGCGGGTTACGTATTACAGTTTAATATAATTAAGCGTAATTATTAATTAGTCAGTATAAAATGATCCAGTAATTACGTACACTTATGAAACCGTATGAATACAACTAAATAAATGGTTTGTTACAAAACAGACACCATAGATACCAAGTAGTTATTTGAAGTGTTATTACTATTTAGATTTGTAGTTTTGGTAGGTGGTTGTCATAAGGAATAATTTGTTAAGTCAGTGGGCTTTACCATCTTCGGCTGCATCACTAGTTACCTTTTGGTGGGATAGTAATCCAGCACTGGCTTATAATAGTAAAAAAAGAAGAAGAGATAGAATACTGGAAAATATAAATATACTTTTTTTATATAGAAGAGGGGGCAAACGAGCATGCGGCTCACCTGATGGTAAGTGACTACCGCCGCCCATTAACAACCGCAACACCAAGAGAATTGCAGATGCGTTGCCGGCCCTTTAAAAAGGTGTAATCTCTTTTCTTGAAGGTCCCTAAGTCGTATCGGTCCGGAAAATCGACAGTAGTAAACAATTCCACAAACAAGTTGTACGAGGAAGAAAACTCCTAGTAAAACGCAAAGTCCAAAGTAAAGTGGACCGCCAAGCATCCAGATGGTGAAGATGGTATCGTGAATTTTGACGAGATCTGCATTCGTGAAATTTGGTGTCTGGAATTAATCCGAACAATTCCTCAGAGCACTCCCAGTGGTAGATTCGATAGAAAATGCAAAGATATGCAAGATACGCAGTGCCAGTGTATCGAGCAGATCAGAAAGAATTCGGTCGTCAACGATTCGAACCGCTCTACGCTGGATGCGGTCAAGTGGAAGGAGCTGACACTGGGGTGCCCCGGCCCAGAGATGAGAACAGTATTCCATGTGAGGCCAGACTTGCGCTTTGTAAAGTTGTAAGCGATGTGCCGGCATGAAATACTGTCTCACTCTGCTGAGCACGCCAAGCTTCTTAGAGGCCAATTTGGCCTTAACTTGCACAAGTGACCACGAGACTGCACACTATTCGATATGTCGACGCCGAGGATGCCGATGCTAGCTGAGGCAGCAAGGGGAGTGGCTTGAAACTGAGGTGAGGTGACAACAAAGGGGTTCTTTTTAGTGGTAAACGAGCAGTTCTGTCTTCTGGGGATTGAACTGGACTAGATTTAGTCGCCCCCCAATCCGAGACTTTGTTCAGCAAAGACTCGACTTTACGAAAAATTTCAGCTTTGACTTTCAAAGATTTCAGACAGACTGTCTCATTTACGAAAAATTTCAGCATTGTGCTGATATTTTGTGAGAACCCAAACTGGCCGAGCCAACCTATTTACACGTGACACGTGACCGATCCTTTCACGCTGTAGCTGTATTATGCTGCAGCGTGAATGGATCGGTCACGTGTCATAGATACTTGATAAGAAATAATTACAGAAATCTAAATAATATAGTAATATTTAGATGGAACTAATGATCAATATTACCTGAACATTTCACAGCTTTATTGCCTCCATCTAGTTAGTATGTTAAAAATAAAAATTCGGCATAACGCAATAATTGGAAAAATTTGCGTAATTTTTGAGTTGCCTTAAACAGTCCCTCATTTGCATATTAAAACATACAACGATTATTATTTTTCCGTATTTTATTCCATGTATAAAAAGCACCGCGTCAGTCGATTACACACGATATTAATTAAACAAATAGAGGTTTTGCCGCAAGCGCGCCACGCCGCCACCGAGGCCCTATCCAAGGGAATAATTATTGAAAATTGTTCAGTAAATATCTTTTGCTACAAATACCGAGCGACTAATTAGTTCCCAATACCGTTGGAATGTATAAATGTTTATTTGATAAACTTTTTATTACTTCCTTGTATTGGCTCAAGATCGTTGTTGTCATCTAAGTCGGCAACGACCTTCAAGAATAGAACTAACACCTTTCTAAAAGGCCGGCAACGCATCTGCAATTTCCCTGGTGTTGCGGTTGTTCACGGGCGGCGGTAGTCACTATAGGTGAGCCACATACTCGTTTGCCCCCTCTTCTAAAAAAAGATATTTTATAAGAGAGGAACGAATTAATGGGTGGAATAAACGCAGAATGAGGCGAGTTTTTAAAAGCAATTTAAAGTAAAGTAATAGCCTATATACGTTCTAAATCTGGACACAGGCGTCTGACTTCTGAGAAGGATTTCGGAGCAGAGAAGAGTCAACTGAAATACCCAATGTGCGCGAGTACGCCAAGCATGTAGATTTTGCTTGAGTCAAGCAGGTTTGATCATTAACAATATTTGCTTTATACTTGGATCAAGCTTCTAGATGTTAACCTCGTATTTTTTGAAAATTTATATATATTACTTAAAGTGACGATTTGACAGTGTTCGTGAATGACTTGATTGAGTATTACTTCAGTCAAGTATCTGAAAAAATACTCTGATAAAGCATTCAAGCAGCGAGACGAGCGCATACAGCTGCTTGAGCTATTAAGTGTTTGACTTTAAGCTGCTTGATAATCTTGAAACTTTATTAAATAAAAAGTTGTAGGATTTTGTAGCTGTTTCCATTTTATATTTAATTTTTGCACAATGCTCTTTTTCTTGCATTTTAAACAATAAATAAAATAAAATAAAAAGTCCGTGCTTGAAATGTTATTAATTTATCCAACGGGGCTGCTAGAGGCAGAATTCGGAGCTGGTTGAATTCACTACGTCTTCAGTTATCGTATATCCACCACCTGTAATACAGACCTCGCTGCAGCCCGTTTACAAATTTACATCTACGTACACTCCTGTGGCTTGTTCTCCTAGTTAATTCTGTGACTAAAATAAATGTATATTTCTGTAAATGACTGCTGTATCTAGCCTATGTAACGTTTGTATTTCGTTTATAAATTATTTCAAAAAGTAAATATTTAAAAAAATAGACTATTATTATAAGGAGCAATATTTTGAAACTGAAACAATATAAAAATAAACTTTGAAATTAAAATAATAGCCGAAATTTCAATTAAGTCAAATTAATTTCTATAAATTGCACAGTCGAGTTGTGGTTAAGCGCGGACTATCCCATGTCCTTTCGGTACACAAAACTCAAATGCACTTTTATTTACTATACTCATAAAATTTCGATAAAGCGGAAAACTACCGCGTATAATCGTTTTTAATTAAATATATGCGCAGGTTATGCGTTGGTAGTTTTCTACAGTTCGTTTACTGTATTTGTTCGTAAACATTTTTTTTCGGTTTATACATTTAATATCCAATATCTCGTATACGTAAGTCGTAAAATACCTAGACAAAAAATGGGCTGCAGTGTTATAGGTGCGGACGTCATTGGTAATCCTCAAAGTGTGGCAATTTTAGCAAAACCTACTACGCGGGAGGCCTATATTCAGCAGTGGACTTTTCCGAGCTAATGAAGTAGATTGACGCGTGTTACACGGATATGTGTACTACAGCTACACGAGCTCCTTTCATTCATTTCGGGTCGATAATTTGATTAAACCTTTTCTATTTGCTATTCATTTTAACCGTTACATCCATCTTCATATATAATTCATTTGAGTAATAAAGTAAAAAATGTAGATTGTGGGCTGCAATATAATCTGATTAAGAATAATTATGCACTGCCATTTCTAACATACTCGTACGTCCACCCAAGCGTGATAATTACTGCGAAATCCCTCTACACCTAAAACGTATAGGCTCATGAAATTGGGGGCTTTGTGATGGCGTTTCGAATCAGAACACAGTCACCAATTGATTTTAGTTTTTAATATTATTTTGTCTTCTGCGAAAATTAGATAGTTTGAATAATAAATAAATATATATATATATATATATATATATATATATATATATATATATATATATATATATACTACTCTGTGTAAAAAGTATCGGGAATATGTCAATAAAAAGACCCGCGTAAAAGAGGTCGTTCTAATTTTTTTACTGCATGTTGGTAGCACTGTACTGATTTAGCGCGCAAAGTTTGAGCGGGATCTGTCATTTAATTTGTTTTAAATTACACTTTTTGTTGGTCATAGTTTTGAGTTCTCGGCGATTTTTACAATGGAAAATATTGTTGAACAAAGAGTGTGCCTTAAATTTTGTGTTTCGAATGATATTTCATGTGGTGAATCACTAAAAATGTTGCGAAATACCTACGGCGAATCGTGTATATCGAAAACAAGGGCTTAGGAATGGTATAAGGCTTTTAAAGAAGGCCGAGAAGTAGTAGTAGACTTGCCTCGTTCTGGTAGACCTTCAACCGCTACGACCAAAGAAAACATCGACAAAATCAAGAAGCTAGTGCTCGAAAATCGACGTATGAGTCTGAGAGAGTTGGCTAGTGAGGTGAACATATCTTTTAAGTCCGTCCACAATATTCTCATAGACATTTTAGGCATGAAACGCGTCGCCGCTCGACTAGTTCCAAAAGAGCTCAATTTTGTTCAAAGAGCGCAGCGAAAGCATGTCGCTGAAGACATGGTTTCCCGAGCTTCTACGGATCCGACCTTTATGAAACGTATAATAACTGGCGACGAGACATGGGTTTATGAGTACGACATGCAAACAAGCCAACAGTCTTGAGAATGGCGTCTCGAAAACGAGCCGGAACCCAAAAAACCGCGGCAAAGTCGCTCCAAAATCAAGGTGATGCTGACAGTTTTTTTTGACTACCGTGGTGTGGTTCACTCCGAATTCCTTCCAAAGGGAGAAACAGTGAATAAAGAATATTATTTAGGCGTCATGAAGCGTTTGCGTGAGAGTATCCGCCGAAAACGTCCAGATTTGTGGCAACACAACTCATGGATGCTGCACCATGATAATGCACCATCACACACAGCCATTATAGTGAAAGAGTTTTGAGCGAAAAATTCAACAAAAGTTCTCGACCAAGCACCGTGTTCACCTGATATGGCTCTGTCTGACTTTTTTTTATTTCCCAAGTTAAAATTACCACTTCGAGGAAAACGTTTTGAGTCGATAGAAGCCATAACAAAAAATTCGCTGAATGAGTTAGGCCATACCGCAAATAGCCTATGAAAAATGTATGGAAGACTGGGTGAAGCGTTGGAGATGTTGTATTGCAAGCGATGGGGCCTACTTTGAAGGCGATAAAATAAATTTAGATGAATAATTTGTATTTTTTGTTTTATTGACAAATTCTCGATATTTAGTACACAGAAGGTATATATATATATATATATATATATATATATATATATATATATATATTGTATATATAATGGGTTAAAACAGGTAAATTTGTAACATTCGTTTTTTTATTCATAAAACCACATTTTGTTTGGCTGGTATTGATCTATTTTTTTCTTTTTTTTTTATAGGAGAGGAGGCAAACGAGCATGCGGCTCACCTGATGGTAAGTGACCACCGCCGCCCATAAACAACTGCAACACCAGGGAGGGAATTGCAGATGCGTTGCCGGCCTTTTAAAAAGGAGTACGCTCTTTTCTTGTAGGTCCCTAAGTCGTATCGTATAATAAGGATTTGAGATTATGGAACTAATATGTATAAAATAAGTTTCTCAAAACAGTAATTTCTTTTGTCTAGTACGTAGTGTCATAGGTCTCATGTTATAAGTCGCGGTTTTAGCCCTCTTCTGCAAAATAATTATAGTTCATCAGTCGCGCTTCATCATAGAAAATCATAGAAGACATACTGCTATGAAAATAAATGAAATAAACTAATCTAGCCGTTTCAACACTAGTAAGACTTCTAATTTTATTTTCAGTATATTATGCTGTAGATATTATACGCAACGAAAAAATTTTGAAAAAGTATTAATTTCGCCAAATTTAAAGGATTACCATTTAAGTATGAAAATAATTCATATATCATGGTAATCCCCTACATTGTAAAAAAACCTTGGAAAGATCACAAAAATACCTAAAGAAAATATATTTAATCAACCTGACGCCGGCGTCGGTTGTCGAGCGACTTATTGTAAAACCAAACTGGCTTTTGTGCAGCAGCTTAAGGTCTCAGGTGAACATGAACAGCCGTCTTTAAATAGTGATTATATTAATAGTGTGAGATTAACATATATTAATGCTAGCGTACGGATCTGTGTTTACCAAGCCGCCTGTCCAGCGTGATGATTAGGGAATTTCAAGAACTTTCAATTTTATTACCAGTTGGCGCTAGAAAAGACCTAATATATTGGACAAAGAAAAGCTGTTTAAGAAGAAGACATAAACATGTGCAATTGGTCTTGCATTTTTTTTATAGGATAAGGGTGACAAACGAGCACACAGTCCACCTGATGGTAAGTGGTTGCTGCGGCCCATAGACATCTACATCTATCCTCGTTTGCGAATCAAAATGCAGATGCGTTGTCACCCGTGAGGACTAAGATGGAATGCCTCATTTCCAGTAAAAAGGGCCTCCGGCCACCTGCACTCACCAAGCGAAACGCAGAGGTAAACCTCTACTTCACGCTGGTATTCTGTGAGGTCGTGGTACCACCCCGGTTCGAGCCGGCCCATCCGTGCGACAGCAAAAGCTGCCGCGTGGCTCTACCGCTGTTAAAATTACATAATACAAAAAAACATGTGTATGTGTCTAAGGTTTTCACTTTACATTTCAATAAATAATGGAGACAAGTACAAAGCATTTACTTACCAAGTGTATCGTATAAACATATTACCCTGTAAAATTATTTCTATAGAGAAATTAGCATCTACTCCGTGAAAAATCGTCGCTGCTCAGTAATGTATACCATTCCTCAGCAAATCTAATAACTTTGTGACTCTATTTAGAAGTTCAGCTATAATTTGATTATTTAACTTAACGCCTGCCGCCATAAGCTTAAAGCACTAAAAGCCAATTTAATACCGACAACTAACCGAAACCAGCGCAATCGTAGCTTAAACGCCCAGACACTATAATATTCAGGTTATGTAGATATCTGTCGAAACTAATAACCCCAAAGGCTCTATAAAATTTGTCACATGGATGACCATCAATCAAAGTGAAGCGAACCGAAGTTGTGCGGTTTGGAAATTTAATCAAAGTAAATACTGCCTTAAAGCAATTGAGTTAAGTTAGATTTTCAATGAATGTTTTGCTAGGTCGTCTAATTGCTAACTGTTTTATAATAATCCCGCTATTGCAACTAATTAAACGACAATTAATTATATAACAAGAAGCCATTAGACTATGTTAATTTGAGCACAAGTACCTTTATTTTTATAAAATATAAAGCTAAATTATATAAAATATATAATATTTTCTGTACAGCCAACAGTTCTCGCAAGAAAGCTTGAGGAATATGGTTTCTAAGCTCCTTGCGGAGTTCTACTGTACAATTTTAATTAATTTCCGAGTTGTGGTAATAAATAAGCTAATAAAATATATTAGTAAGCTATTAACAGAAATTTATTTGGAACATGCAAAAATTTGCTGGTAGATTTCAAAAAATTGTTAATACCCAGCGTATAAAAATATATAAACTTCCGCTTCGCACGGGTGATTTCTGCATCTCAATAACAGCGCTACCTACCGAGTCCAAATGCGAATCTTAACCATCTAGGTCTAGGGATACATGGATCATACACACAAAAAAATCATCAAAATCGGTCGGGCTGTTTTTGAGTTTTAGCGAGACTAACGAACAGCAATTTATTTTTTATATATAGAGATTACTCCTGTACAACTTATAAAAATATAATTATACAAAGTGATTTTGTTTTCAGTCTTTCGCGTTATGCAGTTACTCAGTAAGAATTATTTTTGCGAGTCTTTAGATTACCTGGGATGATGTATGGTGGTAACCTCATAAATTGCCTTATAAGAGTAATAATGTCCTCCAGACCGAATTTCGGCCACGGCGGCCAGTCTCAACGGAGACTAGCCATCGGCGCAGGACAGGATTATAGTGCCCAAGTGTATGCGCAAGCACAGGTGCACTCTCTATTCCTTCACTCTCATAGCCCGATGGGACGGTAAACCGACACGACCGGAGAGAGATCAGGCGTAGTACCAACGACTTTACGTGCTTTCCGAGGCACGGGGGTGAAACACCGCCAACTTCCTGACTCCAGGCAGCTACTGAGAATTTCTTGATAGAAAAACTCAATAACTGATTTTTGGCCCGACCCGGGATTCGAACCCGGGACCTCATGATCAGCAGTCGCATCACTACAACCACTAGACCAACGAGGCAGTCGGAGTGCCTTATAAGAGTAATTAACGCTTAGCGGGTTGACAACCACAGTTTTTTATTTTCTAGTTCTCATCAGGACGATGATGCTACCCATCTCCTGCTTTGTTTCTCTCTGTCGTTTCCGAAGACCATGGGACAAAATGGCGTAGATGATATATGTTATGGATCTCTTATAGCAAGTGATTAGTCCCAAAGACCCTTTTTACTGATAACGAGGTGTTCTATCTTAGTCCTTCCTCATTGACAACGCATTTGCATTTTAATTCTTAACGTAGGATAATTATGAATCAAAATAAATATTAATTGACGATGTCAATTACAATTCGATCCGATACAAAATACAATCCGAAATATATTTTCTTTTTGAGTCCTCTCAGCGAGAGGAATAAAAAAAATTATAATTTATGGAATGATGAATTTTAACAAGTGGTAGAGCCACGCGGCAGCTTTTGCTGTCGCACGGATGGGCCGGCTCGAACCGGGGTGGTACCACGACCTCACAGAATACCAGCGTGAAGTAGAGGTTCACCTTTGCGTTTCGCTTGGTGAGTGCAGGTGGCCGGAGGCCCTTTTTGCTGGAAATGAGGCATTTTATCTTAGTCCTCACGGGTGACAACGCATCTACATTTTGATTTGTAATAGAGGATAGAAGTAGATGTCTATGGGCCGCAGCAACCACTTACCATCAGGTGGACTGTGTGCTCGTTTGTCACCCTTATCCTATAAAAAAAAATGAACACGAAAATAAATGAGACAAAACAAACAGGTGAAAAAGTGTGACTCGATTGGTCCGTATACGTTCTGAAAAAATCTATCACTTCATATCGTCCCGTGGATACCCAAAACAGGAACAGAGAAAATGCCAGAATGTTGTTATGGTGTCCGATATCATTGTAGTATAACTATTTTGTTTACACCAGACGTAAGTACTGTAAGAATGGCGACGGCCAGGAGCAACAAAAGTGTGAGACGTCTGGTCCTGCCAAGCGTGAATATTAATGTAAATACTTCCTACAATGGCCGTCCCATGTCCAGCAATGTACTGTTACGGACTCATGAAGTAGAACAATTGGAACATGATAACAGCAAATAAAAAGAAACCAGTAATACAAAAGACAAATCATACACTGGTGTTGTAGAGCGATGTTCCAGAAAATTGGAATGAATAAATTTGTACAAAGGTTGTGCGCTTCTATTTACGTACAAATATTTAAATTTAATTAACTTTCAAGCGCACATCTCTTTCTTTGTGTTCTCGCTTTTAAGGGAAGGTTTGCTAGGCAAATGACTGCACCTAGATACTGCCTCTCCGAGGTTTTTTCACTGCATATCTTTTCGCTTCATTTATAGCTAACGCTATTCTGCTTTATAAGCCATCTTGCTAATTAAAGTTGAACTTTCAGAACTTTTACCTTTTTGTAAAAACTTGTTATGTTCAAAGTTTATAGTATATGAATTTTCTTGACTAATATTAAAGTCGTAATTAGAATTCTAATAACTTACATAACAATAATCGGGATTTATGTATACAACATGCAGCTATAAACGCTGTATTTACTTTCCCCTCAGTCTAATACGAGGGTGGATTGAAAAGTACTCGGCCTAACCAAGAAAATAAACACATACTAAATCAGTTATATTTTTATTTTTCTACATAATCACCATCAAGTTCAATACACTTTTGCCACCTCCCCTTCCAAGCATTTAGACCGTTGAAAAAAAATGATTCTTCCTTAGAGTCAAAATATGCGTCTACAGCTGCTTTGACCTCGTCGTTTGTCGAAAATCTTTGACCTCCCAAGTGCTTTTTTAGGTTAGGGAACAGAAAGAAGTCTGATGGTGCCAGATCAGGTGAATACGGCGGATGCGGTAACAGTTCAAAGCCACAGTTGTGAATTTCAGCCATTGACTGTACTGACGTGTGAACACGGGCGTTATCTTGATGAAACAGGACTTTTCTTCTGAGCATTCCTCGACGTTTTTCTTTTATTTCCTCTCGTAAACGACGTAGTAAGGTGCAGTAGTAATCAGAGTTTATAGTCTGACCCCTTTCAAGATAATCAATCATAATCACACCTTTCGAGTCCCAGAATACTGAAGCCATCACCTTATTTGCCGACAAAATCGACTTAGCCTTTTTAGGGGGTGGTGAACCAGGTCTTCTCCACTGTTTTGATTGTTGTTTTGTTTCCGGTGTACAGTAATGAACCCATGTTTCGTCTGTAGTAACAAAACGACTCAAAAAATCATCTGCATCGGCTTCAAATAACTCCAAACAGTCGCGTGAAATAGTCAATCGCGTCTTTTTTTGTTCAACTGAAAGCAGTCGCGGAACCCACCTCGCAGACACCTTGTGGAAACCCAACTCGTTGACAATGATGTTTTGAGTTCGTTCATAAGAGATGCCTATAATCTCGGCTATCTCTCTAATTTTTAATCTGCGGTCTCCCATTATTAAATCAAGTATTTTTTTAATATTTTCGTCAGTAGTTGACGTCGAAGGCCTTCCAGAGCGGGGTTCATCTTTCACACTCTCTCTACCACGCTTAAATTCTGCTATCCATTTTTTGACGGATGAATATGACAGAGCACAATCGCCTAATGTACTGACCATGTCATCATGGATGGCTTTTGATGATAGCCCCTTCTTATGGAGGTACTTAATGACGGCACGCTGCTCGATTTGCTCCATTCGCGGAAATTATGTCCGATTACTTTGTTAATAAATTTATAAAATCACAACTAATTATCGCACACGTTTCGAACTTCACACAATGAACTAGTCTAAACTGAACTAAATAATGTGGGTAGATTTGATTTTTAGAATTGAATGGATCTGTGTTAGGCCGAGTACTTTTCAATCCACCCTCGTAAAAATACTAGAGCCTAAAGACGATAGGTTAAGTGAAAATATATACAGACTTTACCTTCAATCGCGGTTTTACCGTATAATCTCACAATGTAGCAACATATTCAAGTAAATTGATAAATTAATGAAATGAATATATGAAAAAAGAAATGAAGCAATCAAGTAAAGTAAAGTAACAGCCTATATACATCCCACTGCTGGGCCCGATACATACCACTGCTGAACCTCATCTCATTTCTGGGAGGGTTTTAGGGCAAGGAAATAACCACCGCGCCAAAGCGTCTTGGCGAACTTCACATGTCTTCGAAGTATTTTCTTTTCTTATTTCTCAGACATGCAGTAAATATAGTAAATCAGCACTTCTAATTGCAACTGACAACTTCATTTGTGCCGGCGGGGATCGAACCCGGGTTGCTCGCGTACTGTCAAATTTACAGCGAGCGCTAACCATCTGAGCTAGCACGGCTGTAAGCTAAACAATACATTTT
Source organism: Parnassius glacialis (assembly GCA_033319125.1). Classification (NCBI taxonomy): domain Eukaryota; kingdom Metazoa; phylum Arthropoda; class Insecta; order Lepidoptera; family Papilionidae; genus Parnassius; species Parnassius glacialis. The sequence goes on from JAVANC010000021.1 coordinate 34,015,543, forward strand.
TATTTGAACATTTTATCATTTCATAGAAAAAGTCAAGATAATATACCATTTACTTATTTAATAAATTAAATCAAATAGTCAGTCCGTAAAGAATTCGCTATTCGATTACAGTTGCGAGCCACTACTAAAACAAGCATTTGAGCTTCCTTGGAGTAGTTAACGCGAATATTAGAAAATTAATCATATTGTTGATAGTTTACAGTATTGATCGTATTTTAAAAAATGTATAAAAGCTAAACATTACAAACATAAAGTATGTATTTAAAACCATTTCATTATTTATAAAAAACATTATCCAGAATAGATACATATCTTTCTTTACTATTGCAGGTTCTTAAGGCAAAGCAACTTTATAAACTATTCATAATTGAGCATTCCGAAAGAGACACGCCAGAACATAATCACTAAGTAAAAACAGTCAGAAGCTCTCGAAATACAAAGAGTCATTGAACAGCAATTACCTTGAAGGCCTCTAAAAGGCCTTTAATTAAATCCTTCTCCGATGACATCATAATTATAGCGTAAATTGGATCAAGGCACCCTCCTGTTTAGTTAATTGTAAGATTTTTTTTTAGCAGATTAGTTAAATAATCTGTTTCTAACTAATCGTAAAATATTCTCATCTTTATATATAAAAATTACGTGTCACATTGTTTGTCCGCGATGAACTCCTAAACTATTGATCTGATTTCAATGAAATTTTGTACGATGTGTGCAGTTTGGTCCAACTTGGGAGATAGGATACTTTTTATCCCGATGACCTTCACTTTATCGTTACCTTTATCTTTTTATTGCGAATTTAAGGATTTTTTCATAGGAAGGGTCGTCAGAAAGGGCAGAACAACGTCTGCCTGGCCAGCTAGTATTATATAAAATCAAATATTTAGTTCAAATATAAAGTTAGTTATCCAACTAAATTGTAGTGCAAAATAAACACTACAAAACACTACATATACTACTACTACTACTAAACTACTACTAACACTACATAACACTAAAAAAACACTTAATCGTTTAGCTATAATTTAAGGAAATTCTGTGGAACTTGGCACCCGTTCACATTCTTCGTCCTTTTTCACATTTATGTTTTTGGTGGGATATCATGGTACATGCCATTCATTTAATTTTTCTTGCGTTTATCTTTGACTGGTTTCTTTTTAAAATTTAAAATACCTGAATTGAATATCGACACTTTTTCGACACCGTTTATCGACAGTTAATAATATAAAAATTAGTTCTCAGATTTTTACCTTTGTGTACGTGCCTACGCGAGGTCAGTCAGTGAGTCATAAAGTGACACTTTTCAGACATTGAGAACTCAAGAACTATAATGATATCGAACTTGGCACCGAGGCTGTGTCCTGATCACACCAATAATAATTGATACTACAATGTTTTGTATTATAAGTATACTTTTTTTGAGTGCATCGTTGGTCTAACGGATTCTCCGCGCGACTGCTTATCATGTAGTCCCGTGTTTGAATCCCGGGTAGCGTTAGAATCAGTTATTGGGATTTATTGTCAGTTTCTTTTTTTGTTTTTAATAACATTTCCACACACTAGGATTTTTCCCTGTATCGTGGAGAATAAACAATTAGGGCCGGAGGAAAAATTATTTGTAGGCAATACAAATACCCGTTCCGTACGCGATTCGAATCCGCGGCCCTCAGCGCTGCAATTCAATGCATAACCAATGCGCCACGAAGTCGTCAAAAGATATTCTTAGTAGCAGCCTGGAGTCAAGAAGTCGGCGGTGTTTCACTCTCGTGCCGCGAAAAGCACGTAAAGCCATAAGTCCTGCACTTGATCTTTCTCTCCAGTCTTGTTGGGTAACCATCCCATTGGACAACGAAAGTGGAGTAATATACAGTGCACCTACATACACTTTCTTGCAAACACACACACTAGTGCACTATAATCCTAACCTGCGCAGATGGTTAGTCTCGCCGCTATGACCGAAATTAGATCTGATAGCCAACATTATATTAATTATTATTATTATGTTATTATATGTATTCAATTCGATTACCGAATCTACTTAAATAATGGTTCTGGTTTAAGATCGTAAACGGAGCTAGACAAAATTTTACAAAATACTTCAAACATGATCTTATCAAAATGTATTATTCACTTTGACCAAAATTATTTAATTTTTGTTCATAAGAAGACATAAAGAGCTGTAATGAATTTTTGTACGCCATTGCTATTTATTATTATGAACAGCTGCGATTGTTTACAATAAAACTTTGCTAATTTATTGAAAAACTTTGTTTTGCTGTGTTTGCTTATAATTGGTTTTTATCAAAAAAAGTTTTGGTCGAAATTTGATACACTAAAGTTTTAAGACTGGTTAACTTAATTCAATTTGTTATAAGTTTCTATACAGCCGTTTATGCTTAAATACACTATGTATAAATACAGTGAAACCTGGTTAACTGGGATCTCAAAGGACCTAGAATTTTTATAACTTTAGGTTTTTCATTTACTCTGTTTCCTAAATAGGCAGGTTAACATGACGGTTGTCTTATTTATAGAGGATCCCACTATGAGAAGTCGAACCATGTATCATATAAAGAGGTTCAAATGTTTATAAAAGAAGTTCATATTTTATATTGCACAATTTTTATTTAACAAGATTCAATGTAAATTTTATTAACTTACAAAAAATCTGTTATATTAAGGTGTATTAGATTTTTAGTTGCTTTAAGGTGTTGTTTCTTTCTGTTTGACATCATAAAATATTTATGTAAGGTTTCTAAGGCTTTTTTGCGTCACGCTTTGATACTCTCTCTAAAGTATCTACTGCCAAAAAAAAATTATCAATACGCAACTTACTCGCAAATTCTCGAGCTTTCTCTTTAATATTTGGGCCGCTTATTGGAATGTTTTTGTTCCGTAACTGTTTTACATATCCATATCGAGAAACATTTTTCAAGTTCAGGATACTCTCCTGGTCGAAATCGTTTTAGTTTTCCTTTACCGTCAAAACAATGAAAACGTATTTCCTCCTTATTTTGAATAATTCTATAAAGAGTTGACTTTGGTAAATTGAACCCTTGTACAGTTCGTCACGCACTTTTCACTACCATAATCCAATCTTTAATTTGTCAGCGGCTGTTAGAGAATTACACTTTTGTTTCGACAATTAGTACACTGTTATTCACTAGTTTCCCGTACAAACCCTTAAATACTACTGATAAACAAACCAAGTATGGAAGAAATTAGTAAATTGTTTACAAGCGTGTCATAACTTGTCTAAAGCTGATAAATTGTCTCACCTATACGGGTTTTTGAGCTACGAAGTTCCAATTATAAAGGTAAATATCGAAAAGATATATGAAATCTAATCCCAGTTAACAAGGTTTGAAAATTCCCAGTAACGGAGGTATTTCAACGCAAAATTGTCGGGACCTCATTATAATTATCAATATCAGAGATTTCTCACATATCCAGGGCCCATTTAACCAGGTTTCACTGTATTAGTTCTTTTTATAGAACAATATTTTAATAGAAAGAATATCGTCATCATGACGATTATCATCATTACATGCCTTCATAAGTCGCAATGTGAAACCTACACCACCTACATCCATCGATTTCCTGCATGTATAACAAGGTCATTACTTTATCCAGTCCAGGGGCGGGGGCTCGCCCTTTCACTTTGCCACCTTTCCAGTACGAGACAGTCACTTAAGAACCTTATTAACTTTTACTATCAGAGTAATTATCACGCTCGAATTGCAGCCATAGGTACTATTGTTGTAGCACAGATGGATCGGCTCAACAGGGGTCAAAGAACACGGGACACGCTGTCAAAGAATACCAGCATGAAGCATCACTTTTTACAAAATATAAGTGATATTAGAGTCTTTGTAGTCCATAGACAACTTTCAAAAACATGGCTATAAATGCGATGCCACCCTTGTTAACTACGGTAGAATGCTTTGCAGTCAGTAATTATACTTTCTTACTCTTTTTGCCAGAATACAATAGTGGTTGGCTGTTGCTTAGCGGCAGAAATAGGTCGGAAGGTATATCAGATATATTACCAGACGTATCCCTAGATATAATTGAGCTCTACCACATGTACGACAGATAATTCCAATACAATAGAACAGAATAGAATAATTTTTATTCAATATAGATTATTAAACAATACTTATTGAAAGTCATTTTTTTAGTTACCACTAGTTTGGAAAATACCTCTGTCCTGGGCAAAACCAGCAAGAAACCCAGCGCGACTTTCTTTTTTAAACATATTTCACTTTAAAATAATTTTGTTTATTTTTTTGTTTGTACAAATTTTAAATGAGTTTTAATAGAATCAACATGGTGGCGATCACCTCATTCCCAGGGGTTTTTTCATTTATGTATTCTTTCATATTATAATAACCCTTTTTGTAATTTTTTTTATAATAAAACATTAAAGCTTATTTAAAGTTACAGCCTATTTAAGTCCCACTGCTGGATACAGGCCTCCTCTCATTTCTGGGAGAGTTTTTAGGGCAAGGAAGTGTTCGCCACGTTGCCTCAATGCGTGTTGGCGAACTTCACATGTCCTCGAAATACTTTTTTTTCTTATTTCTCAGACATGCAGGTTTCCTCACGATGTTTTCCTTCACCGCCGAGCACGTGGTAAATCAGCACTTAAAATTGCAATTAACAATTTCATTGTTGCCGGCGGGGATCGAACCCAGGTTGCTCGCGTACTGTGAAACTTACAGCGGGCGTTGACCATCTGAGCTACCACGGCTGCCAAATATCAGGGGTGTCACTGACAAGATTGAGTACATCTTGAAGCGTGCTTCCATTAAAACATACTTTAAGCCGCCGAAGAAGATTAGTCAGTTTTTACCATCAGTCAAGTGTAGGTAATGTCCCTCTGCAAGATGCAGGAGTGTACAAGCTTGATTGTGAATGGGGTCTCTATTATATACGACAAACCAAAAGATCCATAAAACCCGCGTTAAAGAACACATAGCTGATGTGAAGAATCGACGCTCCGGGAAGTCTGCAGTCTGTGAATACGTACAGGTTCGCCCCCGTCATTACATTAGATTTGATAGACTACAAATCCTCGCTAAAGAACACCGATTCCTTCCAAGGATGATTCGCGAGGCTATTGAAATCAAAAAACATCCTTATTTCAATAGAGAAGATGGCAGGGTGCTACCATCTGCTTGGGATCCCATAACAATAAAATCCGTAAAATTAGTTTTATTTAAAGGTGTAGTGTTCGCGTAAATATAAGAAATCATAAAGTAAACGTTTTATTAAATTCATTGCATAAAAGGGTAAATAATACTCCATATAAATAGTCTGAATTGTGCTTGCAAGAAAGCGATGGAAGTTTTTTACCTTATAACTTCTTAAAATCTCTCCAGGCGTTTTGAATTAATCGAAGCACAGTTTTCTCAATTTCCTGTTTTTTGTGCATATTTCGTAATGAAATCAGTTGTCCACAGTGATCTGAACTTAATTTTTGAAATACTACTCTGTGTAAAAAGTATCGGGAATATGTCAATAAAAAGACCCGCGTAAAAGAGGTCGTTCTAATTTTTTTACTGCATGTTGGTAGCACTGTACTGATTTAGCGCGCAAAGTTTGAGCGGGATCTGTCATTTAATTTGTTTTAAACTACACTTTTTGTTGGTCATAGTTTTGAGTTCTCGGCGATTTTTACAATGGAAAATATTATTGAACAAAGAGTGTGCCTTAAATTTTATGTTTCGAATGATATTTCATGTGGTGAATCACTAAAAATGTTGCGAAATACCTACGTCGAATCGTGTATATCGAAAACAAGGGCTTATGAATGGTATAAGGCTTTTAAAGAAGGCCGAGAAGTAGTAGTAGACTTGCCTCGTTCTGGTAGACCTTCAACCGCTACGACCAAAGAAAACATCAACAAAATCAAGAAGCTAGTGCTCGAAAATCGACGTATGAGTCTGAGAGAGTTGGCTAGTGAGGTGAACATATCTTTTAAGTCCGTCCACAACATTCTCATTGACATTTTAGGCATGAAACGCGTCGCCGCTCGACTAGTTCCAAAAGAGCTCAATTTTGTTCAAAGAGCGCAGCGAAAGCATGTCGCTGAAGACATGGTTTCCCGAGCTTCTACGGATCCGACCTTTATGAAACGTATAATAACTGGCGACGAGACATGGGTTTATGAGTACGACATGCAAACAAGCCAACAGTCTTCAGAATGGCGTCTCGAAAACGAGCCGAAACCCAAAAAACCGCGGCAAAGTCGCTCCAAAATCAAGGTGATGCTGACAGTTTTTTTTGACTACCGTGGTGTGGTTCACTCCGAATTCCTTCCAAAGGGAGAAACAGTGATTAAAGAATATTATTTAGGCGTCATGAAGCGTTTGCGTGAGAGTATCAGCCGAAAACGTCCAGATTTGTGGCAACACAACTCATGGATGCTGCACCATGATAATGCACCATCACACACAGCCATTATAGTGAATGAGTTTTTAGCGAAAAATTCAACAAAAGTTCTCGACCAAGCACCGTATTCACCTGATATGGCTCCGTCTGACTTTTTTTTATTTTTCAAGTTAAAATTACCACTTCGAGGAAAACGTTTTAAGTCGATAGAAGCCATAACAAATTCGCTGAATGAGCTAAAGGCCATACCGCAAATAGCCTATGAAAAATGTATGGAAGACTGGGTGAAGCGTTGGAGATGTTGTATTGCAAGCGATGGGGCCTACTTTGAAGGCGATAAAATAAATTTAGATGAATAATTTGTATTTTCTGTTTTATTGACAAATTCCCGATATTTAGTACACAGAAGGTATGAATTTCTTGATTGGTACAACATCTGTAAAAATATTATCAATACAAGTTGCACTACACCCTGCAATACGCGTAGCTTCAAAGAATAAATTATCAAGATTGGTATGATTTGAACAATGAGCAAAATGTAGTACTGACGAAAGAAGCTTCCAGGATTCAAAGGTATCATACCTTGAACATAGGAGTATGTAAACACTGACAACACTCAACACATGCCATTTCTACAGTTCGCTCAACAGAGAGGCTCACAATATCTTTACGTTCTTTAAATGATATGGATTCATTAGCTAATATTAAGTAGCCACCACGTAATTTAGTATCTCTATTGAAAGAATTGATCACATGGTGATTACTGAAATTAAATATGGAATTGAAATCTTTCAACCAATGTTTAGTAATACATAAAATATGTATATGGTTACTATTTAAAAATAATTCAATTTCTAATTCTTTGCCTAACATACCTTGTATGTTTTAATGCACCAGGTCAATACACTTTTTATTATCGCTATTTTGTGAAATTATACAGTTAAGAATTCGTGAGTTGTTTTCTAAGGTATTTAAATTATCGTTTCTAGAGATTACCTCTTTTGTCTTATTATCTAATTTAAATTACTTGGAACTGATTCCAAATCATTTGTAAAATTACTCGTATTTTGCTGCTCAATAAAAGCAGGTGTCAAGGTAGCCAAACATTTGGCTGGGTTAAAATATAAATAATGCCATCGAAAAAAAAAAACTTGTAAAAAAAAACCAAGTCGCAACTCAGTTCTCCTACCGTAAAAAGATGTGAGATCCATGTAATACCAAGTCGGTTAATTTATTCAGTCCCTATTTAAGGGTCCTTCTGTCTTAAGTTATTACGTTATTAGCTAACTTAACACCATCTTACAGTGACCACATCAATACTAAAAATCTTTTATATTTTAAATAAATAGATTGACTTGGCCATCGCATGAAAACACAATGTATCTCTCAAGTAATACATATTATATTAAATTAGATTGTGTTAAAACAAATTAGTGCGTATTTGGTGCCAGTCTTAAACTAAACTTTGATAGGTAATTTTTATCTCTTGTCAAAAACTAGTTCTTAGTTAAATTATTATAATCAATCAAATGAAATTTATCATTATTAATCTTACATTAAATGTCCAATTTAAATTATTATTACATGTTAAATTACGCATTAATAAATTTAAATTATATCTTAGTTTATTTTCCTGTGCACATTTATGTTATTGAGATATTCAATATATTTTAATAATTGATTCTTGTTCATATTGCCTCTTCTCCCAAAAAAATTACTAATATTCTATTAGGGGTAAATTTACAAGTCAAAATTTTATTCATAATGTCACTGAATGATGCTCCAGGCATGTAGTTGTTCATAATTATTTATCTGTTGCCCTTTTAAACAGTTATTTAATGATACTTCCAAGTTTTTGCCTATGTCATCACTATACACAATAAAATTATTTTTTTCATTATATGAATTACTTTTTAAATTTATGTGCTTTGTTATGGTACTGTCATAGAGTGTAGCTAAAGACAATGAAGTAATACTACTTGTCATATGATAAACATACAATCCCTAAAGAACCTGGCATTGAGCGCTGATATTTATTTTGATATTTTAATAAACAGTCAAAACGTTGCTCGTTATATTTAGATGACTACCACATTATCCATGGCCAGTATGAGTTCTTTTATCTCATTCTCTGCTGATTTATATTTATTTGACATAATTTGTAATGAGGTTTTAAGTGATAAAATTTCTGAATTAAGACACTCTATTTGAGTCTCATAACAATTTTTTATGTTTTCCACCTCAATTGAATATAATTTAAGTTTACTAATTAACTCTTGCTTTTCCTTACATAAATGTGTATAATTTTTAGTATTCATTTTAGTCTGAGCTAATTTTTGCACTTTCCTAATATATTTATTTTTTGTTTTTTATATGTTTTTTTTAATTATCTTCTGCTGATCGTAATCCTTTCTTCTGTTCTTGATGTGGCAGAATCATCAGTCAAATCTATTGTTATGGAGGGTTGCAACGTTTTATGAGATTTACATTCTAAGAGCTCATTGAACAGACTCTGAGTTTGAAATGCTTGCAAGTTATCAATGTATTGTTTAAATTGTGAAATCTGCTCATTAGCTTTAGTTAATTATGATTTCAATGCAGTAACTAATCTGAGGGTTTCCTCCTACTCCTTGCTGCATCGGTCAAACTCATCCACTGTCCCCTGTATATGTGTCCGACTGTATCTATATAGTCTCTATGTAACTTTACCAAATCAGTTTTCACTACTTTACTTACTTATCTTCACGCACAATCCCTGACGGGGTAGCCAGAGAGAACAGATCCCCAAGTGTCACGATCCTTACATACCTCTTTCGTTTCTTTCAGATTCATTATCTTCTTCATACATGCACGTCTAGGTATCCGAGTACTCTTGACCCTCCCCTCTTCGAGCAATTTGCTCACATGGTCTTCGAAAGTTAGTCTCGGTCTACCTCGACACCTTTTAATATTAAGTTTCGCGCTATATATTTTCTTCACCATTCGGTCTTCACTCATTCGCTCAATGTGCCCAAACCACCGAAGCACGCCCTTATCACTTTTTGTGATAAGGTCTTCTTTCAAACCTGCCAAATTGCGAATCTCTTCGTTTCGCTTTCGGTCGGCCATGGTAACGCCGCACATTTTACGAAGAGATCGCATCTCCACTGCATTCAACTTGCTTTTATGCTTCTTCTGGCATACCCAGGTTTCGCTGCCATATAACAAAGTCGGTACCAACACTGCGTTATGTATTGCAAGGCGTGCACTCTTCACTACGCCTTGCCTTTTAACTAACGCAGTCAGGGCACCATTGACTTTGTTCCCGGCAGCGACACGCATGTCCACATCTAAATACATCTTCCATCCCGGCTAAAAGCACTCCGCCAAGTATCAGGTATCAAGTATCAGTTTTCAATTATGTATTTTTCGAAATTATACTTATTATCTCCTTTTCATGGTCATCCCTTTGTTAAGTAACAGCTCACACTGCTCTTATTTATAATATAATTACCACTTTACCACTTTTATTTGTTACATAAAGTAATTTGTACGTAATTAACAACTATAACTTAAATTTGAGGTGGAAATTATCAATTACAATATTTATTTTTACGAAATATTTGGGAGCAAATTATTTAAATACTTGTCACCGGTGTTGCCACAAAAAACTCAATATAATAAAAAAATATTAACTCCGGGGATAAATCACAGTGTGCTCTCTCGCTATTAAGTTTAAGACAAGCGCCCCTGAACTGATAGAACTCATTTGGAAAATATCACTTGACTTAAATGCTCATGTCAATTAATTCCTTGCTTCAGTAACACACTTATCATGTTTAAAGTCCTTTAGAGTTTAGAGGACAAATTGAAGAAACAGTTTTAATTTAAACTAAAATTTTAGTATCTATACAATAAGCAGTTATTATTCACGGTTCGATAAGCAATGAATTATTATGTGTGTGCGTATGGTTCTCCAATATTAGAAATCACCGTAGCGAATAAATTTCAATATCATTTGTGTTAATAATCACGTCGGGCGCTATTAATGAGTAGAAAGGTATTAGTTACCATTACATTGTGTTCATTTTAATCCACCTCAATGCTTAGAGTAGTTAATAATGAATTGGTTATAATGGTGTATATTTCTGTATTATATATTAATCCTACACACATTGCCCCTGCTACTCTCATTTCTGAGGGGTTTTAGTGCAAGAAAATGTCCACCGCGCAGTGACAATGTGTGTTGACGGATTTCTCGTCTTCAAAATTTTTAAAAATACAGATATTCAGGTTTCCTCACGATGTTTTCATTCACTACCGAGCACGTGGTAAATCAGCACTTATCCAATTTCATTAGTGCCGGCTGGGATCGAAACTGAGCATGCATTGTATAGAACGTTTATTGTTATATACATATGTCGCCACGTCTATAAAATACTGGTTGGGTCGATAGTAAAGGTTTTACTATAGGGAAGCGTCGTATCTGTGGTAGAAACCGTTGATTTTTTTAAGATTAAAAAAACATCACCGGGTAGCAAAAACAAATATATAATATATATGTTATAAAACGCATTTTTTTAGAATTATATTATAATAATATAATAATAAGATATTTTTCAATTATTTCATTTGCAGCATATTTATTCAAATATATTTTTGTTTAGTAATTAGATAAATATTTAATAGAATTAAGTTATTCAATAAAATTAATTTTGCAAGTTGCATCTTTCTGTCAAAATAAAACTAAAATTTTCGACATTAAAATTATCCATCTACTCGTACTTTTCACAATTGTACCAATAAATTAATTCCATTTTGTTTTATTTTTAAATACACCCATTGTTCAATTATGCAGTTGCCAAATTGTTATCCACAAATAAACAACATTCGCCTCAATTACGTACAATGACCAATTAGTGATCCAACATTAATATTTTACATTCAAACAGCAATGAAAATAAACAATTTTGCTATTGGTACAAATAAGTATGTAATTATAATAAAATAAACACTATTAATAGTTTTAAACGACATACAAAATGCTTATTAATTTAATGATGTTATTAATTTTTCAAAGGAACTTATTGAAATGAGTCCGATTTTCCAAAGAAATTTAAGACATCTTCAGGTTTTATGGTCTTTAGTGTCGTACGCTATAGCTCTTAGGAGAATGGAGGAGGAAGTAAGTTCAATAAGTGTAGTCTGACAAACCAGCACTAAGTCCACCTGATTGTAAGTGGATACTGAAGCCCATACATCCCAACATCTATCATTGATTAAGAATGCTAATGCTGTCATGTGGCCAATCCCTAAGATGAATATTGAAATGTGTCCGGCTCTCTACATTCACTATACTAAACACATCATAATTTAGGATAATTTCAGGTATTCTGTAAAAGCGAGATCATTTTTTTTTAATAAGATATAACGATTTTTTTGAATTTTGCGGCAAGAATATACATACAACACTTTAGATATTTAGAGGGATCCATGGCGAGTGAGTAAGATTCACATAAAACAAAGCCTCTGTAGCTTCATACTCTGTACAATATTTTAGACCTAGACCAATTTGCCAGTCAAATGAGTTTCCTAAAAAGCCGATTAAGCGGAAACTAAATCAGTTAATTATTTGCTGTGCGTTGAATACGTAACAATTTGCAATTAGAAATAAACAGTATTGTTTTTGCTCGAATGCAGAAACGCTGTTATTTTCTTTCCTTCTTTTTTTTTTTAGAAAAAATGCTTGCATCCAACACTGAGATTTCGAAGGGCAGAGTTGGAAAAGGACGCCCTAAATGAAGGTTTATCAACCAAATTGACGATATATTTAAAATGAGCCAAATTAGGAGTACCCTTAACCGACGAGCGTGTATGCGTAGATATATATGTAAAGGAGGCAAGGGAGGTGTGTCAGAATCGTGCCAAATGGAAGTCCGTAGTCTCTGCCTACCGCTCTGGGTGACAGGTGTGAGTGTTCATGTTTTTTTTAAATTGTTCGAACGAGATTCGAACCCGCGGCCCTGAGTGCATGAGCGCCGCAACTCAATGCTAAGTCACTGCGCCGCGCAACTGTCTCTTCTTTAGATTTTGCGCATACATTTCACAAATGTGATCATTTTGTTAAATAACAAATAAATTTCAGTAACAGTCCCTTAAAATACGCCTAAATACATTACCGCTTTCCCTTGGATAGAGAAGAAAACTTCTTACCTGCAACAAAGAATATTTAATGAGTATCAAAAGTAATTTATGTGGCACTCTTTGGGGGAGGCTTATGTTCAGTAGTGGACATGTTTGTGTACTGCAATAATCATGACGACTAATGAGACCCAAAAGGTCATGAGCTCTCTGGTATTTCCTATAGTCGCCTCTTATTGAACCCACGGGACAAAATAGGGTGACTGGTGTTTTACGCCGTCACCACAAGACACATTTATCTTATGCCTTCTTACTTATACTATTTATTTCAATAAAACATTACCATTACAGCTTATATAAGTCCATTGTTGAATATAGGTCTCCCCCACCATAGATTGCCTAACAAGGGAGATACTGCCATGGTTGCCACGGTTAGCAGTCATGTTTGCAATCCCAGCTTTTTATAATTTTGAGTTGTTATTAGGAAGTAGGTGCTGTCCATCTTCTGTTTCAGGTATTACGGCATTATGATTTATGCATATTACGATACGCACGAGACGATATGGGGTATTGGATATTCTTAGACCGCTCCTACACGGGGAGGACCTACTGTTTAGAAAACAGGAGGCACGAAAACTATTGTAAAGGGTTAATTCATAAGTTGGTTACAAAAATATTCAATATAAAGTTATCTACATAATTAGAGACACAATCCCTTAATACAGGTATAATTAACTTAATTATACAAGCAAATATATAACCGCGTTTCGTTCTCCTATTCTCTTACAAGTCGAAACGAAGCTCAAACTCAAAGCAAATATTGTCTCAGTTACATTGTTCAAGTGTCGATTATATTACGTCCTCGAGATTCGCGACTCGGCAAATAATATCTTCGAATATATCTCCATGGAATTGTTTCGTTTTAATTTTAAAATTGACCTCGAAATTAAGCCGAAAATTTCGTAGGATTTTATCTTTAATTAAAGCCATGTCGTGTATATAGTCAATACATTTATGTAAACTTTAAACCTTCTCTTATATTTTTCAACTTTATTGATTTTTTCTTTAATTTTTTATCAAATTGAACTATCAATGAATATTATTGGAAGTTAACTTCTTCACTAGCGACCTGATCAAGGTAAAGAGCGTTCAAAATTCATTGATACTTGACCGTGCAAGTGCATTTGACATATTGTGTGTGCACATGACTTGAATTTCATTATTTTAAATCGCTTCAATAAACAAATTTTATTTGCATTTGCATATGCAAGCTATAATAACTATGCATATCTATGCATGCATGTAAAATGCCTCCACGGTACAGAAGAAAATGTAAAGTTATAAGAAAAGGTATAAGGAGCCATTCATTAATTACGTAAGGACGATTCGGGCGATTTTTGACCCCCCCCCCCTCCCTACCCCCATGTAAGGATACGTAAGATTTCTCGATCCCCCCCCCCCACCCTCTTCTTACGTAAGGTTCTATCTCGTTTATCAGAATAATAAAATGTTGTTAGAAAAGGATCAATTACACTAAAATTCACAGTTTTACGTAAATCCAAGTTTTTTTTTATTTTTTAACATATAATTTAGGTCTCTATCGTAACTCTTTTATTGCTATTCGATAAAGATCACTATTATGTTATTATTCGACAACTAGTTGAGATAGTAGTATTCGGAATATCATTATTATAATTAAACTAAGTTTTTAAATTATCTTAATGGGAGCAAACATAAATCAGGTACTTAAACAATCTACAAACGAATAATACTTTTAAAATATCATTATTTTAAAAGTATTATTCGTTTGTAGACTGACTAGTTTTAAATTAATCTTAAAAAAAATTACACAGTAAAATACGGTAGTAGAGAGTAAAAGAGAGTGGGGATAAAGCCACCAGTTTTTGAACAACATGGAAACTACGCGTGGTTTTAGCTATAAAAGTGTTAGTTTGAGTAAAATAATAATGCTATTGTGACCGGAATTATTATTGAATCAATCAAAATCATTCAATGCTATTGTTGCTTGAAAATAAAGGAATCATTTTTTATATTCCCAATAATTAAAATAAGATTAATATGCGGGAAAACGTACTATAATTATTATTTATTCATTTAAAATGGATAAAAATGAATATATTTAAGATTTTTTAATTTTAATAAGCAATACAAATTTGGAATATAAGATTAAAGTAAATCGATTACAGTACATTTCTAATATTAAATTTCGACTTACAAAATATTACGTAAGAATGGAATTTACCTCACTCCTCCCAAGAAAAGGGCATGTAGAGATTTTTACCCCCGATGTCAGGTGGCTTAGAACTCTACTTTGTGCAACCCATGGTTAGCAGTGAACTTGTGACGGGCTGTGGAGAAGTGTATGTGATAGATAACTCTACTTATAAGTACTACTAATATTTTTTTATAGGATAAGGGTGACATACGAGTACACAGTCCACCTGATAGTAAGTGGTTGCTGCGGCCCATAGACATCTACATCTATCCTCCATTAAAAATCAAAATGCAGATGCTTTGTCACCCGTGAGGACTAAAATGGAATGCCTCATTTCCAGTAAAAAGGGTCTCCGGTCCTCTACAGCAGCGAAAAGCTGCTATTTTACGTTGGTATTCTGTGAGAGCGTGGTCCTTTCCCGGTCGACCCGACCCATTCGTGCTACATCTATACTACTAATATAGCTGCAGCATGGCTCTACCACGTAAAAAAATAAATATAAAATAAAATAATAAAAAATAAATTATATAATAAAATAAGTACAAGTGACGTTTTAAAATGAACCCTCAACGTTAAAAAAACTAGTTCCGCAAAGAAAACTTACAGCAAAGATATTTAGGCCCGGAATATCAACCGTCGTTTATTTAATTCAACGCCGTGTTGATTTAATCTATTGACTAAAGCTCCCTCGTAATACCAATGACAAAAAATTGCCCGATTTACATCATTCATGGTTTATTGGTGTTTCGATCAAGAATTTTATTACATATGGCAATTAAACTAAAAAAAGTTTTGAAAGATGACTGACATAAACCGCAAAGTACCTTTTTAACGAAGACGTGTATTAGGTTTTGGCGTATATATTTATTTTGTGTACATACCGTGTGAATTTGTCAAACTATTAGTGATTTGTTCATCGATCTTATTACTAGGGTCTCTAATCTAAATATTTAATTCATTGTGAATTAATCACAATCTAATTCACTTCAAAAAGCCATTCTAAAGTTATTGAAGCTAGAAAGGTAAAATACTTTTCCATCAGAATAGTGACCGACAATATTGCGGTACTACAGGCTCTGAGTTACAATGTTGTGAACTGAACTCGGCGCTAATATATGAATGCTATCAACGACTAAATGAGGTATGTAAATACAATAATGTGACTCTATAATGGATCAAGGGACACAGTGTCTTCAAGGGGAATGACGTAGCAGACAAACTGGCCAGGGGAGGATTGGCTCTGGTCGCCATAGGTCCGGAACCTATCATACTGATTCCTTTTGATAACGTTCTTTAACTGGTACGGAAGCACACGCTCAGCTATGAAAAAAATCTAGAAGACTGTAGACAAGCTAGGAAGGCCCTGCTAGAAAAAAAAGTCGTTTAACCAAGGTCTTAATGAAATTAAACAAACTACAGATCAGGATACATAGGCTGCACTAAAAGTATCGGGAATGGAATATTTCCACTGTTCCTGTCATATTAAAATCTTTTTAATTGAAAACTCCTTGGTTTTAAAAATTGAATATCATTTATTTATTTAAAAAAAGATTAGCGGTCTTGTCACAAGGTTTTGTCAAACTTGTTTAGTCGTTGAAAAAATGGGATTGACTCGAGAAAATTCAAGTGCCATGATTTATTATGACTTTTCGAAGTGGTTTTACACAAAAACAGTGTGTTGACCGGATGATTTCTGCATTTGGTGATGAAGCCCCATCCAAAACCACAATTTGTCGCTGGTTTGGTGAATTTCAATGTGGACGTGTCAAGCTCAGTGATGATCCCCGTCAAGTTGGACCAAAAACTGCAGTCACCCAAGAAAACGTTGATGCTGTGCGTAAGCTGATTGAGGAAGATCGACATGTGACATACCGCGAAGTTCAGGCAACTTTAGACATTGGCATGAGTCAAATACAAATAATCTTGCATGAACAATTAGGTGTAAAAAAGTTGTTTTCCCGATGGATACCGCATTCGCTCTGTGTAGAGTAAAAAGCGGCTCGCGTTACTTGGTGCGTCAGAACTCTCGAAAAATTCCACGCAGGATCCTCAAATGCTGTATACAAGATCGTATCAGGTGACGAATCCTGGATATACGCGTACGAACCCGAAACAAAAAACCAGTCACGAGTTTGGGTGTTCGAAAATGAGTTAAAGCCAACAAAATTGTTCGTTCACGGAGTGTTGCAAAAAAAATGGTGGCCACGTTTGTCTCCGAAACGTGGTTGTCAACGCAAAAGTAGGGACAAGAGAGAACGCTGAGCTGAAGGTAGGAAAATTTGGAATAGGGCAACGGAACCCAAGGGGCCAGCAGCTGGCCGACTTCATGGAGAAAGAGGTACTCTTTATGATGAACTTTTTCTTCCAGAAGCGGCCACACAGGAAGTGGACATAGTGAGGCCCCGACGACGGTTCGACAAAAAATGAGATTGACTTCATTCTGACGACCAGACGGTAACTGTTCATTGATGTCTCAGTGATCGCGAAGGTGAAAACCGGCAGCGATCACCGAATGGTGAGAGGCACAGTGTACCTAAACGTTAAGTTGGAGAGGTCACGTCTAATGAATTCAACGCTCCGTCCCTCTCGTTCTGTATTCCTAAGTCCCGAAATCTTTCAGCTCGAGCTACAAAACCGTTTTCAATGCCTAGAAGATTGCAATGCAGTGGACGATATGAATGACAAGCTCGTGGAAACTTGCCATGCAGTCGGAGCTAAGTTTTGCTAGATCTGCCGTAGAAGAACACAAAACTCTCTGATCACACTCTTAATCTCATGGCTGTTAGACGGAAAATAAAGCTGCATTCTTTAGTAGATATGACAGCATACTGGCAACTGAACACACAGATCTCCAAATGCATGCGGCAGGACTTACGCAACTTTAATACTGCTCGTATTAAAGAAGCGATCGACCGGAACCAGGGCTCCAAAGTCATTGCCATTGCTGTCTACTAGAAAGAGAAAACTGTCGAAGCAGATGACCGAGTGTGGCAGCGTCGCTTCCGGGACACCTGAGATTTTGATTAAGATTAAGAGGTTCTATGGGTATCTGTACACATCATCGTTGGAGCCACACGCACGTGTGAGTAACGATCCAAGAACAAGTCTTATCCGACACTATTCCGATGATATTTCGGATGTCAGTCTGAGCGAGATTAGAGTGGCTCTCCAGCACCTTAAAAACGGCAAGGCGCCGGGCGTGGATGGAATTACAGCGGAGCTTCTGAAAGCGGGTGGAAAACCGGAACTTGAAGTTCTTCAGAAGCTGTTTAATTCCGTCTTCCATGGTGGCACTACACCAGAGGGGTGGAGCAGAAGTGCGGCGGTCTTGTTCTACAAGAAAAGTGACAACAATTGTACAGAAGTCCGAGGAGTACAATTTGCCACTATGTCTGGCGTATGTGGACTATGAGAAAGCCTTTGATTCCGTCGAAATTTGGGCGGTGTTGCAGTCCCTCCAGCGGTGTCAAGTTGACTATCGGTATATCGAAGTACTGAAGTGTTAGGGCTACGATGGTTATCCGAGTATAGAACCAGAGTACGAAACCTATCCAACTGCAGAGAGGTGTTAGACAGGGTGACGTTATATCCCCGAAACTCTTCGCCGCTGCATTGGAAGACGTTTTCATGCTTCTGGACTAGGAAAGATACGCGAGTACAGAACTCACTTTCGATTTTCCGACGATATAGTTCTTATGGCAGAATCGTTGGAGGACCTAAGCACTATACTCAATGACCTCAATAGTACCTCTCAACGGATAGGTCTTAAGATGAACATGGACAAAACAAAGATCATGTATAACGTCCATGTCACACCTATGCCGGTAATTGTTAGGAGCATTGACGAGTTGTTGACGTGTATGTTTACCTGGGAAAATAGTCCGACTGGGTAAGTCCAACTTCGACCGAGAGGTCAATCGACGGATTCAACTCGGCTGGGCAGCATTTGGGAAATTACAGCACTTCTTCTCGTCAGGTATACCTCAAAATTTGAAAACGAGACTATACAACCAGTGCATGTTGCCAGTGATGACCTATGGAACTGCGACGTGGTCCTTCACCGTTGGCCGGATGAGGAAGCTCAAGGTCGCTCAGCGAGCTATGGAGAGGGCTATGCTCGGAGTTCTCGCAGTAGAACTAGAGTGACCGACATAGCCCAACGGATCAGTAAGCTCAAATGGCAATAGGCCGGCCATATAGCTCGAAGAACCGACAACCGATGGGGAAAAAAGTTCTCGAGTGACAGCCTCGTACCGGCGGACGAAGTGTATGACGTCTCTTCACTAGATGAAATGACGACCTGGTAAGACATGCAAGAAGTCGATGGATGTAGGTGGCTCAGGACTGTGCTTTGTGGCATTCCTCGGGGGAGGCCTTTGTTCAGCAGTGGACTTGTGAAGGGCTGAAATGATGATGATGAACAAGAAGATCGGACCGGAACAACCTATATGTTAAAATTAAACGACACACAACTGTAGTAAGAGCGGCATTTTTAACTAAAAAAAACTCTAAATTACCGTTTTAAAATGGTAAACCATACCGTTTAAGATTTCTATCGGTTAAAACTCAGAGTGAAAGATTAACCATCATTGATATTATAACATAATCCAAAAAAAATATTTTAAAATTAGAACTATAGACTTAACGGCTACAGACATTATGGGCCTTAACCTGCATTGACACGTCGTCACAGAGTTCTAGTCTAACTTATTCAAATCAAAGACATTGAAATTCTAAGATGCAGGCCTTTCATGATAAAGCCACCAGATGTCGAGCTCGTTGATGTAATTGCGTTTGGCTTTGTACCATTTCTAATGAAAGGTTGCCGAAACTGATATAGCTATCTTTAATCTACGCGAAACTTGCCCCCGCATACGATGCGGGTGTTTGGCGGCGAGCGTTGCAGTCAAAGTGTTGAATTCGGAAAATGAAGTAATTTCAGCAACGTTTTTAGAAAGTGTATTTCACTCCTATATACTATACTCTGTTAATGAAACGGCCGCAAATATTAACATTCATGTTTGTAAATTGAAATGTCACAGACTGCAGGGTTGTAATTGAAATTGATTTCATCCTACAATATACTAAATATCTACTATATACTAT
Source organism: Parnassius glacialis (assembly GCA_033319125.1). Classification (NCBI taxonomy): domain Eukaryota; kingdom Metazoa; phylum Arthropoda; class Insecta; order Lepidoptera; family Papilionidae; genus Parnassius; species Parnassius glacialis. The sequence goes on from JAVANC010000021.1 coordinate 34,035,401, forward strand.
ATATCCAGCTTAATTAATGCAAGATTCTTCAGCGTCTTTGATACACGACATAATATGTGATATTGCGGTGGGCGTAGCGATTTCGATAAAATGAGAAGCCCATATCCAGCAATTGACTTTAAAAGGACTTAAGAAAAAGATAATAGTATTATAATGTTCTCAACGAGATGAAGTAAATATAAAGAGAAAAAATTTACAACTCTACTTTATAACTATGACAGGTTTATTGGCAGGACAATTTACTATTAGATATTCCATGTCTAAAATTTGAGAAAAATATAGTGTCAGTTGGTCAGTTTAAAAATTATAATTTCCGATAGTGACAACAACGCACGGGACGTAAGGAAACTAATCTCTTTGAGACAATACGCTGACAATATCTCTGGTTTACGACGGCCACAATGACTAGATCTACAAATATTTGAACAATCGTCTCACAGTGGCGGCTATTGTATAGGTCAAACTAATTTTGGAATCCTCTGAAGCCATTATTCAATCTTGCATCGAGATCATCAGTTAAATTAATTTGCTTTGGTTTTAATTAAACTTGTTTATCGGTTAAATTAACGTTGAAACTCAAATGTTGTTAACTGGCTTCACCGTCAAATTGATTCTTTGTAGAATATTGTATACACTTCAATAAAATTATAAAACGGGGTCAGAATTAAGTGACAAAATGATTGAAGTGAGGTAAAGTTCCTCTCTCACTCATTAATAATTTTGGTATAATTATATGTGTAAAAGAGTCATGCTGCTGCTTTATGATGTCTGCAGTATGAATGAACTATAGAGTATTGATCATACTTTGTGGGGGTAGTGGAAGAATAGCCACTACCTCATATCGTCTCATGGGTATAACAACTAGAAAATAAAAAAACTATGTTTGCCCACCTGCCGACCAAACGTGGCAACTATGGCAGGTATTCCCCTTGTGAGGCAATCTTTGGGGAGGGTTCTGCCGACCGGGATGGTATCACTTTCTTGGTCTCGCTAAAACAGTCTATTCTTACACTAATGAATTTAATATGTGATTATGTTGTAATATAATCAAAGAAAAAACGGCAAGAAATGTGTATTTGCGGAGTTCCTTCTTTGTTTCGAATAATTTCGAATAATCTCATTTGGATTTGAAAAAAAAAAAGATATTTGACGGACGAAATCTTAATTTCTTACATTGAAGAAATAAGTAAATATATTTTATTTCAGTTCAGAAGCTATAATATGGTACTTAGATCTACTCCTACCAGCAATGACCTTCAGAATGAATTTCGGTCACGGCGGCCAGTCTTAACGGAGACTAGCCATCTGCGCGGGACCAGACTATAGTGCCAGAGTATATACGCAAGCATTATGATGGTACGGTAACTTCTAAGAATTTCTTGAGAGAAAAATCCAATAACTGTTTTTAGGCCGAGCCGGGACCTCATTGTCAGCAATCACATTTACGACAGCTAGACGAACAAGGCAGTGCGACAGCAAGGCAAGCCAACTACTTCTACATCTATACTAATATAATAAAGCGGAAGAGTTTGTTTGTTTTTTTGTTTGTTTAAACGCGCTAATCTCTGGGAACTACCAGTCCGATTTGAAAAAATCTTTTTGTATATTATAGCCAGATTTATGTGAAATAGTAAAGCTTATCTAGCATTAAGCTACATCACTCAGCTAGCCTTAAATATGGATATTTGTTAAGCAAGTCAGAACAAAAAGCGCTCTCGAAATGATTTATCCGCGTACGCTGGTGTTAAGGTTAGGGATACGTAAATACAATGTTCTAGAAAAATATAGATCTTTACTCCGTCTAAAAAAAAGTCCACGATACCATATGTCTATTTCTGATACATAAGCCATAATTAGGTATTTAGTGACAAAAAATATTGAAAATTAAAAAGTGATATATAAGCGTTATTATTAGGCATGGCCTATTTATCTTTACGAACGAAAGTTACTTCATCATCAAGACAACTTTATGAAGATAAACTTTGTTCTGTATACCTTGTTATTTGATAATTTAAGATATAATGAAAAATTAATATAATTCAATACTTAGCTGGGCGCGCGAACGACGCTTTAACTGCAAGAAGCCAGTATTGAAAGCTTCTATGAGCGGGGTTAGTTCAATCATTATAGCTAAAATAAATTCAGAATTAATTGAATACTTTTATGACAATGATTAGGTACATACATCTTTATTTCTGAACTATTTCATTTCACGTTGCTATGGTATTTCGAAAATTTAATTAAATAATAAGTATAAGAGTTTGATAGCAAATTTATCAAGAATCATTTCATGCCTACACACTTTTCATGTATCGTGTACCGTTTTCTTTAAAACTGGAAAAAAACCGCGCTTCGGGACACATTCTGGCACATGAGGGGGAGCGCGGGAGACGCTCAAGCGGGAGGGGGAGGGAAAGTGGATAAAACTTAACTTCGCTCTTCATCATATTTATATGCATTTTTCCAAACATTGCTATAAAATAAAATATTTAATTGCAATTATAAAAGGCTTGAACTAGGTGTCATGTCATGTCGCGCACCTCGGATACGTGATGACGCGGGTGAAACCGCGGGGCACAGCTAGTAGAGCTATATCTCTAAGATTACCAGCATAAAATTGTAGCATAATTCTGTTTGTCGCTGTTTCATGACAGGCGTTAGTGATGTGAACGGGAGACCCTTTTTATTGGTAACGAGGTATTTCACCTTAGTCCTCAGGGACGCATCCGCATCCACTTATCACCAGATGGACTGTGTGCGTTCGTCACCCTTACCAGTCTAGACAAATAAATAAAAATAAAAATTACACAAGTCCACTACTGAACATAGGCCTCCCTCAAGCACCTCAGCACGGTCCTGAGCCACCTGCATCCATCGACTTCCTGCATGGCTTACCAGGTCGTTACTCCATTTAGTGGGGGGACGCCCCACACTTCGCCTGCCGGTACGAGGCTGCCACTCGAGAATCTTTTCCCCATCGGTTTTTTTTCAAGGAGAGGGGGCAAACGAGCATGCGGCTCACCTGATGGTAAGTGACTACCGCTGCCCATGAACAACTGCAACACCAGGGAGGGAATTGCAGATGCGTTGCCGGCCTTTTAAAAAGAAGTAGGCTCTTTTCTTGAACGTCCCTAAGTCGTATCGGTCCGGAAAAATCGCTGATAGTAATCGTGTAAGTCGTGCGAGGAAGAAAACATCTTCTCAATCGCACAGTGGTGAACCGCCAATCATCCAGATGGTGTGGATGGTATCGGGAGTTCTGCCACGATGTGCGTTCGTGAAATTTGGCGGCTGGGATTAATCCGAACAATTCCTCAGAGCACTCCCCGTGGTAAATGCGGAAGAAAATGCAAATAGATGCAACATCTCTTCGCAGTGCCAATGAATCGAGCCGATCGGAAAGGACTCGGTCGTCGACGATTCAAGCCGCTCTGCGCTGGATACGGTCAAGTGGAAGGAGCTGACACTGGGCAGCCCCTGCCCAGAGATGGGAACAGTATTCCATGTGAGGCCAAACCTGCGCCTTGTAAAGTTGCAGGCGGTGTGCCGGCATGAAATACTGTCCCGCTCTGCTGAGCACGCCAAGCTTTTAAGAGGCCAATTTGGCCTTCTCTTCCAAGTGACCACGAAACTGCACGTCACTCCATATGTCGACTCTGAGGATTCCGATACTGGCTGAGACAATAAGGGGAGTGCCTTGAACTTGAGGAGTCACGACAAAGGGTACACGTGGTAGAGCCATGCTGCAGCTTTATTAGTAGTATAGTTGTAGTACGAATGGGTCGGCTCGACCAGGGAAGGACGACGCTCTCACAGAATACCAGCGTAAAATAGCACCTTAACACTGCTGTGTTTCGTATGGTGAGTGTAGAGAACCGGAGACCCTTTTTACTGGATACGGGGCATTCCATCTTAGTCCTCACGGGTGACAACGCATCTGCATTTTGATTCGCAAACGAGGATAAATGTAGATAGATGTCTATGGGCCACAGCAACCACTTACCATCAGGTGGACTGTGTGCTCGTTTGTCGCCCTATCCTATAAAAAAAGGGGTTCTTTTTAGCGGTAAACGCGCAAACTTGTGTCTTCTGAGGATTAATCTGGACTAGATTTAGTCGCCCTCAAACGGAGACTTTGTTTAGCAAATACTCGACTTCAGACGGTTCGGTTCTTCGAGATATATGGCCGGCCTATTGCTACTTCAGCATACTAATTCTTTGGGCTATATCGGTTACTCTAGTTCTACTGCAGATATCCTCGTTTTTAAGTCTATCACGCAGAGAAACGCCAAGCATAGCCCTTTCCATAGCTCGCTGAGTGACTTTGAGCTTCCTCATACGGCCGTACAAAAATAAAAATATATACGGTACTTTTCATTAAAAAAAAACATTTTTTGAAATTTTTGTCTGTCTGTCTGTGTGTTTGTTCCAGCTAACCACCGAAATGGCTGGACCGACTTTGATGGGATTTTCACTGGCCGATAGCTGATATTATAAGGAGTAACTTCGGCAACTTTAATTAGGGTTTCGCGGAAAAAACTTCAAAACCATGAAATCCATTCGTAATTAGTTCCACGCCGACGAAGTCGCGGGGAACAGCTAGTTTAAAAATAAATTTTAGAGCACTAAGATATATCTACTGTTAAGTTTAAGTGCCGGTGCTACTTAAAAGCTTAATTGCTATTTTTAGCCGACTCCATAAAAGGATGAGGATTTATCTCAATTCGAGTGTATGATATTTTTTTTTGAATGTAATGTTACTCGATATTTTCGTCAAATAAGAACCGATTTTAATGACTATTTTTTATGAAATAGGTTATACTTCTGGGGTGATATCATATCAATTTGGAGAAATAGTTCTATCTTTAAGGGTGGAAAAATAGGAATGATATTTTAAATGCAACTATTTAAACGACACTCTCGACAATTCTTAGTCCACTCAAAAGGGTCAAAAATTACACTATTAATAAAAACTAAAGCTGACTTTAAAGAATTAAAAATAATAAAATAAACTCCGCATAACAGCTTGTGAGGAATAGTTTGGAATAAAGTTTACAAATAAGAAGTATTTTGAGCCTGGTTGTGTTTTTTGGCTTCCGATCTTATCACACGGTATTGCTACGTTAGAAAATGTACCTGTAGAACTTGTAGCGTGTACCTTTACATAGGTATTGCACTATAATTTATCTTGCGCACTTCATATATTGCGATAGTCCCGTAGTAATCATAAGATGTCGTCTGGATGCTTATATTTTACGAATAATATGCGAAATAAAAATATTTCAAAGATACATCAATAAGAGCGCGGTAAACTCTTCTACGATCCATTTATCTTCAGAATATTAGAGACATGTTCCTTTACTTTGTAAGGATTTATCCATTATACTAATAAAACACATATATTACAAAAATAAAGTGATATTTGTGGTGTGTTCTGACATTTTTTATACTGTATATATTAAATACTACTATATTATATTATAATACAATTCTATTGCAAACTACTCTCTCTCACAATTACGTCTTTAAAAAAGTTATCATGTCATATAGATTATGTATCTTTAAGGTATTTTAGTATAAATGGCTTAAGGAAGACCATGGCAATCAGATGGGCTGCAACGTTTTCCTAATAACAACTAAAAAATAAAAACAAAATGGGATTAACAACCTGGCCTGCCAAGCGTAATAATTATGGCAAAATCCCTACTATGAGGCAATCTGTGTGGTACGCCTATTTCAGCAGAGGGCTTAGAGGCTGTAATGAACGAATAAAAATTAAAAATAAGATACGACGAGAAAAAAATAAAATCATTACATAATTATGTCTCTGTTTATACGTTCTGCTGAGCCGTTCACACACGTATAATATACGAATTCAAAATACAGTATACTCAATTGATAAAAAAGAAAAACTCCACGCAACAATAGACCGTATTGCAGGTCAGTAAAGCATAAGTGTTCAAACATTAGAGGTGCGGGATAGTTTATGTGGAAAACTTGGCAGTTTTATTCGGTTGCGGCGTGTAGAAGCGTTCCGCTCTGGCGCAGCGGCGGGTTTCCACGGGCCCATATATCACTTAGTGGAGCGAGTCGGGTACGCAGGCGCCTTACGCTATTAACTTTGATGTAAACTTCACGTCGAGGGACCGCGTATCGGCTGATAATTGAGAGAAGGGATTCTTGCTTGTATGGTGGCAAGGGATACCAAGTTTGTTTGACGTCATCATATTTTAAAATTACAGATGTTGAAACTATGGAATAATAGAAAGTACAACAATTATTTAATGTATTTAATTTTTCTTTAATTCATTACAGTCTATCAGAAGTCCCCTGCTGGAATAGGTCTCTGCCACAGATTGCTTCATAAGGGGAATTTCGCCATAGTTGCCACACTTGGCAGCTGGACTAGGCAACCACAGTTTTTTATTTTTTAGTTGTTAGGAAGATGATACTGCCTATCTCCTGGTTTATTTCCCTCTTTCACTTTTTATGCCACCCACGTGACGATATGGGGTAGTGGATATAAGCTTTGTTTATTTTTATCAAACTAATAAGTAATTTTTTGATGTGTAGCGCCCGTGTAAGAGAGAATACATCACCTCGATATGAGTGTGGAAAGAGACTTTTTTTATAGGATAAGGGTGACAAACGAGCACACAGTCCACCTGATGGTAAGTGGTTGCTGCGACCCATAGACATCTACATCCATTCTCGATTACGAATCAAAATGCAGATGCGCTGTCACTCGTGAGGACTAAGGTGTAATGCCTCGTTTCCAGTAAAAAGGGTCTCCGGTACTCTACACTCACCATACGAAACACAGCAGCGTTAAGCTGCTATTTTACTTTGGTATTCAAGACTAAAGGGAAATTACCGGCTTTCAGTGGTTGGTGGAATAACCATTTAGTTTAGCCATACTAAAATAAAATAAAATAATCCTGTGACAGGAAGCAGCGTGGAAGGTGCTAAGTTTCTGGTATAGCGCCGCGGTCGAAAATCTGTCTGCACATGGTTATTTGTGGACTTGCACAGTGGACTTGAGCCTTAAGAGTGAATGATGATGATTTTTTTTCAAGCATTAGGGTATCGAATGAGCAACGCCTCCGCCAGTATTGAAAATAATTATTCCGATTTTGTAATAAAAGTTATTAAAGTTGTATAACACAACACGATGTGTACGTACCTGCCTACTTTATATAATTTAACTTTTAATAACAAGTTACCATGTAGTGCCGGTATAAGAATATCCATAACCCCGTATCTCCCTGTGGGTGTCGTAAGAGGTCGACAGAGGAAACCAAATCAGGAGATGGGAGTAGCGTCTTCCTACTTACGACTAAAAATAAAAATAAAAACTGCGCTTGCCAAGCGTGGCAACTATGGCAAATATTCTCCCTATGAGGTTATTTATGGGGAAGTCCTATGTTCAGCATTGGACTTTAATAGGCTGTATTGGTAACAGTTTAATAAAAAGTACAAACCGACTCCAAATGGTAGCAACTAGAATGTTGTCGGGATCATTTAAATAGAATAAGCCGTTTCGGGGAAATCGGCGATTATCAAAAAAAAATACGCGTCGTATATAAAAACTGATTTTTTTTAACTAGGTTAGAACAATAACACAACAGAAAGTAAATAGTGTAGAAGCGTCACCAAGTGCTGACGTTAATGGAAAATAAATAATAGAAAAGACTACAGTTTAAACGAAATGCGTATTCAACAAAGATCACACTCGTCAATAAAATTTAATTAAAACAACGTCGGTAGTCGAGCTGTGATGTGTTCATTGCGTAAACTGGATGCCTTTGACCAGCGCACTGGCACGAACTGATTCGTAATGGAATTCGAAAAATTTGCATCATTAAAAGTCAATTGTATTTACTTGTTTTTATTTCGGGAGAGCCGGCGGAGCGGTAATCATCGCTATTCATTGTGAGGACTTTGCTGATGGATGAAAAAGTATTTTTATATTGTTGAAATAATAAAATTCTTCTTTACTGATTACAGAGACACATCGTTTTTTCTCTGTGGTAGTGGGTAGTGCATAGTAATTACTAATTTGTGATTTTGTACTCTGTGGCGTCTCTTATTAAAACTGCCTGTTTACATAATATGTACATAAAACTAAAAAAAAATCTCTTTATTATTTTCATCACAAATACATCATATATGTTGTACATTTTTATAATCAACAACGAGAATAATATTAAAAGAAAATAATTTAGTATCATCATGCAAAATTAACTGCTTCATACATATTTATTAGCGTCACGCATGTAATCCCTGAGGAGCTAGCCAGCCATAAGAGCAGTGAGCTAATTGACTAGTCTTAGTAAAAAAATATGGGTTTAGATAGAAAATGTGAAAGGAGTAATAGGTAGACCTAGCCCATCGCCACCACAATCATAAATCAAATATCCTATTAGACACCTTTTACGACATGATAGGCAAGTTATTTGGCACATTATTTTTTGTTTTAAGTCTCACATAAACATGAGACCTATAAGTTCTAGATTAACATGGGACATACCTATTAGGAACATAAATATTTAAGCAGCTTCTGTACAAGTACGTGGTAGAGCCATGCTGCAGCTATATTAGTAGTATAGTTGTAGCACGAATGGGTCGGCTCGACCGGGGAAGGACCACGCTCTCACAGAATACCAGCGTCAAATAGCAGCTTAACACTGCTGTGTTTCGTATGGTGAGTGTAGAGAACCGGAGACCATTTTTACTGGAAAAGAGGCATTCCATCTTAGTCCTCACTGGCGTCAACGCATCTGCATTTTGATTTGCCAACCAAGATTAAATGTAGATGTCTATGGGCCACAGCAACCACTTACCATCAGGTAGACTGTGTGCTCGTTTGTCACCCTATCCTATAAAAATAGGTCATACAAATTCTTGTTCAATTCAAAACTAATGTTCGAAAATATTTCCTTTTTCTTCTTCATTGGCCCGTAAGGGCACGGAAGATTTGCAGTATTCTCTACGCTTGGATGACGGATCGAAGTAAAAGACGTCACGCGTCTTTGACGATACTCCCCGTCCGCGGGCGATTAATGAAGTTAATGAGGAATTAAACCACCGTTTATTTTGAATCCACGACCTTTTTTTACAGAAGAGAGGCAAACGAGCGTGCGGCTCACCTGATGGTAAGTGTCGACCGCCGCTTATGAACAACTGTAACTTCAGTGGAATTGCAGGTGCGTTGCCGGCCTTTTAGAAAGTATTAAGCCTTTCTAGCATTTTTTATAGTCGTCTTTCACGATATCCAGGCAAAACGATGTAGTGGATTCTCTCACGCCGCATTGTATGAGATCCAGTATAATTACAAGGTGTGACGTCACCTTAGCCCTCAAAGTGGACAACGCATCTTTAGCCTTCTTTTTTGAAGTTGGATACAGGTGTCTATGTACTGCAGTAACCAATTCAGGTGAACTGTAAGTATGTTCGTCATTCCATTTTGATAAAAAAGACAAAAATATTTCTAGAATATAAACATCACATCTTACTTGCGTGACTATGAACGAAACTTAAGCTATCCTCTTCATCTATTTCATTCCAATAATTACCATCCAGCTGAAGGCAAGTTTAACCTCTGCACTCTAATTAGCCTCACTTTTATTAAAAATCAAAATTCGAATGCTCTGTGACCCCTGATATGGAATGTCTCGTTACCATAAAATAGATTCAGTTCTCGTTGCTCACTTAATAACAGCACTATTCAGCTCTTTAAGGCTGGTGTTCTGTAAGTGCGCGGTTCCTTATCCAGTCGAGCCGAACCATTCGTGATAATGATTCATAATACCGGCAGCGTTATCCCATAATACCATATTAATAGTATTATATGTTCCGCACATTTGATTACTTGCGATCAGAATCGAACATGTTCACCATCATCATCATTATATTTCCAATAGGACTATTTAAAGACGATATTACGTAAATATAGCATCACGGGTGTAGGTAGAGACAAGGTATAGAAAGGTATATTACCTTGTCTCTACGTACTATACTATTAATTATAATAAATTTTAAGCAGTAGTTCAACTAACGGAAACTTGGTGCGCATGCTAACATTTGTAATACACTTAATAAGTTTCGTGGTCACGTTGATATTTATTAATTGGTGGAAGTCGTTTGTTTACTTAGTCAAAGTTAGCTTGTAAGATGCTTACAGGTAGCAAGTTGCAAGACCCGCGCGCTCCACCGGACTCCAACTTAAGCAAACAGAAAGTTAGTTTAGTGGTGTTTCGAACCGCTCAGAAGCCTCAAATTAATATATATATTTATATGAAAATGAAAAATATTGAAAACACATATGATTTAGAAACATAATATATATAGAGGAAGATATATTGAACATTCATAAACAGCTCGCGTAAATACGTACTGGCGTAGGCCTTTTTTATTTTTTCAAAGGGGTTTTTTTTTAATAAGGCTTACCAACTAAATACATAAAAGGAACTTATAATATCACGATTAAAAAAATACATTATACATATGCATTTAAATTAAAGGTATGCACAGCATTTTTTAATGATAAAAGACGTTGTTTTACATAATACATATTTTTTTTTTTACTACAGACAAAAATATGAAAGAATTAGAAACCAAAAATAAAAACACTAAAAACTAAAAACAAAAAACTACAAATAACTTTTGCAACAATCCAAAATCTATTTTTGAAAAGTAGCAGGTTTTTCACTAAATTACAATTTTGAAATAAAAAGTTATGATTTTTTATCACTGTACAAATAGGAGAGGAACTACCATATTTCGTTCTTCTTAAGGACATTGAGTATGGTTTATAATTATGCAGACGAGCCGTAACTCTAGGAACTAATATATTAATTTGTGATAGCAGAGACGGACAATCCACTTCATGGTTTAATAATTTATATAAAAACATCATAGATAGCTGTTCCTTACTTTGACTTAATGAAAGCATATTAAATTGGTTTAGCCTATCAGAATAACTATTAACGCTGTGGTAACTACCATTGATAAAAGAGATTCTGTTCACAAACTTTTTTTGAATCTTTTCGATACGCTGAATATTATTCTGATAAAATGGGTACCAAACAACAATAATCCACACGGCTACGTACTAAGGCGAAGTACAAAACTTTCATTGCCTGAACAGATTTCAATTTTTAGAATTTCTAAAGACAAACGCTAACATTCTGAAACATTTGTTGTTAACCATGTTATTAATATGGTTTGTGAATCTCATTTCAGAATCGAGAGCAATATCCAAATCTCTAACCTGATCGACTCTGGTTTTGGAGCAATCGGACAGAACAGTCCGCTAAGTTGCTCCAGTGTTAATGGTTTCAGTGGTGCCGATGGAGATAAAACTCAGGTTGCTTCTTCAATTCTATGAATTGTAAGGCTATCGAAACTGCATGCACCATCTGTTATTTACAATACACACTATACCTTGGTAACCCTGTGGCTAATTAGTTCTAAGCAAACGCTTAAATAAATAAATAAATCTACGGGCTTTCTCACAATGTTTTTTCTTCGCCACCTAGCACGTGGAAGCACTTAAAAATTGCAATTAACAAATCCATTAGCGCCGGCATATATCGAACTCTATTTGTTTTCGTACGGGGAAATTTTAAAGCTAACGGTTATCACATAAGATACCACGGCTTAGTACGGAATTCAATCATATTTTATTAAGCATTGAAACTAAATGCGGGAGTAAGCCACACAACGATCCCACTTGAAGAAAAATAAAAAAGAATGTTAGGTAATATACCAATTTAAATATTTACAAAATAACATTTACCAATATTGGTATGATAAATATTTTCATTACTTTACGACCATCAGCGTTATTAAATTTTAAAAGAATATAGGCGGCGTATGAAAACGCGATTCTTGATTAATCTGCTGGTATCATGTTAAACATACAATTTTGTCGTAATAATTCCAACAATTGAAATAAATAAAAAGTTGATTATATAATCATTACCCAACATGGCCTCATATTATCCCTCAGGTTAGGTCAGGACAGGTCGGGTCCCCCCCGAACGGGTTCCCGCCTTGTCGTGGCGGGGGGGCTTAGTAGCCGTGGCTTGGTCAACCGCGGTGAACAAAGAGGAACCCCTTGGCTGGCCCGTGGTATAGGGCCGGCCCAAGGTGGCCACTCCGAGTGGGCTTGGGAAGTCCACTTCGGATGTGTGTCGGTGGGCTGCGGTGAGAGGGATGTCCCCTCCCTCTACCGCTGCAGCCGAGGTGGAGTCGCGGAGGAAGAGGCGTGCTGGTATGGCGATGCGCCACTCGCCCTATCCTCCGCGACTCAGACGGGGCCGCACCGTTAAATGATGCGGTGGTGGTGGGGCTGCGGGGGGAGAGGAGTGTCGGTATTGCGAGGCGCCGCTCTCCCTACCCTCCGCAGCCGAAACTTGGTAAGCGGCGGAACCCGAGACCAGATCCGCCGCTGGGGTCGGGCAAACGGGCGCTATTAAACGCTCGATTTTCCTGGCCCCATGGCCTCCGCGTATCGGACTCGGGAGGGGGGGGGGTCCGATACGCAGGAGTTGGAGGCTGTGGAGGGGGGTAGCTGAACACCTCGCTACCCCGTGCAGGAGACGAGGCCCGGACAGACCGGGCCAGCACTAGTGTGGGGCTGCGGAAGAATTTGGATTACCGCGGCCCCGCGCGCACGTGCGAGGAGGCACCGTGGGGTTTTAGCCGGTAGGAGTCCGGCATACTTTCTTCCGGTTGCCCCCGCAGCCGGAGGTATCCATGAGGATTTCCCCACTAAAAAAAAAGGACAGGTCGGGTAATTCGGATAATTATGTAAAATCCAAAACAAGCGTACTTTAAATGCTTATAGTTATATAGTGTTTTATAATACAACATATATTAATCAATAATTCGATGAGCGGATATATACGGATGAACTCATTATTTCCCGTGATACAATATCAGAACATTAGCTATCATACATAGATAGGCGCTTTACTATAACAGGCGGAAAAAAATTATCGCACGCCGTATGCGTTGAGTCCGTGGCAAGTTCTCAGCAGACATCATTTTCATCATTTAGTCGACAATAGTTATTCGTCTGCGCAGACCTATAGCTTACACTTTCGTAAAATTAAATTAAAAAACAATATAATATATAATAATAAGATTAAAAAACATCCTAATTTCAATAGAGAAGATGGATGGGTGCTGCCATCTGCTTTGGATCCTATAATTAATAAAATTAAATCCAAACCCAAGCATACCACAGCAAGACTTTAAGATACTATAAGCTCATTCTACGTAGATTGGGCCAAAAATTAATATTTAAAAGCTGAAGGTAGCCGGGCTAATTATGACATCGGGACGTAAAACACCTCAGTCTCCCCCGTGACCATGGGTGCTGGTAAAGCACCCGAAACGTCGGGAATTAAAAAGTTTAATTAAACGTGATAAAATCCGTAAAAATTCGTTTCATTTAATGTGTAGTCTTCGCGTAAATATAAGAAATCATTATTGATTAGATATTTAAAGATAATTATTAGTAAGCAACTAAAAACTTAACTCGGAGCATAGATATATAATGTTATAAACTATCAAGTAGCGACAAAAAGAAATTCCGTTGCCGTTATACTGTTTCCTCCACACGCAGAATGCAAAGCTGAGCCATAAGCTACTAACTATTCGATATCTTATAAAATATCGCTGATTCAAAAAAATTGATTGCTATCTCACTTTGATGTTGTCGGAGGAAATGGGATCTGCTTCCGATCCGCGAGAAAAGGGAATAATCTCCTTCCCGTTTCAGGATCCCACGGGTATCGTAATCGAACCGCCGACCGTGAACGAATATTTATTAGATTAATTAATTGCATATAGTATGTAATCTCTTTTAACGGATAATTTCGATAAATACATTTTTATACATTTTGTATAAAGTTAAGGGTGACCATGGACATATTCAGCGGATATCAGGAAGAATATAAGTAGTTAAGCGCTGGCTTAGAATAGTAAAATAAAAAAATGCGGCAGTCTATCTCCTGTTTCAGTTGCCCGCTGTCATCTCTTACGACACCCAAAGGATAACACAAGACAGTGAAGTGGATATTCTTACGCCACCAATACACGGTACTCGCCACTACATGTAAGTGAATAGTGGTACGGTTATGAAGCGTGAGGATTAAAAAATCATCCCTACAACATTAGACTTATACGGGCTGATAAAAATAAAGGTTGCAGTGTCCTCCAAACCGCATTCGGTCACGGTCACAGCACCAGACCCAACGATGAATATTATAATCCTCAGGATTATAATGCACGATTGTGTAAACAGGTGACAGTTGTACTCTCTATTCCCTCACTCTCATAGTCCGATGGGACGGCAGTCCGACACGATCAGGCGCAGGACGTACGGTTATTTTTTCTTTCCGAGACAATGTGAAACACCACCACCTTCTTGACTAACGACTGCTACTGAGAATTTCCTTAGAAAACACAATAACTTTCCTTTGGCCAGACTCGACAGTTGAACCCTAGAACACATGATCAGCAGGCACGCTTACGATCACTAGGCAGTCAACAAATAGAGATTAGGTATTACCTTAAAACATAAAAATTTAAAAATCGTCGTTTACAAATGAACTGTCACCTTTTTTCTAAAATGCTATGCCCGCCCATTAATAATAATTATTATTGTTAAAGAATTATCTATCTATCTATCTACAAATGCAGCTATAAATAACGTAAGCGATGTATGCTCAAAAAATATATAAAGAACCCATCAAAATAATTCCGTAGCTATCTATTGCTCAAATTTTTAAGTAAATCGCTTCACATCTGCCTGAAGGACCTGGTGTCGAATTCTGACCGCTTGAAGTGCCGATCTAATTTGTCGAATCACGGAAGCATATGAAATCAAGGAAGGAAGCATATATTCGATTTGGCTCTCTGGAAATGTTTTTGGCATATTTCCGAACATTGCAGTTGCGTTTTCAGTAGTTTGTTGCGATAAACATTCATCTCAATGAAAACAACATATTTTGAGAATGCAATTTCACAGATTAAATTTAATCTTCATCATCATCATTACAGCCCTTCACAAGTCCACTGCTGAACATAGGCCTCCCCCAAAGAATGCCACAAAGCACGGTCCTGAGCCACCTGCATCCATCGACTTCCTGCATGTCTTACCAGGTCGTCACTCCATCTGGTGGGGGGACGCCCTACACTTCGCCTACCGGTACGAGGCTGCCACTCGAGAACCTTTCTTCCCCATCGGTTGTCGGTTCTTCGAGCTATATGGCCGGCCCACTGCCACTTCAGCTTACTAATCCGTAATCTTAATCTTAGTAAGATATAAATTAATACAAACGAACCGAGTTCGATCTCTGATTTGCGGTTTACCGATGATGGAAATGGCTTATCTAGGAAATTAAATTTTTTCGGGGATAAAGTTTGTCAATCGAGGTACAGATAAGATTCTTTACTGTTACATAACCCTCTCTAAAATGAGAGTAGTCTTGTGCTTAATAATGGTATCCGTATGAAGACTGTTTTACTTTACTTTCATGCCGCTCCAATGTCGGTAGCTGCCAGTAGCACAATGCTCGATGTTGTTGAAGCGTATGCTATACTAGAACCAATTGTTCGAATTGTTGATTTTGTTGGTAGGCTTTTTGCCACCTCAGCGTTCGGGAAATAACGACACATTTTTAAGTCTAGCAATCCCCAAAAAATTGAACCAAGTGTAATATCCCCGTGTGCGTTGCTAGTAATGACCTAATGAAACGCGACGTGGCCTTTCCAATGCTGGCTAGATGAGGAAGCTCAGTGTCAGTCATCAAGGTATAGAGAAGGCTATACTCGGAGTGTCCGAATCCGAAACGAAGTTATCCGCAGAGTAACTGATATAGCTTGAACTGTAATGGCAATGGATCACTCATATCGTTAAAAGAGCCAACAGCTGATGGAGAATAAAGGATTTCGAGTGGCAGTACTAAGAAGTTCACACTGAACTGACATTATTAGGTGACAAAGGCTTAGTTTGTATGTTGCCGTAATAGAAAACGAAACCTTAAAGAGTATGTATTAATAAACGTTTCAGTAAGCGAGGTTGTATCGAAAAAATGTATTTTATTGTTATACCCAAATATTTTTAGTATTCAAACGAAATCAAATAAAAGAAATTTCGAAATCACACATAGTTACGGAATAAAACTAAATAGAATCTTACAAACCAAACAAAGACAAAAAATCTGGATTTGAAAAAATACGCCCCTATAATTTCACCCCAACACAACGTTTTCCTTCGCTATTTCCTCTGCAGTCACAGGTGAGATTTATCTTCGGATAATTGGATAAAGAACGCGTTTGCGAGAAGTGATACGAGGTGGAAGAAGTCGAAGAAGGCAAGGCGGTAAAGGGGTGGTGAGTGGGGGATTAGGCTGTTATTGAAAGAAAAAAACATCAGCCACGATTTCATGTGTAAACAAATCATTCATAAGAAACATTGTACCGCGAATTTTTGAGACATATCTTCACGAAAAAATTGTTCCGTGCATTCTGAAAACAAAAAAATAAGGGTTAATCAATCCCCATGCGTAATAAAATAAATCTAAATATTTCATATCGCTTATCTTACATATTAATACCTATATGCATTCTCAATATGTTAAAAAAAACTTTTATTTTTAGAATCTGTTTTTGTTTATATCTTTATTTTTAGTATCTTTAGAAAGAAGAAAGAAAGAAAACTTTCTTTGATATCACAGAAAAAAAATTAACACGCGTTAAAAAATACCAGACAATTTGTATGAAGTCAAATTAAGTCTTTGTTTCAGCTAACTGCTGCTGTACTTAACTATTCATATAAATAAAATTAAAGAGTATGTCTGTTATATTAAAATTTTCTAAATGTAATGACTACCATTTATTGAGCTAGGGGCGTTATTTGAATGGGATTAAGACATGAATAACGATATTTAAAAAAATTGTTTCGATGTCTATCTGTCTGTCTGTCTGCCCGGGTTATTCGGAATGACTGAACCGATTTTAATGAAATTTAACGAACAGATAGAGAGTAATATTGAAATATCATTTGAAATATTAAGAGCTATTTATTGTGTAAGTTCTGTGTAATAATTTAGATGACTATGTTATATTCAATTATATAAAATGTAATATTAAAATAAATTGAGAACAAAACGTTTAAAAGCACAAATATAATTTGCTAATAACTATTATGCATTCAAAATTACAAGGAATTGAGTAATGAGAACTATATGGAAATGAAATTAATCCCACTGTTCAAATTCATGAAATAAAATTGAATGGCAATTATTGTTTTATTTAATATAATTAAATTGAGACCGACCTCCATTAAGGCGATATTATTGTACCTATCATAAGGCAGTGCTTGACTACTATCGCACCTGCGCACACAAATTGCACTGGCTTAGCTTAACAAAAAAAAAGCTAACATGGCATTTCAGAAGCACTTTGTCTTTAACATGCCTTATTATGTAATCAGAACATCTAAAATGCGTATAACATAACATTATAGTACCGTTAAAGTCGCGACAACATGTAACACGTATTCGTCACTCGTACATCATATATTATGTATTTCAGCCCGTGAGTGTTGGAGAAAGCGACTATGGTGATTGTCATTGTCATATTGTATAGTCCAGTTATCAGTAAATATAAAAGGTGATTTTAAATACCATATTTACTATTACTTAAAATTTTTATGTACTATAAAAAATTCTTATAAAAAAGAACTATAGAAACTTCTATACTGAACACCTGTACAATATACTCGGGAGTATATTGTCTATTTATTACTGAATATAATACGATAATATTGTGTCGGTTAATAATAGTGAACATAATATTAGTTGTTAAAGTGAATTAGGAAAGGCAGACGTTCACAAAACCAAGTTACGATAAAATTTAATTAACAACGTTCAAGGTAAGGAGAAAGTGACATATTACAAAATGAAAATGAGAAGAACACAACCACCGCAGAAATTTTCTATAAACCTATGCATTTGAAAACATCATTATTGTTACATAGTACTTAAAGTATTGTACACGACGACGCCTGCCAACCAACTTGCGATTGCATAGTTTGTTAGCAGTCTTTTGAGAACGTATCATAAAGTTACGGTTTGACTTGTTGGTTTTCCTAACAGAGATAAATAAAAGATAGCTCAAAACATACAAACGGAATAAAATGTATTTTCCTCTTATTTCCTGTCAAAATTAAGAGTTGCTCCTGTTTTATAGTGTGTAACTTATTTACAATTTCTATCAATTAAATTGCTAGCCTCTAGCACATTAGTTTTTGAAAAAACTACAAGTATACATAGTGACAAACATAATAATATAAACAAATCACGTCAAAATTAATAAAAATTTCTGCTCTATAGCAACTTACATGTTTAAAAGTAGTTTTCAATATTAAAACACAAACAGAGCAAGCTTACGTGTAACAGATAGAAGAGAAAAAGTGCCTCGCCTAATTCTAAGCAAAACAAACAGACTCAAATATAACACAGAAACAAAACCACGTAGCAAGACCGAATTAATAATTTTAATGCCGAGGGTGTGGATGAGTGATTTAGGAATGTATTTACAAAGTGAAGCCCAAACACGAAAGGGTTAGCATGGCGTATACCAGGAGCGGTGAATAATTCATAGAGATTTTTGAATTACCTTGACCATTTCACGTAATGCGACGGTCAGCCTCTAGCAGCAGGACGCCAAGTCCAAATTTAACACTGAGTGATACTCAAGGCACTTAAATATAAGCACTTCTGTTTTAAAGTTTATTTTTAACGTCTTCTCTTGCAGTTCAGGATAAGAGCGGGCCCTGGAAATTAATTAAAAGGTTACTTCAAATCAATCATCATATTATTCTATTACATGCTGAGTATTACATATCAAAAATTACCGCCATAACAAACACAAATTAAAAACAGGGTTAAAATTTACTTCCAGACGGAGCTATATGAAACTAAAATGGCGGTCATATTTATGTCCCAAATATAATTATTAGTCACAATTTAAAAAAATAATGGTTGTTTTAAGAAATCGGACAAGTGCGAGTAGGCGAGTAGGGTGCGGGTAGCGCCTTGAGGGTTCCGTAAAATCTTAAATATGTAGATAGTTCATCATTCTTTGAAAGTGGTAAGGGTAGGCACCGAACATTGCTCTAACGAAAAGGCAACTGGACCGAAAGCACAAAGTAAAATTTAGAGTGAAAGGTAAGTTCACAAACTAATCTATAAGACATTCGATACTCCTACTGAAAAATGTTTGTTTTTAATCGCAATTTTTTATGTAATATTACAACAAATTAAGGATTTTGGATTTTTATCACAAGAGTTGTGAGACTTTTGTTCTTGTCGAATTTCATGATTCTAAGTCAACGTGAAGTACCCTAGTGTGTTTGTGATGAGTGGTGTTGATGAATAATGGAGTAGTGGCTTTGATGAGTAAGTTTGCGATCACCAAAATATGTGACAAAAATGATCTATTGATTGCGCTGACTTAGAAGCTTGAATTTTTACACTTATAAAAGACCGCTGCTAACTTAGTATTTGATATTAATTTCAACTTAATATTATATTTGTAGGGCCATTAAAATACTTGTTCCGTGCGTGATTCGAACCCGCGACCCTCGGCGCATCAAATCAAGCTCAGCCACTGCACCACGGAGCCGTCGTTGTAAGGAAAACCTCCAACTTAGGACCGTGTAATATTGAAGTTAGCAAAAATTGTTTTACAGGTGGCAACGTTTAAAGTGAAACATGTTTTGAAGCGAATCAATAATAAAGTTACACCGCGATATTAAAAACCGTTATTCTAGCACGTCAAAAGCGCTAAGTGTTACGTTTTAAAGCTTAAAGCAATATGAGCGTTGCCGAGATAAATCGACAGTGTAATGGGTAACCAATTTAGTTGGCCCCGGTGTGGATATTGGCGTACTTTTTTCTTTTAAGCGAGTTTCGAGTTTGCTCGTCGGAATTAGTTTACGGCGACGTTTGATCGGATATTCCTCTAAAGAAGTTAAGCGACGGTATCGGATAATTTGTACTGTATTATACAAACAAGCTGCGGGTAACTCGGTGTATTTTTAAAGTGTAATCGAAATTCTTAGTGATTTTTGATTACAGTCGAATCGAAGTTACCGTCTAACCACTCAAACTGAAATCGTGTTTAATTTGCTTAAAATTCAACATACAAACGGTTTCAGATTTCCTAAAAAGGAATATTAAGCTCATATTTAAGCGCTTTTAATAGGCGCTTTGATTCCATAGCATAAGATGGATCGCAACGAATCCCATGGCGGCATCAATTAAATTGCTAATTACAATCTTAATTGCTGACCATTTTCATCGACAAAAGA
Source organism: Parnassius glacialis (assembly GCA_033319125.1). Classification (NCBI taxonomy): domain Eukaryota; kingdom Metazoa; phylum Arthropoda; class Insecta; order Lepidoptera; family Papilionidae; genus Parnassius; species Parnassius glacialis. The sequence continues at coordinate 34,055,796 of JAVANC010000021.1, forward strand.
CAACACTGTTAAACCGGAAATCGCAGAAATGAAAAACGAAGCGTATTTTTCTCTGATCTTCCTTTATTACTCTTTAAGATGCAAGTAGACGCATGAGAGACGCAGTCAATCAATTAAAACCTTCATTTTTTTCTTTATAAATTCATATTTGGCGCAACCAATCATGATGATGATGATAGTGGTCTTGATTTGTGAAAATCTATGGGAAAATGCATGTGTTAATTTGGACTTTCCATTTTCAAGGTAAGAAGAAGAAGAAACAATGGAATAGAGCTTCAAATCATTAAAAAGCTAAATATCGTAAACATATCGAGGAGTAAGCCGTATCGACAGATCGGGGAAATAAAAAGACCGCGGGCCGGGAGCGGATTCAAGATGTCTTTAGACGGAGCACACATAAACATTCGACCAATTTCCTTACCTGGGGATTTATGTGCCGCAGCCGTACATTGTAATATTCTTAAGCTTTTTCTGAATTTCAAATTGAAATATTTTTCATTGCTTTGTAAATATTAAATGACAAACATTTAAATCCAATTTTCTGGCTCATTTTCTAAAAATGGTTCAAAACTGCTAAGCTTCGTCATCGTTATAATTATAGTATATATATATATATATTAGTATATTATGTATCTTATAGTATAAGACATATTTATTTTATAAATATATTTACATATTTTATATACTAAGTTGAATAAGTTTTAAATGGATGTGTGTATTATATATATATTCTAGCTGACCAGGCAAACGTTGTTCTGCCCTTTCCGACGACGATGTGTCATAAAAAACCTTAAATTCACAATTAAAAAATTGAGGGTCACGTATCGGGATAAAAACTATCCCATCTCTCAAATTGGACCAAAGTGCAAACATTGTGAAACATTTTATTGAAATCAGTTTTGTAGTTTAGGAGTTCGTCGCGGACAAACAATGTGACACGAAATTTTTATATATAAAGATATATATATATATATATATATATATATATATATATATATATATATATATTGCCATTTTTTGAATTTCTTAAGTAAAATTTAAATATGTATGTATATATGTTAACTTTTATAAAATATTTTTTCCGCCTTCGCAATGTTATCACATTGACTGACAGAGAATGCTCTTAGCATTTAGTCCGCCTTTCGATCCTATAATATTTGTAAGGTTCAATATTGATTAAATATATAAATACAGAACTACGTTACACATAGAAATTGAGATACCACTCCGTTTTCCTGTAAAGCGGCTAAAGCCTTGCTTTTCGGTAGGCCTTGAAGGAGGCCTTTAACCGTAATCAAAACACAGGAAAAACATTGTTTGTGCAGATATACACAATTTCTACAGTAAGTTATCACTTGTAAGTTTCACGTTAATAATAGCTTTTTTATTTCTGAGTTTAAGTTTTTAGGTAGGCTTACTCAATAGCCTGGTAGAAATCAAAGCAAACGTGAGTTAATCACAGACTAAACAGTTTGTAATAACCTTAAAAATAATCACCGTAGTTAAGGATACATGGACAAATCTTAAGAGCCAATTATATATATGTACATAACGGTTTATTAGAAGCTATGACAGGAACAAAGAGATTTAAATATATAGCACTAGACAGGATTATTATTACGCATTCAATTCAATTGCTACTTTCTGCTCAGCGTGGAAATAATTGATCGAATATTTTAATACACATAGGTGAACAGACGTAGACACATTCATGCAAAGGCCTTTAACGAGCAGTCGATTGAGATGTTTAAAAAAAGAGAGAGCAAACTACTTCTTTTTGACTAGCTTTAAAAGTTGCGATGACTTAAATTAATTTTTAATTTAATTTCTATTTTACTAAAGTGGAAATACCGTATCGTGTAGTGGCGGTATAAGAACATCCACTACCCCATCTCATCCCGTGGGTGTTGTAAGAGGCGACAGAGGGAGACAAATCAGGAGATAAGCAGCAGCGTCTACCTAATCTATACAAATAAATAAACAAAATTGAAGTGTCTGTTTGTAATGTCAAAATAACCTTTTTTTACTAAATGCGTATGAAAGTGTATACAGTACTTATAACAAAAATACAAATTTTAAAGTTTGTCTGTCTGTCTGTTTGTTCCGCCTAATCTCAGAAACGGCTGGACCGATTTCAACGGGACTTTCACTGGCAGATAGCTGATGTTATAAGGAGTAACTTAGAAAAAGAGTTAGGGTTCCGCGCAACCTAACTAAAACCCTAAACTACACGCGGGCGAAGTCGCGAGGAACAGCTAGTAAAGACTAAAAATAGAAAACTACGGTTGTCAACCCGCTTACCAAGCTTGGCTGTTATGTCAAATATCCACCCTATGTGACAATCTATGGGGGAGGGCCTATATTCAGTAGTGGACTTCATTAGACTGTAGCGTTAAAGTGGAAATAACAGAATTAAAACGAACTTTGTACTTAATAGAAAAGCTATGACTGAAAAGGTTTCAAAAAATGACCGAGAAGGAACCGGTATTTTTGCAGTGCAATTTGGTGTACCAGAACAAGAACTGAAACCGAAACCTAAATAAGTGAATAAATGATTGATGGACCCTGGATAACCAGAACCGAGATTGTACCGAAAAGAAGAAACTTTATTATAATATTATAACTTTAATGAAGAACCGTAACAAATTTTGGAATCGCTTTTCAATCCCGTTACAATGAATCGTAATGAAAAATACGATTTTATGCGACAAAACGTTGGAATCTTGATTTTTAGGCGCTAGTAGAACACACCTACGCTCTTTGCGCTTAAGGCATGCAGTAAAACATTATTTTTAACATAATAAACAGCATTACTTACAATGAAATAACATAATACAGTAACAGTAATAACAGTATAACTATATAACAGGGATGCTACATAAAGGAATGGCAAACTACCATCGGCTTTACAATGTCTTATTTACAATGTATATTTCATTTGTTTTGCCATATAGTAAAGCTTCCGTCGGATCTTTGTTACTCCGAACGAATAGCAGAAATATATAAAAATGACACAATTAGAATATGATTGTACTCTCTCCCTGTATTCTGCGTGGGTTCTTATCTAATAAAATAAAGTAAATTTTTTACTCTTAACTTGTTTGAGCTCCTGAAAATTTAATATGGAGTCTGTGAACGTAAACGCCCGGTGACTGGATACATTGTTGGCCCCTGAACTTTGAATTTCAAGAATTCGTTCTGTGTGCATATTTATATTCAGCGAATTCAATGAAATTATACTGAAGTCTATACTAAAACGTGCATACAGCTATGATCGTGTTACGTAGGATAACAAAGAATATTAGTCTTTATCTATGAAATCGTCGTTTTTTAATACTGGCTACTTTTAAATTTGACATCTTGCATTCGATATAGAATTCTACATTCAATTTCATGTTTTATGAAAGTTATGACGTGTATAATAAAAACAGACGTTAATTTTACTTTGACGTCCTGGTATTTGCGACTATAGTTCATTCGGGGTATTTTCGAATATGAATTCTGTCATAGCACCATTGCTGGGAGGACAATTCATAACTTCTTTAACGTGTCTCTATTCGCTTAACATAACTCGATTTAATTTTTTTAACTTTTTTAAAGATTAAAAGTTGATTAGTTAGTACTAAGTTTAATTTTTAAAAGGGCATTTAAAATTTTACTAAAAGTGTTAACCGACATGAAAACTAAAAAAATAATTTTTACATAATACCTCCGAAGTCGGTACTAAGATAAATCGAACAATACAATCTTTAATGTTAATAATAGAAGCTATTATGTTAAAATATTTTTTTTAGAATTGATGTCGGTATGTCATCAACATTATCATCATCATCATTACAGCCCTTCACAAGTCCACTGCTGAACATAGGCCTTCCCCAAGGAATGCCACAAAGCAGGGTCCTGAGCCACCTGCATCCATCGACCTCAAGCATGTCTTACCAGGTAATCACGCCATCTAGCGGGGGGACGCACCACACTTCGTCCGCTGGTACGAGGCTGCCACTCGAGAACCTTTTTTCCCCATCGGCTGTCAGTTCTTCGAGCTATATGGCCGGCCCATTGCCACTTCAACTTACTAATCCTTTGGGCTATGTCGGTAACTCTGGTTCTGCTGCGGATATCTTCATTTCTAAGTTTATCACGCAGAGAAACCCCGAGCATAGCCCTCTCCATAGCTCGCTGAGGGACCTTGAGCTTTCTCATACGGCCACGTGATGACCACGTTTCAGTTCCATAGGTCATCACTGGCAACACGCACACAGTCTATTTTTAAAGTTTTGAGGTATACCTGACGAGAAGATATGCCGTAATTTCCCGAACGCTGCCCAGCCGAGTTGAATCCGTCGGACTATTTGTCCCAGGTGAATATACTCGTCAACAACTTCGAGCTTAGTGTCCCCAACAACTACCGGCATAGGTGTGACATGGACATTACACATGTCTTTTGTTTTGTCCATGTTCATCTTAAGACCTATCCGTTGGGAGACACTATTGAGGTTATGGTAAGCATAGTGTTTAGGTCCTCCAGCAAATCTCGGTCGGTATGTACTTTTATTAAAATTTTAACCCATTTGAGTGAAGTTAAGTTTATCACAAGTTCAAAGAAACAACTAAAATGTTGTCTAAATAGTTACATTAAAATTTTTATCCTCTAACTTTACACCCTGAGGGATGGATTTTTTTATTCTAATTTAAATGGGACCAACCCAGACGTATAGCCCATATTATACAATTTATAAAAAGAATAATTTAAACCGATTCAGCCATTTCCGAGCAATCGGTGAATAAACATAAAACAACATACGCGTTGAGAATACAACACACAGAGGACATAATGCGCACATCATTAAATGCTTACATTAACGAACATTACTTATTAAAAAGGTACATAAACCTACTTCTTTATGGAGATGGATCTACCCGTCAAAGGTACTTGTAAGGTACATTAAGAATTTAAAAATCTTGGAGGATGTGGTGCGGTTGATATTTAAGTTGGCTAAAGCCGTTTTTGTAACATTACGGCAAAATATTGTAAGCGAACCTGCCAGTGTTTAAAATTGTAGCTCCCAAAATGTAAGCTACATTTTCGTGACGTAGTGAAACATAGTTTAAATAAGTATAAAGTGTTAATAAAGTATGGTTCTAAAAAATAGAGAGCAGTGTAAGGTCTAAAATTTCCAACCGTATATTTCGTATATCAACGCTATATACATATTATTACATTGTTCACAAGTGATATTTCTTTCCAAATGCCTTGAGTTCCAAAAATATATTTTTTGTGTTTCTATTTTATACATTCATTTTAACTCTTTATTAAATGCATACATGTTGACGTCATCTTGAATATATATAAAAATATATTTTAACAGTATATTGCATATTCACGTATAAAGTTAGAACGAATTTAATTTGTAATTTGGAGGTGAGCAGACTTTAATTAAAAAATTGTATATTTTTCTGAGCAAAAAACAATTCAGTTATCGTTAATTAGTTTACGCATCTTTAACCAGGTAAAATTCATACGAATGGAGGTATATACATATACAAAAATATACTTAAATAATTGACTGTACTTTTAATTTCTTAATGTGGTGAGAACCAAAGTTTTTTTTAACTGAATTCGTTCAACTTATATAATCCTTCCTGTTACATAGCCCTGACATACAATTACGTATACGCATAAGTGAGAATGAGTCATGAGTTATGAGGAATAAGATGTCAACTTTTTCTCCATGTGATAACCTCACCTGCCGGCAGTGATAAATCTTTCCAAATAAACTGAACCTAGATTTCACAGATTTCTGATGGGGAACAAACAGCATTGCCAATGCTATAGTTGGAAGTATTTTTATTATTTTCATTTGTTATCAGGAAGATGCTGCTGCACCCCTCCTGTTTCAGCTTTCCTCTGTCGCCTCTTACGACACCCACGGAATGGGTAGTGTATTTTCTTGCACCACCACTACAACAAGTTACTAATGCATATTCAAATATGATACGTACAGCTTTAACATTAATTAGTATTATGATACTTTTAAACAGTTTAATGTTCTCATCTAGTAAAACTCTTTACTGCAGGGAATAACATTTTTCTTTAGCTTTATAGAGCTCTGTTAAGAAGTGACAAGATTTTTATCGCGTTCTTAAATCTTTGCGCCAGTGCACTTAATCATCGAAGGATTAAGCCGTCTTTGCCACCGGAAACGAGGCGTTCGCGCCGATTTCAGTCAGAATTGCCGGAAGTCTTGCCGCCCGGCCACTTCCGACCTCAACGACGCTAAGTGGATCCACGGTCGTTTGTTCTGTATTTTTAATTGTTGTTCTGCTTCTATAATTCTGTTGGAAATTTCTAAACAGAAAGTTTTTACTCTAATGACTTCATCGCAATTTTCATGCGGATTTCGAACATTAAAATAATTTAAGCAAATTACTATAAATTCATTCATACAAATAATTTATTCAGTTATAGGATGGGTTTGCTTAGTGTTATTTTGTTTTATAATACTAAAGTGCAAGATCAGACGAAGACGTAACCGGAATACCTGTTGATAAGTGTATAATACTCCTCGTGAACACCCCAAACAACTTCAAACTAAGAAAAGGTTAGATAATGCGTTGTCGTCCCTGAGTACTAAGGTATAACTTCTCATAGCCTATAATTATACGAATTCTCTTTACGCTTCAGAGGGTCCTGCTAGTCCATTCCGACTTTTAGGCTAAGAGGAGTCCTACTACCTATCTTAATTCATAGAAATTTAATTATTTTGTTCTTGTTTTATTCATCATTAATTCGTTAACATTGTCTAAGTAAGGGTGTTGTTATTTTAGAGAAAATAAGAAACAAAGTTTTTTTTCTGAAAAGTAAATACAAGAACCACTAGACCCTTATAAAACAATCTAAAAACATAACATTTCACCTTTTGATCCTCACGAAACAATGCGCCTAACACAAAAACTTTTCTGTTTTCGAAGTCAGTTAAAAAGAGCTATCGTCATCAATTGTCACCTGTAGGCAATAAGCGAGAACAATAGCAGAAACTTAGCAGTTGGAAAGACCCTTTTATTAGAAAACTTTTTGCCGCGATATAAGGAGTATGGAAAAATAAAGTTGTCGGACGTGTCACAAATAAGACATAACGGCCGGCCGATAGCGGGCTACAGTTGTACGTAAGAACACGATAGAATCAAATCATTTAAGGGAAAGTCTACACGTAGTTAACTTATTTTGTACGAAATATTTTGTTTTTATGAAACAGTAGTATGAATTAAATGTACGAAAAACTGTATATAGTAGAGAATCCGTAACCCCATTGTATACCGTGGGTATCGTAAGAGGCGACTATGGGAGATGCCAAGAAGATTTTATGGCTTCTGAAGGAAGGCTGTATTAACCATCACGTTTAATTCAAACGTAATTAAGACGTAAATCTACCGGCGACATCTGGAGCGTCAAGGTTCTGATAAGTAACTAGTACTGCAATCGCTTACAAAGCGGGGCGATCAAGACAAATTCCCCCTATATTTCTACAACTACTATACTTCTCCTATCACTTTTCCAGGCTGAAGATGACGACAAAGAAGATTTAAAGATGACTAACAATATTGTGAAATTGTTTATTCTTTTAGATTTGGAAGGTACTACGCGGTCCATGCCTAGGAGTCCGTCAGGGTGCTTCCACTTCTGTGTATATAGACAGACAGAATCGTATTTTTTTAAATATATTTTAAAGATAGCTAGCTATATAGTAGCTCTTGAGCTAAGCGCTCGACGTAAATTTCATAGGAAACTAAAAACCACAGTTTAGTCACCGCCGGCATCAATGAAATGGTCAATTTCAGTTTTAAGTGCTGTTCGCGCCACTTTGCATTACCGCATAACGCTTATGAGAGTTGTTAATTATTATCTAATAAGAGTACTGCTAAATCCATTTCCGGATTTCCTATTTAACGCCTTTTAAGCCTCAGCATGTGCATATACTCTGGTGTTAACGGGATTCTCGAAAGTTAAGAAGACACGCATCGCTTATATCTAGCACCATCGCTCCTACCTTTGTGTAATTTAGATATTAAACTGTACAAAATTGTCGTAAAATGTATAGACATTTACTATAAGGCTATATTTCGCGATTATCTGTGAACTTTATATGTGTGAAGAAGGCCGGCGCCGTATCATCGTTGATGCAGCTCTTGAGACACGAGGCAGATTAGCAGAATTTCAAGTGAATGAACACTCCTTCACGTCCTTCCTGTAGTCCGAATTTAGGGCATTTGCAAAATAGTGAATTCACACCGCACCATACAGTTCATTAATTTACATCATCCTTTTAAAAACTCTGAACCAGCAGCTGGTCATTGAAACCAACACACTATTTTGGCCCTTTTCGCTGAATTATAATTAATTAATTAACCATTTTACAGTCGCTCCGGCCGGGATAATAATTTTATCCAAGTGCTGATACACTCCAACGTATTCGGCTGTGAAGGAGATGTTTTCTTGATGAACACATCTGCATGTTGGAGGAATAAAAATATTTAGAATACATGTGAAGGCCACCAACACGCATTAGGACACTGTGGCCACAGTTTAGATCTTACAGTTGTGATACACCTTAGCTGTCAGGCGATGCCGCCGCCCGCGTAGGACAAATGCGGACAGCTAGGGGTTGTCACGAAAATGGAAATAAAATGATTTTTGATATTGTAATACTCATTCATCATTTATTAACATTCTGTACATACTTATAAGTTAAAAACATTTATCGAACAAGATAATTTTTAGGGATCCGTACCTCAAAAAGACAAAAACCGAACCCTTATAGGATCACTTTGTTGTCCGTCTGTCTGTCTGTCTGTCAAGACCCTTTTTCTCAGGAACGCGTGGAGGTATCAAGCTGAAATTCATATCAAATACTCAAGTCTACTGTCCCTTGGAGCTGTGAAAAAATCAAACTTCTAAGCCAAAGCAATCAAAAGATACAGCCGTTTATGCCGCAAATTTTCGACATTTGTAAAGGAATCAAAACCTACAGGGTACTTCCCGTGAACTCAGAATCTTGAAATTTGGTTCGAAGCAACGTTTTATAGCACAGATAAAGGAAAAATTGCGAAAAGCGTAAATTTTTTGTTACATCATATAATATTTTTTTTTATAAGATAAGGGTGACAAACGAGCACACAGTCCATGGTAACATATACATAATGGTAAGTGATTGCTGCGGCCCATAGACATCTACATCTATCCTCTATTACAAATCAAAATGTAGATGCGTTGTTACCCGTGATGACTAAGATCGAATGCCTCATTTCCAGTAAAAAGGCTGCGGCGTGGCTCTACCACTGTTGATAAAAATATTTTTAATAATTTTAAACTTATATATCTACGGATTTGTTCGGAACTCTCGGTGCGCGAGTCCGACTCGTACTTGGCCGGTTTTTTTATTACAAAAAGAAAAAACACATTAACAAGATTTTGCACTGCCAAATATTTTCGTGACACTTTCTTTTTATATATGTTTTCAGTTTTCGATTATTAAATTTAATTGTGTAGTATATTCGCATTCGGATAAACATTTTAACCAAAAAAAAAATGAGGGAAACAATTATGGCCGTCATTTGAATTCAGTTTTACTTAGTACTCATATAACTATAACAGTACTAATTCATCATTATAGATATAATATATTTTTTTATTAAAGCTTTTCGAAAAATGCAATTAATATTAGTTAAATAAATACTACAAAACACGCTAGCGCCATGCGATTGGCGCGTATTGTCTATTAGACTCGGTGAAGTGCGCTAGCAAAAGGTTGAGCGGTCCCCTGCCCCACAGTGCCCCCACAGTTGCTCTGCTCAAATACATTCGTTTCCCAACTGAAAGGTCTTTAAACTGTGGTATGGCAGACTACCTGCACCATAACACTCTCAGAAATTAGTGGAGGCTTGAGCCCAGTCGTGGGACGCATGTATTTTTTTGACGTTATATTAAAACAATATCACTATTCTACTATCTATTTGTAGATCTAGCAATATACGAAAAACTTCATACTATGTATCAATTAACTAAAAACAAATAACGTATGTATAGGTATGATCAAAAAATGTTTGCATTGTAATTTGTATTCGAGCTTAATAACGCACTCAAAGCGCGCAATGTGCATTCAGTGTTAATACACGCAGGCAAACAATTCTATTAGTGCATTGGTTCATTAAATAGTTCACGGGAAAATGTTTTACCGTGAAAATGGAACGTATGCACCGATGAGATAGGCGATTTCGATATTGTAAAAATTTTGCAACTTTTCGAGTCGAACTGCTATTACTACATAAGGGTCAATTTACACTGGCAAATACAGCTAGCTAGCTATTTAGCTGATTGTAGCTAGCTACGAGTGGTTCTCTTAATGCCTGTAATGCTTTTTTGGAATAAAAAGGACCAGATGCTCGATCCAGATTCCGAATAGTAAAGAGAATACAATGGTTGCGAGCTTTGTACAAAATCGATTAGAAACTGTAAAGATAAATACTTAGTATTTAAAATTCATCTATTAGGCTTTTAAGGCCGTATAAACGATTTCTTACTTTAATTGTGCGATAACTGTAACAATTGAAATTAAATGTGCAGACATTTAACATTCAGATTGTTTAAGCTGTTAAATAATAATATCGTTTCGCACAGAATACGAGTTATTGTTTTTAACGAACTATTTACAGAAGAATAAGTACAGTAAAACTCGCTTAATACGATCACGTTTAATACGATTTCTCATTTAATATGCCATTTTATATCAGTCCCTGCAACTTGAGGCATGTTTTCATACATTTTTAACACGCTTAATACGATTCCTCAACCCGGCTAATACGCCATCTGGGTCGAAAAAGTTACGTTTGCTAGTGATTGGTATGGCGAAAAATCCACATTGCTTCCAAAACGTGAAATCACTCCCTGTAACATATGATGCACAATCTCAAGCTTGCTTGACTGACCTTCGTTTTATTAACTGGTTAAAAGCTTTAGATGATCACTTCCAGATTAAATGTAGACGCATAATTCTCTTCATTGATAACTGCCCCGCTCACCCTAAAGGTGTTGAACTAAAGAACATCACGCTTGTTTCTTACCTCCGAATGCGACAAGCAAAGTTGCAACGATGGATTTGGGCGTTATGTAAGTCCTTAAACAAGGCTACCGAACACGATTGATACATCGCTATCTTAAAGAAATGGAAGACCCTGACAGCAAACGACCCTTGAGTGTGCATGACGCCATCCTAAACATTGCAGCGGCATGGCAAGCAATTAAGCCTGAAACCATACAAAATTGTTTCAAGAAAGCAGGTTTCCGACAAAACGAAGCTGATGCCGGTTGGAAGAAGAACCCGCGATACTGCAGGGTTTTTCTGGATATTTTTCCATTGATACAATGTTGCACCCTACGAAACCTGTTCGATTGAAGATCTTATTCAAGATGTGAATAACACACAAAAAGAGGCCGTAAGTGATGACGAAAATGAAGGAGAGTCAATTCCGACTTTCGAATGCAGAGGCATTTTCAGCAGTAAACGATTTAAGGCGCTATGTATCTTCTTTCGGGAAAAGTGAAGACGCACTGCAAAAGTTAAATTATATTGAAAGCCTTGTCATTAATAATGCATAGAAATCTTGGCAAACCAAAATAAGTGATTATTTTAAGTAACGTCATTATAAATAATTATTAACTGTGATGTAACGTATTTAAATACATATGCACAACATTATACCTTTCTAACATATTTAAAAATACGTATACCTATGATTCAATACCTACACAATATTTGTAAATGATGTTTTATTTTTCCTATCCCGCATAATACGCTTTCTCGCTTAAGTCGCGATTTTGGCTGGGTCCCTTCAAAATCGTCTTAAGCGGGTTTTACTGTACTTACGGTAATAAAATGCATTGATGTCCATAAAAAATGAGATTCGACATTTAAATATTCAAACGCACATATTATATGTTACGATTTAATTTAGACAGAAGTAATAAAAGTAGGATTGGCATACATTTCTATGACTAAACATCTTTAATATCATTATCAATCCATAAAAGACCACTAATACATACATCTGTGGCTTTTCAATTATAAGTAAGATTTGTCTTAATTGTTACGCTTGGCAGGTGACATCTTGCACCTTTGATTGCTCTGGACCATTACGTATGGTTTTACCGCCATCTATCGGAAGGAGGATTTCTATGGCATTATCCATATAGATATTGGGTAGTTGATTCCCTTACGTCACCACTACGCGATCATAACTATGATAAAATATAAATATACTTTTAGGAATATGATTTAATGAATCCTACTGAGTTCACAATCGTTGAATATTACACGGCTAGATAGTAATCAGACAATTATAAAATACCGTCGCATCTCTCAAACAACATCTGTCACAGGTCTTACTTTAGCCACATGAGTAAAGAAACTGTACAGAGGCAAAGCTTCTAAGGAGCTGTCAAAATTTTTACTTATTTTGGTAGGGTTGGTACAGGAGGTTAAAATTAAATAAACAAAACGTTTATCAGCATTTTAATAGATACTTAAGATATAATATTTTTTTACAAACTACGTATTTTCTTCTAATTATTTTATTTCTAAATATTTTACTTTTATAATTGGACGTAGTTATGCAAAAAGGATCCAACCAGCATTAAGTTAATTTGAGTTTATGATATTTGAAGTACCCATACTTCAAATATCATAAACTCAAATTATCGGTATGGTTTCTATCTGTTTGTAATTTTTCTTCTTATTTGTGTTACGTTTGCTAAAATTGTTACATCACATAATAGTATAGACCACAAACATTATTTTTCAAGTCAACATTTTTTGACACAAACTCGGGTTGGATCCTTTTTGCATAACTACGTCCAATTATTGTTCTTCAACAATTTGTTGTGGCTTTTAAGTAAATGGTAAATTAATACTCTATTGGAAAGCACTCGCATTTCATAACACAAATAAACTCTTGCACACGTTATAATAGATATATAAGAGCTATGGTAGCTCAGATGGTTAGCGCGCGCTGTAAATTTCACAGTACGCGAGCAACCCAGGTTCGATCCCCGCCGGCACCAATGAAATTGTTAATTGCAATTTTAAATGCTGATTTACCACGTTCGCGGCAGTGAAGTAAAACATCGTGAGGAAACCGGGATGTCTGAGAAATAAGAAAAAAAATTCGACGACATGCGAAGTTCGCCAACACGCATTAGGGCAGCGCGGCGGACATTTCCTTGCCCTAAAAGCCCTCTCTGAAATGAGGGGAGGCCTGTGCCCAGCCGTGGGACGTGTATAGGCTGTAACTTTAACTTTTTAACACGTTATAATATTTCACTATCAATTATTACAATATTTTTTTCAAGGTCAAAATATTCGTGAAATTTTTGCTCAAGCAATTTTATTTATTTTTATTCATTATTGCATTCCTTAATCTAAAAAAGAATACAAAGGGCGGACTTAATGCCTTGAGGTATCCTCTACCAGACAACCCATAGAGTGGTGAGAATTTGAAGTAGGTGTAGTAATATAGAATAAAAACAAAATAAAAATTATAATTAATTACGTTATATATACATTTTACTAATATCTACAATACATAAACTATAGAAATATCTCCTATTTATTAGCAATTCAACAAACGCGATAAAATTGTCAGGAAGTATTATGAAAAATCCCGATTGAACAGTATCTTTATTAAAATCCTTGCAATTCCTGAAAAAATATTTTTTTCCCATATTTATAGCTTGTTCAGATCTATTAACGTACAGTTTTATTTTCTCACATATGTGGTGTTCGAGATAACATTTTCTATACAAACATCCCGAAACATAGACTAAACCATTTTTTTCTGGTAAGTCAAATAGATAATAATTTTTTCCTACTATTAACAGGCGCAGTAACATCTTCAGGTTACGGTGATGTTGTATTAAAACACACAGAAATACGACGCGATTGTCGTATTTTTGTGTCCAAAGAAATTTTCAAGACAATCTTGATTGAGACGTCTCGTAAATATAAATTAATTTAATTTCTTTTGATTTTTATTCTTAATAAAGTTTTATTAAGAATAAAAATCTACTATTTGTAAGGTCTTAATGACTATCATTTCTTATTGATTTTAAGTTCCTGAAAATTTTTAGCATTTCTTCTAAAAACTCAATTTGATAACAATCGCATCGAAAAGCTCTTTTATATTTATTAGGAGATCGCGGTGTAGTAGTAGTGTGCCTATCACATCGTGGCTGTATGAAGCTTTGTCTCTGTATGTCTTTTAACGGAGCGTCGTATCTGTTTTAGGGTGACAGCGAGATTAGTTGTTTGAAGTTTTATATGGACGTCGTACCATTTTCGCTAATTTCGAGTTACTAAAAAAAATCTGCTTATGTTTTTATCGGTTAATCGGTTAAAAAGAGAATAATGAATGAAACTGGTCTTTGCATCAACTTATTTAGTATTCTCGAAGGTAATAAGTAAGTCGCCATTGCGCGTCTTCTATCGCTTCATCTATCATGAGTGCAACTGATAAAATTCCTAATTGGTCTCGAAAATCCTTTTTTAAATTATACTTCCAAATTAACAAAAATATATTTACTATTATTAAGGGTCAATTGCAATTTATGTACAAGACCTCTATTACTATACTACAAGTGTAACTACTAGTGTAAGTATTAAAAAAATCCTAAATGGCTTGATTTAAAGTACCACAGTAAAATCTCGCATCGGCTACTTGTTGCCGATTTGATTATTATTCAGTGAATTACTTCATCTATTCCTATTTATATTCGTACTTGGCTCTTGGCCGGGAAAAGCAGGCAATTATATATATATATATAACAGTTTATGTTAATTTCAATTACAGCACGTCGTGTTCTTTATTTTTTTTTTAATAGGATAAGGGCGACAAACAAGCTCACAGTCCACCTGATGGTAAGTGGTTGCTGCGGCCCATAGACATCTACATCTATTCTCGTTTGCGAATCAAAATGCAGATGCGTTGTCACCCGTGAGGACTAAGATGGAATGCCTCATTTCCAGTAAAAAGGCGCCTCCGGCCACCCGCACTCACCAAGCGAAACGCAGAGGTAAATCTCTACTTCACGCTGGTATTCTGTGAGGTCGTGGTACCACCCCGGTTCGAGCCGGCCCATCCGTGCGACAGCAAAAGCTGCCGCGTGGCTCTACCACTGTGTCTTTATAAGTAGGTTCATATATTTAAATTATAAAATCATTTCATATAGGTATTTGATATTATTTGCATAAGTATCTAAAACAAATACTGTATTTTGTAATACAAAAATAACAGCTATGCATATAAAAATATATACGGCACTTATAACAAAAAAACAAAACAAAGTTTTTGTCTGTCTGTCCGTTTGCCGTCCATCTCTGAAACGACTAGACCGATTTCGATTGGACTTTCACTGGAAGATAGTTAATGTTATAAGTAGTAGTTTTGGCTACTTTTATTTTAGAAAAAGAATTAGGGTTCCGCGAAAAAAAATTAAAACGCATAAAATCCAATCATAATAAATTCCAGGTTGAAAAATTTAATAAAACATTTTGAGAATAAACCACATAGTTAAAACAGTTTCTTCAATTAGAATTTAAATTATAAAGCGACCGTGCGATCTCTGAATTATTATTACTCAAAATTAATATATTATGCAAAATAAACAAAAGTTCTTTACATGATAGTAAATTATTATCATGTAAAGAACGTAAAGATATATTGTGAGCCTCTCTGTTGAGCTAACTGTAGAAATGGCATGTGTTGAGTTTGAGCACCTCATTGTTGTGAGCGTCTACAGACCCCCATATTCTATATACGATACATTTGAAAAAATTATGGAGGAAGTTTTTGTTAAGCTTAATATACAGATATCCAGGAGATCCTAGAAGCTTCCTCCACCAATATTTAATTTAGATCATTATTTAAATCATACGGTCTCTTTAATTTATTTCTTTAAATTTATCAACGCGTATTACTGAATGTAGTGCAACATGTATATATAACATTTTTACAAACGTTAAGCCGTTGCATAAATGTATAATTCAAAATTTGAGTTGTGATCACTGTGGACAGTAAGTTTCGTTATTTTATTTTCACAAAAAAACAAGTAGATGAGAAAATTGTGTTTGTTCCAGTAAATGCACGTCGCTTGGAGAAGTTTAGAAGTAACATAGTGAAAAAACTTCCATCGCTTTCATACCCAAATAATCCAAATTTTTTGTATGGAACATTGTTTAAGCTTATTTGCAATTAATTTGATAATATTTTTGCTTCTAAAACGTTCTCCTTGAACAGTCAGAAGGCACTCAATGAATGGATGTGGGCAGCAATTTTTTTTTATCTGGCTGCCTACTAATGGTAAAAATTCCTTCTTCATTAATTCACCATTCATTAATTCCTTCATCATTACAGCACATCGCAAGTCCACTTCTGAAGATAGGCCTCCCCTGAGGAATGCATTTATAAATCGACTTCCCGCATCTCTTACCAGGTCGTCACTTAATTTACTTGGGGATCGCACTTCGTGTTGATTTCATATGGTCAGGACCAAACTATGTATATATAAATATATGTATGTATTCAAAATAGCAATTGACTTGGGCCCTTGAAAATTATAACTATAATTTTCAAATTTGATTCGCCAATCTTTGTGAATATGTAATAACAAAGTAAATCGTTTGGAATAATTAACTTTTCACTATGACTATATGAATATGACTTCATAATTAATAAAAGTGGCAACAAAATTAAGTGTAATATGAGAGAAAATAAAGCAATATCAATATCGGCACGGGCGGTTTCCGGGCCCCAGGAAGATGATGGACGGGCAGCCATTAACCAGGGAACGTCGGTTATTGCGGCGTAGGTCGCGACGTTTATATTGTAGCGGAGATAATGCCTGTTATTTAACGTCGCCCGCACTATTAGACGTTTTTTGTCCGCGGTGACATCGCTTCTCGTTAACGATGATGAAAAGATCCATCAGATGTTTGTGCTTTCAGTCAAATTTCATTAAAACGGTTTCTTAGCTATACAGATTATTGATATATTTGCATTTTGCGCTATTATTTATACATTTCTTTAAAAAAATTCAACTGATGACGAGAAAAACACGATGTATTTATTTTGTTAATATTTATTGCTCAACAAAAACTAATATTTCTTCATCAAACTAATTTACAATAAGAAAGTAAAGAAAATACAGTATGGCAAATACTTCAGACACCCGTGTAGAGGCGGTCCAAGAATATCCACTACCCCATATCATCTCGTTGGTGTCGTAAGAGGCGACAGAGGGAAACAAACTAGGAGATGGGCAGCAACGTCTTCCTAATAACGACTAAAAATAAATACTTGCGGTTGCCAACCTGTTTGCCAAGCGTGGCAACTATGTTAAATATCCCCCTATGAGACAATCTACAGGGGAAGCCTATGTTTAGCAGTAGACCTTAATAGACTGTAAAAGGTAAACACATCAAAAGCCACTTTTATTTCATCCGTCAACTGAAATGGCGTGTGGTTACTAGTGCTTCTCGCGTTACCTGAAAGAGCCCGGTTAATTTGATCCTGAAACGATTTCGAAACTATACGGGTATTTAAATTATCGTCGCCTTTGATGAGTTTTAATGGTAACAGAGTTAATAGTTAACCGCGTCTAATGTTTGTAGTTTATTTCTAAAAAGAAAATTGCCAATTTTTTATAGGACTGGGAGCAAACGAGCATACGGCTCACGTGATAGTAAGTCATTACCGCCGCCCATGAATAACTGCAACACCAGGGGAATCGCAGATGCGTTGCTCGCATTTAAAAAGGAGTACACGCTCTTTTCTTGAAGGCCCCTAAGTCGTATCGGTCGGGAAAAATCACTAGTGGTAGTTTTGATTCCACAAGGAAATTGTGCGAGGAAGAAAACTTCTTTTAAATCGCTCAGTGGTGGACCGCCAGTAATCCAGATGGTATGGATGGTATAGCGAGTTTTGTCGCGATGTGCGATTGTGAAATTGAGCGACTGGAATTAGTCCGAACAATTCCTCAGAACACTCCCCGTGGTAAATGCGATAAAATACGAAAAGAGATGCAAGATCTCTTCGCAGTGCCAGTGAGTCAAGCAAGAAAGAGTTCAGTCGTCGACGATTCTAACAGCTCCGCGCTGGATGCGACCAAATGGAAGGAGCTGGCACTGGGGAGCCAGAGCCCAGAAATGGGAAAAGTATACCATGTGCGGCCAAACCTGCTCCTTGTAAAGTTGCAGGCGGTGTGCCGGCATGAAATACTGTCCCGCTCTGCTGAGTACGCCAAGCTTTTTAGAGGCCAATTTGGCCTTGTATGTAAACTGGCCCTACGATACAGGAGATAATCCTAGTGTAGTGTAGTGTAATCCTAGGTAACGACCTAAAAATAAAATAAAAAAAATATTCTGGATTTAAATATGTAAACAAATTATTTATTAATAAAATTGGTAAATTAATATTAAATTAACAATAAATAAATTTGGTACATACGTTATGAATAAAATACGTAAATATAAGTATAAACCGTTTAATTATTTTTATATATCACATAAACTGGATTTTGATAAAAAATAGAAGACTCAATTTTTTATTATAAATCGTTCCATAGATAAAAAAGAATCCAGTACCCAGTATAAAAACAATAAAGTTTATTGACCACTAAGCGCAGGCGTTGTACTTGGGTACTCCTGCGCATGGGTACTCCTTCTGCTGTGCCCTATTCTTTTATTTACCGTATTTTTAATTATATACGGATTTACCGTTTAATTATTGAGGGTAACAAACGAACAACCTATTATGAGTTAGGTAACCCAGAAGATCATCAGCCGAGCGACCGCGACGGAAACCGTACAGACGGTCACTAATCAGCTGGTGATCCTCAAGGTACCGCATGAGCTGGCTGTTAGTAATGGACTCCATTATTTTAGAGAACAAGGAGGTGATGGCGATAGGCCTATAGTTGGACGGATCAGAGCGGTTACCTTTTTTAGGAATCGGGTGCACGAAAGCTTCCATGTTCCAAGTCTTCCATGATTTCGGGACTACACCTAGGGAGTAGGAGTACCGGAAAAGAGGCGTTAAAACCGTTGCCAACTCTGGAGCACACGTCTTTAGTACAAAAGGAGGGACGCCATCAGGCCCACTCGACTTGTTGACGTTCAAGTAGAGGAATGCTCTGCGCACCGAACGTTGGGTAAACAGCACATCCTGCATGGAGCACTCACACTGCGGGATCGTCGGCGATGTGTTTCCCCAGTCATCAAGAGTCGAGTTAAAAGCAAACAGAGAGCCCAGCAAATCGGCTTTGTCCTTTGCGGCATGGGCCAGTGAGTCGTCCTCCCTGTGCAGAGATGGGAGAGATGTCTGACAGAAGTTCCCTTGGACAGTCTTGGCGAGAGATCAGAATGCACATGTTCCCGAAGGAAGATGAACTAGTTTCTCACCAATTCTGCCGATGTCGTTTGACTTTGCCTTGACAATGACACTTTTGAAGGACCTGGAGGCGAAATTATACTTCTTTTTAAGAGCGCAGGTATTTGCATTCCGAGAAGTCGATGCGTGAACCCAAGCCTGGTAGGACTTTTGCTTATGGCGTAGTGCAATTTTGCAGGAGCGACCATACCATGGCTGGGTTCTGTCTCCGATAGGTACCATAGATTATGGAATAAAAAGTTTCATTCCCTGTAGCACCACATCAGCGACAGAATCAGCAACAACGCTGGGATAATCCGACGAGAAGCAAACCCGCCTCCAAGAGTAGGCTGCAAAAAAAGATCGCATCCCGTCCCAATCGGCTGACCTATAATGTCAAACACGGCGGCAACCGCGATGGGAGCGTGAGTGCCACTGTACTCCGAATCAGACAATGGTCCGAGGAGCCAAGAGGGGTATCGACGGAGACCTGATTTCCCTCCGGATTAGAGGTCAGCAGAAGGTTTAACAGGGAATGTACATGTTCTTCCACATCTGGGATCCGCGTAGGCAAGGTAACCAGTCGTAACAGACCATATGCCAAAGCAAAGTCTACGGTATCTACCCACGTGATCGGTTAAACGAGAACCAAGCCATTCAGCGTGGTGGGCATTAAAATCACCAAGCATCACGATCTCTGCGAATGGGAACTGTTGTAGCACGGAGTCTGCAGCCATTCGGACGTAGTCGATGAGTCGGTCTGTGTCGGCATTGCCGCTATGGGACCTATAGTCGCACCCGTAGACACGGGGATAGGCGTCGCTGTCTACGCGCAGCCATAAGATGGACAGGTCCGTACCTTCAAAGTTGCTGAGGCGTCGAAAACAGATATCCTCTCTGACGTACACGCAAACTCCAGCCCGGGGCACAAAGGAGTGTTATAATTTGAACCCCGGATAGGAGAGATACGAAGTATCAGCCGGAGAGGACACCTGTGTCTCGCTTAGAAAGAGCAAGGCCGCCTTCGCCATTTCAGATAGTAGTGGACTGCATTAAGGTTTGAATCCCCTGATTCAATTTATAATTAGATATAATTCATTGAAGTCCCCTGATGTTGCAGAAATTCACGGATAGCGTGGCAGGGGGCGCCTTTGACTTATTGCTACGTTTGTCCCGAGCAGGTTTAGTCTCGAACAGAATTCCCCACCCCCCGAATACGCGGGGCAGCTTGAGCACCCACGCTCAGGAAGAGTAGGGTAGATTTAACTCCGCTACCATGTTAAGGGGGGGGGGGGGAGGAATTGGGCTTCCGGCACCTGCACTCACCAGATATAATGCAAAAGTGGAGCTTCTACTTTACGCTGGTCTTATGTGAGGTCGTGGTACCACCCCGGTTCGAGCCGTCCCATACGTGCAACAGCCAAGGTTGCCGCGTGGCTCTACCACTGTTAACTATGCTATGCTAATACTTAAAAATACTTATGTTTAAAAAAATATATACACATATACCGTATTATTACAGAACGTGATTTATTGCTAGTCTGGGGTTTAAACAATGGTTTGAAAAGAGTCCTTTTCACGAAAGAAATCCCTTAGCTACGGCGGCAGTTTTCGTCAAATTTGATTTGTCAAATTTCATACTTTACATGCGAAATCGCAGATTTTCCGCGGGACATCTGTCACGACACAGACTTGAGAGTTTAAATCTGAGACATCCTATAAACTTGGTTAATAATTTAATAATACCTCGGGTTTAAACTATGGTTTGAGGAGAGTCTTCTTCACAGTAGAAGACCCTTAGCAGCGGTCTTCGCGAAATTCTATATTTGCATTAAA
Source organism: Parnassius glacialis (assembly GCA_033319125.1). Taxonomy (NCBI): domain Eukaryota; kingdom Metazoa; phylum Arthropoda; class Insecta; order Lepidoptera; family Papilionidae; genus Parnassius; species Parnassius glacialis. The sequence goes on from JAVANC010000021.1 coordinate 34,077,105, forward strand.
ATTTTATACTTTACTTTTTATACTTTTTCTCATGTTTTACAGCCTATCAAAAGATTCTTGCTGAACATAGGCCTCCCCATAGATTACGTCATAGGGAGGAGAGAAGTATTTGCCATAGTTGGCATGCTTGGCAGGCAGCCGCAGGTTTTTTTAGTTGTTATTAGAAAGATGCTGCTACCCCAGTACGATACCCATGATACTATATTAAGGGGTAATGGATACTATTAAACAGCTACTACACCGTAGGACTTCTTTAATAAAATATACTTGTTTAAACCTGAGACAAATTTTTAAGCCGAATTATAAAAAATACAGGTTTACAATTCGACTGTATATTCTTTATGTGTATGATGTTCCGCTATATCTTCGTCAATTGTAAATCTATTTTGATGATGCTATTTTAATTTAAAAAAGTCTACCGTGGGTTGCAAAGTGTCAAGGGTGGCGACGATTTTAATAGAGAATTATTAACATAACTATTAAGACTACATTGTGATTGTGATATACTTTAGCGCACTCAACAAAAATTTAGTTTGAGTTAAAAGCAAAAGTTGGCTTCAAAGAACAAAAAATAAAATAATAATTTTATATTCTGAAGTCGGTGCTTTGACTCTACGCATTATATCTTGGCACAGACTTCGGAATTTTAAATTATTTTACTATATCTATTTCTTAGAAGTCGGCTTTCACTTTTTATTGAAAGTAAATTTTGTAACGAGGTGGATAAAGGTATGTTTAAGTCTTTCTAAATGAATAAGCACGGCAAGCAAGGGTGACAAACTGAAACAATTTATCTGATGATAAGTGGACACTATGGCTAACAGATACCTAATTCTATCATCGATTAAGAATGAAAATGCACATGCGATGTGAACCTTGAGGATTAAGAAGAGAGAAGAAGATTAAGAAGATGCCTTATAAAGTAACAGATTTTTTATATAGGATAAGGGTGACAAACGAGCACACAGTCCACCTGATGGTAAGTGGTTACTGCGGCCCATAGACTTCTACATCTATCCTCTATTACAAATCCAAATGCAGATGCGTTGTCACCCGTGAGGACTAAGATGGAATGCCTCATTTCCAGTAAAAAGGGCCTCCGGCCACCTGCACTCACCAAGCGAAACGCAGAGGTAAACCTCTACTTCACGCTGGTATTCTGTGAAGGTCGTGGTACCACCCCGGTTCGAGCCGGCCCATTCGTGCGACAGCAAAAGCTGCCGCGTGGCTCTACCACTGTTACAAGTTTGCATTATGCTGCTATTTTATTTAACTAACTAAAGCATGGCAATATAGGAACGACGAATTTTTTCTCCAATATTAGAGTGAGAAACGAACTAACACTTCACCTGATGGTTAGGAGACACTACAGAGGAACGTATTTAACTGGAACAACAGCAGCACATGAACTGCTGCTTGAAGGCTAGTAAAAGTAGAAGCAGAAATAATGAAGACCGCATTTCGGTCACTGCGGCAAGTCTCAACGGAAACTAGAAATTCTCGCAGGACAGGATACAGTGTACAAGTGTGTGTGCAAGCACATGTGCACTCTGTTCCCTCGCGCTCATAGTCCGAAGGGACAGTAATCCGACCGCCCGGAGAGAGATCAGTCGTAGAATCAATAGGCTCTACTTTCCGAGGCTCGGGGGTGAAACACCGAAAACCGACTCCAGGCTGCTACTAAGAATTTCATGTAAGAAAAACGCAATAACTGATCTTCGGTCCGACCCGAAACACGAACTCGGGACTACATGATTAGCAGTATCGCTTACTACCACTAAACCAACGACATAGTCAAGAATCAAAGCAGGCTAAAATATTATAAATGAACAACAATTCGAATGAAGTCATGTGCACGGATCGTATTAACAATCAAATTTTCAGTCGATTTGATCATTAACTGTGTATTTTTGTTAAAATAATATGAGCTTGTTAATAAACTCATTTGTAATATGTACAGAATGCATTAATATATTTCGTTATTTTAAATATTATGAAAGCATGTAAATATTTATTTTATAAAACTTCATTAATACGTTAAAAATTAGTAGCAATCATAAATTATAGAACTAGATTTGCAGAGTAGAAGTATTGTATTACAGTTTAATAACGAATCAGGTATGTTGCTGATGCTTAGTAACTACTTACAAAGAAAATACGTAGTTTAAAACAAATTAACGATACAAGCAACTTAGTTCTTCGAGCGTAATAAAATCGAGAATTTCCTCTTGTAAAAGAAAATATCTCATTATTCGCAACCTGTGAAAAAGCATTCCTATCGAGCTTTAGTTGCAATTTAGGTCACAGCGTCACTGTTATAATGTCATAACAACATTTGTCACGCGTTGAGTTTTAGGTTAATACGCCAAAGTTTTATTTTACATTTTGTTACTGAAAGCACTTACGGCTATTAACTGCACGAAATTTAAAACAGTTAAAAAATAAACCAAACCATGTAATTTAACACGCTCGTTTATAATTGTTTCTGGCAAAAATAATTGGGGTTTCTCGTGTTAAATAATTTAATACGTTACAGTTTTGCTTTTAGCTCCTTCTTTAACAATATCATGATTATGTTGATTGAAGGTTGCTTAATATCTAACACGAAAGTAAGAAACATGGAAAATGAGGAAATTTTTGTTTTTATTTACAACAGAATATTTTTGTGTTACTAAGTCTATAACTCTCTTTTTCTGACTAGTAATCTATCTATGTGGCGTTTGCATTCCATTACTAAATAACAGAGCAAAGAGCATCTTAATGTTCAGATAAATAAAGCACATGTTGCTTTTACAGTCAGCTAGTTTGATAGCTTATTTATCACTCTATGTCCCTCAGTATAAAAATTCTAGTGAACAATTATACCACAAGATTATTTTACATATTATAAGGCAGTGCTTGACTACTATATTATACCATCTGATGTTAAGAGGTTACGTAGCCGGAGACAGTGAAACGCCCTGGCTTAGCGAGACGGAAGCTTATTTACTATTGCTTATTTACCTTGAAGGCTTCGACGGGGCTTACCAATTCGTTCTTGTACGCATCGACGAAGTGTCAAAAATCTTTTAGGTTCCGGTAGATACCAGTATATCATCTCGTTTACGCCAGGCGTAACACACAAACGGGCTACGGATTAGCAACGTCAAAGGTGCGAGACGCCTGGTACTGCAATGCGTAACAATTAAGGCGCTTGGCAGGTGCTGCAAAGCGTAAAGATTAAGGCAAATCCTACCTACAACAGGAGAAGCTCATGTTCCACAGGGGAAAGAAATACCTTATTCCATTCAATAATAAACAACTTCAACATGTTCTGTTCATTACTTTATGTTCATCCACATTTTTGAAGTAAAACTTTTTTAGACGCGACTTAAGCGTAACTTAGATCTATTTTCGGGTGGAAGGAAATAACGTTTAAGAAAATCTATGGTCTGTCAACGAAGTTTCCGCATTTATAAAAATTATCTTTCTTTTTATAATTTTATAAATCATTAATTTAAAAGAGAAGCGATTACATATAATATTTCAATGATTTTAATATATTATGTTATATTTACATACTATATATTATGCAATATTCAGACATTATACATACATAGACATGTAGGTACTTTAATTTATTCCAATTTTTATATACTTTAACTCGATATTAATAATAACAATTAGTGATACATATTTTATGAGTAAAATTGTTGATAAATTTAAAAAGATAAATAAAAATATGATAGTAATAATTAATATTAATATTTATTGATACAATTTTTCATTAAAGGCTGGAACATAATTCTTAATTATGTATATTTTAAATTTTTAGTTATTAGGATTTGTATAAGAAACGACAATAAACAACGGGATATCATCTATATTGTTAAATTAGTGTTGCTTTGTTGGGTTAAGTTGATAGATAAGAAAACGTTTTACATCTGAGAGAATAGTTCACACGTAGTGAGACCATCCTACATTTGTGCTACAACCACAACGGTGGTAACACAAATGGATCGGCTCTACCGGAAAAGGCTCATACCATGCTCTCACCGAAAAGCAGCGTAAAATAGTAGCTTAATGCAGCTGTGTTTCGTATGGTGAGGGTAGAGAACCGTTCAAACTATTTACTGGAAATGAGGAATTTCATCTTAGTTCTCAGTGGTGTGACGCATTTGCATTTTGATTAATAACTGAGAATAGGTGTAGGTGTCTAAGGGCCAGGGTATCCACTAACCATAAGGTAGACTGTGTGTTCGTTTGTCGCCCTTATTATATTTATAAAAAAAACCTTATTTGTTGTTCTAGCAGAATTGCTTGATGATTTCCTCAACAGATGTATCCACCTCAGTTCGGCATTCAATTCAAAAAGTCTACTCCACAGTCAAAAGTACTAGAAACAAGGTACACCTTGTTCTACGTAACATGCAAATCTGGCTAATCGTTAACTCATGATTCCGAGCGGCACAAAGGCCGTAGAATACATAAACAATAACAAGGTTGCCTCAACCACTGTGAGATTGGAGCGAAACAACGAAGTCGGGCGAACACGCTTTCCGTACTTTCAATGGCTTCGTAGACGGCTACAATGCTCGATCGTAGTCCGTAGCTCTTAGCCTGTAGGGTCCGCAAATGAGACGGCTGATATTGTACTGACTGGCCCTGGGCAACGCTACGGCCTCTATAAATTGGTTTCATGCATATTTATTTATTCAAATATTATGTATGAGTTGAAATCTCCGCCCGTGACTATTGAAATATGGCTCTCGTTGATGAAAATTGAATCAGACACGTAAATTAGGTTGCACTCACGCAGTAATGGTGTTTGAAAAATAAGCCCTAGTCAAAATAAGAAGCGAGACTTGTGAAAACTTCTCTCCAGGCATTATTCAAGTATTCTTCATAAAATTCTCTTTTCAAACGGGGAACTTTTGCAACAACATTTTTTTCATATCTTGCTCTCTTGGTGTTTGAGGAAATTGACTTTTAATGAACGAAACTTATGCATGGGGCGTATATTCATATTTGTTTGCATTATAACATAGCAAAAGTTTATTACAAAGGTGCATATGCTTAAATTCCCTTAATAGATTTTTAATGACATATAGAGCAAACATTGTTCGGTATATTAATCAATAAGTTTTAATAACAAATGCTGTATATTTAGTAAAATAAAAAATAACATTTATTACGGTTTTGTACACTTGAATACCTTCAATTTTAAATTCAAATATATGTTTTAGGTTTTCTTTCCATGTGTCGTTCAAAATGTACAAATCTGGTTAAAATATATTTAGAAATATTAAAGTGACTACTAGGCACTGGCCATATTTCTTTTTTGAGAGGTTTATAAAGCAATAAATACGTCGCGCTATTCATTCCAAAAGTATTTATATGGTAAAACATAAAGACACAATAGTATGGCATACGAAATAATTTTTTCGAAAAATATTAAATTTAATACCCTGTCAGCAAACATATAACACTTACTCCAGAAAGTATTATTAATATACTTTTTTATATAATAAGGGTGACAAACGAGCACACAGTCCACCTGATGATAAGTGGATGCTGTGGCCCATAGACATCTACATTTATCCTCAATTAAGAATCAAAATGCAGATGCAGTATCACCCCTGGGGACTGAGATGAAATGCCTCGTTTCCAGTAAAACGATCTCCCGTTCTCCCCACTCACCATACGAAACCCAGCAGCATTAAGCTGCTATTTTACGCTGGTGTTCCCTGAGAGCGTGGGCCTACCCCCGAGAGCCGACCTATTCGTGCTGCAACCACAATATAGCTGCAGCATGACTCTACAACATTTAATACATCTTATTTGGGAATATATAAGACATTTTCTAGCTGTTATAAGCCAGTTGACAGCTATAACACCTGTGGTAAGTGTAGCAGAAGATGGTAAAGTGAACTGGCTACAAACGTTATTATAAAACAGTGGACTTAACAAATAATGCCACCTCACAAAAATGAACATTTTCATGTAAAAATCTACATTTATTTCGGGTATAATATATAAAAATATCTTATAAATTAAATGTATATTATACAAATGTTCTTATATATCTTATGTGTATACGAATCTTGTCCGATATAGCAAGAGCTCTAAGACAAAAGTGTACAAACAGTACGCGTTGCCAGAGATGGCATAGGGGATCGAAAAACGTGGTCCTTCACTGTTGGCCATATGAGGAAGCTCGAAATTATTCAGCGAGCCATAGAAAGGCTTATGCTCGGAATTTCTCTGTGTAATTAAATCCGTAATGAGAACTGGCATACCGCATCGGATCAGTAGGCTGAAGTGGCATAGACCAACCATATAAGAAAAAGAACAACCATAAAGACCATATAAGACAAAAAAAGGTTCTGCGGCAAGAGCAGTGTAGGACGGCTCAGAAAGAGTGACGACCTGATGAAACATGCAGGTGGCTCAGGACTGTACTTCGTGGTAAGCTATGGTTGAAACCCACGTAAGGCAGAGAACTTGCGTAGTGATAGTGTATCACTTAATTTACAATTTTCAAATTAGTAAATAAATAGCCCTCAGTCGTGCACTTCATAATTTAATCAAATTCCGATTCACATTAATTTATGTAATTCACTAGTCAACGAGGCTTCTCATATGTATAAATAACTCGGGTATAACTTTACATACCTGTCAATTAACTTGCTTTTAGGTTTCAACAAAACTTTTTTCTAGATCGCGCCCCATCGTTATAAATATAAGGAATCAAATAGAGCGTGTCTCAGAGTTAGCAACTAATTAAAATTGTCAAAAGGAATCGATATCCACTTATAAATAAATACGTTTTAACTCGCAAAGGTAATTGGGCAAAAGTTCATCTCAAATGTTGATATTGGCGGGACGCCAAGTCTTGCTTGGTCACAATTTTAATTTTAGGCAAGTATTTAGAAGAACGAAAATTGAAATTTAATACAAGGTTAATCTGACTTTATATTTTGTAATGAAGTAATGAAATGTCAAATATTTTGAATGAACTAGAAATACATATTCTTGTTGTTCTTTTATTCCGATATTACATTTTCTATATCATATTTATCATTAACATATTATGCTGAGTTAGTATTACAACGAAAGCCACACCGCGCCGTGGCGCAGTGGCTTAGCAATGAGTTGCTGCGCTGGGAGGGGGGGGGGGGGGGGGGGTTCGAATCCCGCACGGAACAATTATTTGTATGGCCTACAAATAATTGTTCCGGGTCTGGATGTTTGTCCTTGTGCAATTTGTGTTTGTAAACTGCCTCCACGATACAGGAGAAAATCCAAATGTGTGGGTAACGATTTAAAAAAAAAATATATTAACTCAGCGGAAATTTAGCTTATAACAAAAATATATAACCATTATAATGCCAATATGGCTTAGTAACGAAATATATAATATAAAGTATTAAACCCAATTTGCCAGCGGGTGCTAACAATATTATATCATATATTATATTACTTAAAATGTGTATTTAGTTTAGATTATATTCTATTCCTTTTTTTTATTGCTACTAGACCTACGTCAAATTTTCACCACTCCATGGGCTGTCTGGTAGAGAATGACTTTAAGCATTGAGTATGCCCTTTGTATCTTTTTTTTTTCTAACGGAATGCCAAGACGGTTTTTAAAATTAATTAATTAATCAATTCAGTATGTAAATAAAATTATAATTGATGCTGATTTTGGAACCGATGCGATATTGTTCGTAAGCCATATTTTGGTGTTTAAAGTTCTTAAAAATACGGCACGGAATTTATATTATCAAAAAACCATGAAACTAATTAACTTCTATTTCTCCTCCACATAACTTTCTTCTTTTTTGTCAAATGTTAACAGTCAACGTCTCGGCTATGTTTATAAAATTGATTTCTTACTTTGCTCGATTCATAATTGCATTGATTTACAATAACCCCTGCGTCGACCATTACCATGCTATGAGGAACTGTAAAGTATTGATTTATTTTTATTATCAAACAGTTTGTGACGAGGTTACTTCGTCAATTAATAAAATAGAATAAAATAGAACAGAATAGAATCAATTTTATTGAATATAGATTACAATACATAATACTTATTGAAAGTAATTTTTTACTTTTACCACTGGTTCGCAAAAAAACCTCTATCCTGGGAAGAGCCAGCAAGAAATCCAGCGAGACTTTTTTTTAAAAGCACAATTTGCAATATAGTATTTCATACGATTGTTATGAAAACATTTAGAAACAGCATGGTAGCGATCACTTCATTCCCAAGGGTTATTATCAGTCATGCACTCATTAGTAGTATAATAACCCTTACTAGACAATTATGCTTAATAAATAATTTAAACCTTTTGATAGAAAAGATCTGCATATTTTCTGGGACTTTGTTGTATATGCGTATACATTTCCTCATGAAGGAGTTACTGACTCTTTGAAGTCGAGTAACTGGTATAACTAACTTGTACTTGTTCCTAGTATTTACAGGAATGTACATCACTATTTTTATTTTTGTGTACATACATTAAATTCTCGTAAATATATTGAGAGGCCAAAGTTAATTTATTTATTTCTTTAAATTTTTCTCTAAGGGATTCCTTCGGACCTATGTTATAAATTGATCTTATGGCTCACTTCTAATACAGAGTTATTTACGCCACGCATGGACGCTACGGTACAATTTTTATTTAATTCTTTTAAATCACCGTTTCTCTCTTTCTCAGGTTATGTGATCGAATTTATCATCAAATCATAACAAAATACGCGTAAAACAATGTATTCGATTAATGAAATCGTAATAAATAAATATATATCTTTGTAAAATGTCAATTTATTAGTTTAATATTATTTTGTTATGCTTGACAAAGGCAGCGAGCTCTTCATCACACATGATGACATCATTATTTGTTTTTCAAAAGCTAAAAAAATTAACTACTGCTAAGATAACAAAAGTAGATAAGCGAATTTTAGGGTGGTCGTGACTAGATGGAGTGACGACCTGGAAAGATATGCAGGAAGTCGATGGCTTAACGGATACCCCTTTGTGGGCATTCCTTGGGGGAGGCCTAGGAGAAAGAAATGTTAATAGACTTGTGTTAGATGATGTACCGCAATCAAACAAATGTAGTAAAAGCTGTTTAACCATGTGTACTCGAATTTATAATAAAATACCAAAGGAAATCAAATCGAATAATAATAATTTATTAAAAAAAAATATTGACTTATCTCAATGAAAATCAATTTTATGACATCAGAGACCTATTTGTTAAATAAATGTAAATGATATATATTTTTTAATGAATTGATAATCTTTGTTTATTTATGATTTTATATGTTTAGTCTAAATGCTTTGTATTATGATTAGAAAGTTTCATTTGTATATGTGCTATTTATGTAAATTTGGATGATATTTACAATCGCATAGCAAAACATGTCGTGCTTTAAGAACTGTACCATCTTTATCTGTCCATGTTTTATGCAAATATATCTAATAAATAAATATGTTCAGCAGTGAACGTGTGAAGCGCTGTAATGATGATGATGATGAGATAACAATTTTTTTTTAAATTGTTGTTTATTGTTACATCTCAAAATAACAGACCAATTGCGAGTCGGACTCGCGCATGACGGGTTCCGTATCATCGTAATATACGTTTCTAGTAGAGGAGCCAATTTTAATTTTTAATTTATTTTTATTATTTGTTGTTATAGCGGCAACAGATATACACATTCTGTGAAAATTTCTACTGTCTACTTATTACGGATCATGAGATACAGCCCGCTGACATACAGACGGACGGACGGACACCGGAGGCTTAGTAATGGGGTCCCGTTGGTTCGGAACTCTAAATAGGTTACATACCCAATTGTGAAGTGAATCAGTGCGTTTTTGAGTGCACAGTCTAACAAAAATTACCACAGGTTGAAAATTACCACAGGTTGGAGTTACTGTGTGGTTAATAGTTGCAACGAACACGTGTCCCACCTAAATATTACTTATCGACCGCTAGGCCTGTAGATATATTTATCCGTCTTGTATGCAATTAAAGTTGCTTTGTCACCTCTAAGGGCTAAGATGGAATACCTCGTTAATTGAGTAAATCATCCAATAAAAATGTTGGTCACAAAAAAGTCTTAATTAGCGAAAATTTATTAATGCTTCTATAATTATCATTACTGTGACTGTATGATATCAAAAATAGACTAATATAGATTTTGAAAGAATAAAAATAAAAACAAGCTTTTTTAAGTCAACACCTTTAAAAGTAAGGATAACAAATGAGCATACAGCTCAGTTGATGGTAAGTGGACGCAGACGCTCATAGACATCTCTTCTCGATTAAAAATCAAAATGCAAATAGACTGTCGCCTCTGAGGACAGAAGTGGAATGCCTCGTTAACAGTTAAAAGGGGTATCCGTTTCGCCTCACTAACCATACGAAACACAGCAGAATCATGCTGGTATTTCATGGTATTACTGGGATTTTCTGCGAGCGTGGTGCATCCGCAATTGAGCCGGCTCATTCATGCTGCACCCATAATACGCTACAGTGTGCATCCGTCACGTAATAAATCTACTTTAAATTGTTAGTCATCTGTGAGGCTTCAATACATTGCTTCAAGACCTGCAAGTAAAACGGCTACTGATATATTTAAAACTGTAAGTCAATAGTGGATACACTACTGAGTGCCGGCAGGAAGTAAGAGGGTAGTATTTGAACAGTAGTGCAATTGTGTAGCTCAGGCGGGAATAATTTGCCGGCGCGAATCACTTCGCAACTGCTTTATATTTTCCAGTGGGATAATATTTTGTACCTTACAATTACATATCAGAGCAGAATGTGGTAGCGGTAGTCAGCGGGATATGATGGTCAAAAATTAAGAAAAATGTTAAACTAGAGCCTGTTTCAATAAAGAAATATCGTGAGGATAATATGCGAAATATTGTCATGCATACTATATAATTTATACATAATATTTGTATAAATAAACCATGTTTGGTAATAAGACTTTGATCACATTTAAAATTCAATTCTTTCTTCTTCAAAGATTCTAAAGTCGGTGCTAAGACATAGATATCATATCGAAAAATTAAAGCTCGCACTTCAGAAGCTATTACGTGAAATTTATTTAAGTTATAGAAGTCGGTTTTAGCAATTTAATAAAAGTTTAATAGCTTAAATAAACCTTTTCAGTGTACAAAAGAATATCACAAATTCAAGGCAAAATAAACTTTTTATATATACAGCTTGGTCATCTACTTCTCCAATCTAGGGACGGATATTTTTGTAAAATATATATGAAATCACACCTGAAGAGTAACCTATTTCATAAGAAAAACATTATTTATATCGGTTCCGCCGTTTCCGAAAAATCGGTGAACGTAAATGTTAATAAATGATGTGTTACAAATACATGAAATAAAATAAAATAAAAAGAATAATAACATACATAGTAGTTACTCTTGGGACATTGGCAGTATGAACGTAAACAATATATTTACGTTCATACTGCCAATGCCTCAAGAGTAACTACTACGTATGTTATTATTCTAAGGTCAATGTCAAACATTTAACAGTCTGTGGTCAAGCAGTCGCACAGAGTAGAGATTGTCGGCAAATAATTTTAAAATGTCGCCAACAAATAATTACTCAGATAGGGTGAATGAGCTACAAATTTTGTGTAATTTCAATTGTTTCTTTTTTAATAGTGTGTAGGGGGGAGTATGTGACGGCAAAAAAGCGCCTATTTTATATTTTTGTATACTAATAATATCTGTGTTTTATATATTAATGTGCAGTTATAAGTGTAATAAAGCTTGCTTAATATACATACATGTAAGTCTAACAATTAAATGAAATAAGGTCATATTTCGACCACTAGGCGACAACTAGTTTGTTTTAATCTGAGACATTTCACGCATTATATTACTTTACTATTCTCAATAAATGAGTGCCAGTTTAAGAGACCCCCTTTTTATCATCTTATTTTTTTGCAAATTATTTCATGTGTTTTTTTAAATTTGGTAGATCACAAAATCACGTCCAATGCCAACAATCTCGCTTTTTGAAATTAGGATTTTCGCAGCGTGAACAAGTTTTTAACCGCAACTATTCTTAAAGAAGGAAAAAAAAGGAAAGCAAATAAAAAGCAAACTAAGAGAACGCAGACATACTGGACGAAATTCACCAGGAGATTACGTAACAATTACTAAAGTTGATTGACTCTCATTGTCCCATACAATAAATATAATTCCTACAATGTCAGGATTATGACGGTTAAAGTTTTAAGCTGATTGGTTATTAACCACAGTAAGTACAAACATGTAATAAAACCCGAATATAGATACGTAGGTCACTCAATGAGTTTTGAGATCCTCGAAATTTAAAAATGGAACGCAACCGTGTTATATGCTTCTAATAAGCAAATTTATTTATATAGCATAATTTATTACATAATCTTAAAGATGATCAAAGAAACGGGGCTCCGCAAACAGCAGTAACGGCAGAAAATGTATGGACTACTGAAATGTTGGTGCGAGAAGACCCACGAATCACACATACGGACATCGAAAAGATTGTAGGCATTAGTTTGGGGAGCATTCATACCATCCTACTTTAACATCTTGGAGTGAGGAAACTTTGTTGTAGATGGATCCCTCGTTTGCTCTCCGAAAGCGAAAAACAGACTCGTGTGGATTGGTGCCATGAAATGCGTCTACGTTTTGAAAACGGGGCATCTAGGCGTGTTTACGAAATCGTTACTGGTGACGAGACATGAATCTATCACTATGATCCGGAAAATAAAAGGCAATCATCGGTATGGGTCTACTCAGAAGGACAGTTACCGACAAAACTGCAAAGACCTCGGAACGTCGGCAAAGAAATGGTGGTTAGTTTGTTTTTTCGCGGAGCGGACATTTGTCGCTGTAATAGCTAGAAAATTGTAGGTCAGTCAACTCTGAATGGTATACTACAGTTGCATTACCCAAAGTTTTTCAAGCTGTGCGGGAGAGAAGCCAACAGACCGGGATTCGGGGAATCATGCTGCATCACAATAACGCCTCTTCACATACCTCCCTTAGAACAAAAGCATTTATTAATGATATTCACCCTACAGCCCTGAGTTAGCTCCTTGTGATTTCTTTTCTGCCGACTTCCAAAAAGGAGACGGTACTCAATTAGACTGTATGTTTTTTTTATGTGTGTTACCTCATAACTCTGTACTGGGTGAACCGATTTCGATGATTCTTTTTATATATGAAAGCTGATACTTCTCGTGTGGTCCCATATGAATTTGATCAAGGTCAGACCAATAGTTTTTGAGTTAATCTTAGTAACTTATATTGAATTCGGCAGTACAAAATTCTTAATTTTAAATTATTGTTCCCAAGAGTCAAAGAAAAAATAAAAGGCAAGTTTTTTCGAGCACCGAAGAAGCCGTGGTTGCTTATGAAGAAGCGATTTCCGACCTGTCAGATCGAGACTGGCAAAAGTGTTTTCAGAGGTGGTTTAGGCGAATGGAAATTTGTATAGAGCATGATGGAGAATATTTTTAAAAAATGTAAAATAAATATTAATAGTATCTAGAATCCTTTTTGTAAATCTCAAAACTTATTGAGTGACCTACAAATATATTTCAATTCTATATTCTTCCCATTAAGTTTCTCCTATTATTGAGACAGTGGACTGCCGCAGGTCGATGATGATGACGAACATTAGGTACTCTCATTTCCCTCTTAATATATAAGACATAGGCTTAAAATCGATACTGATATAATATTTACACGATTCAACGAAATCAAAAGTTAAACTTCAAAACAAAGTTAATACGATTCCCACTAGAGTTTCACAATCACAATACTCAGATGATCTAGGCTGGACTTCATAATTACCAATTAAAATTTTATCACAATTTAAAGAGACGTGCCATCCTATAGTCGCTATCGTTTCATCTATCAAAATTGCAACTTTTTTTTTAAAGATACCTTTGAAGATTCGTCTATTAAATTCAATAATTGTATACGTTGACATCGCGGCGTGGATTCTACTTTATACTTGAGCTTCGACTCGCAAAGTTACTCTATATTCTTCGCTTACTTTATATTATTTAGCTTTGATATATTCGCAATTTAAGTTGCTTGAAACTCGTCGGGGAAGACGGCCGGATTAAATTATGTATTTTTTTTCTACTTACCTACAACAGCAAACGACTTTAGACAGTAAACACAGAGCGTTGGAGGAAGAAAAATAAAAGTAACTTATAAATATTAAAAGCAAAATATGGATGTCATTTTCAAATGAGATTAGTACGAGGCCTTTTAAATTATTGTGAATATAGGACAATCAATGAAACCCGCAGTTTTATTTTTTAATTAATATTAGAAATTAATCGCTTGATATTATATCATTACAACACTGCATATTCTGTTGGTGTGTCATTAGTAAATAAATAAAGAAATGACCAACCCTATGTATTTTTAGAAGTTATAAGCCAGTGCTTAACTACAATCCATATGCAGTGGTTGCACAATGTAAGACTAAATAAAAATTATATGAAGTTTAGAGTTTTATTTTTAGAGCTTTAAGACTTTGATCGGGACACTATCCATCAAGGAAGCTTGGGATTTTTAATGGAGTGTGTCAAAAATTAATGTAAAAGGGACTCGCTGATGAGGAAACTAAAATTAAACTTCAACGACATGGACCTGACCCAGACTATACTGTCCTAACCTGTATTAGTAATGCTAGGGTGTTTTATGTGTTTTTAGTCACAAATCTTCAGACGATGTAAGCCTCTAGATGGGAAACGATGGGGCTGGCATATCTCTAAAGATAAACACTTTTCCAAAAGAACTAAGTTCAAAATAATTGATTTACTATAAACAAACACACTTAAAAGTTAGTTTTCATTACGTCTAATACAGGTCTATTTTCTAATAGTTTTAACATTATTTTTTCACATGCGATCTCTTCGTAAAATGTGCGGCGTCACCATGGCTGACCGAAAGCGAAACGAAGAGATTCGCAATATGGCAGGTTTGAAAGATGACCTTATCACAAAAATTGATAAGGGCGTGCTTCGATGGTTTGGGCACGTTGAGCGAATGAGTGAAGACCGAATGGTGAAGAAAATATATAGCGCGAAAGTTAATATTAAAAGGTGTCGAGGTAGACCGAGACTAACTTTCGAAGACCATGTGAGCAAATTGCTCGAAGAGGGGAGGGTCAAGAGTACTCGGATACCTAGACGTGCATGTATGAAGAAGATGATGAATCTGAAAGAAGCGAAAGAGGTATGTAAGGATCGTGACGCTTGGCGATCTGTTCTCTCTGGCTACCCCGTCAGGGATTGTGCGTGACGATAAGTAAGTAAGTAAGTAAGTATGTACATTTAAAATACTAGCGGATACCTGGCGTGTGCTACTACCCTAAAAAATACATTTTGTTTATTTGTTAGCGTTTTTCTATAGCGCCTAATGTATTGTTTAGTGGTCTAAAACCATCATCGTATTATTTTTACGCCTTTCTAATGAAACCAGTTTGGGGCACATCGGTTGGATGGTTTCAGTCTATAACGGACATAGGTAGAAACATTTTTTATGTTTTATACAGCTAGATATAAAACGAATTATGTAACTTTGAATATAATTGAAAACACACCTTTATGCCAATGTGGATAGGAAAGTCCGAGGTCAGCGTTGGCTGTGGATGAAGTGCCGGCAGCAGCGGCAGAGGCAAAGGACAGGACATCATAGCTGCGCCAACCTGCAAACAATATTTTTACATAAAAATTCAGTAACAGACAGATTTGCTATGCTCAGAGGAGCTCTAATAACGATATCAAAGCTAAAAGATCGGCGTAGTCTATAATTAAGATTTGTATCAAAAGATGTCTTCGGCCATAAGGTATAACAAATTAAGAATAGCGGTATTACAATATATTTTATTATATTTTTTAATACCGATAAAAGCTTTCTATCTGTTGTTTTATATTAAAGTGGAAAGCAAGCAATGAGCTTAAAGCTAATAAGATACGTGTAGTTGTATAGGACGATTGCTTATTTTTCCTTTCCTTAATAAAAATGTGGTTTTCGGGAAGACTTAAATAATTGAATAGATGGAATTATAAATATGTAGAAAAGACTAATTTTTTTATCTTTAATATATTTTCATCTATCATTTTTTTCTCTTTAAAATATTTTCATCTATCAATGCTGGTTTAGGTGGGTTCATTTTTGAAATACAGAAACAACTAGTAGGTTCATCATCATCATCGTTATCATCACTACAACCTTTCACGAGTCCACTACTGAACATATGGCTAGCAGATTAACAGCTCTATATACCCATTGAAAATTAAGCACTTTATAGGAGGAACGCAATATCCAATCGCGACTGTGATGAAAATTTAGTTGGCGATAAGTTGAAAAAGCTAAGCTCTATATGTATGCCCCTCTAATATTCCGTGTGGGCCGCTCCGCTCGTTGAAAACGTTATGAATAATATACAGCTGTGGATGCAGGGCCGTCCGCGGAGATCAGTCGGCATTACGAGTCATGCCCGTGACAAATATAAGCCATGAACAAACGGACATTCGCGTCCCGGTAATGTTATTAAAGCGAATTTTTTTATTGCGCGACTCACTACAACGCTAAAAAGAGACTAACAGCTTAAATTAAAACAAATAAATCACAGACACATTAGAACTATCTCATAATAATAAACTATTGGTCGCCTAGTGGTCCAAATTCGACCGTAACTCATGAAGTTTTTAGGTTTGAATATTAAGCAGAGCTGTATTTCACTTTCAACTGCACTTTATAAAACACATATCTATTACAAAATATATAATATACCTTTTATTGCCTTGACATACACTCCACATACTATTAAAATAGAAACATGTGAAATCACACAATCTGTCAGTAATTATTTGTTGACAACATTTTAAAATTCTTTGGTGACAATTCTACTCTGTGCAACTATTTGTCACATACTATTAAGTGTAAAATAAGTGTGTGAACAAACAGTGCATGTTGCCAGTGATGACGTATGTATCTGAAACGTGGTCTTACACTGGTGGCCGTATGTGAAATCTTATGGTCGCTCGGCAAGCTAAAACAGGGCGGCTATGCTCGGAGTTTCTCTGCTAAATATAATTCGCAATGAAGATATCCGCAATAGAACTAAGCTAACCGACATAGCCCAAACAATCAGTAAGCTGAATTGGCAATGAGCCGGCTATATACCTCGAAGAACTGACACCCGATGAGGACAACAGGTTACCGAGTGGCAGCTTGGTACCGGTAAGCGAAGTTTTTAGGGCGGCTCTCTACTGGATTGAGTGATCACCTGGTGAGACATGCAAAAAGTCGATGAATGCAGGTGGAGCAGAACCGTGTTTTGTGATATTCATTGTCTATGTTCAGCAGTGGACTCTGGATGGGATGTAGTAATGTGATGATGATGAAAAATATATTCATTTATTTTGTTTTGATGTAAGGACTATTACTAACACAACGTATTTTGGACGTCTCTAGTTGCTGAGTGAGATTTATTAATATTTCATGTTAAATCACTCGCAAACATCTTGAGAGATATTGATATTGGATTCAAACAGAGCTGTCGGTTTCTCGTTTAGTTTTAATGTTTCATTTCGCCTTATTAACTTCTATAAACGAGATATTTAGAATCCATTTAGGTTTGTAAATATTTAAGATGTTCTTGCACATCAAATTAAATAAGTAAACTGTATTAAACTAGAGCCCAATGACTTCGTCAATCTTACTTAGCGGTACCATGTAGCGACATCTATGGAAATGTATTAAATAAAGAACGATGTATTTAGCGCGTCAAATTTTCATATCGATATACATCGCAACCGCTTCCGTAGATAGATAATAGATGGCGCTAGAGTAGTCAAGTGAGCTCGGCCACGGTCCTTATTGCTTTGTAAGAGAGATTAAGTAACAAATAAATAAATAAATACACAATTAAGAACTTTTCTTCTGCCTAGGTGTTTGTCTAGGTAGGTACCGTCCTGTTACCTATTTCTGCCGCCAACTAGCAGTGCTCTCTCTGATGTGTTCCGGTCTAAAAGATAGACGCCAGTATAGTATAGTAAGTACAAAATATGAGGCATTCCATCTTATTCCTCAAAGGCGACAACGAATCCGCTTCCGGACTGCAGCAGCTACTTACCACTACGTGGACTATATATAAGTTTATAAAAAAAAACACAGTGACATGAAATGGGTAGTTGGAATTAGTTTTATTTTAACCTTAAATATTTAAAAACGTAGTTACAGCCGTCCGGCGCGTTCTGCTTTTTCGCGGACTTCACTTGTTTTGGAAATATTTTTACTCCTCAGAAATGCAAGTTTCCTCATGATGTTTTCTTTCACCACCGAGCAAAGGGTAAAACAGCGCCTAATATTGCAATGAAAATTTCGTTGGTACCGGTGGGAATCAAACCCAGGTCAGCCGTGTTTAGAAATTTACGGAAGCGTTTAGCCCCTGAGCCTACCACATACCACACTCATTATTTTAGAAAGTGTGTTAGCAACGACTAAATAAAAAATAATATCATATTCGCAAAACAACATTTTATTTTATTTGCTCCTTGGGGCAGTATTGTTTTGGTTTTTAGATCTTTAATGAACGCAGTCCATGTGAGACTAATCGTGTTTTGTTTCGTATTGGAAGATAAAGTTACAGTTGTATTCAAATTCATATCATGTTCTTTATTTTACTATTATATTAAATAATGCAAATTAGTCAATTAGAATTTATTGCATTCCTTAATTGCCATTTTTGTTGAAATTATTTTCAATACATGCGTGTGGTCGAAATCATAAGGATGCAGTTTAAAGCTAAACGCTGACAGGTTTCGTCGCAAAATAAATTTAATTAGTCGCAGCTAATAATTACCATATTATTTATACAAAAAAAAATTTTTGTAGTTTAAAAAAAGTGTGTCCATACAAAAATTCTGGAAAGTGTACAAGACTGTCTCACTAAATACAGCACTATTGCTAACGGGCTTGTCCCCATTAGACCTTCACCTGTTAGAAATTGCAAAGTTATACGAAGCTAAGAGAGGCAAGCCGCAAGTGGAAATATGAGAAGTCAGAGTAATAGAAGACAAATTATATTTTAGCTTATAACAACCAGCCAGGAAAGAAGACGTACATCTTAAGTAAATGGACACATGTATCAATATCACATACCAACCAACAAACACATATACCAATATCATTAATGATGGAAGATCGCTTAATTGCCTCTAAGCAAATGTACGAAGCATTCTTAAACCAGGCAAATCATTGTTATAGCTTAAATGCATAATATATTACATACCTCTAACAATACAAGTAACAGTACAACAAATAATATTGGCTGAAACCTGTATAAAATGAGAATCGGAAGCAGAAAGCCTAACTTTACAAGGTTATACACACTACTACAACTTTAGAACAACAGGAATATAGAAGAAGGAGGTGTGTCCATATACGTGCACAATTGTATGACCCACAACCACATAGAACACCTTTGTGAAAACGACAGTCATAACTTATGGGTTCATTTAAACAGATTTTCTATTGATATTGGCGCTATCTATAAACCCGAAAGAACGAACAACACTGACTTCCTAGGAAATTATTCGTAACAATTACTGAAACGAAAACGAGCAGTTGCGTTTGGGGACCACAACTTCAACTAACTAAACAATAATTAAACAACTGAAAAATACGAACAAATGCTAAAACAAAGTGGGTACAGCCTACTTAACAAAATAAACCATAAATACTGCACGCGTGAAACATCCAATTCAAAAACCATTCTAGACCATGTTAGTACAAACCTGCAATACCATAATTTTCATCTTGCTATTGTCGAGTCAACCATGTCCAACAACAAACAAATTTAGCTAGAGATTCACAAATAAAAACCAGAGAAGCCTATTGACTACAATAAGTTAAACGAAACTGTAAAATCATGCCTATCCCAATTCCTATGAACCAAAATTTGAAGAACTAGATACAAAACTTTTTGAAGCTCTAAACGTAGCCAGATCAAGAAAACGAAAACTCAAAACCCACAACGATCAGACTAAATAAATAATGATATTTTAGCGGCCATCGATAACAGGAACCGATTATGGTTTTCTTACTTGAAGACATCACCAAATGAAGTCGACGAACAACATTTTTTGTCAGTGAAAAACAATGTAAAAATAAGATCCAAAGTGAATATTACCACAAGGCGTTTAAAAATTGTGACAAAAAGCCTCTCAAGATGTGGAATCTCATTAACTCCTTATGTTCCATTAAACCGAAACTTAGCAGCGCTCCGTCGATACTCAAAAAAAATTCAGGTCCTATCACTGAATTAACTGATATATGTAATTACTTTAATACTTTCTTCTCTCACATAGGTTCCATTCGTGCCAGTAAAATGCCACATAAGTATAACGATAATTTTACCTAAACTAATTTATACACCAAGCAAATAGATATCACAACTAAGGAACTTACACAATATACCACTACTACAGCAGATGAAGTCAACAAAATCATAGATAATTTAATCTCAAATACAATACTGGTCTCGATGATTTAACATGTAAAATCTTAAAATCTATAAAGATTTTTCTATTCTTTTCTAAGAAAAATTAACATGCTCTATAAATAATTCCTTAGAAAGTGGTTACTTTCCTGATTCATTAAAATTTGCGAAAGTTAACGTGTGTTCTTATATGAAAGATCCTGAAAAAAAGCATACATACACAAATAACATTCACAAAAAAGGCGCAAATTCAACGACATTAATGAGAAGTGCTAACGATATATACTCACAGACACCACGTACTAATTACACAAGAAAAAACATCTAATATGAAGGGGCTCAACTATTTAATAAGCTACCAAACGATATATTTTTTATAGGATGGGGTGACAAACGAGCACACAGTCCACCTGATGGTAAATGGTTGATGTGACCCATAGACATCTACATCTATCCTCAATAAATAAACCAAATGCAGATGCGTTGTCACCCGTGAGGACTAAGATGGAATGCCTCTTTTCCAGTAAAAAGGATCTCCGGTTCTCTACACTCACCATACGAAACACAGCAGATTAGGCTTTCTGCTTCCGATTTCTGTGAAAGCGTGGTCCTTAACCGGTCGAGCTGACCCATTCGTACTACAACTATACTACTAATATAAGTGCAGCATAGCTTTACCACGTGCAAAAAAGGAAAAGGAATCCAACCCTTATCATTATTCAAGAAGAAATTGAAATATCTTGTCTTAAAAATAAGTAAATAACTATATTATGTATAAAACACACCCTAAATCGACAAATGACCTACAGCAGTTAGGTAGATTAATAAAAAATTTAAATATATATATATAAAATTAACAAACATTTGTAGAATACATTAATAATATAATCTAATATCATAATATTCAGGGTAATTTAATATAATTACTAACAACAAAATGTAGTTAATTATTATTATCTGAAACTGCAAAATATCTATTAATGTTTAACTTTACACATTCAATAAGTTAAACAAATAAATATAGAAACAATAAAAAAAGGTTACAACATATTAATAACATAATCAAATCTAATAGTAATGATATAATATAATGTAATTTCATAATTTGTTTTCTATGAAATCAATAATTTTGCATATTATAATAATTTGAAATGGAGTATTTCTAATAAATTAATGATTTTAAATACAATATGAATAATCTAAATGTCTAAATAATATTATCTCAAACTATGTACGCCACATAATAATTCTTAACTTTACGGATTCAATAATTAAGTTTAAAATGCAGTATAATCTAAATTTAAATAAGATCGTCTTAAATTACATGCGCATCAAAATAAATCTTAATTAATAAATAACTCTTGTGTAAAACACATACATTAACTACTAATTATATGCATAGATAGAAATTTACGATATTAATAGATGTGCTTCGATTTTTGACACGTAATAAGACCATAGCCATTTGCTACTCAATGTTTACAAAAATATTATAAAGTGTGCAATGTTTTGAATGTGTCGATGTAATTGTTTTCAACTACACAACAACAACATTGTTTTCAATGATGTAAAAATACATATCTATTTTAAGGCCATCTTGTGTTTCTCAGACAAATGTATTTGATTCTTATGAGAAATAAATTTCTTAACAAAAATCATCCGAAAATTTAGACTTTTGAAATTAGAAATAATTTTAAAAATCTGAAAAACGGGATGACCTTGCAGACCATCTCTGGAACTTACCGCTTATTTTCGAGCGCAATGCTCTTTTAATAAAATTTATTTAAATGTTGTTTCTTTTTTGGTTTTTACTTTTTGAAAATCTTTGAAACGGCTCAACCGATTGACTTGAAAATCTAACCAGCTCGAAGTCTCAAGCAACACTTCCGATCGCCGTGTCGCCCATCTCGATCGGTTGATTCGTTCTACGCAAGCAAGCACGCACGCACGTACGCACGCACGCACGCATGCACATAAACACACACACACACACACACACACACACACACACACACACACACACACACACACACACACAGGCGCGCGCGGCGGGACGTCCAGCCAGGTATACGATATAGCCCTTATGGCAGAATCGCTGAAGGACCTAAGCACTATGCTCAATGACCTCAATAGTGCCTCCCAACGGATAGGTCTTAAGATGAACATGGATCAAACAAAGATCATGTATAAAGTCGATGTCACACCTATGCCGGTAGTTGTTGGGAGCACTAAGCTCGAAGTTGTTGACGAGTATATTTACCCGTGACAAATAGTCCGACTAGGTAAGTCCAACTTCCCCCCCGAACGGGTTCCCGCCTTGTCGTGGCGGGGGGGCTTAGTAGCCATGGCTTGGTCACCCACGGTGAACAAAGAGGAACCCCTTGGCTGGCCCGTGGTGTATAGCCGACCCGAGGTGGCCACTCCGAGTGGGCTTGACGAGCCCACTTCGGATGTGTGTCGGTGGGCTGCTGCGAGAGGGGTGTCCTCCCCACCCCTACCTCTGCAGCCGTGGTGGAGTCGCGGAGGAAGAGGAGTGTTGGTATGGCGATGCGCCACTCGCCCTATCCTCCGCGACTCAAACGGGGCCGCACCGTTGATGCGGTGGTGGTGGGGCTGCGGGGGGAGAGGAGTGCCGGTATTGCGAGGCGCCGCTCTCCCTACCCTCCGCAGCCGAATTTTGGTTGGCGGCGGAGCCATAGACCAGATCCGCCGCTGGGGTCAGGAAGTCTGGTGCTCCTGAGTGCTAGTTTTTCCTGGCCCCATGGCCTTCGCGCATCGGACACGGGGGCGTCCGTTGCGCATGTGAAATTGGAGGCCGAGGAGGAGGGCGCGCCATGTGTTCTGGTGCGCCTTACCGGAGAAGGAGATGGGGGAGGATTGTTCCTCTCCCGAGGAGGGGCCGCCATGGGGCGGCCAGCGCAGGTGGGGCCGCGGAAGTGTGCGAAAGCGTTCCCGTGGCCCCGCCAATATGCGACTAGGGTGGAACACCATGGGGTTTTAGTCGGTGCGAGTCCGACATAACCCGTCCTTGCCCCCGCGAGGCGGGTATGCGTAGGCATTTCCCCATGTAAAAAAAAAAATAGGTAAGTCCAACTTCGACCGAGAGGTCAATCGACGGATTCAACTTGACAGGGCAGCGTTCGGGAAATTACGACTTATCTTCTCGTCAGGTATATCTCAAAACTTGAAAACCAGGCTATACAACCAGTGCGTGTTGTCAGTGATGACCTTAGGAATTGAGAAGTGTCCTTCATTGCTGGCCGGATGAGGGGAATCTCAAGGTCGCTCAGCGAGCTATGGAGAGGGCTATGTTCGGAGTTTCTCATCGTGATAAATTTAGAAATGAGGATATCCGCAATAGAACTAGAGTGACCGACATAGCTCAACGGATTAGTAAGATGAAGTGGCAATGGGTCGGCCATATAACTCGAAGAACCGACAACCGATGGGGAAAAAAGGTTCTCGAGTAGCAGCCTCGTACCGGTAGGCGAAATGTAGGGCGACCCCTCACTAGATGGAGTGAGTACCTGGTAAGACATGCAGGAAATCGATGGATGCAGGTGACTCAGGACGTGCTTTGTGGAATTCTTTGGGGGAGGAAAAAAAAACCCTAACCCCACACTAGGGTTTTCTCCTGTATATATTACAAACATAAATTGCACAAGGACAAACGTCCAGACCCGGAACCATTTTTTGTAGGTCATACAAATACTTGTGCCGTGCGGGATTCAGTGTCAAGCCACTGCGCCATGTAGCTCTGCATAAGAAAAGAGCATTGAATTGTGATAAGTGACCCATTTTCTTTATAAAAAAATATTATAAGAAATAAAACGATAGAAATATGGAAGTAAAGGTAAAATACGACAAAAATATTTTTGATACAAAATAAACCCTCGTCGCAAACACATACTTAGTCAGGTCATAAGTTCTGTCAAAAATATTTTATAAAATTAATGATACACTTTTTGATAATTATATAGAAATTATATATATGAAATGAAAGATAATTTAATTTCAAATAAAATTTTATTTACATTATTCAAACTGTTCTCCCCTATTTTGAATACATGCCCTTAATCGACGCGGCCAATCATTAATCGCAGCACGCACCACATTAATATCTATTTCTGCCGCTGCTTTAGCCAAAGATGCTCGGAGAGATTCCAAATTCTGATTAGGTTTAGCGCAGACTTTCTCCTCTAAATGTTGCCATATCTTGTAATCCAGTGGGTTTAAATCTAGACTAGAAGAGGGCCAGTCTTCATCTCCGATAAAGTCAATTCCACGGACGGTCAACCAGTTTCGCGTGCTTCGTGCCCTATGAGCTGGTGCAGAGTCGTGTTGGAATATCCAATGTCTGTTTTTGAACACTGTTTGAGAAAGAGGTTCCACTATGTTTGTTAGGACGGTATTTTGGTACACCTCGGCACTGGTCTTTACACCTTTTTCACGGAAAAACACCTCAGTTAAGCCTGAATATGAGACTCCAAGCCAAACCATGAGTGTCGAAGGATAATGTCCTCGTTGAACCCTCGGAATAGGCGTGCTGGCTTCTTCACTGCTGTGGTCATACACCTTATCATTTTGTTTATTATAACTTTCTTCGATATAAAATTGTTTTTCATCCGAAAAAAAAATTTCGCGGCATTTTGTTCCCGCGTACAGCCGAAACAAAGCGCGGGATTTATCCAGCCTAATTTTTTTCAAACGATCGTTCAAAAAATGTCTGGTCTTCTTACGATAAGCCCGTAGTCCTAGGTCTTCATTGATCGTTCTTTTGACCGTGGTTGTGCTTAGGCCCTTCTGAAAAGCTAAGATTTTTTGTTTACGAACAGGATTTCGTTGGATTCGCGCCTTTACTGCTTTGATGATCGCGGGTGTCCTAACTGTACGAGGTCGGCCGGACCTCTTACGATCTTCGAAGTTTGAATATTCAGTGAATCGTTTGATAGTGCGATAAACAAATCGTAAGGTTATTTTGAATTTTTGTAGAATATTGAAAATCTCTTTTGACACGTAATCATAGCGGTCATCTTCTTTCTTCGACCACTCCATATTTGAAAATGAATGAAAATGAATGTATTTTTTTATTTTCGGCAAGTCCAAACGTTATATTTTTAAAATTGGTGAAGTTCATCTAGCCAGTATTCAAAAATTTTAAATAATAAGGTCTTGATAGAACTTACTACCCGACTAAGTATTACATGAAAAAAACACAATATCATGATTATTGTGTTCTGCCGTAGCTCCGCTAGGTAATATCCTACTATAAGTGTTATTGTTTAATGTGATTACATTTGTAGTTTTATGCTTTTTTTTTTAAAAAAAACACGTATTCGAACCAAATGGTTTGTTTTGTCGTTCGTAGTGCGTACAACAAAGAAGTAAAATATTTTTGCCAGCATTCTTTTCACTCGATTACTATCCGGTGAGATAGAAGTTAATCTAGTAATAAAATTTAGGTATAATATTTAACACTGAGGAGGTAGGTTAATAAGCTACGTTATCTATTCATTCAAAATAAGTGTATATAATGCAAAATACATACATAATTATGTAGGTTCCAGAACACTCTTCATTATCATCTACAGCCTGTTTAAGAATGCACATTACATCCAGCGTGCTTTACTTGGATGATTTGTCCATACTCACCCTTGGCGGGTAGGTTGAAGAGGACAGAGCCAACATAACCAGATAGTAAAATTTAAAAGTAGCTTTCTCAGGTGGATTGCCCGCCGCCCGCAGTCACCATAACTTGTTCATCAATCTTGTAATCTATAGATAATGTTAACATATTTCTCTAGCTTCTAATTGTTAATTTACCAATTTAATTATGTTTCGTTTTAAACTTGCTTATTTAAGAAATATCAAAAGCCCTTGTATTTATTGAGAACAAATTTCCTTGGATAAAGTTGTCATCGGTTCTAACATACTGTTACAAATCGTATTATGAGATATTGATTTCGTATCAAATCAAAGGTGAGCTTGTTTAGTCGTGATATAATAATATTTCCCATAATTAGAATAGAATTGTTCAAAGCATTTAAACAATTCCATTCTAATACTGTGGTGCTATTGGAATAATGTGTCCTAATTATCAATTATAATTATCAATCTAGTAAATTAGTTATGTATTCCATAATCTCCTACACAAAAGGCGTTTCCAAACTATTAGGCTAGCTTCTATCATACATGAACATAGGACTCCCCAAAGATTTCCTCATATGGAATACTTGTCATAGTTGCCACGCTTGGTGGGTTGGCAACCGCAGGTTCTTTTCTAGTTGTTAGGGTCCCCCGTAAAATAATAATATGCAATAATTCACCACTTAAAATAATATCAATTAGCTGTTTTAATATGGGACTCAAACTTAGATTGCTTGTGTATAAAATTAAAGGCAACTCTTGACTGCAATGAAATAAAATAAAATGAATAAATCAGCTCGCGATTTCATATTTTTGTATATGCATTGTAATTAACAAATATATCCTAACTAAGCAAAGGATTCTGGAAAATGTACTGTTGGCAAGTTCTCGTTCAAATTCTGAAAATTAACTTCTTTGAGCCAACCTTCTTTATTTCTTACCAAAATTTCGTCTAAAACTTTACAATTTTTAATTAGTTTTAATACAAGTAAGTGAGAAACAAGCACACAGTCACAGCACTTACACTGTTAAGCGGTAAATGGACGCCGTGGCCCATAAAAAAATTGAAGTGGAGTTGAAGTTACAGCCCATATACGAGTATGTTCCACTGCTCCTATCACTTCTGAGAGGGGTTAAGAGTAAGGAAATTCACGGACTTCACATGTCTTCGAAATATATATTTTTTTTATTTCTCAGACATGCAGATTTCCTTACAATGTTTTTTTTATGGGATCGAGTGACAAACGAGCACACAGTCCACCCGATGGTAAGTGGTTGCTGTGGCCCATAGACATCTACATCTATCCTCATTTGCGAATCAAAATACGGACGCGTTGTCACCCGTGAGGTCTAAAGTAGAATGCCTCTTTTCCAGTAAAAAGGGTTTCCGGTTCTCTACACTCACCATACGAAACACAGCAGTGTTAAACTGCTATTTTACGCTGGTATTGTATGTAACCTAACTTAGCGTATGTTATGTTAGTGTATGTTTTCCTTCACCGTCGAGCACGTGGTCCATAGACATATGTATTTATCTTCACACTTAAAAATCCAGCAAAATTCAAAATGTTGTTCAAGATGTGTGGTTACTCTTAAAGGATTATGATGATATGTGTCGTCACTATCCATTTGAAACAAAGCAAAATTATGCTGCTATTCTACGTTGGTATTCTATGAGGGCGTGGTAAGCTTCCTCGAACGAGTCGACCTATTAGAGCTGCAGCCGAAAATGAAAAACGGTTTATTATTACGGGCCGATCAGTTGTAAGGTTCATTAAAACAACAAATTTAAAACCATTGCTTTTAAATAGAACGCATTGCTTAATCTGGAATATCTCAAAATAATGGAAAGGAATTCTCTCAAATTCAGTTGAGTTGTTACTTTGTACAAGATAAACAAAGAGTTTCCTCTACAACGACATGATCGCTGTTGTTAATGGACGTGAACGGCGAAAAGAGAGCTCCAACTTTTACGGTCTCGCAAATTCCTTGGCAAGACGGTATTTAATCAGACCTTTTAAGTTATTGAGGAAACAAGGTTAGTGTTAAGTGGTTGTTTGAGATTGATACTTTTCTTAATTTATACGTTGGATTAAAGTAAACATTTAAATTACATTTTAATTAAAACAATTACAAATTATTTATACGTGGTAGAGATGCAACTATATTAGTAGAATAGTTGTAGCACGAATGGGACGGTTCGACAGGGGAAGGACCACACTCTCACAGAATACCACCGTAAAATAGCAGTTTAACATTGCTGTGTTTCGTATGGTGAGTGTAGAGAACCGGAGACCCTTTTTACTGGAAAAGACGCATTCTAACTTAGTCCTCACGGGTGACAACGCATCTGCATTTTGATTCACAAACAAGGATAAATGTAGATGTCTGTCTATGGGCCACAGCAACCCCTTACCATCAGGTGGACTGTGTGCTCGTTTGTCATCCTATTCCTATAAAAAAACATAGATTGGAGTAATAAATAGGAATTTTTCGGCAATTGTGGATAAATCAAAGAGATATATCAGCTCGTGAAATATAATAATATAGTTTTAGGACATAAGAAAAACAAATTACATTTCCTATTATCCTATCCTATAATCTATTACTATATAATTTTTTATTATCTATTAATTAAGAGGTCCGGAGAAGAAAGGTCGAAAAAAATCTCCACAGGTATCCTTCACATTTGTCATTTTTAAAAGTTAATAAAACAATAGCATAGTACATAGATAAAACTAATTTTACGGATTCTATCGCGTATATTAACTTATTTTTTTTTCTTCCCGACGTTTCGGGTGCTTTCCAGCACCCGTGGTCACGGGGGACTAAGGTGTTTGACGTCCTGCTGTAATAGTTAGCCCGGCTACCTTCAGTTTTGAAAACTTGTTTGAAAACTTGTTTAAAAACTTGTTTAAAAACTGAAGGTAGCCGGGCTAACTATGACAGCAGGACGTCAAACACCTTAGTCCCCCGTGACCACGGGTGCTGGAAAGCACCCGAAACGTCGGGAAGAAAAAAAAATAAGTTAATATACGCGATAGAATCCGTAAAATTAGTTTTATTTAAATGTGTAGTGTTCGCGTAAATATAAGAAATCATTATAGTACATAGATATAAAATAATCCCACAGACATCAAACCAAAATTTGTAAAACATTTAAAAGAGCTAAAACCCACAAGCATGTTACCATAAAGTACACGTACAAAGTATAATATGATTATACGTACATTTTTAAAGTAGTTCAATTACACAAAGGTTTTCACTAAAAACCATATAATTATTACTATACTTCCAATTTTTACTTAAATTAAAAAAAGCTTGGAAAATCCAATAGTGCAGGTTCATAAGATCGTGAAAAAAAAAATGTAAATTGTAGTTCTATTCGTCAAAGAGTTTCAGTAGCATTCACAGAAGTACACCTTCAGGTCATTATATCAAGTCCGGAGGTAAGGCCTCATTCGAACTAATAAAACGAGGCC
Organism: Parnassius glacialis; assembly: GCA_033319125.1. Taxonomy (NCBI): domain Eukaryota; kingdom Metazoa; phylum Arthropoda; class Insecta; order Lepidoptera; family Papilionidae; genus Parnassius; species Parnassius glacialis. The sequence continues at coordinate 34,106,782 of JAVANC010000021.1, forward strand.
AAACTCGGCACACCTAGTTCTAATCTTCGAGGAGTTCCAGTAGCATTCACTGAAGTAAACCTTCAGCTCATTCTATCAAGTCCGGAGATAAGGTCTCATCATAACTAACAAAACGAGGCCAAACTGGCACACCTAGTTACACTCTTCGAGGAGTTCCAGTAGCATTCACCGAAGTACATCTCCAGGTCAATCTATCAAGTCTGGAATCAATGAACGACTGAATTAATGAATTAGTGAACTTAGAATTGTGTCTCTCAAACTAAAAGAACGAGAACATTTCAATATTTAATCATCGGGCACCTAATTGCTGTCAGGGTTATTTGAAACAAATACAAATTACTAGTAAAAAATTTTTTTTAAAAACAAACTTTTATTTAAATGCTCTAAAAAGAAGAAAATAAACATTAAATTAAATCAAACACATCAATTTATTACATCAACATACAATTTATATGATATAAAAGCTTGTCTCGATTTTATAAAAACAACTAGCTGACCCGGCAAACGTTGTTTTGCCGTATACATTAAACATCGCGATTAAAAAACAGGGGTTGATCGTAAAAGGGTGAAAAGGTTGAAATTTTATGTATTTTTAATGCTAAATCATAATAAAATAAAAATAAAAAAAATGTCAAAAAATAAAAATAAATATTTAGGGGTGGTCACTCTAATCATTTCGGTTTTAAAAATAGATGTTGGCCGATTCTCAGACCTACCCGATATGCACACAAAATTTCATACAATTCGGTTGAGCCGTTTCGGAGGAGTTTGGTAACAAACACCGCGACACGAGAATTATATATATTAGATATTTTTTTCTTAAAATTACCTACTTATGTAAATATCAAGTTACATATTATATTCCTCTTTATGTACACAGGGAAATCTGGTATAAATTGTGTAATGCAATAAATTGATAGGTTTGAATTAATTCAAAGTTTATTTTCTTTAAATACCACCAACAATTTTTCCGAAACGATACGACTTAGGGACCTTCAAGAAAAGAGCCTACTCTTTTTTAAAAGGCCGGGAACGCATCTACAATTCCCCTGGTGATGAAGTTGTTCATGGGCGGTGATAGTCACCATCGGATGAGCCGTATGCTCGTTTGCCCGTCTCATATATAAAAAAAGAATAAAACTAATTTTACGGATTCTATTCCGTTTGATTCTACTTATTTTTGATTCCCGATGTTTCGGGTGCTTTCCAGCACCCATGGTCACGGGGGACTGAGATGACTAATGTCCAGATGTCAGAGTTAATCCGGAGTACCTTCAGCTTTTTAATTATTATTTTTGGTCCGATCTTCGCAGAATGATTTTTTTACGTGAAATTTTGTACGTGGTAGAGCCATGCTGCAGCTATATTATGGTTGTAGCACGAATGGGTCGGCTCGACCGAGGAAGGACCACGCTCTCATAGAATACTAGCGTAAAATATCAGCTTAACGCTGCTGTGTTTCGTTTGGTGAGTGTAGAGAACCGGAGATCTTTTTTACTGGAAACGAGGCATTCCATCTCAGTCCTCACGGGTGACAACGCATCTGCATTTTGCTTCGTAATCGAAGATAGATGTAGATGTCTATGGGCCACAGCAACCACTTACCATCAGGTGGACTGTGTGCTCGTTTGTCGCCCATATCCTATAAAAAAGAATGAACTTATTAAGTCTAGAAGTCTTGCAGTAGTAGGTATGATTGGGTTTAGTTTCAATTTTATTAATTACAGGATCCCAAGCAGGTGGTAGTACCCAGCCTGCTTCTCTATTGAAATTTGGATGTTTTTGGCTTTCGGGTTTAGTAATGATGTCATTGTCGATGTTACATCGGGCATACGAAGGTGAGTTGGAGCGAGTGAGCAAATATTTGAACGTACATAAGCTATTATATTTTCTGTGCGGTTGAGAGCTTCTAATTTTTCAGAAACTGTCAGTGTAGTTGACAAAAATCAGCCTACACTTCAAAATACAGGTATATAAAGAAAAATAATCCGATGATGTTTCTTCTTGTCACCAAAACAACGATCACTTACGCCAAGAAGATATCGCGGTTGCCGTCGAAACTTTTAGACAGGCCATGTATCACATTAACGGAGTAATTAATATAATTAATGGAGTTCAGCAACTGTCATAATAACGAAACTTCTCTTGACTTTCAAATAGTTGACACGCCGTGGTTTCCGGTACAGGTATTTTCTTGTCGATTCGGTCAGCACGTCAGTATGTTTTACGAACGTGCTATAAATAAATTTTTATTTTTATTTTACTAGTTATTTTTAACTACAAATTGATTACCATCAAATATTTATGTAAACAATTTACAAGTTTTGCCTATTATGGCCCGTTAGTTTAATAAACATAAGCGTGTAATAAATAATTATCAACAACGTTATAACATTATATATATATCCTCAAACGTATAAACATTTTTTTTATAGGATAAGGGTGACAAACGAGCACACAGTCCACCTGATGGTAAGTGGTTGCTGCGGCCCATAGACATCTACATCTATCCTCTGTTACAAATCAAAATGCAGATGCGTTGTCACCCGTGAGGACTAAGATGGAATGCCTCATTTCCAGTAAAAAGGGCCTCCGGCCACCTGCACTCACCAAGCGAAACGCAGAGGTAGACCTCTACTACACGCTGGTATTCTGTGAGGTCGTGGTACCACCCCGGTTCGAGCTGGCCCATCCGTGTGACAGCAAAAGCTGCCGCGTGGCTCTACCAATGTTTAAACTTAACTTTAACTGTTTAAACATTGATAAGCTTGTTGTAAATTAATACTACAATTAATATATACTATTTGTAGTCATTAAGTCATTAAATAGCGTGTGCCCCATACTACCCGACTATACTTTCCAATTTCTTTCACTTTCCGTTAATTTTAGTGGTCTAGCTTTGTAATGTAATTTGTTATTTGCTACAATTCTTACACGTAACTTAACATGCTGTTAAATTGTGTATAAATATTATTGTTTATCTTTCTTTGTTATAGAAAATCTTTATATTATTGTCATTTATTTAATTTAAATGACAAAATAATAATAAAAATAATCACAACCTGCCTGTATAAATACTGATAATGAATATCTACGTTTCGTCTGCAGGCAGGGGAACCTCATTTTGGAACGATTGTAAGTTATCATAAACATTATAATTTCTTACTTCAAAAAATATTCATATAATTTCATATTCAATAACTAACAATAAAACAGATAATTTAGGATGTCATGCACTTAGTTGAATCTAAATCAGTTCAGTAAAATCTTTAACTCACGAAACTGTCACTCTGCTTTTTCCTGTCGCGTTGTTTAGGAGGGATGTAAATTATTCATACTCGTACATAGATTTCGTCTAACTACTTATAAGACGAAAATATTTGGGGTATTGTAACATACTTTTTATAATTTACAAATAGTAAATATTTTTGTCTATACTCCATTGTAAAATATATTTTTTTCTCGAACTATTGACAATTATTTTAATTATGTTATTTTGTAACCTAATATATGTGAGGCCGGGGCTGTGTGCGAAAGCGTTCTAGTGACGCTGCCGATTTGCGATGAAGGTTAGTAAGTGAGAGTCCGACATAACCCGTCCTTGCACCTGCGTAACAGATATCCGTAGACAGTCCCCGTGAAAAAATTTAACTCAAACAGTTGCATTGAATAATGCTGTCACAGGTCCAACATAATGACTTTTTACAAGTGAAAATTGGATTCGATGTTGTTGTGTTTATGTTGATACCTATATTGGACCAATAAAATAGTCGTTTCACATAGCGTCATGAAAGAAATAAAGACCCGACTTCAGAATGTAAAATTATTTTAGTACTTTTAGTTCTCTAGAGTCGACTTTTACTTTTATTAAAATTTAATATTAATTTATTTTAACCCTCTGAGTGGACAAAGGAATATCACAACCTCAATATCACCTAAATAGTTACATTAAAAATGTCATCCCCTATTTTTTTCTATCCTTAGGGGTAAAATTTATTCCCCAAATATATATGGGATTACTTCGGAAGTGTTTATTTATCTATTAAATAATAAAGAACAACAAAAGTATCTATTTAATAAAATATAAATCTAAATCGTTTTACAATTTACAGAGATATATATTATAATAAAGTAACAAACATACCAAAAAACATACTGCTGAATTTTAAACCCCTTTTTTTGAAGTCTGCTAAACATCTATAATTGCAGATATCTATTTAAAATTTCATAGGTTTCGAATAAATTAAATGATCTCCTTTTTAATAAAATCCAATTCTTAAGTCATTAATTACGATTCGAAAACGACTGGCTTTCTATAATTTTGACGGATTCAATTATTTTATCGTTCTTTTCCCCGAAGGATGAGCAGATTCAAAATTAATTAATTAACTATTGCTTTAATTAAATTATATCGGCTTCGCAACATTTATCGGAGTTGGTATGTCATAACTTTGAATGAAAAATGTTTTTACTTTATTCGTATTTCATAGTAATTTTGACTAATTCTAAAAGTTTTCTACAGCAATTGGCTCGTTGTACCGCTAAAGCGATAAGTACTGTTGTCAATCAAATCAAATCAAATATCAGTGCAGAGCATTTATGGCAAGAACATTTTGACGTACTATCACAGGAGAAGGGTATCTAGTTCGGAATAATTTAGCCACATACGTATAACTGCTACTACGTGGAAAGCTATTTTTCCATTAAGCAGAAACTGTTTAAAAACTATTCTTAGATTACGCTCAGGACACATTCCATCGTACAAGTTTGCTTTTTTGATGAAAAAAGTTCCATCACCGCACTACAACGTATGCGGAATAGTTGAGGTTAAACAACATAATATTTTGATTGAATTAGTACGTAAGGAAGCAGTTACAGTATCATGTTTTGATGAAACAGTATTTTGGCTTATCCAATGTCGGAGGCACAAAATGTTAGTCAATCTGGCGGACTTGATTTTGTGTGATGAATAAGTGTAATGATTATAGTGATTTGTGACATTTCTTGGGTGAGGCCTTTTTTCAGAAGTGTGGTAGTGAGTTTTTATGAAATCTAAAGTTATACCGTTGTTGTTCGGAATAAATAATATGTTTGTAGAAGAATGGTTCTTTTTGGTAAAGTTAATAAATAAATATCACTTGTAAATATTGAATAAACACATTCTCATATGAACTAAGTACTTAATGTTAACTAAATTTAAACAATAGGAGGTGACTCAGCTTTAGCTTACACGTGACTAAGATCCCATAATAGCGCTACTTTTCAGGCACTCCTATAGTTCTTTAGTTATAGGTTAAATACGTCCCATTCCTAGGCATAGATCTAATTTCTGTTCTGTTCGTTTTAGAGCGAGGAAGTATCCATCACGCCGATCCCCAATGCCCTCTAACGTGAAAGTTATGTACCTTCAAGTCTCAATCGGGTGCAATCAAGTTTACTGGTGTATTTCAACTGTCCTCATGATTTATTCCATTATTAAGGAGTACAAGATAAATAAGCTTTCAAAATTGTTATTAATTATTTTTTAAATCGGTGCTGGCGAGGATCAACGTTGGTTTACATATGAAATTTATATTTATATATGAAATTAGAAAGGCGAGCTCTTGTGCCCTGGGCTACCACGGCCCACGGCAAAGAAGGCACGTGGATAATAAAATTAAATACATAAATTGTTATTGAGTAAATAATGAAATTGGTTCACCGCAATCCAATAAATCAACAAACACGACAAACCGAAAAATAATTGATATTATATCCAGTTTCGTAACTCATTAACGAAAGCCTGTACGGCACGGTACCATCAGCGTAATTGTTTCAAGATATACGGGCGTTGGTTTGCCGTCACACTGAAGGGTCAGTTAATAACGATTTACAATCGTGTATCCAATTACATTACTTTGTGTTTATGGATGGTGTTTTATCTTTTTAAACGACTGCCGAAATGGATTTCCAATGTATTAGTTCAATGTCGGGTCTTAGCAAAGCAGTAAAATAAGTTTATAGTGTGTACCTGGAAAGATGTAACATCAAGAAAATGAATACGTAATTAAGATTTTTCATATAAATAAATTACTAAGAAATACAGGATACGAGGCTGCCACTCGAGAATCTTTTTTCCTCACCGGTTGTCGGTTATTCGAGCTATATGGCCGGCCCATTGCCACTTCAGTTTACTAATCCGTTGACCTATGTCGGTCACTCTAGTTCTACTGCGGATATCCTAATTTATAAGTTTAACACACAGAGAAACCCCGAGCATAGCCCTCTTTATAGCTCGCAGAGAGTCCATAAGCTTCCCCATACGGCCAGCAGTGAATTGAAGCAGCATTTTAGTATTTTTCTATTTAATTATTTAAATGAAAATGAGATTAACTTTGTCCCGGTTGTAACAATTATGTTTACAATGCTTTCAGACAAAGTTGCTTTAAAGGTTTCTTAAACAAAAACGTTGAGGGTAATTGGGTCGCGAAGGGGGTTAATAAGGTATTTAGCTTATAATTAACCTTACTTTGGAGCCTACCAAAAGTCGAGAGTAACTACTCGCATAATTATTATGTAACTGTACTAGGTATAATGAACATTCTTTATACCGTTCATTCATTTATTACTAATTCTAAATCTATCCAAAATTCACTGCTCAACATAGACTTCTTCTTAGATTGCCTCATAGGGGGATATTTGCTATAGATTCTACGCTTGGCATTCAGGTTGGCAACCGCTATTTCTTTTTATTATTTTAAATTGATTTTTCAATAATACAGAACTAATTTGTAATTTTTTTCTACATTTTGATTAGCAATAAACAAAAAAGATCCTATGACATATTTGATCATTCTCCGTTTATTAAATTACCAGATAAGAGAAATATGTACGTTTAAATGAACACTTAACCTTCGCATTCACATTCTTTTGCTAGATTGGATCGTTATGTCTTACAAGTTGATGATTAGGTGCAATAATAAAAACGTTTAAAATTACCGAGCAAGAACACTTAAGTCAGTAAGAAGTTAAGTAAGTAAAAAAAAAACTGTGTAATATTTTTACCAATTTTATACCAATTTCAAGAGGCTTTCAATTAGAATCCAACTTTGAACCGTAAAGTACTGTACTGCGTGCCATGTTGTGGCGGCGTAAGAAACTCTACCACCCCAAATCATCCTGTTGATGTCATAGGAGACGACAGAGGAAAATGAAATAGGAGAGCGGCAGTATATTCTCGATAAAAGCTTAAAATAATTTTAAAAAGCAACTATGTCAAGTATCCCCCTTATGAGGCAATTTGTGGGGAGGCCTTAGTTCAGCAGTTTAGGGAACAGTTGAAGTTGAGGGGCTGTGATAAATGATTGAATGAAAACTGGATGCAGGTTTATGACTTTTAATCTCTTAAATTGCCACATTTTTAAGTTGGAACTTAAAAATGTGGCAATCTAAGAGATTAAAGTTAATTTTTTTCTTGTAAGAAAAAATATATAATAGATTGGCACATCGCCAAAACTTGAATTTCGTCTCTCATATCATATGAGACACGAAAAGTATCTCATATGATATGAGAAATAAACCAACCAAAAAAATAAAATAAACCAAAGAAAAATAAACCAATGATTATTTTATGCAATAATTTTATTTCAATTACAAGTGAATTAAATTTTAGAGCCGTGGTTACAAAACACATTACCAATTGCTAAAATTACTTACTTTAAAGTAAGTAATCTGGTCAAATGCGGCAGAACATTGCGACCATGAAGCAAAATACAAAGAGGAGACGTTCTAATTAAATTTCACTATGTAACAACGCGTGACAATTTGCGGGATGAGGGGATGCAAAGCCCCGCCCACTTTACACTATCTACGTCTACTGCTAAATAGTAAAACTATTCGAATCGTTCCATATCGATGTTGCAATGTAATTTAACTACCTTAACGGTAGATGGCGGCCTGTTCACAAAATGATTATAATCTATACAAATAATATTTTGACGATTAAAATTTCTTTATGTCTGAATGCAAAACAAATTTCAGCACTTTCGTATCATTATTTTACCAATACTGAGCTCTACGTACCTTTATATTTTTAGTTCACATGACACAAAGTGTCGCAATCTAGTTTCGAATATATTTAATTATATTTGAAAGCCGACGCAAAGAGATTTTTCTAGAACTATTTTAATAAATTAGGTTTAAAATTACTTACAAATGAAATGTGATGCGATCCAAAGCATCAGAGCGTCTATCTCATGAAGCAAATACATTCAGACAAAGAAATTTTAGTCGCCAAAATATTATTTTTATAGTTTTCATAATAATTTTGTGAACAGGCCGCCATCTATCTTCAAGTGAACCTCATAAAAATAATAAAAAGACAGGGCCGTAATTATAATTCAATTATTTTACCCAGTAACCAAACATTCAATATTAAAATGAAGGATATTGTACTTACGCTGATTTTTACGAAATGTTTAAGTTATATTTAAGTGACATTATATATGCAAATAATCACTTAAATACAATTTAAATGTTTATCATTTCGTAAAAGTCAACCTTCAAGAAATATTTATTTTATCCTTAGTAAAATAAAGTCTCTTTGAAACTAAATATTCTATGTTCAATATTAAGTAGGATATTTAATTTGGAACTAAATATCCTACTTATCTCACTAATATTATAAAAGCGTTGTGTAAAAAAGTGTGTTGTGTTCTTCCTTGACCGTATTCCACACTAAGTATGTACTGTGTATGTGTTATTTTTTCACGCAGAAACGGCTGGACAATTATTTATGTGTGGGTTATACTACCTAATATCTATGAGGGAGAAAAAATAATACACAAATTATTATAATTAATATAATTTTATTTACAAATCAATTAAAATATGAATATTTTATTCCAAATGAGACATCCGAATGCACTTTTAGAATGCCAATCTAAGAACAAAAAATAGACGCGCTCACGGTGAATAAATGTGATTTCGTTTGAAAATTTATCTTGTCACTGGCACTCGTATAACGTGATTATCAGTCGGTGATTGGTCAAACATATGATTGAACGATTGTTTGAAATAATCTTGTCCAATAAGAGACTTTAATGTATTCGATACAGTTTAATGTTTACTGAAATTAGGAGTGTTCAAAGATTGTGATTTAACACAACGGAAGACCACTTTTATTTTTAGTTTTTATCAAAAAAAGGTCATCATCATCGTAATCATCAGCATATAATTCATGAAGGCAGATCTCATATTTGATCTTGGAATGTAAATAATTAACTACATACCAAGAAACATACGCAACAATTTCCTCTGAAACCCTCTTTCAGTTCTGTATTTATCATAGTTTTTTTGTAAGCCGCTTTAAACTGACGTGAGGTTGGATTATTATTTGCCCTTACATATTACCTCAAAAAATAGTTATAAATGATCTTGCGAAAATTTGTATAGAGTAAGATATTTTAGTATATTTTCTTTTTTAATCAGGCGGTCGTACAATAAAAGTGTACTATTGATACATGTTAAAAGACCTACAAAGCCAGGTTTTCGGGTTGTAGCGATAACAGGCTTATCTTCATCAGGAGCTACTATAAACATTAAGTAATATTTAGCGTATTTTTTTATATGATAAAGGTGACAAACGAGTACACAGTCCACCTGATGGTAAGTGGTTGCTGCGGCCCATAGACATTACATCTATCCTTTATTACGAATCAAAATGTAGATGCGTTATCACCCGTGAGGACTAAGATGGAATGCCTCATTTCCAGTAAAAAGGGCCTCCGGCCACCTGCACTCACCAAGCGAAACGCAGAGGTAAACCTCTACTTCACGCTGGTTTTCTGTGAGGTCGTGGTACCACCCCGGTTCGAGCCGGCCCATCCGTGCGACAGCAAAAGCTGCCGCGTGGCACTACCACTGTTAAAATTTATTTTAAATAATCTTTTGTTTTCATAATATTCTTTTCAAATAAGGTCTTTTTAGTTGAGAATTGTTGAGAATGTCAAAGATATTGTTAACTAGGCGGATAAAATTAATTGCTGCTGCCGCACTTTCGAATTCAACGTTACTTTTTTCACAAACGTGGAGTGCGTCGGTTACGCTATTACTAAAAAGCTGACTGGCTAATATTACTTTCATTTTTTGTTGCTGAAAATGTACAAGCTTGTCTCTTAACTTGTTTCCGAGATGTAGGCCTTCAGATTTTTGTAGGTTATTAAGCTTGACGAGATAAGACCATTCAATATAATTGCCCTGATAATCAAGAAACCTCCTTTTATTTTCTAAGGCGTTGCGCACTAGTTTTAGCATGTGGCATGCGTCGAGAAATACTGTTACTTCGTAGTTAGCACTAGGGTGTTTAAAAGTAGATTTCATTTTCTGAGGTTCTAACGAACATCCTAACTTTTTAAGCATAGCAATATTTGCAGCGCAATCATCTATCGTTAGTGAGACAACGTCTACACCATTTTCTTGGCATTTGTAGAAGCATTGTTGAACTATTGAGGCCCGTTGTTCTCCGGTCATAGAACGAATAAAAAAAAACCCGCAGGTAATTTCCACCGTTCTGTTCGAGATACAAGCAACAGAACTAAAGCTTGAGACGCCTGACCCGAGTTAACCTTTTGCATGTCATTAAGCCCGAGATCAACATAACCATGATATTTATTTCCGTCCATTCAACATGCTTCTTAATAGCCATCTCACCCATCATAAGACTGCACAGAACGCGTTTGCCTGATGAGTTTGTTTTGTGCTTAAATATGTTAATAGAAGACACAAGTTTGCGCGTTTACCGCTAAAAAGAAAAAATCGCTAAATGCGTACTCACACGTTAGAAAAACTTTCGATACATGCTTCCCACATCCGAGAACCATTTCTAAATTGTATGAAAGTGTCAATGGTGAAGCTGGATTTACAGCTGAAGCTTTTTTTATAGAAGAGGGGGCAAACGAGCATGCGGCTCACCTGATGGTAAGTTACTACCGCCGCCCATGAACAACCGCAACACCAGGGAATTGCAGATGCGTTGCCGGCCTTTTAGAAAGGTGTAAGCTCTTTTCTTGAAGGTTCCTAAGTCGCATTGAACCAGAAAATTCGCTGGTGGTAATTGATTCAACAAGGAATTTGTGCGAGAAAGAAAACTTCTTCTGAATCGCACAGTGGTGGACCGCCAATCATACAGATGGTATGGATGGTAACGCGAGTTTTGTCGCGATGTGCGATGGTGAAATTGAGCGGCTGGAATTAGTCCGAACAATTCCTCAGAGCACTCCCCGTGATAGATGCGATAAAATACGCAAAGAGATGCAACATCTCTACGCAGTGCCAGTGTATCGAGCCGATCAGAAAGAACTCGGTCGTCGACGATTCGAACCGCTCTGCGCTGTGGAAAGAGCTGGCACTGGGTTGCCCTGGCCCAGAGATGAGAACAGTATTCCATGTGGGGCCGAACTTGCGCTCTGTAAAGTTGCAAGCGATGTGCCGGCATGAAATACTGTCTCGCTCTGCTGAGCACGCCAAGCTTTTTAGAGGCCAATTTGGCCTTCCCTTCCAAGTGACCACGAAACTGCACACTATTCGATATGTCGACGCCAAGGATTCTGATGCTAGCTGAGGCAGCAAGGGGAGTGCCTTGAAACTGAGGAGATACGAAAAACTTGTGTCTTCTGGGGATTAAACTGGACTAGATTTAGACGACCCCAATCAGAGACTTTATTAAGCAAAGACTCGACTTCAGGCACAACACTTTGTCCGCGTACTCGGCGATGTTATCCAGAGAAATAATGGCACGCCCGGTATATAAGGCATCACCAGTGCTGTCGTCTGCATAGCAATGAATGCTACCAGTTAGCAACATATCATTGATATGCCGGAGAAACAGCGTTGGTGATAGCACGCAGCCTTGTGGAACACCAGCGTTGATAGGCTTGATATCAGAGCATGCACCGTCTACTACGACCTTGATGCTCCGATCAGCAAGGAAACTGGTGATCCATTTGCACAATTTCTCGGGAAGCCCATAGGAAGAAAGCTTCGAAAGAAGCGCTTTGTGCCAGACCCGATCGAAGGCCTTCGCTATGTCCAAACTAACGGCCAATGCCTTAAACTGCAGCCCTCTGACGTTTAATTTCAGTCCTTTTATATCTTTATTTGTTTTTAGTTTCTTGATTAATTGTTACTATGCAAATCACATTTTATTCGGGGCATTCTCTCTGTCTATACGCGATACAGACACACAAGGAAGCACCGATGTAATACACGAAGCTTTCTTACATCTGTTTTATAAGTGCCGTTGTATATATTTATATCGATAGTTTTCCATAGAATATTGCTCTATTAATATTTACATTAATATTATTTATTTCAACACAATTGTTATATTTTACCATTTTTATTTTAACTTTGATTTCTTTTAATGACGCTTTTAACAATTCCTTCACAATATCTTATAAATTTTGTTCTTGTTTTTCTTTCTACCAACATTGACCAAAGGTTGCCGCTTTCCAGTTTAATACCGAACGATGTTTCAAACTCTTGTCTCTCTTTACCAAAAATGGGACACTTGAGAATTATATGCAGCACTGTCTCCTCAACTCCTGGTTTACAGAGACATGATGAGTTCTCCTTACATTTAAATCGGTGCAAGTACTCAGAGAACCCACCATGCCCGGTCATGACCTGTATCATTGTAGAAGACAGTGCTGTTTCCCTTACAAACTTATATGCATTTATAGCATTTGGGAGAAAGACTTTTGTTATTTTACCCGTATCGCCTTCTATATATCTCTGGTTCCACTTTTCTAAGGTCTCCAGTCGGGTGAGTCTTTTTATGAATGACACTGGGAAAAGGTCATAGTCTGGTTTTTCTTTACTTCGCAACGCAGCATGTTTCGCCAACTCATCGGCCCGCTCATTTTCCATCAGACCCGCATGGGCTTTTGTCCAGAACAATTGGATACGTTTTTGTTGTGAAAATATGGACTGTATATTTCTGCGAGTCTTGACTGCAAGGGGATGTTTGGTGTCTTGGTTGACAATGGTCTCGAGTGCTGCTGTCTAGTCACTGTAAACCCCAAAACTTTTTTCGTTGCTACTGAGGATTCGGTCAGTTGCCCTTAATATGGCCAGTAATTCCGCCTGGTAAACGGTGCAGTAGTCCGACAGTTTGAGCGTTAGAGTTCTGGTCTCAGCTTCATTTTTCCAAAGGGATAGTGGCTGCTCCAACCTTTCCCTCTATTTTGCTCCCATCGGTAAATATTCGGAGACTCTGGGTGTTGTTGAGTCTCATATCGTGCTCGTTCACCAGGCATGTGAACTCCAGGTCCATATTATGGGATGCTGGGTGGGGCAACTCCGTAAAGCTCGCCTTCGCCTCCACCATCCGGTCGCCCAGTACCGACTGGTGTTTACCTCTCTTTACCTCAAAAAGAGTGGCTGCTTCTTGGACCTTCAGGTCTAGAGGAAGCAAGCCAGCCAATACTAGTGCAGAGTGGAGGGAGACCGTTCGGTAAGCTTTAACAATTTTCTGAGAGAATCCTCTTTGTACAGCATTTAATTGCTTTTTTGTTCCCAACTTGCTAGCGGCCGGCGCCCACACGCTCGCTGCGTACAATACTACTGGCTCAACAACCGCTGTGTATATAGCCCTGATAATCTCTGGTTGAAGGCCCCAACTAACCTTTGCAGCTATTGATAGTTGACTGTAGAGTGCTGTTGCCTTCCTGCACACATTTTTCTCACGTGGGTGTTAAAGGTGAGTTTCCTATCTATAGTGACACCAAGCATCTTAATCTCCTCCGACATGTCAATGCCTATCCCACCCATGTCAAGATGTGGGGAATCGTATTTCAATTTATTAGTCATAACCATAGCCTTAGTCTTCTGTGGCGCGAATTTGAGTTTGTTACGAATTCCCCACCTCCGAACATGTTCAAGAGCGGCATTCGCACGTCCTTGGATCTCAAGAGCCGTATCACCTGCAAACAACAGGACGATGTCGTCAGCAAACGGTTGGCACCGGTCACCCCTTTTCTCCAGCTCCTTAAGCAAAGGGTCCAGAAGCAAGTTCCACAGTACCGGTCCTCCTATGGAGCCTTGTACGCACCCTTTTGTAGTTTTCTGTGTATGCTCAACACCCGCATAACTCACTCTAACTCTTCTGTCCTGGAGATAACTGTCAACTATTCTCCTGATGTTTATGGGGCATCTTTCCTCAGCCAACCGACATCTTATTGCTGGCCACTAAGCACTATCGAATGCTCCCTCTATGTCAAGGGATATCATAGTTACTATCTTCTTATTCCGTAACTGTGTACGTATGTGTTCCATCATGTCATAGAGGGAGTCTTCGGCGCTTCTCTGTGATGTGAAGCCGTATTGGCGAGTACTAACCCCTGGTTGAATATGCCATTTTATCCTTCTAATTTCCATCTTCTCCAGGACTTTTCCCATAACCGGTAGCAGACCTATGGGTCTATAGGCCTTCGGGTGCGTATAGTCCTCTTTTCCCGGCTTTCTTAGGACTACAACTACTGCTTCCTTCCATATAGTGGGGAAGTGCCCTAACTCTAGGCATTTATTTGCCAGGCTCAAGTAAATCTCAGGGTTATGGGATATCACCTCTCTGCAGATATCAGCCGTGAAGCCGTCCCCTCCCGGCGCTTTTTTTTTGGTTTGAAGCTGTTTAAAGCGTACTTAAGCTCAGATAGAGTAAATGGTGGATCGCAAGAGTCATCTTGTGGTCCTGCATTTACTTTTTCAGACATTTCTCTTATGCGCGATGTTCTGCGTTATCAGATTCAATTAAGTCCTCCGGGTAAAAAGTTTCGGCTAACATTCTAGCCGATTCAGCAGTGTCTAATATTTTACCATCTTTTGTAAGTGGCAGGTCTTCGTGACGTTTCGCTGTTCTGCCAATTACCCGGTATATCCCATCCCATAAGCTTTCTTTGTCCTGTTTCCCACAGAACTCCTTCCAGCTTTTTACTTGAGCCTTTTTTGCTTCAGATTCATATTTGTCTTTCACTTCTAGGTACTCCTTGACAACAGCTGCTCGTCGCACCGCGGCAGCACATCTTATGCGGCGTTTTTTGGCGATGACGTCTTTCTTTAGCGCCTCAAGTTCTTCGTTCCACCACGGCAGGGTAAGTTTATTATTATTTTTTATTTTCGGAATTGTAGTTTCGCATATTTCTTTAACTGCTTCTATATATTTTCCTAATTTATATTCCAAATGTTCCTTATTCTTTATTTTATTTATATCTGATATTTTAAAATTTTCATATGTAAGAAATTGAGCCAGTTTCTCATGAAACTTACTCCAATTTGCTTTTTTGCTATAATATAACCTTGTAACTCTTTCTATTTTAATTCCCATTGTTTTTTCCTTGATTAATTTTGAATTTAATTGTATTGTGGTCAGAACTTGTTACGTTATCGTATATCTTCTAATCATTCACCAGATTCAGTAGATTTTCCGAGCACGCTGTGATGTCAACATGGCTCTGGTATATTTTGCCACCTCTCACCGTATCAAAGGTTGGAGTTTCTCCTTTATTTATTATCTGAAGACCAAGCTGATTTAAAGTACCTGAGAGCGTTTCTCCTCGACTATCTTCTCTCACAGTGCCCAACCACGGGCTCCACGCATTTGCGTCCCCTCCTACCAATATTTTTCTTTTACCCAATTTCGTAACTGGGAACATCCGGCTCCAGATAAAGTGAGATGACGCCCATCTCCCAGGCATTTGTTTTAACTATAACCACAATGATATTATTTGTGGTTAGAGTCGGACATTGAGTGACGTAGATCTTACTGTCAAAGACAGCAATCGCCGCCTTTACCACTCCCTTTATCTGAGCACTTTGAAATATGCGCACTCCCCGATAGTCCTTCTGTACGGTCTTTACAAACCGCACATTTTTGCACTTAAGCATTTTTACCATATTGTATCATTTTTCATTCTCATCCATTCAGTACGCAATCATTCGCCGTCGCGCATTGTACTCACTATCAATAATATCAGAATAAATTACATAATCAGTTCAAGTCCTTATCATTTTTATCAACTTCTAAGATTGTACAGCACACCAGCTCGTACATCTTAATGGTCCTTCGAGCATTGATCTAGTGCCGGTAAGAGAAAAGCGGGACCACGCGGTTCGACAACGTGACTTCGTTTCGCCGTTTAGTGCTGCCCACGTATTACCGCCTACTTAGCAAAAACGCTACAAGTTATTTTTAAAAGCTATTGCGCAGTGAACAATTTTCTGCTACCGCATACATCATCACCAGCAGCAGTGATTGGTAAACATCACGCCATCACTCACGAAAAACATTTTTTGTCTTGTGTTTCTGTGTCTGAAGTGCAATAGCGAATCGGTCGAGTCGGCCTCCCACAAGCGGGTCTCACCGACGAGATTGAGAAGGCGCATATATTGCATTAGGATACCGGAGCACTTAGCAACAGCATCACCTCCGTGACTCGGAAGCATCCGTCACCGGATTATCAATCAAATCGTCCATTAATCAAATAAAAATGGAAGATTTACTATCAACTCAGCAACAACTTCTTCAAGCAATGGAGCAGTTATTCACCAACTTCAAGAAAGATGGAGCTGAAAGAAAAACCCCATCTTACATATCAAGGCGACTAGAGACTCTGGATCAGTACTGGAGAGAGTTCCAAGCCAATCATGTCAAGTTGTGTGAGTACGAGGACCAAGACTACACTTATTTCTTGGAAAATCACTTCGAAAAAGCAAAGTCATATTACACCGACTGTCGGAGAATTATTCAGCAACACCTATCTACTGATCAAGAAAAGAAGTCAGTTCTGAGACCTGCTACTCCTTTAGCCGGCGTGACTACAGATTGGCGTCCACCATCAACGGCTGCAACAGCGTCCCCATCAGGTCAGGCCAGCACCAGCCGAGTAGACAGAGGTAACCACAGCAAACTTGACGAGATGTACCGGAAACAAAAAAGCAATTTTAAAGCACTAGAACGAGCAATCAATGCCACTAATCTCGAGTTACTTACCGAAAAGTGGGAGCTCGAGGACAGCTTACGTGACTTACAACTTCGCTGGAATGCCGTGGACTCCTTACACTGGGAGATCGACAGCGAGCTTACCACAGAAGATGTGCAGTACGAAAAAACATACTACATGTTCGAAGACAGCTACAAAAAGATCAAAAAATCAATCAACAGCAAGATGTGGTCCGTATCTCATCAAAAGCATTCTACGCCAAAAATGGAAATCCCTACGTTCAGCGGCAACTATCAGCAGTGGTCATCTTTCAAAGATCTCTTCATGGAAATGATCCACAAGAATAAATTCATTTCAAATGTGCAAAAAATGCAACATTTAAAAAGCAAGGTCAAGGGAGAAGCCGAGAAACTAATACAACATCTAAATATTAGTTCAGAAAACTATGAAACATGCTGGGAAATTCTGAATCATCGGTATAACAACAAACGATTGATTTTTAGTTCTCACATGAACACGCTTTTTGGCTTGCCAACAATACAACACCAATCATCATTTGCCCTGAAAAAATTGCACGACACCACAAAAGAGTGTCTAAGTGCCGTAAAAAACTTAGGCGTGAATACATCAAGTTGGGATCCTTTGGTGGTACATTTGTTGATGCAGAAATTGGACACTGATACACACAATGACTACTTCGAATATCTTGAAGATCCGAGGGAATTGCCGACGCTATCAGGATTTCTAACTTTTTTGGAAATGCGATTCACAGCATTAGAATCGTCTCGACGCAAGCAAGAAGCGCCGCGGAGCAATCAGCAAGCTACCTATCAAGATTCCAAAAAAGCTCAATATTCCAAGGCATACCCGGGTGCATCAACTAAGGCATTTATCAATCATACAAATGTGAAGTCATTGAAATCGTTAGCAAGGAATAAATACACGTGTCCATTGTGCAATGAACAACATGGAATTTTCCACTGTAAATCGTTTCTAGGTCAGACACCAGAATTAAAACGAAAAACAGTGGCAAAATTGAATTTATGCGAAAACTGTCTTTTTGATCATAAAGGCAAGGACTGTTTTTCCGACAAAAGATGCGCGCATTGCAAATGCGGTCACAATACTTTATTGCACGAAGCATACGCATCAAATATCAACGCGAGCGAGCGAGACAGCAACAAAAGAATTACACAGCAAAGAAACGTGACACATGTTTCACAAGAAAACGTCGCCGAAATCCTCCTGGCAACAGCCCAAATCAAGGTGCTATCAGCTGATGGAAGCTATCTGACGATGCGAGCGCTGATTGATCAAGGGTCACAAACATCACTTATAAGCGAAAATGCCGCTCAAAGACTTGGCCTTCCACGACAACGTTGCAAGGGTATTATTTTCGGGATTGGCACAAAGGAAAATAACTGCAAGGGTATCATCACTATAACAGCATCATCTATGAATTCAGAATACACATTCAATACTGACGTCATCATCATGAAAAGTTTGGTAAACAATCTACCGAACAGATCCTTTGACAAACCGTCATGGAAACGTCTTGAAGGCATACGGCTTGCTGATCCAGACTTCAATATCAGCCGTCCCATAGACATATTACTGGGTGCGAACATCTACTCGAACATCATCATGAGTGGAATCATCAGAAAAGATGAAAATCAACCGATTGTTCAGCAATCACGACTCGGTTGGATCATCTGCGGCAACCTGAAGTCTTATCAGTGTAATGTTGTTCTGCACGATTTACAAAATATTCAGAGGTTTTGGACAATCGAAGACATAGCAGACAACAAAATAACAATATCATCCGAGGATCAATACTGCTTGGAGCATTATAACAACACAACAACACGACGAGAAGACGGTCGATATGTTGTACGTCTGCCCATGAAACCAGGCTTCGAAGAAAAGCTGGGTGATTCAAAGCAGAAGGCCGTGGCACAACTTTATCAGCTGGAAAAGAAATTCGCCAAAAACGAAGACCTCGCAGCAATGTATAAAAACTTTATGCGCGAATACATTGAATTAGAACATATGCAGCAATGTACTCGTAACAGAAACACGATCCCGGCAACGAGTTGCTACCTGCCACATCATTGTGTACAGCGCGCCGAATCGCTTACAACTGCATTACGCGTCGTATTTAACGCGTCATCAAAGACGTCATCAGGCTACAGCCTAAACGACTTGATGTACAACGGACCCAATCTGCAAGCAGACTTACTATCATTGATCATAAGTTGGAGACAGTATAAGGTCGCCTTCACTGCAGACATCGAAAAAATGTTTCGAGCGATCCTCTGCAATAATAACGACAAACATCTACAAAAAATCATATGGCGTGAATCATCAAATCAGCCACTTCAAGAATACGAACTATTAACTGTGACGTACGGGACGAAAGCAGCGCCGTTCCTGGCAATGAACACACTAAAGCAATTAGCACGCGACGAAGGACAGCATTTCCCTGAAGCAGCTAAGGTGTTGAAGAGAGACTTTTTCATGGACGATGTCTTAAGCGGTCAGCACAGCATCCCAGCTGCTCTAAAATTAAAAACAGATCTGATCAACCTACTCAGATCAGGGGGGTTTAATCTACGAAGGTGGTGCTCAAACAGCAATGAGTTACTACAAGCAGCAGGATCAGACACAGATAGCAATCATCAAATTGGGTTTGATTTCAAGCAGAAAGAATCAACAAAGACCCTGGGACTGCGCTGGAACCCTCAGAAGGACGTCTTCACCTTTGAGCTCAAAATCAACACATCAACAGACAAACCAGCCTCAAAAAGGTCACTACTTTCAGACATCTCAAAGGTTTTCGACCCGGCCGGGTGGCTCTGTCCTGTAACAACAAGATTGAAACTCTTATTCCAATCAGTCTGGAAAGAAGATTTGAAGTGGGATGACCAACTTCCACTAAGCATTGAAGAAGAGTGGTCTAAGATCAAACATGACCTCGAAGGCATCAATCAAATCCAAGTACCAAGATGGCTTCAAAGTTATGAGAACGACGACATTGAGCTACACGGGTTCTGCGATTCCTCAGAACGTGCCTACGCTTGTGTTATCTACAGCAAAATCAAGAGCAAGAAACAAGGTGAACAAGCAGTAGTTCTGATAGCAGCAAAATCAAAACTAGTTCCGACATCAAAAATCATATCATTGCCGAAATTAGAACTGTGTGCCGCTCACTTATTATCAAGACTCATGCAGACAGTCAAACACAGTCTATCAGAGCAAAACATCAAGACCTTCGGCTGGTCAGACTCAACAGCTGTGCTCGGCTGGATCCAAGGCGACATCAATCGCTGGAAGCCATTCGTCGCCAACCGTGTACAACAAATCAAAGAAATCATACCTGCGGACTGTTGGCAGTATGTCAAGTCGACTGATAATCCAGCAGACTGCGCCAGCCGTGGGGTATCAACAGCAATCCTCAAAAATCATCCCTTGTGGTGGCAAGGCCCATCATGGCTGAAAACATATCAAAAAGAAACCACCACAAAAACATACACTACGAATCAAGAAGTGAAGAAAGCAATGCAAACCAACGTCACTATTCAACGTCACAGCTCTGACGTAATCGAAGCGTTGATAAACAAACATAGCTGTATGACGCGAGTGACGCGTATACTTACCTGGGTATTGCGGGCGGTGTCGAATTCCAAACCGAAGACGCCGTATCTAACTGCACCTGAAATCAAACAAGCAAAATACATTATTATAAAGCACATACAAGAAAAGTATTTTTATGAAGAAATACTTACCATCAAGAAGCAGGGGAAAGTGAAGCGTAACAACAAACTGCTGTCCCTTAATCCATTCTTGGATAAAAACGATCTTCTAAGAGTTGGTGGCAGGATCAATAATGCAAGCATCGATGAAAACATGAAGCATCCTCTCATCGTGCCACACAGCGGACACTTCACTGAGCTCATAATCGATCAGGCACACAAGGCCACCTTCCACGGTGGAGCCCGCCTGACTCTATCGCATCTGAGACAGCATTACTGGATTATTGGCGGCAACAGGGCTGTCAAAAAACGCATCCGTGAATGTGTTGTCTGCAGAAGACACAACCCAATCAAACAGACTCAAATCATGGGAGACCTACCGTCAGCAAGATGTAACCCAACCAGGCCATTTTACCACGTTGGTACCGATTACACCGGTTTCATCGACGTGAAAGCAAACAAAGGACGAGGCATAAAAACGACGAAAGGATACGTCGCAGTTTTTGTGTGTATGGTCACTAAGGCCGTACACCTGGAAATGGTATCAGACCTCTCCTCATCAGCATTCCTCGCAGCACTCCGACGAATGGCAGCGCGCCGTGGAGCACCGCGTCACCTGTACAGCGACAACGGGACCAACTTCGTCGGCGCCTACAAACACTTACAGCAGGAATTCATCAATCTTCGACAAGCCTTGGACGATGATTTCTTCGCAGCAATATCAGACATGGAGATCGAATGGCACTTCAACGCCCCCTCGTGGCCTAGTGCAGGAGGTCTATGGGAAGCGGCGGTGAAAAGCCTAAAATTCCACTTACGAAGAGTCATCGGAGCACAAAAGCTTACATTTGAGGAGCTATCAACATTGTTGTCACAGCTGGAAGCGTGCCTGAACTCAAGGCCACTGTGCGCCCTGAGCGAAGATCCCGAGGACATCAACTTCCTCACCCCGTCACATTTTCTGGCGAGTGGCCCCACCCTCACCATCATCGAAACCGAAAGGGACGAGCGCACACGTTGGCAACTGGTACAGAAAATCTTCTACGACATATGGAAGAGATGGCAGTCCGAGTTCCTGTGCCAATTATCAGCTAGAAGCAAGTGGCAACAGAAGCAAAGAAACATGGAAATTGGTGACGTTGTCGTCATACATGACGTCAACTTACCTCCCGGCAAGTGGGCGCTCGCTAGAGTTGTTGAACTTCACCCTGGAAAGGACGATCTGGTCCGAGTGGTGTCCCTGAAAACTAAAAACAACATTATCAAGAGGCCTATTACAAAAATATCACCACTTCTATCAGATGATTACGTTGGTAGCGAGCAAAATTCGGAATCAAGCAATAAGGAGTCTACAGCAAAAAGCACCAAAGCAAAAAGAACGCGAAGCAAAAAATCATGCAACTTCATAGCTTTAGCAATGTTGACTTTACTTACCATCATTTCACCCGTTCAGTGTGCCTTCAACCTACTTAGTCTAAGCAATAATCAGAGCATTTATTTGGACAAAATTTCCAACATGCACCTTGTCAGAGATCAGTGGAAACTCATTGTCTACTACGAAATGAATCCGTACTGGCAAGGCATTGAATTGTATCGCAAGTACTTCGATTATTTGGATAACATATGCTCCAAGATATCCAAACAAACAAAATGTGACGTAATGTTGTCACAACTACGTCATGAGGCCACTGAACTGGACTACTATCATCATATGTTGCTCGGTCAGCAATACACGCGCTCGAGACGCCGGCGCGGGCTTATCA
The DNA here is from genome assembly GCA_033319125.1 of Parnassius glacialis. Lineage (NCBI taxonomy): Eukaryota > Metazoa > Arthropoda > Insecta > Lepidoptera > Papilionidae > Parnassius > Parnassius glacialis. The sequence continues at coordinate 34,129,273 of JAVANC010000021.1, forward strand.
ACGGTGTCGGATACCTAGCGCACAGCTTGTTCGGTGTGTTAGACGAAGAGTTTGCTCAAAAATACGAGAGAGACATCAATATAATCAGGATGAATCAGAAACATCTTGCTCTTTTATGGAAAAATCAAACATCCGTGGTTGAAGCTGAATATAACCTTTTGAGTCGAATCGAAGAGTCTATTAACAAGCAGTACAAGATCTTCAATGCCCACATCATAGAGCTAGAAAAAGAAGCCAACATCATAACAAAGGAAATTCAGACCGAAAAAATCATCAATGAATTTATTCTCTCATCCATGATAGCAAACAACATTTTGGCCAATCTTAAAAACATTCAAGAAACGTTGGTGGAGACCATCACAGACATCCACTATGGGCAGTTTAATGTTTATTTATTAACGCCTGAACAACTGAATGAAGAGTTAAATATTATCTCTGGCCAATTATCAAAGGAATTAGCTCTGCCTATAAACAACATCCAAAACAACTTATCCAGACTCTATCATTTACTGGAAGTAAAAGCAAGGATGACAAGCCAATACTTTATTTTCGAGATCAAAATCCCGTTGGTAAGCAGGGATACCTACGAGATTTACAGGCTTATATCTATCCCGCAGCAAGTACAAAAACAGATGGTCCGCATCACTCCTATCGCAGATCATATCGCGATCAACATCCAAAAGGACTCGTACGTACCATTATCAGAAGAAGAAGTTCGAAGATGTACACAGTTCAACGCTGAGACTCACCTTTGCCCGCTACAGAAACCTATTTTCCATATGAATTCGGACGATATTCTCTGCATCAAAAATGAAGACACAGGTCAGTGTGAAATCAAAACTTCGCCCTGCAAGGATATATGGGTTGAACTTAACAAACTAAATACGTACCTGTACTTTTGCTGTAATCAAAGGATGATAAGAATAATATGCGAGCATCATGTTACAGCGCAACGACTTAGCAAGGCCGGTATTATCATTCTCGAGGACGGCTGTTTCATTAAAAGTGAAACATTGACAATATTTTCACACAGAAAGCAGGTCACTAATTATAATATCAAGCCCGACCTTGCAAAGATAGACATACCTCCAATCAATGATGTCATCAACCTATCTATTCCTCTCCAAAGGCTCGAGAAATTCGACGAGTCAGAAAATGAGGAGAATCGAAAACACTTGTCAAGTATTGGACACCAAATAGAGCAGCTGAAGACAAGCAACGCTGATACAGAGATGGTAAATCAGTTATCAAACCACGACCTACATCAATATGTGCTTATTTATCTTCTGCTGGGAGCAGCTATACTAGCATCAACATTAATCGCCTTGCGGAGTCTACGCCGCAGATGCGCCGCACGTATACAAGGTCCCTCTCAAAGCGAAAGATCAGCTGGCTTGAATGTACAGTTCACTGGCACGAACCGAAACACAGAGCAAGCAACATCGGTCGAGCCCCGCGGTATCGCAGTTACGTCATCGGGTAAACTGAGTGCACGCGCACTGGATAAGTCGACGTCGCCTACAGTTTGCAAACGTTTTTGTGATCTTAGTGCAGTGTAGTGAAGTGTGAAATTTATAAGTTTTTTAATTGAAATTTATAAGCTAATTTTTATAGTATAATCATCGTTATCAATTAGTATCAATTTGTAATCGCCTATCAATCATCATCTGTTCTCTCTCTCTCTCCCCGCAGCATGTACGGTCTTTACAAACCGCACATTTTTGCACTTAAGCATTTTTACCATATTGTATCATTTTTCATTCTCATCCATTCAGTACGCAATCATTCGCCGTCGCGCATTGTACTCACTATCAATAATATCAGAATAAATTACATAATCAGTTCAAGTCCTTATCATTTTTATCAACTTCTAAGATTGTACAGCACACCAGCTCGTACACCTTCATATATCCGACTCTCCCCACGTATAGTTCCTTGATCAAGACTAAGCTCATCCCTCCCTTGCTTGCTTCTAACATTAATTCGGTCGTTGCGAGTTCATTCTCTGCAGGTTAGCTTGCGCCACCAACATAGTTGGTGCCCTTGTTTCAACCTGTCTTTCTAACTCTCCGCACTTGTTTCCTAATTCAACATTAGCAATAAGCTACACTGGTTCTGGCTATTGCATCCAATCTTCTGCGCACTGGACACTCATTGTCGAACGCGTTGTGGTCCTGGCGGTCCGTCTTTTGACTTTACACTGTTTATACAGGAAGGCACTTCCCCAGCCGGAAAGGCGGTAGATGAGGTCTTTAAATGTGGGCCTCCACAATGAGAGCATATGTCATCTGATTCCTTACAGTGCCTCCTACCGTGCCCATAAGCAAGACATCTGGAACATTGAATTAATGGTGACTGGTCCGCCACTACGACACGTTGCAAGTCCACATGAATTCGTCCTACTTCTATCAATCGCTTCCATGTGGGTGGGGAGACCTGGAGGACAACATGATTAGTATGCGGGTTTGTTGTTTTTTTGCGGTAACGTACTGATAATCTCAATTCTGTGCTATCCAAGGATTCCAACAGATTCTTATTTTGGCTCCTAATAGCAACGGTTATGTCTTCATCGATGTTAATCGTCAGCACGTCCCTCAATATGACCAACGGATCTTTATTTTTTGCCTGTTCCACTGACAGCCCCGTATCACCGGCTTTTATTCGGTTTGCTACCTTGTCCATTTCTTCCCTAGTGCCGCAACCTACAATCACTTTGCTTTGCGTTCACAGCCACTCGGATCTTTTCAATAACATCACCACTTGTATCTGTTTCATATCCTGATCTTACTATATAGAGTGCATTTGGACCGGAATTGTGTTTCTCAAGTGAGTCGCATTTGACTCCACGGGTTACCCTTTATTCCACTTTGCAGCTACACTTGCATAGGTGATCATTTCCTCCCTGTGGCTTTTCACCTCTTCGCTTAAGCGTTGGGTCTCTGTCCTGCATTCTGTGAGTAATTTGCTATGTTCATCCATTTTCATAACTAATTCGTACTCTATTTCCTGTTTTCTTTCCAGGCTTATCCCTTCCTTCTCTGATGTTATTCCCTTTCCTTCTTCAACATCCTTGGTCAATCTGTAAAGTTTGTCTGCAGCTTCTGTAATTTTTTCCTTAATTTCGGTCTTCAAATTTCGTGAGCTATTTAATAATAATTTTATTCTGACCACGTGCGCCTTTGCCTCTTGTGCTCTTTTTAAATATTTAGTAGTTTCAGTATCTATTTGATTTTCGTCACACTCTACGGCTGATGGGTTTTTTGATTTATGTTTGGTCGGCAAGGCAAGTCTTGGTTTTTGGTGCAGCACCAAGATGCGATTCAAGTTCGCCAACACTTTTCCTTACTTGGGACGTTGTTCCCTTGTCTTTTCCCGCCGAAGATTCTGCTTTATTGGTACCCTTATGTGAGTTCTCCATCCAAGCTACAGACTTATTTTGTGGGGGAGTTTTAAACATTTTAAATTTCTTTTCGAGGGCTTTGTCAATCAAAAATAAAAAGTAAACTTTAAATAATTAATATGCGACCAATAAGACGTAAATATTGTGAAAATAAAATGTCAATAAATTAAGTAAAATACTTTTTACTATTACTTTTGTCTTTTAATATTACTACTTTAAAAAATATTATTAAAATAAAAATGCTTATGGCGAAAATAAAATTTTAAACATAGCTTTGTAATAATACAAACTGTCGTTGTTTTAGTAAAAATATTTACTAAGTCATTCACTATAACTATTTTTAAATTAAAACGAATAAAAATAAAATTAAATAAATGAACTAAAAATCTTGTATCAAATTCTACTTAAGCAGTAAAAACCGAGAGGGTGGGAGGGCGATTTTCTCTAATTCCGTGTGTTTTATTTTGCAGATTTTAGTGCAGTTGCCAGTTTCTACACGGGGCGGACCTAACTGAAGCAAAAAGAGCGAAATAAATGCAGATTTGAAAAAAAAGCCTCCCCCTTGGACTCTACTGCTTCCGCCCATCTAATGAGTCAGATAGACTAGAAGATCACCAGCTGATTGACCCCGATGAAAACCGTACTGGCGGTCACTAATCAGCTGGTGATCCTCGAGGTACCTCATGAGCTGGCAGTTTATAATGGATTCCATTATTTTGGAGAACAAGGAGGTGATGGCGATAGGCCTGTAGTTGAACAGGTTTGAGCGGTCGCCTTTTTTAGGTCGCCTTTTTCGGGTGGACCAAAGCTGTCTTCCATGAATTCGGGACTACGCCTTGGGAGTTGGAGTACCGAAAAAGACGCGTTAAAACCGGTGCCAACTGCGGAGTACACGTCTTCAGCACAATGGGAGGGACTCCATCAGGCCCACTCGAATTGCTGACATCCAGGGAGAAGAGTGCTTTGCGAACCGAGCACTGTGTAAACCGCACATCCGGCATGGAGCACTCACATCGCGGGATGGTCGGCGGTGTGTTCCCCCGTCATCTAGAGTCGAGTTGGATGCAAAAAGAGAGCTCAACAAATCGGCTTTCTCCTTTGCGGCATGGGCCAGTGAGTCGTCCTCTCTGTGCAGAGATGGAAGAGATGGCTGACAGAATTTCCTTGGACAGCCTTGGCGAGAGACCACAATGCACGGGTTCCTGAAGGAAGGCGAACTAGCTTCTCGCCAATTCTGCCGATGTGCTCAGACCTTGTCCTGGCGGTGACGCTTATGTAATATCTGTGGGCGGAATTATACTTCTTTTTAAGTGCGCTAGTGTTTACATCCCGAGACACTGATGCGTCAGTCCAGTCCCGGTAGCACTCCTGCTTATAGCGTGATGCTATTTTACAGGAGCGACCAAACCATGGCTGGGATCTGCCTCCGATGGGCACCACAGAAGATGGAATAAAGAGTTCCATACCTTGAAGTACCACAGCAGCAACAGAATCGGCAACAACGCTGGGATCTTCCGGCAAGAAGTAAACCTGCCTCCAAGGGTAGGATGCAAAAAAAGACCGCATCCCGTCCCAATCAGCTGACCTATAGTGCCAAACACGGCGGCAAGCTGCAGATCGTAACTGCGATTGGAGCGTGAGTGTCACCGTACTCCGGATCAGACAATGGTACGAAGAGCCCAGAGGGGCATCGACGGAGACCTGATATCCGTCTGGATGAGAGGTCAGCAGAAGGTCCAACAGGGAAGGTAGATGGTCTTCCACATCAGGGAAGCTGTCGCTGTATCTAGATGGTAATGGACAGCGTTAAGTTTGGAATGGAGTCCCCTGATATTGCAAAAATTCACGGATAGCGTGACAGGGATCGCCTTGGTTGTATTACTCTGCTTGCCCCGAGCAACATTAGTCGCGAGCGGAATTTTGCCAGAATACGCGGCCTGAGCACCTACGCTCAGGAGTGAAGTAGTTTGGTCGTGGATGCGTAGCGAGGGATTCTCCAGGGGTGCTGGTACCGTCCTGAGGTAGTCTTTTATTTAATTCCACTACCATTGAACCACGGAACCACCACACTACCACGGAATTGGGGATTTACCACTGTTAAAAGTTTCTTTATATATTTTGTCGGAGTCCAGTCTTTCCTATTAATTTTTGTGATCCATTGCCGTTTTTTCGAAAGGAAATCTAGAAGGTTAAATAAATAAAATTATCTAAGTGAGCTTTTTAATTAACTGAACTACTATTGATATAATAATTGTTCTGCGAAAGAAAAGTACTTTGAATATTGTACATTGAATATTTAGTTTCAAAGATACTTTAATTTACTAAGGATAAAATAACTATTTATTGAAGGATGACTTTTAAGAAATGCAAAACATATTTAAATTGTATTTAAGTGATTCTTTCCATATAGAATGTCACTTAAATATAACTTAAACATTTCGCAAATCTGCCTTAGTACAATTTCCTTCATTTTAATATTAAAAGTTGGATTACTGTTTAAAATAATTGAATTCTAATTACGGCCCTGTCTTTTGTTATTTTTATGAGATTTACTTGACGATAGAATACGGCCTGTTAACAAAATGATTATAAACTATAAAAATAATATTTTGGCGATTAAAATGTCTTTATGTCTGAATGCAAAACAAATTTCAGCACCTTCGTATGATTATTTCTAGAACTATTTTTAATAAATGAGGTGTAAAATGACTAACAAATGAAATGTGATGCCATCCATAACATCAAGAGCGTCTATCTGAGTAGTTTTTACACTATAAAACACAACACTTCATCCTTTTCTTCTTAATACTACGAAAATACACCGATTTGCGATTTTCAATACATAAGCGCACAGGACGAGTGCTGACAGTATACTAACTAAAGCCACGCCCACTATGATGTCGTCAGGACCTACTTACAATCACAGTGCACAGTTGCTTATACCGTCTCCTCCTTTATATTTGCTTCATGATTGCGACGCGCTAGACAGACCATCAGTTGATAATGTATTTAGATAAGCTGTAAAATGTTGATGGATAACTATCTATATAGTTATAAAGGTATAATGAACTGATCGGGTATAGATAAAATAAAATTCGAGTAACAAAAAGGATTTAAATGCACAGAAAGGCAATATACGGACTTTTTTATTACTTAAAATGTAGTATCAGGAGAGAAAATCGAAGCTAAAATAGATATTTTTTTTACAAATGATAAAATTCCAACTTTTTGCTTATCGTTTGTTAAAAAAGAACATCAGAGTCAACAAGCCACGATAATTTGATTGCAAGTAAATCGAAAAAAGTTTCCCTAAAACTGGTATTGTTTTTGTTGTACTGAGGACAGACGCGCCGGTTCCCGATAAACTTTTAATGCGTTTTTCACTTCGTTATGAAATATTTCAATCGTTTTAATTAGACCCGAAGAGCCGAAAAGATTTCATTATAAAGTAAGGTTTTATGGTTGAGAATGTTTCTGGAGTATAATAAGGAGATTTATTAAGCTCATTTAGAAAATAACTACTGAGTCACTTTTAATAAGTCAACGTTTTAAACATAAAATAATTTAAACTTGAGCAATCTACGAAAAGTAGCTAGTATTTTATGATCAAATATTATTAACAAAGTATAGAAGCCTTACGTAGGTGATATATAGTATAGTATTGTTGCGCGCCACTATCAGTGTCTTGTACATGGCAACACTAGTTACCACTAGCGCCCTCTAGTATCGAGTAGCAGAACTAGGAGAGTCAAGTCAAGTCCCGAAATTTCTAGAAGGATCTTGACTCAAGATTCTTCTAGAAATTTCGGGACCGATATGTACTCAAACATATTAGATGTTTCTACAGTAGAAGGTTCTGGATACTATCTGAGGCCCTATATAAGGAGGTATAGACCACGTGCGAGGGAGTATTGAATTGGCGATACGAGCGAATACTTCAAAGCGAAATAACTGCGAACTAAAGTGATCAGTAGTACAATTGTGTTTTCTTATTAGTGTGGTTTTAAATTGTAATTAGTGTTCTGTAATTAAAGTGTCAATTTGGGTAATTCAATCGGCAGTTTTTAATTGTCTCGAACCCCAAGCTCGTAACAGTATTCTGTATGCTCATAGTTTCTTCTCAGTTTTATATTTTCTAATTTGATTACAGTGAAAACTATTTTTTGTGATTTAACATAAACGAATTATAAGTTTCAACAAAGCAGCAAGTATTTTGTAATTTGTGGTATATAAAGATTTCATTTTGCAGGACATAGATTCCTCTGTAGTTGGAAGGCCTTATCGTAACGACCACGTTCGTTTAGCGACTTGGCAAACGCAATATCACAATCCTCTCAAAGCAGACAGCAACGTCTCTCACCGGTCTAAACAGTTTAAGTCTTTATTAATTTGATTATTATTTTATTTCATCTGATAATTAATCTTTACGTCGTAGAAAGTGATAATATATTACATATATCCCAGTAACGATGATAAACAAGCCCAAAGTACAACTGATCCATCCATCAAATCAGCTTTATGGTACCATTTTATTGTATTATCATTAAAGTTACATAAGTATGCCAAAACTAAGCTCTCTCTGATGTCAATGTTCGACTTTCTGAAATTTTGAAGCGGAAAAACATACGTAGAAAGATAGTGATATAATAATAAGCTTGTCGATTCGTTTAATAAGTGATTTCATTATGTTATTAGTATAGCTTTCTTAGTTCAGAAAATTACGCAATGATATATGTATATGTCATGCTAATGTATGCTATTGTATATTATGAGAAAAGTCCTGTAACAAATACCTTAATAGTTTTATTCATCACTATCATCATTATCATAACTGCTTATCAAAGTCCACTGCTGCATTACCATGGCAAATACGACACTTGCCATAGTTGCCACGCTTGGCAGGCGGGTTGGCGAATAAATTATTTTTAGGTGTTATTAGAAAGACGCTGCTGCCTATCTCCTGGTTTGGTTTTTTCTGTCGCCTTTTACGACACTCACGGAACGATATGTGTGTATATCTTTGTTCATGCAATATTTAATGATGTAAGGTCATAAGCATTTGCTTGCATTTCTCTCCACTTGCAACTACGTCAAAGGCAAGTAAAGTCTACTCACCACTCCACTGTCTCCGGGGCGCATCACGCAAATTGAATATGTTAACAGATAAGCAAACAGCATGGACTGTAATTGCGGAAAGTTATTAAGGCAACAAACGGGAGTTTGCTTGGCTCTCGGCTGATTTACAATAGGCTGCTGCCCGCTTGTTTACAGCAACTTAACTGAGCGCTGCAACGTCGTAGCGCTAGAAAGAAGTTTAATTCTAAAAGAATTATACGAACTTAATATTAATCACAGTAAATATTTATTAGCTACTCTCAAAGAACACGTGCAACTATTAGCAACTGTCCTTAGTTGATAGATACTACTATCAAAATATGTTATGTGTTGTTTCATTTGGAATATGATTAAACTACCAATAATTCTTCACCCATAAGAAGAGCAAGCGCTTTACATAAACGATGAGACAGAAAATATGCTCAAAATATTTAAACATTGGAAAAATAATGACAGCAAAATAAGATTTTTGTCATATTTCCGAGCCTTCGCCATCGTCCGAGCTTTAATGTACAAATATTCACTACTATTTTGTTGGAAGGAAATATTAGCAAGGAAATATCGTCAAAAATAACTGTTATATTTGGTAAATCTGTTATTTTACCACAATTTACAGAAAAATAAACACTTTTTGGTATGTAGGCAAACCTAATGTTTGTGCAGATTTGTCAGTAATACAAACCAACATGGAACTAAGTTGTAGCTTACATCGAGCGAGGCAAACTGGGAACTAGCATCGTTCTCCCGGCTTATGACGACATTGTTTGGATATAGGGTTTAACCTGGAGGCGCATGTACTCGACAAACCAAACAGAATATTATGTTACTGAAACACAATACTGCAGCAAGTTATTTCTTTGCAGGCTTATTGTTGCGCTATGGGCGATACTACGTCGATTCGATGCAAGTTTAATTATTAAGTGGCGAAGCTTGCGAAGACACTTATTAAGTGGCGAAGCTTGCGAAGTCACTTATTGATTTCACGACGTCTGTCCGTCTGTCCGTCTGTCCCACGATTATCTCGAGAACGGTTGCGAATTTTCAAATTCTGTTTTCAGCAATCGATTACTGATCACCCAGTCATCTGAACCTCCTATTTTGAAACTGATTGCTCAACGGCAACCGTTAGAAACCGCTACAAAGCTGATTGCTTCGCCACTTTGCTATGCTGTTAGCTTGCTAGGTTTATTGATTTCACGATGTCTGTCCGTCTGTCCGTCTGTCCCACGATTATCTCGAGAACGGCTTCGAATTTTCAAATTCTGTTTTCAGCAATCGATTACTGATCACCCAGACATCTGAACCTCCTATTTTGAAACTGATTGCTCAACGGCAACCGTTAGAAACCGCTACAAAGCTGATTGCTTCGCTACTTTGCTATGCTGTTAGCTTGCTAGGTTTATTAACACTATATTTGCTTAATATTTCTAGAATTGGCTATGACATTAAAATGTGAGCAAATTGTTTAGAAAATTTAAACCTTAGAAGCTGCTTCGCGTGTCAGCGAGCCTTTAACTTGTCGCTTAATTTCAATTACGACATCTACCGGAACTAGATAAGGTAAGCCAATTAAATACAATAAACTTTAAAAATAATTCTATAAAAGTTACCACTACGAGTACATTCTTTTATTCCAAGGACATAGGTTTTAATTAACATAATTTCTTCAACAACAGAACAGAAAATCCAGGACAAATAAAACAGTCTCGATAACAGGTATTGCAAATAACAATAAAACCCTTGCTTACTTCCATAACAATAGACTCCGTATTTATTACAAGGAGGTCCAATTAGCAACTTAACAATCACAATTGGGAGTAAAACTTTCCGGGTAACTTCCTTGAACGCAGACTAATTAGACGAAAAATTCATTGTTTCAAGCATAAGTTAAACTTTTGGATTAGTGATCATAAAGTTTTACTACTTACGAACTGTAAAATTCAGATTGAACGTAAATTTATACCGGCATTATCTTAACCGCAGTGTTCTTAAATTTGCTACTTTGTAAGCATTTGTTAGAAAGTAAAATTTGTAGCAGGGTTACAGCTTATCACAATTTTCTTTTATCCAACGGAAGTTTGGCCACCAACGACAAATGATCCTGGCAACATAGAACGCACGGACATTAAGGTCACTTTTACAAATTAGTATTCCAATTTTTAAGCTCCAATGCTGATCATTTGGTCCAGGGTTCAAATCCCGTATATAACATAGGTCAAAAATATATTCAAATCAATCATTTCTGTTAAAAAAGTATCAGTAGTAAGTCTCAGTAGCAGAACATTGGATGTTTTTCATCGCCGTGCTTCAAAAATCAATTTGAATCAAAAAACCGTTGGTCCTGTACCAGATTCCTCTCCGGTTGCGTCGGATTTTCGTCCCATTGGACTATAAAAGTTAGGGAATATAAATTGAGCATGTACTTGTGCACACACTCGTGCACTGTAGTAATCCTGTCCAAAATTTCTGTCTGGAGGACATTACCTATTAATTTGTAGGATCACAACAATGTCTCCATGGTGTTGGTTGTTACAGAATATTAATTTAATGAAACATATAAATATAGAAATACATTTGCAAATAGGTACCTATTTTCAAATGTATTACTGACTTTTATGTTTTTATTTAACTTCAAACTATCATAAATGATAATATCATGAAATATAATCATGGAATTGGATGTTTTGAAAGATATATTAACATTAATACGTCGCAACGTACACCTATTATCACGTAATCGGGACAGTGTTACTGTGTGGAGGCGGTGTAAGAATGTCCACTACCCCATATCGTCCCGTGGCTTTCGCAAGAGGCGACAGAGAGAAACTAACCTGGAGATGGACAGCAGTGTCTACCTAATAACGACTAGAAAACTAATAACTGGGGTTGCTAATCCGCCTAACAGGTGTGGTAAATATGGCAATATATCTATCTGCCTTATAAGACAATCTGTGGGGAATCCTATGATCAGCAGTGGACTTTGTTAGACTTTTATATGTTTTAATGGAACGTATATCTATAACACGAGATAACAAATTACAGTGTCCAATTACTTTGAGTGCGACTACATGCAATACTTACTAAACAGTTACAAGCGTTGCAACTCACTCGTACACGCAAAAGATGTACACTAATATGTCAAGAGAAATGTCTATCCATTGTCAATCTTCGTAAGAGACACAAGCACATGCACATTAATGGAATCAATGAGGAAACACTACCCCGAGTGAGGTACGATAACATCGCGCCAATATCGCATTCCGTATGTTAGTGGCTATAAATTGATTTCCATCAGCGTTTATGTCCGATTAATTATTGAGGCATTCTCGGCGCAGCTTCGAGGTTTGGCATGTCAATGAAAGCAATTACTCTCACTATACATATGCAATGCGGACCGCTCCTAACGCTTATCACTCATCCATCTTACACACGGTATCAACAAGCGAACCCATTTCGAAATGGATTTTGTGTCCTTGGATGTCAATCTTAGTGTACAAGCTTCTGCTTGACAAGTAAATATATTATATTATCATCTAGCTTTGTTATAGTACACTTTAAGTTAGACGAATATATTATCAATAGAATAAAGAAAACAATTAAATACAAGTAAAACATTTACTAGTTTTATTCTTCTAATTTTACGCATTTATCGTGATTACTTTTAGAATATTTTAAGAATTACAAATATAGCTTAAGAAATTTCTTAGGATTTGTTTTATTTAATATAATATTATCGCGTAATTTTCTTATAATTCATTTAATGAAAGTAATTCTTAAAATTATTTAACACAATATATCAGTGACATTAGTTTAATTCAATTGTTTAATTCATATTCATTAATCAATTGTTAATATGTGCAATTACAATTTTTAAAATTAATGTGTAAATGCGTATTTTCCCATACCTACTCAACGGTGAAGGAAAACATCGCGAAAAAAAATCATATTGCGGTCTTTAAATGCTTACAATAAGTAGTGCATACTCCATAATTTATTTGAAACAAAATATTTTTTATTTACACAAAAGCAGAAAAATCCGCTTATTTTCGAATACCGTTGCAGTGAGACGTTAATGGACTTAATCCAAGAACAGTGATTACCACTAGGCACATGCATCACATGTGCCGTACGTCTTTGTTTCTATCGCGCTTTCATAAATGATGGATCACTAACCGATAGCACGGTGGAAGAACGAAAACATCTACTTGATAAGTATCACGGAAAAAGCGACTTTACTGTCACAGTAACCGTCGGCTTACGAGCTAAGATGCTTTGCATGATCACGAACAATTTATTTTACAAAGATGTAAACGCCAATCGACGTGTCAGTGGCTGATGGGGAAACTTTTCATTTTGCGGATGTATCGGGCTGATGTTGTTGGGTGGAAAAACAATTTTCTTGCTATTTGAGAGCTCATTTTTAACGTTATTGAGAGGGAACTTCCTAGGTTTTTGTGGATATTGTTTATGAAAGGTTTACACTGGAGTGGTAATGTGCGTGATGGATTGTTGCTTATGAACTTATGATGTCCGGATTTTTGTTTAAGATATTTTAGAGATGTTTATTAATTACGTTCAACTTAAGTGGTGGTCCCACATAAATTAGCGGCAAAACTTCCATCCCTAAGGATGGCAAAATAGGGGATGAAGTTTGATGAATTTGATATTCCTAATTCCACTCAAAAGTAAAACTAAAAAATTTCTTTAAAAAGTCTTTTCAATGATTCTAGAATGAGAAATTATTTTATTCTTTTAACCGGTTCAGTGCGGATGACGCGAGCCAGCTGTCTCGGCGCACTAGCACTAGCGAGCTGTTTCGGCGCACCGGCATGCCAGCAGGCCGTTGCGCAGCATAAGCGCCAGCAGGCCGCTGCGCTGCATCAGCGTCAGCAGGCCGCTGCGCTGCATCAGCGCCAGCAGGCCGCTGCGCTGCATCAGCGCCAGCAGGCCGCTGCGCTGCATCAGCGCCAGCAGGCCGCTGCGCTGGATCAGCGCCAACAGGCCGCTGCGCTGCATCAGCACCAACAGGCCGCTGCGCTGCATCAGCGCCAGCAAGCCGCTGCATTGCATTAGCGCCTACAAGCCGCTGCGCTGCATCAGCGACTACAAGCCGCTGCGCTGCATCAGAGCCAGCAAGCCACTGCGCTGCATCAGCGCCAGCAAGCCACTGCGCTGCATCAGCGCCAGAAAGCCGCTGCGCTGCATCAGCGCCAATAAGCCGCTGCGCTGCATCAGCGCCAATAAGCCGCTGCGCTGCATCAGCGCCAGCAAGCCGCTGCGCTGCATCAGCGCCAGCAAGCCACTGCGCTGCATCAGCACCAGCAAGCCGCTGCGCTGCAACTGCGCCAGGAAGCCGCTGCGCTGAAACTGCGCCAGCAAGCCACCGTGCTACACTCGCACCAGCTAGCTATCCAGATTTCAACATTGTAGGCATAGGCACCAAGTTTGCATACCTCACAGTGGCTGTAGACATAGGCACAAAGTTAACCTAGTACCCGAAACCTTTTTCATATTATATATATATATATATATATATATATATATATATATATATAATACGTATGATAAATCATTTATTTATATATCTATAGACCCATACCTACACGAACACACACAAACACACACACACGCACGCACGCACGCACGCACGCGCACACGCACACGCACACGCACACGCACACGCACACGCACACGCACACGCACACGCACTCGCACTCGCACTCGCACTCGCACTCGCACTCGCACACGTAGACGCACACGCACACGCACACGCACACGCACACGCACACGCGCACGCACACGCAGGCGCACACGCACGCGTACGCACACATACACTGTTCTTATTTTATATATATTAAGAGTAGGAAATACCATTTAAGATTTATACAGGGAAACCTATAATTGGCTGTTATAACCATTTATAAATTATTATCATTGTATATTCATAAGAGCTGTTGATTTTCTAAATAAATAAATTAATAAATTAATGGAAGATTTCTTTCTGAGGTGAGTTATATTTAGGTACTACACACCTAGGCATAATTAATTACGTCTTAATTTCCACTTTAAACCCTGAGATTTTGCAAATACAAGCGGGATTTGTTTTGCTCACGACTGACGCCTGCCCGTTACAGCCCGATAGCATGTACGCAAATGGTCTAGCTCTAGCCTATCTTTCTCGCTCTAACATATACTACATATTCTTTCATATACACTAATATTTTTTTTCTTTTGCATTGCCAATCTACTGTAACGTTAGTTAGTTACTAACGCCCGAAATTAATATTCGATCTTAATCTATTTTTAGCAATCGAAGATTGATAATTCAATCCATTTTAAGGTTAGACAGTGCCAATAATCAATCCAGAGATTAAAATTACTATCTGCAGAAGCAAGCTATCCTTGGGAGGTCGGATTAAAGTGTGCCTAGTGCGAGATGTTGTTTTACGCACTCGATACCGAGAAAGTTAACTACAATTTGTATGGAATAAAGTCAGCGCCAACTAGTGGCAATAATCGGAATCACCATCGAGCATTGACTCTCATTCGTCAGTGAGAACGTTAACGCACGTCATTGGTTGGAGCGGCAATTTCGATCATTCGAGACGTAAAACTTTACGCGGTCGATATCGAAAAAGTATTCACCTAAATTTTTACATTGAGATAGAAGAGTGAGAATAATTGTTGAAGAGTTAATTTTATTTCGTTTTGTGAGAACGATATATAATTTAGGCAGGACGTTTTTTTTTCGTTAGGAGGATATTTGCAGCCACAAAGGCATTAATAACTAATAATAATAGATGACTACTATTATAAAGCCAGTGTTGAAGCAAGAGCTTGTGCATATTTTAGTCCGTTGTTACACCCCAATTACAGGTAATTTAAGGATAGATATCGCCCTTTCTAAGAAAGTATTCAAGTTTTTGTGTAAATAGCGTTTGATAAATCCAAGTTCCTACCATCACTATTTAATAATTAAGTCAGTAGTAAGTAAGTATCATAAGTTCACTTAACACTAAGTAACTAAATTCCATTTACTGCTCCATAAATGTCACCATAAAATCATATTAGAATGAAAACATGTTCATGTTTTTTGCTTTCAATTTAATACTTTCAATAATTAACATTAAAATAAAATGGCTAATTCTCAATCTCATAATACTAACACAAACTGTCGAAACCTTGATCAAATTACGAAACATAAACAAATAGCTAATAATGAATTGTGATTCCGATTATTGCCACTAGTTGGAGCTGATTTTATTCTATACAAATCGTAGTTACCGTTCTCGATATCGAATGCGTAAAAACAAAATCTCGCACTAGGCACACAGAAAAAGATACACCTCTGTGGGTGAATGACAGTTTGTGTGTACCAATAACCTATCTGTCAATTTTGAAGTTTGGTTCGATCGGTGTAAACAATCCAAATTCGCCATCCGAGAAAAGCCTAGAAGAAAATAAAAGAAAACACGTAAGAGTTTTGAACTAGAACCTAGTTCAAAACTCTCACGTGTTTTCTTTTATTTTACACATTATATTTGCTGTAAATGTTTCTGTTCTTTAGTTGTAATTCGCAAAAAGGTTTATATACGCTCAAAAATTAATAACAAACACACACGATCGAAGCTAAGCAGTGAAACTTGACAATGACCATTTTTTTTTGACCGACGCACTGACGCTACGGAGACGCTACTTACCGGCTACTACGTTCTGTTATGTAGTTTTTGTTCTAACTATAGATTTACATTGATTTAATAAAAATATAATAATTTAAAAATTTTAGGGAGAAAAAGTAGCTAACGTAATAATGTATAATATATAAACTATAAGTGTCAATAGTAATAAATTTTAAATATCATTTTACGTTATTATATTAATAGATCTATTTGAATGAAACAACAGTCGTTATGCATACAACGAAACAGTCGAGAGGAATCGGATAGATGTTTGGATCGACTGCGTTCGCCGCAAAAAAAAAAGATTGGGCTTGTTAACATATGTTATTGGGATGTGGATTTAGATCGATCTTTGGATAGGGTACAATCTTGGATTGTCTTTAATCTTAAAAAAGAGATACGTTATTAAGTTCGAGCGTAAATCTATGATCTAATCTATCTATACATATATAATAGCATATATCGTGTCAGTTAATTAATCTAAAACAACTCTAATGTACCCACTATTAATAAAATTTTATCGTATATGGTTTTACGTTGACTCCTGCAAAGCTCTGTGTAACTGCACATTCAAGCCTTTGTTGCCTATTGTTTAGATAAATTCCAATTCGAAGGTTTTATCTGGCATGACTTGTAGAGTTAAAATCTCTGTTATTGGATGAATATTTGAACCTATATTGCATATCCTGTGCACTTTCCTCTGTTATGAGATATTTAGGGAAAAGAGCTTAAATAAAAAAATTATAACTTTAAGCCTTTTTAAGAGCAGGATTGATTAAGTTAAGACTGCTAACTGTTTATCAACCTAGCTCTTAAAAAAAATTTCCCACTCGCTAGGAATTTCGCCTTTATTGTAGAAGCATTTTGCGTACATAAATTGCATGGAATAACATCAATAGATGTTCCGTACGAGAATTGAAACCGTAACAGATGCCGCAGCAAAATTATAATAACTACTAGCTAGCCAGGCAGACGTTACTCTGCTCTTTTCGACGAACCTTTATATAAAATAATCTTTAAATTCGTAATAAAGAATATTCAGTGTCACTTATTAGGATAAAGAGTATCTTATTTCTCAAGTTGGACCAAATTGCACACACTGTGCAAAGTTTTATTGAAATCTGTTCAGTAGTTTAGGAGTTAATCGCGGACAAACAATGTGACACGTAATTTTTATATATAAAGATTATTCAATTTTATATATACTGGCTTCCGATATAGGGTGATATGGCCATATCACGGAGTAAAATACCCAGACCGGCAACAGGAAGCATCGTCTGAGGTGCGCAACGCCTGTGCGAAACACTGTGATAGTCAAGCTTGATGTCTTAAGTAAATCCCCTATCAAACACTACGAGTAAGGTATCATCTTTATATAGGCATCCCACTTCTAACAACGGCCTTTAAAGTACTGAAAAAGAAGAAAAAGAAGGAGATATAATATATTATTAGTTAAGCGTTAACGTTATTAATAGTTTAAGCGTCAGTAGCCTAATGGCAGGGCGCGGACCGCTAACTCGAAAGATCGTAGGTTCGAACCCGCCTAACCCTCTAAGCTTATCAGAAGTGGTTAAAAGGGAATATTAGTAATGTTTAATACCATTACTAGTATTTTTTATTAAAAAAAATATATTACCTACGTCTTTGACTTTCCCAGTGGTAGTCTTCAACGTTAAATATAACATAGCGGCGTCTTGAATTTTGTTATAGTCAGATTGTTTGGCAATGTAATAACCATAAAAGAAACTATCTTTATTTATTTTATTTTGAACAGTGAACACAATCTGTAGAACTACTCTGGGCAAGAGATAAGAAATTATAATTGTGCCGTGTAGGTAATCCAGGGGGCAGCCCACTCGAGAACCTTTCTTTGTAATTGCATAACTGTTCTTTAGGCTATATAGCCTTGAGTCTATTGATCATTTACTGTCGATTGACCTTCTGCCTAACACTAGTTAGCAAACTTGTATTAGGTGAGAACTATAAGAGTATTTTTGTGCTAAGCAAATATCAGATTACATGTGCCGTGTGTTATGGACTATGGAAATTATATTAATGTTGCTTATGTTCATCTTAAGACAGCTATTGCGCTGTTTCTTATGGCAAAGCCAATAGGCCTAACTGGCTATGATACGCGATAACGGAAATTATCTAAGCTGTGGGTGTTCAATTAGTGGGAAGTAAAACATAACTTTAATTTCGCCAAGAAACCTTGTGCATTTTAAAGCGCGAAAATTACTAAATACGGAAATAAAAATGTCTAAAAGAAATAAAGTAGTCAGGCGCTTGTCCCATACACTTATATTATTCTATTTAATTGTGAAAAGCTAATCCGCGCTTCCGTTCACTGTTTTAGCGCAATCGAGTTATGGCGGCTGAAGAAAATAAAAAATGACCGCAATCGTTTGTTATTTACACTGGAGCTTTCAGCTTGAGGGCGATGTATATTTTATGTAACCAGCGGGCCTATAATTCAATGCTATTTACGTATGTTGTATGCATTCTAGTTGGATAATGTGAGCACAAACCGCAAATATTTAGTTTTCATATCAGATTTATATAGACATAAGTCATAGTGACTGTGTAGTGGCAGTGTAAGAATATCCACTATCCCACATCGTCCCGTGCGTGTGGTACAGGCGACAGAAGGAAATGAAACTGGCAGCAGCATCTTGCTCATAACAACTCAAAACTATAAAAAATTGCGTTTACCAATCCACATGCCAAGCGTGGCAACTATGGCAAAATATATATATGAGGCAATTCATGGAGGGCCTATGTTCAGCAGTAGACTTTTATAAGCTGTAATGAAATAATGAAGTCATAGTGAAAATCAAGTCAGAATAAGCAAATTAAAAGTGAAACTAAATTAGCATATAATCAATTTCATTCTGAATTTGCTTATTGTGTTTTGTATAAGTATTTTTTTCATGAATGATGAATGAATGATTCGTTACAGCTTTTTTATTATTTTGACATGCTGCTATTCATCTCCTGTTTTATTTATTTCCTTCTGTCACTATTTACGACACCCGCGGCTTGATATTGGATTCTTTTACGCCGCCACTACACGATGTTTTAGTACGAAGTTTCCGTTAAAGTAATTAGACAAATCACATGTAGGTACTCGTATACTACTTGTGATTTGAAGAGCGTTTATTATAATAAGATATAACAGTCGGCACCTTACCTTGAGATAGGCCATTTTTAAAAATTTTGATGTTTGTTTGTTAGGGTCAAATCTTGCAACTGAATTTTAAAGCAGTCATCCTCAACCGAACGAACTGAATTTTTTTTTAATTTTCATACATACATAAATTTGGCATACATGTTCAGTTTGCATGATTAGCTCAGTGAGGTCATTCGAAATTCAAAATGGCGGACTAGTTATATTCTATGCACTTCCATGATATGGGTATGAAATGAAAGAGTTTGCCAAGAATACAAAAGTAAAATGAGGTCACTCTAAATCTAATATGGAGGATTCTCAAAGATGGCAGCCCATGTTTTTTATTCACCTTCATGATATGGATATCAAATTACCCTTTCATTTGATATCCAGCTATTCCAGATATTCGCTTATAAGAATACGAATAAAATTATTCTAGCGGTGGTACAAAAAATCAAAATCAAAAACAAGATGGCCGACATATCCATTTTAAAGAGTTTTAACTCGGTAAAGGTTAGGGATAGGTTAGTGGTGCTCGAACAAATGTTTTAAGGAACAATAAAGTTACACTGCTGGCGATAAAAATTTTCAAGATGGCGGATCTAAGATGGCAATTAAAAACCAACAATTAAATGCAAAAAAATAATTTTATATTAAAAACATTTTTAAAAACAAGCTTTTATTTAAATGCTCTAAAAAGAAGAAAGTAAACTTTAAATTAAATCAAACCAATCAATTTATTACATTAAGCAATTTATATGATATATATATAGAAGCTATATATAGAAGCTTGTCGCGAGATATACCTATTTTTTAAAAACATGATATTTTTCTTAGAATTATTTACTTATGTCAATGTAAAGTTAGGTATATAATATTGTATTCTTGTTTAAAAGTATACAGGTAATACACTCGCGAACTTTTATCTTTAATCTTAATCTTTTTTTAGCGTAATAAATTGTAAGATGTAGTAAATTGGGGAATTAGTTTAAAGTTTATTTTCTTCTTTTTAGAGCATTTGAATAAAATATTATTTTTTAAAAATGTTTTTTGTGTGCCACGGAGTCGTCACGCTATATATATATATATATATATATATATATATATATATATATATATATATAATATGTAAGTAACAAAATAAGCCCAATTTTTCATAAAATAGGTGTAGGTGAAATCAATATAGTATAATACATAAATAATATAACAAATTGCACGTTATAGTCGATTCGATCTAAGAATTCTAGAGTGTATAATGAGTTACTTAAATGTTATTTGAAATGGTAGTACCGCTAGTACAAATAAGATTATTCTTACACAATATTTAGAAAATCTATCAAATAAATTAGGCGTTCTTATAATGAATAGGTTTCGATTGTAATTCGAATTTGAATTTATTAGTTTTGCAGTCAATGATTTGTACAAATACAGTACGAATTCTTGGAATACAATTTTAGATTTTGGTTACAAAATTAATCAATGTAAATGTCATAAACGGCCAGTTGCTACTCCATCGGTAAGGATACGCTTTTTTATATTCTAGCGTTTATCTACCATTTCACCTGATGGTAAGTGGTGATGTAGCCTAAGATGCTGAAGCGCACTGACTTAACAAAAGCCTATTCACTCTTGCCTTGAAGACACTGTAATCGGATGGAAAGACAGATGCTGGCAACTTATTCCACTCCTTTGCTGTACGCATGATGAACGACGTGCCGAACCGTTTCGTTCTAATGCGTGGTAAGTCAACAACGAAAGGGTGGAGACTGGACGAACGTCTGGTTGTCCGATGGTGGAAGGAAGAGGGAGTAATTAAATTATGCAACTCCTGCGCACACTCTCCGAAATACATCCTGTAGAAAACCGAAAGACTGGCTACTTTGAGTCTGTGTTCGAGGCTGGTAAGATTGGTTTTAACCAAATTCGGGTCACCAATAAGCCTCTTAGCACGCCTTTCCATTGAGTCCAAAGTTGCTAGGTTGCATTTTGCAGCACCAGCCCATATATGGCAGCAATACTCCATGCACGACCGGACTTGCGCTTTATATAAAGTAAGCAGCTGTCCCGGCGTGAAGTATCGCCGCACCTTTGCAAGGACTACCAGCTTCCTTGCAGCTGCTTCATAATAAATTCTAGCACACTTTAGATACTTACCTCATCTAGTTTGGATATTTTTGCCAACTTTTGAAATGGTTCTTCACGCTATTTGTAGGGTAAGAGAATAATTACAAGCATGGCGTTATGAAATATCGAAAGGTTTCTATTTGATATGTTATTTTACAATTTCATTGTGATAACCAAGATAACACTGACGGTTAATGGCTACTGTAGCCCATAAACGTGTACAAACTTCAAAGGAAGGAGGTTCCAATTCATAAACAGCTTTGAGGACTTAACATTTTGACACCACAAATCTTAAAAACAAACTGCATTATTATACATATGGTCTATACACAGTCTGTAATTGTCCTTCTCTCTTAAACTTTAAAAATTGGAACTCAGAACAGTTTATTTATTTACTTATCATTTAAAATTTGAATGCAAAAATACAAATATTTTACTTAAATTTGTATTTCTAAGCTACAAAGGTTTTTATTTAAAATGTTTGGCCCATATAGACGAAACAGTGCTGAAATTAAAAATCCTAACTTTTCAGATCGCAACACAAAAGTATCAGTTATAACCTTACAATAGACATTAAGTTAATTTTTGTCGTTTTAGCAGACTTCAAAAAAGGATGATGTTCTCAATTCGACAATATGTTCTTTTTATATATGTTACGTGACATATTTGTCAATTGTCAACTGACTTTAATTATTCTTCTTATATTGTATTGGATTCAGGGGTGATCCTACATAGAATTTGAAGAAAAACTTTCAAAAGTAAAGATGGATAAATAATGAAGTTTTTAATATACATAGACGACATTCGAGCTTAAGATACTCTGGTCCACTCTTTTGAGTACCTTGTCCTTTTAATAATAAGTAAAAGCCGATTTCAAATAACTAAAAGGAATAAAATCAATTCTACATAATAGCTTGGTGTTTAAGACTTTCATACACTATATCTTTACTGTATTAAAATGCATTGCTGTTGTAGGAGAAACAACTAAGGACGTCGTATCAAACCGACGGGCTCGCAGATAGAAAATGAGCCCCAGCACCAAGTTCGTATAACATCTCTAGCTGACAAAGGGGAGTCCTTCTAAAACGCCGACTGCATATTAAGTAGACTGGCAATGGGAGCCAATGCACTAGTGCAAGGATCTCACTTGACGCGGCTGCCCACTGTGACGAAAATTAACAACTGTCGGAGTGTAGCCATCAGCCCCGAACAGAATTATGTCCATGTACAATTATTGCACTAGTGTGTGTGCAAGCCCACGTGCATTCTCTATTCACTCCCTCTCGTAGTCTGACAGTACGACAATCCGACACATCGGGAGAGCAATCAGGCGTAGAACTAATGACTTCACATGCTTTCCGAGGCACGGGGTTTGAAAAAATTCTTGACATATAGGAATGTACAGCACTATCTATCAGATATCACGACGTCTTTTTGGCATATCCCAGTCGTCAACTTACGACATCCCCGAGTCGAAATACGTAATGAATTCTCTTAAATGCCATCAAATGAAATGAGCATTACAACCGTAAAAAACCTATTCAATAAATGTACGTAATTCATTTCTATAGTAGCAAAATTTTGGACTCACAAAATAAAACGTACATAACAGTCCAGAAAGAATGAAAAAAAAACTTTTACCTGCAGTAAATTTAATTAACTTAAACAAACTCTATGTACCGGCGGGATTTTTACCTGAAACAAATATAAAAGATTAATAAATTTCGTTTCGTTGCGGTAACGGAAATTCTATTGTTATCAAACCATATAGCGGGCAGCAAGAATTTGCACATCATACGTTACTTTTTCGTATGTGGTGTATAGGCGGTGCAACAATGGACGAAAAATAACGCAGAAAACGAATGCAACACAACAAATAAAGTCGTATATTTTCATGATTCTAAAACCATTTCCATAGCGCCGAAAGGACATATAGTCCTGCAACATTGTAATAACTACAATGCTCTTAGAATGGGAGGTCAAAAAACACCGGTATAAATAAAAATAGAAAAAAACAACTACAATATATGAAAACGTATCGTTTGGCTTTGATCACCCTCTTTCAATAATAGAACCCGGCTCGACCTTTGTAGCGGCTCTAGCCTGAGGCATCACCGCGTACTCTACGTCCTGTAATGCGTTCATTTAATTTATCCACATACAATATAAACCTTTCTTCTATTGTTCATTTAGGGTATTATTTCACTAATGTAATGCCAACGGTAAAGTTAAAAGTTAGTAATGGAAGCTCAAAGTTTAGCTTTTTATTCATGCATAATGAAACAGTTATTTTTTGTTGAATTTGTGTAAATGAATATATTTCAATCTGTTGTTCGTTTTCTTCTTTATCTGTCCACAATGATCCTCTGGTAAACATGGGCCTTTTCCCTTATAAGAAGGATTTGATATAATTGCTTTTACTGCTGCATTGGCGATCACTGTACGTGACATCCTATCCATATTTCTAAATTTTTATTTCATTTGTGACACATAAAGACAATGACATATGTGTAATAAATACTAATAGTGAGTCAACTCGGCGACTAGACGGAGCAACGATGGGGCGCGGTATGAAGGAGAGCAGTTGCCCCCCCCCCCCTGACACCTGCGGTAAGGCCTGTTTTCACTTTGATTAGTGATTAGTGCAGGTGCTTAGTGTTTAGGAGTAAACACGTGTGGACAGCGATTGATTAGTGCAAGTGATTAATAACCGGTGTAGTAAAGCGATTAGAAGCGTGTTCTATTTTTTTTCGAGTGGACTGCGAGTGTCACGCCCCGCGCGCCCTTCCTTTCCCCTCACTCGCAGCATGCCTGCAACTAAAGACGTTTGGATAGCAGTGCTAAGTGTTTAGCGTTTAGCGTCGGACGCTCGCTTCTGTTAAAAAAATGTCCATACTTCCTAGTCGACTGCTAACAACTGAATTTACTAAACACAGCCACTAAACAGAATTGGACACTACTTACACTACACACCTGCACTAATCAACCGCAATTACTAATCACCTGCACTCGCACTAATCAAAGTGAAAACAGGCCTTTAGTACCGGTCGGCTTCGCTTGCGTAACGGTACGCCCATTTAGGAGTGTCACGTACAAGGAATCAGTTGCACGCGTCTGGTGTTCACCCAACAACACGATATTCCTCGGTATTTTTTTTTTGAAATACTGGGAAAAGATTGTATGACGCCTTAAGTAAAATTGAATTCTAATAACCATATGATTGCTTTCCATCTTTCCATCAATCACGATTTTTATTTGAATTATATCTAAGTATGAGAATTTATTACATCACTAAATTCAACAAAAAAGACAATAAAAAAATAAAAAAATAATAAGTGGCGTAAATATTTGTCGGTTGCACATCTGTAACCATGCTGTTGAATAAACAGAACCAACGTATAATTTTAACTTGATTTATTTATTCGATTCAACTCCCTACCCAATATTTTAAGCGGAATATCTGAGATACTGCACCAGCACAAGCCTTTGTTTCCATCACGACGAATCAGGTGAAGCGGAACGCAACTAGTTTTGTAAAATAATAATTAGTTTGTATCTTTGTATAGAAAAATAAATTAGTACGAGGAATACAGATAAATATAATGTTATATTATTATCTTAGGAAATATTTATGTGACAACCCTTGCATATGTTTAGCGACTAGACGTCGAGACAGCCTTGTAGGTATTTTGCGGTGTAACAAAGAAGTTGACCTACTATTAGTATTTATTACACATATGACAATGTGCAGAACGAATTTGAAAGG
This sequence comes from Parnassius glacialis, assembly GCA_033319125.1. Classification (NCBI taxonomy): domain Eukaryota; kingdom Metazoa; phylum Arthropoda; class Insecta; order Lepidoptera; family Papilionidae; genus Parnassius; species Parnassius glacialis. Next base: position 34,154,526 of record JAVANC010000021.1, read on the forward strand.
CTAATCAACCCAATGTATCAGATTACGAAGTATTTAATAAATAAATTATAATTTTAAACAAAACGCGGACGCAGAGTTTGGCGGCGTGCGGCATACGGGCGGGCAAACAAAAACAATGCCTTGTGGCCGCTCTTTTTACGCTCTCTGTACCCGGCGCCAGTTACTAACGGTAAGCGAGTTTAACACAACATTACGAAAATAGAGAGGGCTTTGTTCGAAGCTTTTCGATTAAATGTTAATTTATTCGCATATAATTATTATAAAATAGTTTTCGCTAGATTGATTATATAAAAAACTTTTTACAGAGATATTCCTTTCTGTGATATTTTCGTTTTTTAAATTAAACGAGTTTTACCAAACCAAATGTATTGGTTTCGTTACTTGTGTTAACGAGATCTTTCTTTGAGTTTATTTTTATAGATAAACAATTAATAATATGACATTTGACGTAACTTGGTGCTTTCAATTGCTTGCTCATAGTTCCAACGATTAAATGTTCCAAAGTTATTTTTACCTTTTTGTTTTCTTAAATAAAACACGTGCTAGACGTCATGCTCACTAGAGTACATTCCTAAAGGATAAAAAATGGACGTTAAGGGCTTTTAAAGCGAATACTTTCATGTTAGTTTTTTTAAATAAGCGATTTGCTAGAATTTTATCACAACTTTCTCCATTCTACATGACTTTTATCCCACATACTCGCTTCAACTTGACCTCTAATTCATCACCCTATAAATAGTAAGTGCTTTTCCACACCCACATTTACCGCTATCGTCACGCTTGGCAAACGCATAATAGCAACGTCACACGTCTATCTTTGACGCTTTCTACTACAAGCCTGTATATTTTAGATCTTAAGCCAACACTATAATCAATTAAATGTTTATTTTATGTTCGATCAATCTATACCCATAATAAATATGTAAATAGCAGATACTAGATACAAAATAACTGTACATTTCATATTTTTGTGACAAAAATAATTGAGAAGTCTAAAAATAAATAGTTATGAATAAAAGGTAAAAATGAAACTTAAAATATGCCATTGTCAGGGTATTATTATATTATTTTTAAATAAAAGAAGTCATAGGTATATCATTTGCACCATAGAATATAATGCCAACCTTATTTTGTACGAGAACCGATGTCGTCGGGAGCACACATATAAGCGGTTACATCGTATTATCAGTACTAGATACCCACTTCGCTCATTAGTGATACAAATTTCAATAAATAAATGTTACAAATGCATTTTAATATTACATACAATCAGACTTTATTCCAAGGCAATAACAACGGATTCCACAACGAATCTTTACAGACCGTCTCTTTCTGAAAATAAAGAGAAGGAATAACTGTGTTGACAGACTGAGCAAATTTGCACGTTTTAGTATATATTTATTTTATTTTATAGTTTTGATCGATGTTCACGATCATCAAAAAAATCGTTAAAATTAAATAAAAAGATGTTAAAAGGATGATGCGTAGTATGATATTAGTCTGTGCGTTTAAGCAAACTGCAGTATATAATGGTATCACAGATAAGGATGTAGTTTTGTTTAGCGATTTACCGGTAACCGGTAACCACCAGCGCATGGAACGTTTTGCAAAATGAAATAGAACTTGAGTATATACTACTCTGTGTAAAAAGTATCGGGAATATGTCAATAAAAAGACCCGCGTAAAAGAGGTCGTTCTAATTTTTTTACTGCATGTTGGTAGCACTGTACTGATTTAGCGCGCAAAGTTTGAGCGGGATCTGTCATTTAATTTGTTTTAAACTACACTTTTTGTTGGTCATAGTTTTGAGTTCTCGGCGATTTTTACAATGGAACATATTGTTGAACAAAGAGTGTGCCTTAAATTTTGTGTTTCGAATGATATTTCATGTGGTGAATCACTAAAAATGTTGCGAAATACCTACGGCGAATCGTGTATATCGAAAACAAGGGCTTATGAATGGTATAAGGCTTTTAAAGAAGGCCGAGAAGTAGTAGTAGACTTGCCTCGTTCTGGTAGACCTTCAACCGCTACGACCAAAGAAAACATCGACAAAATCAAGAAGCTAGTGCTCGAAAATCGACGTATGAGTCTGAGAGAGTTGGCTAGTGAGGTGACCATATCTTTTAAGTCCGTCCACAACATTCTCATTGACATTTTAGGCATGAAACGCGTCGCCGCGCGACTAGTTCCAAAAGAGCTCCATTTTGTTCAAAGAGCGCAGCGAAAGCATGTCGCTGAAGACATGGTTTCCCGAGCTTCTACGGATCCGACCTTTATGAAACGTATAATAACTGGCGACGAGACATGGGTTTATGAGTACGACATGCAAACAAGCCAACAGTCTTCAGAATGGCGTCTCGAAAACGAGCCGAAACCCAAAAAACCGCGGCAAAGTCGCTCCAAAATCAAGGTGATGCCGACAGTTTTTTTGACTACCGTGGTGTGGTTCACTCCGAATTCCTTCCAAAGGGAGAAACAGTGAATAAAGAATATTATTTAGGCGTCATGAAGCGTTTGCGTGAGAGTATCCGCCGAAAACGTCCAGATTTGTGGCAACACAACTCATGGATGCTGCACCATGATAATGCACCATCACACACGGCCATTATAGTGAAAGAGTTTTTAGCGAAAAATTCAACAAAAGTTCTCGACCAAGCACCGTATTCACCGGATATGGCTCCGTCTGACTTTTTTTTATTTCCCAAGTTAAAATTACCACTTCGAAGAAAACGTTTTGAGTCGATAGAAGCCATAACAAAAAATTCGCTGAATGAGCTAAAGGCCATACCGCAAATAGCCTATGAAAAATGTATGGATGACTGGGTGAAGCGTTGGAGATGTTGTATTGCAAGCGATGGGGCCTACTTCGAAGGCGATAAAATAAATTTAGATGAATAATTTGTATTTTTTGTTTTATTGACAAATTCCCGATATTTAGTACACAGAAGGTATGTATATATTTCAAAAAAGCCTCAGCACCTCAATTAGTAAATTTTTCGATTCATCATCATCATTACAGCCCTTCACAAGTCCACTGCTGAACATAGGCCTCCCCCAAAGAATGCCACAAAACACGGTCCTGAGCCACCTGCATCCATCGACTTCCTGCATATCTTACCAGGTCGTCACTCCATCTAGTGGGGGGACGCCCTACACTTCGCCTGCCGGTACGAGGCTGCCACTCAAGAACCTTTCTTCCCCATCGGTTGTCGGTTCTTCGAGCTATATGGCCGGCCCATTGCCACTTCAGCTTACTAATCCGTTGGGCTGTGTCGGTCACTCTGGTTCTACTGCGGATATCCTCATTTCTGAGTTTATCACGCAGAGAAACTCCGAGCATAGCCCTCTCCATAGCTCGCTGAGCGACCTTGAGCTTCCTCATCCGGCCAGCAGTGAAGGACCACGTCTCAGTTCCGTATGTCATCACTGGCAACACGCACTGGGTGTACAGTCTCGTTTTCAAGTTTTGAGGTATACCTGACGAGAAGATGTGCCGTAATTTCCCGAACGCTGCCCAACCGAGTTGAATCCGTCGATTGACCTCTCGGTCGAAGTTGGACTTACCTAGTCAGACTATTTGTCCCAGGTAAACATACTCGTCAACAACTTCGAGCTTATTGTTCCCAACAACTACCGGCATAGGTGTGACATGGACATTAAACATGATCTTTGTTTTGTCCATGTTTATCTTAAGACCTATCCGTTGGGAAACACTATTGAGGTAATTGAGCATAGTGCTTAGGTCCTCCAGCGATTCAGCCATAAGGACTATATCGTCGACAAATCGAAGGTGAGTGATGTACTCGCCATTGATGTTGATATCGTATCCTTTCCAGTCCAGAAGCTTGAAAACGTCTTCCAATGCAGCGGATTTTTCCAAAAATCAAAAAAATCCAAAATTATTTTTAAATATATATATATTAAGAAGATGGTACTTACCCCGTTTAATAAATAAAATAGTATTTACAAAATAATAAAATTTATATAAACTTTATAAGTATAATATAAACTAACGTTTATAAGAAATTGATCTAGGCCGTAACAATTAAAGTTTATACAATTAAATAAGAGTTTCGAGCTTACAACTTTTTCTTCTTCAGTGCTTTCATTTGTAGGCTCATGTTTTCAAACTATCACATTCTCAGATATTAACTTAATCCTTTTCACAGGATCACACTTACCAGTGCTAATGTTATGTATATAATTTTTTTCGTGGAATCGTATTGTTCTTCAAACATATTTTGTGATGTATGGAAAAGAAGTCAGTCTGAAAAATAATATTTGAGCAAATGTATCTATTTTTCATAGGCCTTCCTGTTAATCCTTCACGTGGCTCCTATCCATATTTTTAATGTCCGGATCTCCAGGAAAGCTGCAAAAATTGTATATGTAAATAAAAACATATCTTACCTAAAAAAATACGATTAAATAATACAGTATTGATAAGCCAACACCGGGTAAGAGCAAAATTGGAAGAAAAAGTATGAAATTACATATTATGAAAAATATATTTTTACTTTTTACACAAAATGGGTCTATCCAACCCTTTTTGGGTGATTGCACGTGAAGTTAACATACAGTATGTAGTAATAATATGTATCCAGAAGATTGTAAATCTAAAAACTTTACTGAAATTTTCAATGATACCTATAGAAGAAATAAAAACAATTATAACAAATTATTCGTAGGTTATTAAATTACTATTTTTCATCTTATTTCATCGCATCTATTTAGCTTGTAATTATACCAAGTACAATTTAAAAAGTGACAATATTTCTCGGTTTACCGATATCAGTAAAATTTTGTTACATCCCCAGTACTGTTGTTTTTACTCATCAATATTTCTTTATATTTGTTTTTAATATTCACAAAACATAAATAGTTTCGACTTACTGCTGAAAGGGTATACCACTTTTATTCAAATTCCACATCCGGCTGTTTTCCGACACGCAATTATCGCACAATTCGGTATTTTTGAAATAACAACAACGTTGGATACAAAAATTGGGTGAACATTTAAAGGTGTGAATTGACATGTTAGTGGCTACACGGGCACCGCCCACTTCCCCGTTCTATTGTATATGTATTATTGAATGTTGTGAAAAATGTCACGATTTTCTAAATGTCAATTGCTTTAATAATTTAAGCCTGGACTACTTACTACTATTTAGTCTTAAAAATCCAACGTCAGTTTATACTATATCTTTGTTAAAAATAGAGATTCTCGAAAAATCTCGTCAAATTGATGACATTGCAGATAAAGGAAGCGTCAGGGAGGATTCGTTATTGAAAATAGGCTTCGTCCCATTTTGAGATGGTAGACTAGATCGATCAAAAAGTCCACCAACTAACTGCTACTGTTCGTGTTGGCCTAGTTACAACATCCTGATAATTTAGTGTATTGATTCAGTAGGGTCCAAATCAGGGTTTTCTTGTCCGTGCTCTACGGAATGAATGGTAATCGACTGATTTCACATAGTACTAGTTCTTTATTGAATTTACATTTTTATGAAAGAAATTTAAAAAAATCTTGAATGAATTGCGTCTTTTCAAGTAAACAATACTATGACTACTACTTTTTACGCGGTAGAGCAATGCTGCAGCTATATTATGGTTGTAGTACGAATGGATCGACTCGGCCGGGGAAGGACCACGCTCTCACAGAATACCAGCGTATAATAGCAGCTTAACACTGCTATGTTTAGTATGGTGAGTGTAGAGTCCATCTTAGTCCTCACGGGTGAAATTTTGATTAGTAATCGAGAACTGATGTACAGAGCAACCACTTACCATCAGGTGGACTGTGTGCTCGTTTTTCACTCTTATTCTATAAAAATAATATGACATACATAAACGTTTGATCATATTGAATGGCCTCTATAGTTGTTTATATTATTTGGACTGTATTCCGCATAATTATGCAACTAGTTAAATTGGTAAATATAGACATTTCGATTAGTGAGTATGAAATCAAAATTTGGCTATTAATCGAACAAAACATCGCAACCTTACGGCTACACTAATATTTACACAGCGGCTTTGTTCATTTAAATTTATATTATTTACTTCTTACATTAATTAAACTTGATTTTATTAACCGTTAGAGGAAACTTTTCAATCAAAGCAATTGTTTTAAAAGAACTCTTAAGCAAATTTTGAATTACACGGTTAATTATTGTTCATTGTTTGAATTTCTAACATCAATAAATAATTGTTAAACAACGCGCCTAACCTTTAATTGACATTATTAATTTAATTTCAATAGAAACCTCAGCTGAAATTGTAGCATTAGTAATGAAAAAAACGTAACTAAAATTTACTGAAATTATTAAAAAGTTGAAAATCACTGATACAATAATCAATAAAGTACGATTATGTTTCCATAATCAAACTGATATCCTAATGTTGCTTATTTCAAGATCTAAATGACATAAAGCAATAAATAGTAGAGACATCTTATAGAAAGGTATTTACTGTACTAAGGTTTAATTAAAAACCGTAAATTGTAAAACTAGAATGGCCGTATTATTATTATTCATTATAGTAGTTGTAAAGTAAGGATATAGAAAGCAATTTATTTCATATTTTTATCTATTTACATGCCATTCAAATTATAATTCAATAGTTATAAAGGAATTAGAAACATAATTTAAGGCACGTCTTTACGTCTTAGAAAATTCAAACATACATATTTCGCGGGCAAAACTATATACAGGCTTTTTAATGCGTGAGCGCAGGAGTGGACATCTTTTGAGACATGTCGGTAATATTTTAAATCTGGCATAATTGACAAAAAAAATTACATAAGCATATCATTTTATTATGTTTTAATTAGGAGTAAAATAATATCTATATTTTTCAACGTTAGAATTTATTTGTGCAACGTATTTTAAACTAGCTGTGCCCCACGGTTTCACCCGCGTCATCACGTGTCCGAGGTGCGCGACATGACCTAGTTCAAGCATTTTATAACGGCTAGGATTTAAGCGTCGTTCGCGCGCCCAGCCAAGTATTGAATTATTTTAATTTTACATTATCTCTTAAACTATGCGTCCAAATAACATGTTATAAAGAACAACGTTTATCTTCATAAAACTGTCTTGATGATGAAGTAACTTTCCTTCGTAAGGATAAATAGGCCATGCCTAATAATAACGCTCAGAAATCACTTTAAAATTTTCAATATTTTTTGTCACAAAATACCAAATTATGGCTTATGTATAAGAAATAGACATATGGTATCGCGGACTTTTTTTTTAGACGGAGTAACGGTCTATATTTTTCTAGAACATTGTATTTACGTATCCCTAACGATAACACCAGCGTACGCGGATAAATCATTTCGGGAGCGCTTTTTCTTCTGACTTTCTTAACAAATATCCATATTTAAGGCTAGCTGAGTAATATAGCTTAATGCTAGATAGCCTATACTATTCCAGATGAATTTGGCTATAATATACAAAAAGAATTTTTCAAATCGGACTGGTAGTTCCAGAGATTAGCGCATTTAAACAAACAAAAAAAACAAAAAAAACTCTTCCGCTTTATTACCTAGTCAGGTCATAAATTCTGTCACATGTTTAATATAAAATAATTGAAACAAGTTTATTCATTATGTAACCTTTTATATACCAAAATGAACTTAACAAAACATAGATTCTTATGACACTAAAGTTTATTCAAAATGACCTCCGTGATTTTGAATACAGGCCTTCAAACTGCGCGGCCAGTCGTCTATCGCAGCACGAACGAGGTCCATGTCAATATCGGCGGCTGCCTTAATCAAGGATGTCTTGAGTGACTCCAAATTGGGATGAGGCTTTGAGCACGCCTTTTCTTCCAAGTGTTGCCATATCTTGTAATCTAACGTATTCAAATCTGGACTGGAGGAGGGCCAGTCTTCGTGCCGGATGAAGTCGATTTTACGCACCGCCAGCCAGTCTTGTGTGCTCTTCGCTCTGTGAGCTGGCGCCGAATCTTGTTGGAATACCCAGTGCCTGTTATTGAACATGGTATGAGAAACAGGTTCCACAAGGTTCGTCAGGCCTTTATTTTGATACACAACTGCATTCGTTTTTATACCTTTCTCACAAAAATGTACCTCTGTTAAGCCCCAATAAGAAACTCCCAACTATACCATGAGCGAGGATGGAAAATAACCTCGTTGGACACGCGAAATACGGTTGCTCGCTTCTTCACTACTGTGTGCGTACACCTTATCATTTTGTTTGTTGTAGGCTCTCTTCTACGGTAAAAATTTTTTCATCCGAAAAAACAATTTCCCGATATTTTTTTCCCGCGTACCGCTTCAACAAAGCGCGGCATCTCTTCAGTCTCAGGTCCATTAGACGAGCATTCAAATGATGTCCTGTTTTTCTTCGATATGCCCGAAGCCCTAAGTCTTCATTTAACACCCTTTTCACCGTGGTTCTGCTTAACCCCATCTGAAGGGCCAACAGTTTCTGCTTACGTTTGGGATTTTTTTGAATTCGCGCCTTCACAGCTTTTATCACTGCTGGAGTCCTAACAGACCGAGGGCGACCACTTCTTGACCTGTCATCTACACTAGAGTCTTCATTGTATCGTTTGATGTTATGATAAACGAATCTTTTGGTTATATTCAAATTTTTCAGTATGTCAAAAATTTGAATTGGCGCGTAACCGCAACGATGCAACGCAATAACTGCAACACGGTCTTCTTTAAGCGTCCAGTCCATATTTAAAAATGAGTAAAATTCTAAAAAGTATACAGTTTTATTTTCATGAACAATTCGAAATTTGAATTCAATAAACTTTTTTGTGGCCAGCATTCTAAAAGAAAAGTTTTTACTGTGTGACAATACTTATGACCTGACTATGTATATTAAGTATAGATTAGTATAGATTACCACCATTCTTAAACGAGGTTCCGTTGGCCGGAGAAGAAACTGTAAAAAAACTCCGCAGATGTTTTCTTTTTATTTTCTTTAAGTCATTTACATAGATTAAAAACAAATGCAAATGAACCCAAAGGTAACTGAATATTATTTCTTAAAAACTACACACAAAATAGCTCACAAATGTATAAGCCCGATCAAACCATCCGTCACAAGCAGCACCTGTTCACAAGTATATTCTAATGGTAGATATTACCCTCGTGGACCATATTAACATTTAGTCGACGATCCATCACACGATATCCTTCTTCAATTTAGTTTAATTTACTTAAAATCGCGTAATCTTAAACGAAGGATTGAAAAAACAAGTGATATTAAAATAAAATCAAAAAGATAAAAACATACTTTTGAGTTATATTAATGTAAGGGTAAAGACAACGAAGAGTGGTTTGTACGAATTCTTCACTTTATATTTTTCTAATATTTACTGTAACGGTAATTAACGTCTATGTTATAATTTTAATTAATCCTTGGCATGTATCTTAGCGATCGTGTAACTTTTGAAGGACTTGACCGATTTGATTGCGTTAGTTATGTTAGGATGCGATAGGTGGTGCTGTTCTCAATTTATTAGCAAATTCTATATTTATGAACCAAAATGATTGATATTTACAATTGGTTTCAAGAAAATCACAAAATCTTGGCCATAAATGCTTGTCCAGCTAGAAAGGGACTAATATATCCATTAAAATCTGAAAGATTCTACCAGCGCATGAATTTCGTCATGAAGTGACAAGGAACCCATGTTTTTCACTCAACCCAGATCAATTAGGTCAATGCCAATTAAAAACCTGCATATAGTGGGTTTACGTGGTAGATCCATGCTGCAGCTTTACGTGGTAGAACCATGCTGCAGCTATCTTATGATTGTAGCACGAATGTGTCGGCTCGACCAGTGAAGGACCACTTTCTAACAGAATACCAGCGTAAAATAGCAGCTCAATGCTGCTGTGTGTCGTATAGTGAGTGTAAAGAAGAGTCTCCGTTCTTTTTACTGGATACGAGACATTCCATCTTAGTCCTCAGAGGTGACAACGCATCTGGATTTTGATTTTTAATTGAGGATAGATGTAGTGTCTATGGGCCACAGTATCCACTTAGCATCAGGTGGGCTGTGTACTCGCTTGTCATCATAATTCCATAAAAAAATCTTATCAAAGCGAGTGAAGCCGCGGGCGGCTATTGGTTATCTGAACTGAATAAAAGCTTTCAGAACAGGGCTGGGTTAGGAACGAGGTAAGTAAATGGAGTTTTGCCTTAATGTTATCACGTAGTCGATCCATCAAAGGTTGCCTTTAGACCGTATTAGCATTAGCTGACCGCCCGAACAAAGGATTTTAATTTAGTTATCGCACGCTTTGTTATCATATAATTCTTTATTCCACTTTCTCCTTTGATGCGAGGAGCTCATAACATTTACTTTTCACAAAGAGAAACCCTTACATGTTTGTGAATAGTAATTAGAAATATTCGTAGGTTTATTAAATATAAAGTTCTTTTAAATTATCATAATATTAAGCTATTATATAATGTGTGTGGCTTATATAAAAAATAAAAAAATCCTTTATTTTCAAAAGTTTTAAAACAAAGGTTTGTCGAGTTTTCCCTTTAAGTAGTCGTAGACAGTTGTGTTGGGAATAACTCGCTATTTCCCTTACGGTTGGCTCAATAAGACTATTAAACTATATTACATCTAGAAGGTTAGAATTATAGAAATGTGGATGTGGCGGACTGACCACTATATTGTCTTCTGGTGAAAGCAGTACGTGCAGCAGTGACGGGGGCAACGACTTCCTTCTTTGTTTTGTGACTTAGGTCGACATAAGGCAGAGATTTGTGGCAGTTATATAAATGTTAAGCTATTATGTAACGTGTGGTAATAATGTAATGTGGTTTTAAGTAATTAGTTACTAATTTAATACTATTATCAAGTCACGTCAAAATTGAGCCATATGAAAATGAAGTAATTAATGAGCCCCAGTCGATTTGCTCGTTTGACTCTTCTTCTATAGCACTAAATTTTAATATATGCGCATGGTTTTTTTTGCACATCTATGGTTTTTTCATAGATGTGCTATGGCAAGTTTCAAATTATTTAACATTATATCTCTTTCATCAAAAAAAATTCACAAGACTCCAAATGTCTAGTATTTTTATGTAAATCATTAAATAATAAAATAAATGCAAATTAATGAAAATGCCAGCACAAGTGGAATAATAGTAAGTGTGCCCGCAATAAAACTTTAAAAATTGAAAACTCCTTACGAGCCACAATGACGAAATCTTTTGTCATCGTAAACACACATAAACACTTTGAAAAATAAACGCAGGCATTTTTGAACGCCCCTCCTGTAAAGTTTAAATTAAAGCTAGCTCGTGTCTGAAAATTCGGCAGCATCATAAAAGGCGGCCAAAGACGCCTTCCCCGCCTAGGGGCACCCCTACTGAGATTTAATTAACAAGATATGGGTCTCTTTTAAACCAACTCTACCTACTTTTTGAACATCGCCGATTAAAATTCAATGAGACGACAAGATTCTTGTATAATACCTGTACTTAATTATGTAACAGTATTCGTTTATGTCCTAATTAAATTTGTTTATTTTAATCAACGTCCATACATCATACCTACTACTATGATGTGTTTGTAAATGCAGTACTTAATCGATTAAATATCTGATTCGAAATTGTATTTTCATTATCAATTTTTGTCGGGACATCGTTTCCGCTCACAAGCCTCGTAAATTATGAACTGTATGTTTTCCTGCAAGCCCTGAGGCCAAGCTTCAGCTGAGTTAAAACGAATTGAAAACCGGTAATCGAATGCGCGCAATGGGAGCTATGTAAATATTTTAAATTTAAACATCAAATGGAAATACCAGTTTAAATATTTATATTACCTTATTTCGTGTAACATCTATCATAGTATTGATTTTAAATACACGATTTGTTTTAAAACCGGAATATATTATATTAATGTTTCCTTCTCTTATCGTATATATTTGCAGAACAATACAATAGTCTAAATTAGCAACGTTGAACATATTTAGTCTATAGCAATAAAACAGTCAGGGAAGGTGAGGTCAGTACTTTCTTATGAATGTTTGTAGATGTCAGAAGATAAGAGTGCAAGTTCACAAGTTCGTTGTTACTTTGGCTAACGGCCCGTAACGCCCGCCCTTTGCGTCACCTGACGGCGTAATTCGTCGGCGAAATTAAAAACAAGCAGAACAGGTGGGCGCCCTAATTAGAATTTTTTGAATTACACTATGTAGCGAATATTGTTGGCACCGTCTGCATATTTTATGATTGTATAAAATTGCGAAGCTGAGATACAAATTTTTTATAAATTTAGAAGTCTTTTACGAAAGAGAATTAGGCATAGTTAATATCTTTAAGGCCTCTGCAAAATTGAATTTTGAATCTAATCAAAGTATAAAGAATTAGGAATGAATGAAGGAAACTATCAACAGCGTAATATGCATATCTTGTTGAGTAAAAGTTTTCATTTCAAATATGTAAAAAATAATAATTTCAAACTTTTAATCCTTAGGTTATAGGCAAATATAGCAGGCACGTTTAGCATGGAACTTTTACAGGCTGATTTTGTAAAGTGATTAAATATGAAAGACGAAATGTGTAGTATTAAACTACACATTTCGTACTAAAACTACACCCACTCTCTCAATTTTACCATCAAGTGAAAGTTAATATATTGTTATTTTAAATTAGCCTTTACAAATCACTTTTTGTAAGTTCGCTTCAACAAGTCCCTATTGCAGGAGATCTTGTGAGAAGAAGCTCAAGATACTCACATGTAACTATTTTTCTCCCTACAGTTTATGAAAATAACCCCTAGAAATAAGATGATCGCCACCATGATGGTTATATTATAATTCAAATAAAAAAATGTAAAATTGTAGTAAAGTGATATACGAGTATGACAAAAAAATAAGCCCGCTGGGTTTCTTCCTGGTTCTTCACAGGGCGGTATTTTCCGAACCAGAGGTCAATAAAAAATGTCTTTCAATAAGTGTTATGTATGAATCATTGTCACACAATCACACACATGAAATATTGAATATAAATCATTTTATTCTATTCATAAGTTTACACGCATACTATACGCTGAATGAAACAAAATATTATAACGGATTATATCGTGTTTACTCGTAATTAACTTACATAAAAAAGAACAAATTTTTGTACAGATTCAAGCAAAAGAAATTAAAAAGAAATCATTTGCGATCTCAAACGAGTCAACAGGTGTCGCTGGCGTCGAGCCAGACCGAGCAGAGCAGCCGTCTACAAAACTACTCCGCTTAAGCCTCCGCTTACGTAGCTAGGCCAATTTAACATATTACACTGTAGTGCCCATTAAATTCAATAGTGGGATTGTGCGACGATAACGGCACTGGACGGGCAATTTGCGATCGGCAAGCGACCGCAACCACAGTGACTCTACGCTCCTGTGGTAGACATCTGTACGTTTATTTAAAATGTTTAAATAAAGAATATTGTAAGCTTCATTTGAAGTAAGACTGTAGGAATTAAGGCAATGTTATAATGACATGTAAATAAAAGCTTTTAAAGTAGACATACATAGCGATTATAAATAGTAATGATTAAAAAACTTAGTGCAGAGAATATCTCATGGTTATTGTATGAACTTAATAAAAATAACAATAAAATTTAACCATGTAAACATTTGTTCTTCAGCAACGTCTACCGACACTGTATCGCTGCAACCACACATAACCATTTAATTTTTGTTTTAAATGAGGCCATCTAACGTTTTCACTTTTAAAGCCAAAATAAAAGTATTAAAAAGTGAAAAGTCGACTGCTGTCGTAGTCACGTAGCACAAAGTGTAGCGACGTAGCGGCGTAGATACTCAGTTGGCCGCCCGCCAGCCTACCTGTTGTTAACGTGTTCTCCGGCTGCGCCTTTGTGAGGCATTACTAACTGTTGCATGTTTTTATGTTCCGGCCTGAACGCTTAGCTTACATGCATTGTGCCTCCCTCTATTATGTTCTTCGTGTTTATTAGCTTTTTCATTTTCTTAGTTTGAATACACCGGTGATATAATTTGAATGGGTTTGTAATATGCATAGTCATTAGCAAGATATGGTGATGTTATTATATTTACTATTATATAGGTATTGTAAGTTCTTTATTTCTAGGCTAGGGCTTCTACCATTCATGGAATGAGAGGAATTCTCATAGTCAACAACCACACTGCAAAAGTTGTAGTGTATAACAGTCAGAAATTGGCGAATTCTTGTTTTGTATAGTTAAGGGGATAAAATAATTTTGCAAAATAAAATGAGCATTGGTTAGGTTGACGTGTAATCATGTCAAAATTCAAAATAAAACACTCGAAAGTCAAACGAAGTCAAATCGTATAATGATTTTATTCAAAACGTATTGTAAGTATATCAATTTTTATTACCAAAGTTACAGCTTGTATGCGTCCCACCACTGGGCACAGGTCTCCTTTTATTTCCCAAAAGGTTTTGTTACAAAAAGTGTCCACCGCGCTTTTCCAATTCGTGTTGGGAAACTTCACATGTCCTCGAAATAGGATTTTTTTAATTCCTCAGTCATGCAGAATTACTCGCGTTGTTTTCGTTTATCGCCGAGGACTTGGTAAATCAGCACTTCAAATTGCAAATAACAATTTCATAGGATACGTAAAAGTTTACAAAGAGGTCTTAGCCCTTGAAATGCTTTCATCATTAATTTTTTATAATCAGAACGGTATTTTCAATAAATGCCTTAGATGTAGAGCGTGAAGCCTTTCATATTTTATTACGTGGTAGAGCCATGTTGCAACTATTATGGTTTTCGCACGAAGGAACACGCAGGAACACGCTCTCAGCGTGTACCTTCCCCGGTCGGGCTTATCCATTCGTACTACATCCAGAAAATAGCTGCTGCATGGTTCTACCACGTAAATCTAAAGATAGGTCTACAAATTATCATATTTTGCAGTAAAACATTACACGGTGAATGATTACATAAAATTAAATTTCCAAAAAATAAACATATTGTGTACTGCAAGCAAGTAAAATTGTTCGGAAACTTTGAGCTACTTCATTTAATAACGCTACAAAGCACATGAAACTTCGGACAATCGGTAAATTATACAACTGCACTTCAAGTAGCTACAATGAAGGTTATTTACCGTGGATTCCGCCGTATAATTCGGATATAACAGGTAGCCCGTCTCATTGGAGTGAACTAATATTCAACGTATGAATTCACATCTAAGCTTGGTGATGGGAAAACCATCAGGGAAATCGACATTTCAGAGAAATATAGGACATTTGAGGTTCGATCCGTAGTGGACTCTACGACACCTCACGACAAAAAAGATTTTCTCCTCCATAATTCTTTCACAATCGAAGAACTGAAAAATATTTGTAGACAGTTACAATACTTTTACTTAACTAGCAGTTAATTCGTTTAGCAATTCTGTCCCATAGATTATGCTACACACAAAACTATCTTGAAATTCCGGAGTGAAAGAAGTGCGGGAAGTCTATTATCGTGATGGAAAAAGGAAATGTGAAGCGGGGTAAATAATGTTTATCCTCACAGCTTGGAAGATATTTGTTTCGCTGTGGTGTTTTTCGGTCTCTGAAGAATAATAGCAAAATTTCAATAGTTAAGGTGATCCAAATCGAAAATGTAATAATATAAAACAAAAATAGCAATAAACAAACATTCCTTGCCTGACAAAATCTCGTTGTCTCCGCCAGCAAACATAAACAACTAATTGTTAAAACAGTTTACGCCGCCAAGACACGGCACAAATCCTCGATAGAACAAAATAGGTCCATGGAATGGTCTTTTACTGACCAATAAAGAAGCAGATACACATACTATGCCCAATAACCTCAATAATGTCTCCCAACGGATATGTCTTAAGATGAACATGGACAAAACAAAGATCATGTATAACGTCCATGTCACATCTGTGCCGGAAGTTGTTGAGAGCACTGAGCTCGAAGTTGTTGACGAGTATTTTTACTAGGTTTTTTAAGTCGATGGATGCAGGTGGCTCAGCACCATGCTTTGTGTCATTTCTTGGGGGAGGCCTATGTTCAGCAGTGAATTTGTGAAGGGCTGTAACGATGATGATAATGATGAAAGTAATTAAATATGAATATCGGCGATAGGTTCACGTCTACGATGAAGTAGCTATCAAAGCCTAGCTCCTTGACAGCTCTTTTATCTAGAATAGTGATTGCGGAACTCAATACTATCACGACCTCTCGTAGAAACGACTGTGGTACAGTTTCTGAATATTGGCTGTAACATGTTCCTGATAACAACTCAAAATAATAAATAACAGCCGTTGCCAATGGCCTAAGCGTGGCAATTATAGCAAAATCTCTCTCCCCCTCGCTATGAGGCAATCTATCGTGAAGCTTCTGTCCAGCAGTGGACTTTTATAGGCTTTAATGGATGGATGGATGGATTTCGTGCGGAGATGCCATAAGTGATACCATGATAAGTTTAATAGCTTTCCAATCAAAACGGGGTTTAATTTTAAATTTTTAAAATGAGAAATATACGGAAAGACAATACAAATCAATACGAAAATAAATAATTGTTGTGTTATAAAAATTATTTGCTACGACGCCCCAGACGCACATGCAGTCCTCAAAAATAAAACTGTGTAATTTATTAATTAATTTATATATATAATTCTATAAATTTACAAGTATCACAGCCACTTCATAAATTTACAAATTAGGGCATTTCGGATTCTCACCCTAACCGTACCAGACAAATTTCTTCTCATTCTCATTATATCACATGTCACCGAAGAACGCAGGCAGAGTTAAGCGCCCGTATCATTCCGCCGTTTACAAATTTTATTACCCATACCGCTTTTTGTTCTGCTTTACGGGCGTCACTGATGCTGTACGTAGGTATTATCGCGTTTTAAATACGGCAGCTTTCGTTCGCATGGATGTATTAACAAAACGTTTTATACTTTGTCCGGAAATGACGCCTTCAAGATTCTCATGCAGTACTGAATTTTTGATTGCTCTACATTCGACAATTTTTAAAGGATCAGCGGAGTTTCAGATATATTGCATAAATCGTAAAGATGGGTATCGTATAGTGTGTTGTTTTAGTATACCTTAATCTTTCAAATATAGCTAGTGTCTAAGAAATGCCGATCATATGCCCCAACCTTCCGTGCAGGGCGTTCAGCCTTGAGTTTATTAGGAAAATCTCGAATTCGACTTTCTTTTATGAACAGGATACCGACCACTGTTGAAGAAAAATTGCATCTGAAACCATTGTAATATTTTGGGGTTTAGTTATAGTTAGGATGGAGGAGCTGCCTCGACTAGGTATGAAGATACTAACTTCACGGTGTTTTAGCCACAAAGAGGCCAGTACAACCTCTATATTGCCCAACATCAAGTTTCCTTACTTAAATAGAAGAATACGAGTGTGCGTGATACGAAATGATAGAGAGCAATATATATTAAATAAATTCGAAAAATTTAACTACCGACGTCTAATGGTAGTATTTTTCTAAGTGTTGAAAATTTTAGATAAAATTTGTAAGTAAAATAATATTTAACGAATCACTTATAATAAAATGATGAGCTAAACGCTCTTAGAGAATAATATTTAACCACAAAAACTACACAAGAAGGTAAAATGAATAAAGGTTAAAAGGTGAGGAACTATTCGGAGCAAATAAGCTTCTTTCGTGTAAAAAAGATCAAAATTGAATTTCCATATACAAATATCCAGACTTTGTAAAAGTAAAATTAATGAATAGATTAGTTCTTAATATTTTATTTTTCTGTAACTTACACTGACCCATAAGAAATATTTCGCTGTAATTTTAGTAGGAATAGAGATTTTTCAAGCTTTACTATTCAGATATATTTGTGTTTAAAACGTTGCAAAATTAAACACACACGCTAAGAATAAGCATGAAATATATATTTCGCTGTTGTCACCACTCATCGAATAAATTATGAAAAAGCCTCGCATCCGAATCCCAAAATTTAATCCGTTTGTGTTCGCTAAGACGTATGAGAACCATTAGGAGCATCGAGAATAATTGTAAAATGTACGCGACGAGACGTTATGTACCTTCAAGCGACAGTCGTATTATTCAATTAGGAACAAAATGGCATCCATTAAATATTGAATTACATAGACGTGGCATTATTGACAAATGTAAATGATGGATGGGAGGAGAGTTAGGTTTTGAAAGGCCATTAATATGTTACGAAACATTCAAAATTTGATACAAAAAATAAAGTTTTTACTTTATTATCAATGTGAATAAAATGTCCAGTTGTTTTTGCAAATATAAATTTAAAAAAATATGATTGATAAAGTATAAGCAAAGAGTGTAAATGTAATACGACAGGGTACGCGGCACAGTTCTTTCTATTCTGAAAGAGCTATAATTTAAATAGTACCAGTTTATTAAAACAGTTAATAGTCACAGTAATATAGTATGAAATGAAACATTATTCTCTCTTAAATCTAATTATAAGAATATGTATGCTAACGGTAAAGTTACCCACTGATGTAACAGAGATATATTTTATGCCTTATTTAAATGTTTAGCATATTAAAAAAATATTGATGACTTCAACAGTAGTCATTGAGAACTTAATTATCAAGATCAAACCATTCTTAAGAGAGAAGGAAGCTTCCTTCAAGAATCTGATGGAGATAAAGCGGCAATAATGAAACCGTCTATTCACATACAAATTAAGTAGATACAAATATACAGCGGGAAAGTTGTTCGACTCCTTAGTTTTATCTCCTTCCTTAGATTTGATTTGTTATTACAAATAAAACCTTTATAACTTTAGAGCAAATAACATAGTAACTGGATACAATAAATAATAAATAAAGTGTTTAGTTTTCTTGAAATTAAACGTGATTTGTATTGTAGATTCATGGAATTTTAGACTGCTAACGATAGTTAAAAGTGTTAAAATCATTTTTAAATATCTTTTCAGTTATTTTTACAGCCTTAGCCTTATCTAATGCTGGATATAGGTTGATCGAAGAATGATAAAATAGTCGCTTGTGTTGCAAAATTTGCCGGTAACCACACAGTGTTATGTTCCTACTCACGCATACCCCACTATGTAGGATTTCGGTACGGTATAATTGTAAAGGATATTCTGCCATCAACTCGCAAATAATCTAATTCTTCAATTAGAAGATCGCGCCTCATGCACTTGAAAAACAGATGGCTATTCTCCCTGGACCCTACTTATTATTTTTACGATAATTTATGCATGATTTTATTTATAAAAAAATTACAGTTTACAATAATAACAATAATAATAATAAAAATAAGGAATGGCACCGTCGACATTTGTCGAGTTTGTTGCCATCTCGGTGAGTAACTTAGGCATGTTATCTCCGGTTGTTCGGCGCTTTCTAACTCTGAGTATTTGCACAGATACAACCTAGTAGCCAGGATTCTACACCAGGAGCTCGCTCTGAAACACGGTCTCGTGGATCGGAAACTGCTATATTATAAGTACTTGCCGGAAGCCGTGCTCGAAAATGACCACGCCAGGCTCTACTGGGACCGGGCCATCATCACAGATAGGACTATTCTTGCGAATAAGCCTGATATTGTGCTGATGGACCGGGCATACTCAAGGATATTTTTGGTCGACATTACCATTCCTTATGACGAGAACCTCGTGAAAGCCGAAACAGATAAGCTGACAAAATATCTGGACCTGGCTCACGAGGTGACCGACACGTGGGGTGGTCTGCCGACCGAAATTATTCCTGTGGTCGTCTCAGCGAACGGACTAATCCCGGTAAGCCTCTCGGTTCATCTGAGGCGACTGGGACTCCGTGACGGACCGCTCCAAGCTCAAATGCAGAAGGCGGTCCTCCTCGATACCGCCCGCATCGTCCGCCGGTTTCTTTACCTTTCCCCCTAACCCTCGGCCGTTTGGTCTCCCCTGCCGAGGGCTTCCATCTGGTTGGGTTTTTATATATTTATGTAATTTTTATGCATTTATTCTATTTTATTGATATTTATGTATGTTTATATATTTCGTTTACAATTATATATTTAAATAGCCTAACCAGATGAGAAAACTTTAAAGATAACCCCAATAAAAATAAGAGCTTTCGTAGACATAGTTGCCTCCCTCCACTGGCTACGTTTTGGTGACCTCTTCGGAGAAACCGAGGGTTTTGTCTGTGCAATACAGGATCAGGTTATTAAGACCAACAGCTATCGGAGATACATCATAATGAATGGCACCGTCGACATTTGTCGAGTTTGTCACCATCCCGGTGAATCAATTAGGCATGTCATCTCCGGTTATTCGGCGCTTTCTAACTCTGAGTACTTGCATAGGCACACCCTAGTCGAAATTACCATTCTGTATGACGAGAAAATCGTGAAAACCGAAACAGACAGGAAAACAAAATATCTGGACCTGGCTCACGAGGTGACAGACACGTGGGGTGGTCTGCCGACCGAAATTATTCCTGTAGTCGTCCAAGCGAACGGACTAATCCCGGTAAGCCTCTCGGGTCATCTGAGGCGACTGGGGCTCCGTGACGGACCGCTCCAGGCTCAAATACAAAAGGCGGAGCTCCTCGATACCGCCCGCATCGTCCGCCGGTTTCTTTCCCTTTCCCCCTAACCTATATATATATATATATATATATATATATATATATATATATATATATATATATATATATATATATATATATATATATATATATATATATATATATATATATATATATATATATATCATTCTATTCTATCATTTACACAGTCAAGTCATAAGTATTGTCACACAGTAAAAACTTTTCTTTTAGAATGTTGGCCACAAAAAAGTTTATTGATTTCGAATTTCGAATTGTTCATGAAAATAAAACTGTATACTTTTAGAATTTTACTCATTTTTAAATATGGAGTAGACGCTTAAAGAAGACCGTGTTGCAATGATTGCGTTGCATCGTTGCGGTTACGCGCCAATTCAAATTTTCGACATACTGAAAAATTTGAATATAACCAAAAGATTCGTTTATCGTACCATCAAACGATACAATGAAGACTCTAGTGTAGATGACAGGTCAAGAAGTGGTCGCCCTCGGTCTGTTAGGACTCCAGCAGTGATAAAAGCTGTGAAGGCGCGAATTCAAAGAAATCCCAAACGTAAGCAGAAACTGTTGGCCCTTCAGATGGGGTTAAGCAGAACCACGGTGAAAAGGGTGTTAAATGAAGACTTAGGGCTTCGGGCATATCGAAGAAAAACAGTATATAGTTTGAATGCTCGTCTAATGGACCTGAGACTGAAGAGATGCCGCGCTTTGTTGAAGCGGTACGCGGGAAAAAAATATCGGGAAATTCTTTTTTCGGATGAAAACATTTTTACCGTAGAAGAGAGCTACAACAAACAAAATGATAAGGTGTACGCACACAGTAGTGAAGAAGCGAGCAACCGTATTCCGCGTGTCCAACGAGGTCATTTTCCATCCTCGCTCATGGTATGGTTGGGAGTTTCTTATTGGGGCTTAACAGAGGTACATTTTTGTGAGAAAGGTGTAAATACGAATGCAGTTGTGTATCAAAATACAGTCCTGACGAACCTTGTGGAACCTGTTTCTCATACCATGTTCAATAACAGGCACTGGGTATTCCAAGAAGATTCGGCGCCAGCTCATAGAGCGAAGAGCACACAAGACTGGCTGGTGGCGCGAGAAATTGACTTCATCCGGCACGAAGACTGGCCCTCCTCTAGTCCAGATTTGAATCCGTTAGATTACAAGATATGGCAACACTTGGAGGAAAAGGCGTGCTCAAAGCCTCATCCCAATTTGGAGTCACTCAACACATCCTTGATTAAGGCAGCCGCCGATATTGACATGGACCTCGTTCGTGCTGCGATAGACGACTGGCCGCGCAGATTGAAGGCCTGTATTCAAAATCACGGAGGTCATTTTGAATAAGCTTTAGTGTCATAAGAATCTATGTTTTGTTATGTTTTGTGTGTGTGTGTGTGTGTATATTTATCATTTCCTCTTATATATTTACTCAAACCAACCAGATGAAAATAACTAATAAATACATAATAATAATATTAATCTTTATTATTTTCTCCACACACACATAATTATTCCCGCAGTATTTTTACGGACTAAGATGATGATGATGATACCTCCGCGTTATAGTTGTATGAGTGCAAACTTAGATGTGTTACTTTTTGTTAATCTTAAACCTTATTTTTTATTTCATAAGCCTTTTTATTTTTTATTTATTACAAAAAGAAAGTGGTATACATTCAGTTAGGCCATTTAAATTTCCGGCCGTAACCAGCTAAAAATGATCCTCGCAATTATTTGAATAACTATTGCAGTTCTTATAAGCTTTATCGTAATTCGGAGTTTTTCCTAAGTTTTCCAGACAATCTTTACATCTGTGTGACGGTTACGCATTCACGCTTCCCGGGTCTACTCGCTTCGCTACCTCTGAACCGCTCGCTCGTAGGTATTTGGGAATAATTTCAAAGTTTACCAATTACGAAATGAATATAAGAAAATTGATAAAATGCAGGCATTGATTATTAAACACAGTTTAGATGCGTTGCTGCCATTTGTAAATGCAACCCCTGTAATTATAATTTATTTTCTGTTATAAGTATTGCATGCCTTAAGCGCGAAGTGCGTAGGTATGTTCTACTAGCGTCTAAAAATCAAGATTCCAACGTTTTGTCGCATAATATCATATCTAACAAACATATTGAACATATAAATGATATGAAAAGCACATTGTCAGAAAGCTAAATGATTGTTGTATTTGTATGATAATTACTTATAATAATTGTTTTGGGTCTTGATTTTTATGCATGGGCAATATATGTAATATTAACGTTACAACCTACCAAAATCCACTGCTGAACATAGGCTTCCCCCATAAATTGCCTCATAGGGGGATATTTGCCATAGTTGCCACTATTAGTAAACGGATATGTAACCGCAGTTTTTCAATTTTTTGTCGTTATTAGGAAGACGCTGCTGATCTTCTCATTTTTTTCCCTCTGTCGCATCTTACGACACTCAAGGGATGATATTATGGGGTAGTGGATATTCGTATATGTTTTTTATACGATAAAAATGTATTAATTGTATAAGATATATAGATAAAGGAGAACATCCTAGTAAAAAAGAAAGAACTAGGTTTTTCTTACTTCGCTTCAAGGTAGTTTCTAATACAGTATCAAAAATATGAATGTCATCAATAACAACATATTGTATTAGTATACACGACAAAAATTGAGATATATTTTGCTATAAATATTTACAACTGTAAATTGGAGAGATTTTCATTTATTATTATTATTATATGTGTTCGGATGTATGCAGATTTTACGATGAATCCAGGCGTTTGACGTTCACACGTTCGACCGTGGCCGGCTTCACGCGGTCACTGTGACTAGGGATGATCGATGATCATCGATGTCAAAAATGAAAACATCGATGTTTTAACATCGATGTTGCCATACGTCAAACATCGAAACATCGATGTCAAACACTGCGAACCCGTGAAATCAATATCAACTAAATCTTGCATCTAAATTATTTAAAATTATGAATTATTGATAATGCTTGAACGCATCGATAACCTAAAAATATATCATTGTGGTGTATCAAATTTGACTGTCAAGTGTCAAATTTAATGTCACAGTTGTCACTGATTTCGTTTTGTTATTAGTGTCGTTGTTGGTTGTCTGTTTCTATGTCGGTTGTTTTAAAAAAAATCCAATGGTCGATCTTAAACACGATTCAATGCACGTTTAGAACAGTGTAATTGGTTCTACCTATCTAAAATTAAAGAAAAAAAACTTGCGATGAGATATTTGACCACAAACGCTACATCAACGCCGTCTGAGTGGTTATCTACCGACTTCAAAAAGGAAGGAGGTGCTCAATTCGACTGTATGTTCTTTTTTTAGTGTATGTTACCTCATTACTTTTTTTGGGTGAACCGATTTCGATGATTCATTTCTTATTTGAAAGCTGGTGCTTTTTCATGTGGTCCCATGTAAATTTGACCCATATAAGTCTGACCAATACTTTTTGAGTTATCAATAATAATTTATATTGAAGTCAGTTGTATAAATTTTTTATTTTTAAATTATTTTCAATAACTGGCTCAGCTCTTTATCAACAGAAAACAGATGGAAAGGTACTTCTTTGTCAAAATTATTATTCTTCACTCAATCGGCAAAAATATTAAACATTATAACAAAAGAACTAGATATTTGTGAACATCTTCGAATTTTTTTTAATAATTTTTTTACACTACATTGTTTATTAATTTCTTTTATTTCATTAATTATAAACCATAAACAACATGACATTTTTTTTATTCATCTAATTCTAACCTATTAAATAGATGTGCAAAAAACATCGATAATGGCCAACATCGATGTTTTGAGTAGGATAAACATCAAACATTGATGTTGAGCTATCGATGTCAACATCGATGTTTCTACAACATTGATCATCCCTAAGTGTGACATAGGCTCGCGACTCGAAGCTTGTTGTTGTTTTGCAATACTTGCTTGACGTGCTGAAGCTCAGCGGTCAGATGCTTATGTAATGACTCATAGTCACTCATAGTTCCAATTTACCTCGTGCTCGAAAAGAGCACTCTTACTTTAAAACACACAAAATACGCTAGTGATGCACCTCATGTACTGAAAACTTTGAAATAAAAACGTTGAAATTCGAAATAAGAACTAACAAGAACATAACTAAACAGAAAACAAATTTGAATAAGTGCTAAATTCAAAGTCTATCAAAAATTATTTAGAAGTCTCGATCCTAGAACAAATTGAGGACTTCGAAAACCTCTACAACTAACAAAACTGAAAAGAAGTTTATTTAGTAAAAGCCTCTCCAAACTTAACCAAAAGACTTGTTTTCAACGCAGAAAATTTTCACAAATTGTTTAACTTTCGGTCAAGTTTGTTTGCTTCTTCATTCATTTAGAGCTGTAATACATTTTATATAATTTGTATTTTGAATTGTAGTAATGGTATTAAAGCTTCTTTGAAACAAGCTCGTAATATTATATAATAAAAATAATAACAAACAAATAGGCGATTAGGTATTTAGGCTGCGTTATAAAATCCATAACAGGGATATAACATACAAAGGGCCAACAGTAACTATCACAGCCCAAGGGATTAGTACGCTGAAGTGGCAATGGCTCGACCATATAGTATAAAGAATCGGCACCGGCATCCATAGAGTCGATGGATGCAGTTGGTTCTGGACCGTGCTTCGCAGCAATCTATTAGGGAGGCTCATACACTCAGCACTAACAGGGGACTACTGATAGGCTGTAATGATTATGATGATACTGTGTACTGTTGGTATTTATATAAATATATATTTTATGTAATAGAGTTAAATAGGTTGCCATTTACTCGGTAGACATTACTGTGGTGGACTCTTTCCTCTACATTGCACCCTCGTGAGATGAATGAGCGCGTCACAGGAAGGCAGTGGGACGTAATATACCTAATAGTTATTTTACATGTTAATTAAAAGCTAAATATTTTAATTCTAGCAAAATAATTTAAACCACTACAGTCTTGAGTTTTTTTTTTATATAGGATAAGGGTGACAAACGAGCACACAGTCCACCTGATGGTAAGTGGTTGCTGCGGCCCATAGACATCTACATCTATCCTCTATTATAAATCAAAATGTAGATGCGTTGTCACCCGTGAGGACTAAGATGGAATGCCTCATTTCCAGTAAAAAGGGCAGTTCCCTTTTTACATGAAACATACAGCGTACTTAAAAGTTATAAAAGAAAAAGAAAACTCTGTCCAATTACAGCGACTCTAATCATTTGAACGATAAGAGAAAATACGAGTACAAGCCTCAGTCTATTTTATTAACAAATTAAGAATTCACTGATTAAATAGTAAAAAAGGGGTTTGAGAAATGCGTTTTTTTTAAATACAAACTCTAAATCCTCGTTTAAAAGATAAGTAAATTTGAATAATATCGAGCTTATCCAATTCGTAGGACTGTTGGGTTTGTAATATCATTAGGCGCACAATGGCCCCGGGGGCCGGCTGAAATGATCCGTGACGAAAACTCCGCGATATCAATTTAAAATATTTACCCTTGTTAAATCTCTTGACGAGCGAATGACTGCCGGGACACATAGCTACGAATAACTGCGTTTGAGTGATTATCAAATCCATATTAAGCGTTTATTTTTAATAAAGCCATTACAGTAACGTTAACGGGAAAATACCTCAAAGTTGTCTAAAGGAACTAAGACAAATCGCTTTATGAAAAAAAAAACAGCAAATTTACAATTTTAATAAAGACTTCCAAAGTAAGAAATCCTGCAGGCTTCTTTAGAATAATTTTCCTCAAATAATATTAAAATTTTAGAGTGGCATGCGAACCAGCTCTGTGAAATGTTATGAACTTATTAAAATTTAATTAATTTATTAAAAAAATAAACAATGACCTTGCGATTTGTAAAGAAACATCAGTAACAATGGGAAAGGTTGCTACAAACTTACTGTCAATAGATTATTCTATAACTACATATACATATTACTATTTAACACAGAAATAAGAATGTTTTTTTTAGAATATTTTTTTATAGAATAAGGGGGACAATCGAGCTGTGTGCTGCTGTGCGCATAAATAAAATACCTTTAATTAATAATTAGTTATCATCTCTTTTAAATTTGTTTAAATTTGGAAAAAAAAGCAGAGTGCAATTCCTTAAATCTATTTTTATTATTTCATTTACTATTTTGCAAGAACACTAACTCCATGAGATATATTATACATAATACCATTTAAACGCTAATATTATGAAAGGAGTTATATATATACTAAAATATTGGCTTAGATTTTTAAAATAGACTGACACTGATTGAAATCGAATTATGATCACATTTTACTATGCAACACTTGTTTTGGCGTATATTTTAGATTTTGATTGCGGTCAACCGATGCCTGGACCTTTTTCCATTACCGTTCATTGGCTACTTTCATCATTGCTCATAACTTTGTTCTTATTGAATAGGAAGGCGATAAAATATAAAATACATTTATGATTTACATCAACGCGAAATAATAATAGTTCTGGTCAATAACATTCCTAATGAATGAAGAAAATGTGTTACCAATATTACTTTTTAAATTAGGAAACTGAAATGGTAATAAGCTGGTTACATTTTTCATAGAAGCTTGTATTTTCTAAGAAAAAAAAAATACAGCGCCACATTTTCAACGTTTTTTTTATAAAAAAGATATCAAAAACCAAATCAGAGATATTCGTTATAAATCTTGACTGACGATTATGTTTGCTTGTTACGTAACTTTCTCTAAATCCATATCACCTACTAAGTAAGGCTAAATGACTCTTGGTAATGAGAGTGAGCTAAGGAAGATAAAGCTTCGTGTAGGCCAAAGCCTAAGGCTAGGGCTCATTTCATTGAGGAGGAAAACACACGCCCTTGTATACATTGGTCTAATTGGTAACAGCTCAATTGTATGGCAAACACACCTCAACTCGGGCTTTATGGGTAACGCAACACTACGCCCTCCCCAAATGTAATACACGCCAAACGTCTCGTACCTATGCACCCTCGTCCCTCAGTTTCTACACTAATATATGTTCGCACGTGTAGGTAGCTTAATATACATAACCTATAAGTAATGATTAATCCATGCATTAATAATATAATGTCACGGCAGCATTAAACTCTTATCGAGAGCGTGTATCTGGTGAAACTGACATAATAACATATAGCGCGGCGCATTAATTCGTCAGTAGACAATTTCTCAACACGCCAACACGCTATTTGGGCATAAATCAATCTTACATAGTTTATTTACTTAACGTGTATATTATAATATGTAACTTCAAGTCCAAAACTGACAGTTTATATATTACTACGCAAGAAAAAAGGCGACAGTGTGTTTGCTCCTTAAAAGTCCTTTTCCGTAGTATTCAGGCGCCATGGAGTAGGCAGACGGTAAATTATTATAAAAGTTTAAAAAAAGAGTAAAGCAACTACTATTGTCAGTCGATGGATTTAATAATGGGCAAAGAACACTATAAATTAAAGTTTCGAAAAGTATTATATATAATCAATAATAAATAAAAAGGTTCTATTTCTACTTCATTGTACGGAAATTTTAAAGTCCGAGACATAAAAATTTTCTACACATTTGAATTTGAATTCACATATACAATATAATTTTTGAAAAAGAAAAATATCGCGTGAATACCTTCGTCAACAAACCAACATCCAATCCAAATTTTCAAGAAAGTCAAGTCCTGCTATACGTCTCTTCGTCACTCCATTAGTTTTGAACTGGTACGAGGCCCGTGCCCTGCAGTAGTCGTGTGTAATGTTTGCTTCACTTCACGTGCAATGATTTTGCTTCACTTACATGTAAATATTTCTAAGGCAAGAAAATCATAGCTTAAAGAGTCAAGAAAGTCCAAACATATCAACAGGGAGACTGGCAGAAGCAATGGATGTTAATGTATATCTTCTGGTCTATTTATTATCTTTATTGCTTTATTGTAAAAAAAATTACGTGATAAAATTCTAAATAACGACATTCGCAGTAGAACCAGAGTAACCAACATAGCCCAACGGATCAGTAAACTGAAATGGCAATGGGCCGGACATAGCTCGAAGAAAAGCCGATAGAGAAGAAAGATCCTCGAGTGGCACTGTGGCAGCCTTGTACCGGTAAGAAAAGTGACAACCTGGTAAGACATGCAGTAAGTCGGTGAATTCAGTAGGTTTAGGATCGTGTTTCCGGTATTCCTATAATGACTATGAAGGTGATGATATTGTGAGACAATTTTTTTTAATAATTTAGCACATTATATTAAAGTAACTATTTTCTTAAAGTTACGAACTCAATCACTCTATACAGTACCTATATGAAATAAATATTTTACTACAATAATTGTATATCAGGTTGGTTTAAATATCTTAATGCTTTCACATTAAGCATTATAAAATAATATAAACACCAGCTGCAGGCATTACTCTCCGATGGAAATCGCTTAGCAAAGAAAATCTTCGATGCGATGCGTTCATCAATAGCTTTCGTATACCTCAGTAACAATAAGTGGGAGCAAATTCGATATATCCACATTTCATACGTGGCGCTTGGTACGTAAATAGCGTAATCTTTCCCAAGTAAGAGGCCGTAAGCATCGCCTTGATTCTCGTCATCTCAGTGCTATTGTAAGCGGGCTTATTGTGCCACGGGATTGGTTTCCCAACGAAGAAAGCGCCAGGGAATCGATTTAAAATTTCCTTGAAAGAGCCCCACAACAATAGCGCCTAATACTCGGATTGAACATATCTCAAACGTAATATGATGTAGCGATTAATTACTTAGTAAGATGAAATATGATGAAATATGAAAAACACTTTATGTAATAAAAAGGTTAAATCGACATTTAAAAATCATTAAATAATAGATCCGTTAGATTAAATCCGTTATCTTAGTACCTCTATATGGACCAAAGGAATAAGCGTTCTTAAGTCAAAAAAAATATATATTAAATCCAAAGAAAATATTATATTATTACTCGTACCGTAGTTTTTAAGATAATTAGTAGAATCAGGCGTTACTTTGCGGAGATCCATTATATTGTTAAAAATTAATTAGCTTATATCCGCGTAATAATATAGTAATATTTATTACGCGGGTCTTAGCTAATTAATTTTTAACATCTTTAATACCGTAATTTTTAGCTTATGTATGACAATCAATATATGCTCTATTCTGTATAAATAACTTAGTATCTTTGAGTAAATATTAGCTATTTACGAGGGTGGATTGAAAAGTACTCGGCCTAACACAGATCCATTCAATTCTAAAAATCAAATCTACCCACATTATTTAGTTCAGTTCAGACTAGTTCATTGTGTGAAGTTCGAAACGTGTGCTATAATTAGTTGTGATTTTATAAATTTATTAACAAAGTAATCGGACATAATTTCCGCGAATGGAGCAAATCGAGCAGCGTGCCGTCATTAAGTACCTCCATAAGAAGGGGCTATCATCAAAAGCCATCCATGATGACATGGTCAGTACATTAGGCGATTGTGCCCTGTCATATTCATCCGTTAAATAATGGATAGCAGAATTTAAGCGTGGTAGAGAGAGTGTGAAAGATGAACCCCTCTCTGGAAGACCTTCGACGTCAACTACTGACGAAAATATTAAAAAAGTACTTGATTTAATAATGGGAGACCGCAGATTAAAAATTAGAGAGATAGCCGAGATTATAGGCATCTCTTATGAACGAACTCAAAACATCATTGTCAACGAGTTGGGTTTCCACAAGGTGTCTGCGAGGTGGGTTCCGCGACTGCTTTCAGTTTAACAAAAAAGGACGCGATTGACTATTTCACGCGACTGTTTGGAGTTATTTGAAGCCGATGCAGATGATTTTTTGAATCGTTTTGTTACTATAGACGAAACATGGGTTCATTACTGTACACCGGAAACAAAACAACAATCAAAACAGTGGAGAAGACCTGGTTCACCACCCCCTAAAAAGGCTAAGTCGATTTTGTCGGCAAATAAGGTGATGGCTTCAGTATTCTGGGACTCGAAAGGTGTGATTATGATTGATTATCTTGAAAGGGGTCAGACTATAAACTCTGATTACTACTGCACCTTACTACGTCATTTACGAGAGGAAATAAAAGAAAAACGTCGAAGAATGCTCAGAAGAAAAGTCCTGTTTCATCAAGATAACGCCCGTGTCCACACGTCAGTACAGTCAATGGCTGAAATTCACAACTGTGGCTTTGAACTGTTACCGCATTCGCCGTATTCACCTGATCTGGCACCATCAGACTTCTTTCTGTTCCCTAACCTAAAAAAGCACTTGGGAGGTCAAAGATTTTCGACAAACGACGAGGTCAAAGCAGCTGTAGACGCATATTTTGACTCTAAGGAAGAATCATTTTTTTTCAACGGTCTAAATGCTTGGAAGGGGAGGTGGCAAAAGTGTATTGAACTTGATGGTGATTATGTAGAAAAATAAAAATATAACTGATTTAGTGTGTTTATTTTCTTGGTTAGGCCGAGTACTTTTCAATCCACCCTCGTACCTATAAAATTGACGTTTTTATGAAATAAGTTAACGTAATTTTTATGCAGTTTTAAATATAAATGACATCACATGTAAATTGCACCCGTGTAGATCCGGGGCGGGTTTGCTAATCAATTTTTTTTTATGGAATAGGGGGCAAACGTGCATGCGGCTCACCTGATGGTAAGTGACTACCGCCGCCCATGAACAACCGCAACACCAGGGGAATTGCAGATGCGTTGCCGACCTTTTAGAAAGGTGTAAGCTCTTTTCTTGAAGGTTCCTAAGTCGTATCGGTCCGGAAAATTCGCTGGTGGTAATCGATTCCATTAGGAAGTCGTGCGAGGGAGAAAACTTCTTCTAAATCACACAGTGGTGGACCGCCAATCATCCAGATGGTATGGATGGTAACGTGAGTTTTTTCGCGATGTGCGATGGTGAAATTGAGCGGCTGGAATTAGTCCGAACAATTCCTCAGAGCACTCCCCGTGATAGATGCGCAAAGAGATGCAACATCTCTACGCAGTGCCAGTGTATCGAGAAAGAACTCGGTCGTCGACGATTCGAACCGCTCTGCGCTGGATGCGGTCAAGTGGAAGGAGCTGGCACTGGGGTGCCCCGGCCCAGAGATGAGAACAGTATTCCATGTGGGGCCGAACTTGCGCTTTGTAAAGTTGCAAGCGATGTGCCGGCATGAAATACTGTCTCGCTCTGCTGAGCACGCCAAGCTTTTTAGAGGCCAATTTGGCCTTACCTTCCAAGTGACCACGAAATTGCACACTATTCGATATGTCGACGCCAAGGATTCCGATACTAGCTGAGGCAGCAAGGGGAGTGCCTTGAAACTGAGGAGATACGATAAAGGGGTTCTTTTTAGCGGTAAACGCGCAAACTTGTGTCTTCTGGGGATTGAACTGGACTAAATTCAGTCGGCCCCAATCCGAGACTTTGTTAAGCAAAGACTCGACTTCAGACACAAGTTTATCCCGGCACTCGGCGACGTTTTCCCGAGAAATATTGGCACGGCCGGTATATAAGGCATCACCAGTGCTGTCGTCTGCATAGCAATGAATGCTACCAGTTAGCAACATATCATTGATATGCAGGAGAAACAGCGTTGGTGATAGCACGCAGCCTTGTGGAACACCAGCGTTGATAGGCTTGAGATCAGAGCATGCACCGTCTACTACGACCTTGATGCTCCAATCAGCAAGGAAACTGGTGATCCATTTGCACAATTTCTCGGGAAGCCCATAGACAGGAAGCTTCGAAAGAAGCGCTTTGTGCCAGACCCGATCAAAGGCCTTCGCTACGTCCAAACTAACGGCTATTGCCTCCCCCTTGGACTCTACTGCCTCCGCCCATCTATGAGTTAAGTAGACTAGAAGATCACCAGCTGATCGACCCCGATGAAAACCGTACTGGCGGTCACTAATCAGCTGGTGATCCTCAAGGTACCTCATGAGCTGGCAGTTTATAACGGCTTCCATTATTTTGGAGAACAAGGAGGTGATGGCGATAGTCCTGTAGTTGGACGGGTCTGAGCGGTCGCCTTTTTTAGGGATCGGGTGCACCAAAGCTGTCTTCCATGAGTTTGGGACTACGCCTTGGGAGTAGGAGTACCGGAAAAGACGC
The DNA here is from genome assembly GCA_033319125.1 of Parnassius glacialis. Taxonomy (NCBI): domain Eukaryota; kingdom Metazoa; phylum Arthropoda; class Insecta; order Lepidoptera; family Papilionidae; genus Parnassius; species Parnassius glacialis. The sequence goes on from JAVANC010000021.1 coordinate 34,187,289, forward strand.
GTTAAAACCGGTGCCAACTCCGAAGCACACGTCTTCAGCACAATGGGAGGGACTCCATCGGGCCCACTGGACTTGCTGACGTCCAGGGAGAAGAGTGCTTTGCGGACCGAGAGCTGTGTAAATCGCACATCCGGCATGGAGCACTCACATCGCGGGATAGGGAGAGACCAGAATGCACGGGTTCCCGAAGGAAGGCAAACTAGCTTCTCGCCAATTCTGCCGATGTGCTCAGACCTTGCCTTGGCAATGACGCTTTTGAAAGACCTGGAGGCGGAATTATACTTCTTTTTAAGTGCGCTGGTGTTTACATCCCGAGACGTTGATGCGTCAGCCCAGGCCTGGTAGCACTCCTGCTTATAGCGTGATGCTATTTTACAGGAGCGACCAAACCATGGCTGGGATCTGCCTCCGATGAGCACCACAGAGGATGGAATAAAAAGTTCCATACCCTGAAGAACCACATCAGCAATAGAATCGGCAACAAGGCTGGGATCTTCCGGCGAGAAGCAAACCCGCCCCCAAGGGTAGGATGCAAAAAAAGACCGCATCCCAATCTATACGAAACAATATATATGTTTGTTGTTTGTTTATATTTATTAATACATGAATATCGAAAATTGTCCAAAAATCTAAAATATAGTAAGTAGTAATATAACAGTTTCGTACTATCGCCACGATATCCATAGATCAGTACCGTATCGTTAAATAAAAAGCTTCTAGATATAATCGGCGTCGTGGAGATATGTCAGTAACGATCAGTCTTATGTCATTAAGTCTTCATCGGTATCGGTCAATGAAAAACGCTCTTAATTTGAAATTAATTTTATTTTAAAAACATGCAATTCTTTTTTCAAAATTAGTAATTTTTTATTAATTTTGAATAAAGAATTTAATAAACATTATGTTTTCATTGCATTTAAATATTTTTCGTCATCATGGATAAGGAAAAAAATTGAGTAATTATGGAATATGAGTACCGTCGTGCCAGTAACGCGGCACAAGCGCCATGCAACGACGATTACGGAGCGAATATTATAAACGAACGCACCACCTGTCCGCTTCCGTTCTGGAAATTTCGACCTGAAAATGAACCCCATAGTCATCCGAAAACTTTGGTCGACAATGACGAATTAAAGGCGATTGTGGAAGCTGACGATACTCACTCTACGGCAGAATTAGCAGTATCTTACGACGTTAGCATTAAAACAATATTGGTCCATTTGCGTCAAATTGGCAAGGTAAAAAAGCTTGACAAATGGGTGCCCCACAAACTCAATGATCGCCAGCGCGAAGTACGAGTCGAGACGTGCATTGCGTTCCTCAACATGCCCACAAACGAAGGAATTTTGAACGGTATCGTTATGTGCGACGAAAAATGGAATCTGTTTGACAAGTTTTTCTGCAAGTTGGTTGGATCCTGGTTCAGCACCTAAACAATGCCATAAACGAAAGCTTATCCCTAGAAAAGTGATGATTACCATTTGGTTATCTAGCGCCGGTTCAATTCATTACAGCTTCTTACGAAACGGGATGAGCATTACTGCAAATGTGTACTGTGTGGAGAACTGTACACAATGATGGGGAATTTCGCACGTCTCGAACCAGCTTTGGTCAATCACTCGTCCCTGCTGCTCCTGCACGACAACGCGTGACCTCATCATACTGCATAACAGTCGGTCTCCAAGTTGCAAGAGCTGGGGTTGGAAGCTCTCCGTCATCCGCCGTACTCACCAGACCTTGCGCCTACAGACTTTTACTTTTTCCAGAACGTGGATACATTTTTGGGGGGAAAAGGCAGTAGGTACAAAATGCATTTGAAGAATTTATTGCCTCCCTTCCAGCTGATTTATTCAAGAAGGGCATCAATAAACTGTCACTGCGTTGGCAAAGATGCATTGTTTGCATGGGTGATTACTTTTATTAATAGAAATAAAAAATATAGAAAAAAATTACGTTAACTTATTTCATAAAAAATAGCAATTTTATAGGTAAAGACCAAATATATAGATTAAAATGAACAGACAGCAACAACATTGTTCGTTTCAATAGAAATGAATGTCAAGCAAGTCACGCAAAAGCATATCCGTGAGTTCATGTCACACATTTTGATTTTAACGGGACGAAATTGTAGGTAGCGGACGAGGTGCATCGCCGATAATCAGCCGATGACAATATATTGGTTACGTGACGGTCAATTAAAAAGCATCACAGTCTGTTCCATACATTTCTGTGCCCCGATATCGTTGCGGTTGAATCGACGACTATGTATTGTTTTCGTGTTGGCCAGTGAAAAACGCTCTAAGTGTTGGTAAATCCGTGTCGGTAACTTTAAGAAGCGTTGAAATATTATAGTATTATATAAATAAATATTAGTATTATAAACTTAATTTTAGGTTTTAACTTATAAGTGAGTATTGAGATTGAAGTAAAAGTAATTTCATTTTTAACTTATTTTAAATTAAAATTTAACTGGCATTTGTCATAGCTGTCCGTTACCATTCACTACACACGGAGCGAAAATGGATGATTTACCGTTACCGTTACAGCCTATTAAAGTCCATTGCTGAACATAGGCCTCCCACATAGATTTCCTCATCATTTGCCATAGTTGCCACGCATGGAAAACTGTTTGGTAATCAAAGTTTTTTAGTAGTCAGGAAGACGCTGCTGCCCATCTCCTGACTTATGTCCCTCAGAGGTAACTCTTACGACACCCACGGGCTGATATGGGGTAGATTGGTCGGCTCGATCGGAGTAGGATCAAGCTCTCACAGAATACCAGCGTAAAATGCTTTCGTATGGTGAGTGTAGAGAATCGGAGACCCCTTTTACTGGAAACGGGGCATTCCATCTTAGTCATTTACGGGTGAGAACGCATCTGCATTTTGATTCGTAAACGAGGATAGATGTAGATGTCTATGGGCTGCAGCAACTATTTACCATCAGGTGGACTGTGTGCTCGTTTGTCACTTAAAAAATATTGATATGCTTACACCGTCACTACTTGGTAAAAGGAATGATTAGCCGATTTAAATAAATTAGTTACAATGGTATTGAATAAAATAAGGCCCAGGTGTAATTTTATAAAAGCATCACCGTTATATTATATAAGTAGTAAAGCACTTCAATAACACTGGTGTTAAAACTATCGGTGATATTTTTATGCTAGCATTCACAAAATAAAACATTTTATCGTAACAATTCTGACACGGGTAACACCGGCGAGAGGAACACGTAAAGTTTAGTGTTAAGACAACATAAAACTCATTGTAATATCCCGCCACATCTACATTTTCATATTCATTGACCGTAAAAATATTTTCTATTTTGTGAGATTCAATTTTGCTAACATTGTTTGTAGGCGTTCGTCAGGTGAGCCTATTCTATGGATTTTTATTTTATGGGGCGAAAGCAAACATCGCTCATCTTCGTTACTTTTTCACAAAACTTGGACAGTAGCCGTCAGTCTATTATGCACACAATAAAGATAAAGCAAAACATTTCAGCGTGAGTAGGTTTTTACTGAATGTATATTAAAAATAATAAGTGGTGAAATTTCAAGCATTATGTGTTAATCGCGGCTATCAGCAATGCTAGGGAAATCTAGTGACCTTCAACAGATTGGTATGATAATTTTAAAATTCTTCAATAACAGTCACGTCTGTGACGTAAAATAACGTAATGATTTAAGCGAATCTATTTTAAGCTGAGGGGGCTTCGTAATTTAGTATCGACATAATGTTTTCTTACATTATATTTATGCGAATATGTTTACTGATGAAAGCATCATCATTCATCAGCGTCATCAATACAGCGCATCACAAGTTCACTACTGGACATCGACCTCCCCCAAGGAATGCCGCAAAATGAATGATTCTGAGCCATCTCCACACACTGACTTCCTGCATATCTTACCAGGTCGTTACTCCATCTAGTGAGAGGCCGCCCAACACATCGTTTAATGGTACAACTAGGGTGCGATTCGAGGACCTTTCCTCCCAATATATCCAGTGCCACTTCAGCTTACTGATTCAGTAGACTTACGTCGGTTACTCCAGTTCTATTGTTAATATAAAAGTAAAAGTAAAGTTACAGCCTATATACGTCCCACGGCTGGGCACAGGCCTCCCCTCAGTTCAGAGAGGGTTTTTAGGGCAAGGAAGTGTCCACCGCACTGCCCCAATGCGTGTTGGCGAACTTCACATGTCTTCGAAATATATTTTTTTATTATTCCTCAGACATGCAGGTTTCCTTTCGATGTTTTCCTTCACCACATGGTAATTCAGCACTTAAAATTGCAATTAACAATAATTAATAGAAACAGGCGTTACTTTGCGGAAATCCATTATAATGGGGTTGTTATAAACTAATTTCCTTAATTCCGCGTAAAGAAAGAAAATGATGTGTCCTGCACAGTTTTAAGGGGACCTCCCACCCTCCCTCAACCGCGCGTACTATACCCGTCGCCGTCAACCCCAGCACTACCACCCCCAGCACCACCACACTAGGCACGACACACCACTCTCGAAAATACGACACGTGTTTTGCCTCTATACGAAGCATCCTCAGGTGAAGTATACTCTGCGGAGTCAGTAAATAGGCAATTTCATTGGTGCCGGCCGGGATCGAATCCGGTTGGCTCACGTACTGTGAAATATTACAGCGAGCGCTGATCATCTGAGCTACCACGGCTCTTATTATTATGGATATCTTCATTTCGAATTCAAATATAGCTTGCTGAATGACCTAGAGCTTCCTCATCTGTCCAGCAATAAAGGACTCCGTTGCTGATCCACATGTCCTCAATAGCACTGATTGTACACTGTGGTTTTCATGTTTTGTCGTAACATACGTGACGATAACATGTTTTATAACTACCCGAACGCTGTCCAACCAATGACGAATATTGTTACAATAAATCGGATTTGTAGACCCACCATGTAGGGGCGGTGCAAGAATATCCGAGTACGAGGCGACAGACGGAAACAAAACTAGAAGATGGGCAGCGCCTTCATAAACGTCGCCGAGTACCGGGACAAACTTGTGTCTGAAGTCGAGTCTTTGCTTAACAAAGTCTCGGATTGGGGCCGACTAAATCTAGTCCAGTTCAATCCCCAGAAGACACAAGTTTGCGAGTTTACCGCTAAAAAGAACCCCTTTGTCGTATCTCCTCAGTTTCAAGGCATTCCCCTTGCTGCCTCAGCCAGTATCGGAATCCTTGGCGTCGACATATCGAATAGTGTGCAGTTTCGTGGTCACTTGGAAGGGAAGGCCAAATTGGCCTCTAAAAAGTTTGGCGTGCTCAGCAGAGCGAGACAGTATTTCATGCCGGCACATCGCTTGCAACTTTACAAAGCGCAAGTTCGGCCCCACATGGAATACTGTTCTCATCTCTGGGCCGGGGCACCCCAGTGCCAGTTCCTTCCACTTGACCGCATCCAGCGCAGAGCGGTTCGAATCGTCGACGACCGAGTTCTTTCTGATCGGCTCGATACACTGGCACTGCGTAGAGATGTTGCATCTCTTTGCGTATTTTATCGCATGTATCACGGGGAGTGCTCTGACTAATTCCAGCCGCTCAATTTCACCATCGCACATCGCGACAAAACTCGCGTTACCATCCATACCATCTGGATGATTGGCGGTCCACCACTGTGCGATTTAGAAGAAGTTTTCTCCCTCGCACAACTTCCTTGTGGAGTCAATTGAAACCAGCGAATTTTCCGGACCGATACGACTTAGAAACCTTCAAGAAAAGAGCTTACACCTTTCTAAAAGGCCGGCAACGCATCTGCAATTCCCCTGGTGTTGCGATTGTTCATGGGCGGCGGTAGTCACTTACCATCAGGTGAGCCGCAAGCTCGTTTGCCCCCTATTCTATAAAAAAAAATTAACTAAAAAATAAAAAACTGTGGTTGTCAACCCGCCTGCCAAATGTGACAATTATGGCAAATATGCTCTTATGAGGCAGCCTAATAGGGGCAAAACGTTCTCATTACACTCCGAGGGGGTTAAAATGGCCAAGAACCAAAAAATTGAGGGGTGACCTGAACTTTAGGCATAGTCAGTTTGATTAGCCTATCATGTAGAGGAAGGATGTTATGGGCGTCATGGTGAATAGGGGCAAAAAGTTCTTATTACACTCCTAGGGGTCAAAATGGCCGAAAACCCAAAAATAAACATTTAATTTCGGCTAGAACTCCGCCTCCTTCGGACTTTCTTACACAGTCTTTAACTTCCCGCATCCCACTGTTTAATCCAATTAATATAAAATATAACTAATAGTACGGAAAGAAACATGAAGCTTTACATTTTTCGAAAAAATTAACTTCCGCGCTATGAAATCTGTCAAATATTACACCTCAGAAAAAGTCGTGGATGTCCTCATTGAATCGACGGGAAAAAGCAAAGGTCAAAAAGCAAAACAAAGCGCGATAGAAATGGTTTACTTAATTCTGTGTGTTTTTTGAATCAGACAATATACAACGATCTGAACTATACTCATTTTAAAAAAATTACAGAGACACCACAGATGCGTTAGTAATAACATAATATTTATTTTGATAATAATTTCGTAAGTAAATTTACGGTTTGACCATAATACTGTGACTAGTATAAGATCAGATCAGATCTAGTATAATAGTGTGACTAGGATAAGATCAAAAACGACATCACCGACTGATTCGTAGTTAGTTTTTTAGTAATTCTACATGAACCCTACATAATAAATCTTAACAGTGGTAGAGCCACGCGGCAGCTTTTGCTGTCGCACGGATGGACCGGCTCGAACCGGGGTGGTACCACAACCTCACAGAATACCAGCGTGAAGTAGATGTTTATCTCTGCGTTTCGGTTGGTGAGTTTAGGTGGCCGGAGGCCCTTTTTACTGGAAATGAGGCATTCCATTTTAGTCCTCACGGGTGACAACGCATCTGCATTTTGATTCGCAAACGAGGATAGATGTAGATGTCTATTGGCCACAGCAACCACTTACCATCAGGTGGACTGTGTGCTCGTTGGTCAGCCTTATCCTATAAAAAAAATAGAGACTAAACAAACATACAAATAGTTTAATAATTAGTTTACACTATTAACTACTTTAATTAGAGTTAAACAGGGATAGGAACTCGACGAAAACGATAAAATCAAAAGGTTGTTGATCTCTCCTTTTTAAATGAAATGAAGAATCAAACAGGTTCTGGTAGCCAGTACGTCTGAGTAAAAGTGGTTAAACTGTACATTACACGCATATTTGGACAACCACATTCCATGCTTAGACGTGTATATGGTATGTATGTGTAAGTATTTTGTGATGTTTGTCATCTATAAAATATATGCAACTTTTACAATTGTGAAAAAATACAGGTAGAATAGACGGATGATCTTGTTTAATATGAATTCTTTTCAATTGAAATAAACATATTCCGGATCCCGATGGTTCTGTGTTTAGTGAGCTTTAGAACATGTCCATATTTGTTATTAATTACACGTCACACATCGCTACAGTTAGCAATATAAAAGATATCATACGTTTTCATCTCGCAGTCAAGGAACGAAAAAACATAGTATTGGATGTCCAATACTATGTTTTTTCGTTCATTGATTTGAACGTTCCTACGCACATATTATACGGCGATTGAATTCCCAAGGTCGTCAAGTATATCAGTTATACCTACAAGTTTATTTAATAAGGTCGAGTTCGACTGCAAAATATATTGGGATTACGTAATAATTTTATTCTTCTTCTACATCAGCAGTAAGTACAATAACAGTAAGGACAGATACAACACTTTCGGGAAGCAAAATGGGTCAAACCAAAATCGTAAATATGTTGTTTATTTCTTTAACAATGAGAGCTGTTTTTTTTGAAGATTCCATACTATTTAAATGTACAACGATTGAAATAATTTATAATACTCGTAGCACCTTCAAAATTATAGCTTAAACGTTACTTTGAATAAGTTGAGAAAAGAAGAGTCAGTGCATCTATGCTACCGTGTTTGGCAATATTTTTAACTATTTTAAGCTAGTCCTTTGCTGCTATCCTTTCTGATAGTAAGTGACTTAGAACAAAAGGTTGTTCACTCTTGCCTTAAATATGCGTTACATTGTAATCGGAGGGAAAGTAGATGCGGGCAAATTATTGCACTCTATTGTTTTACGCATTACGAACGACGAAGTATCTGCTCTTATCTCTTTTTTGATCAACGTTGCACTTGATGACATTACAGCAGATATCACGGAGTCACCTCTTAATTTACTAATACAGTAAAACTCGCTTAATACGATCACGTTTAATACGATTTCCCGTTTAATACGCCATTTTATCTCAGTCTCTGCAACTTGAGGTATGTTTTCATACATTTTTAACACGCTTAATACGATTCGTCATCCCGTCTAATACGCCATCCGCGTCGGAAAATTTACGTTTGCTAGTGATAGGTAAGGCGAAAAATCCACGTTGCTTCAAAAACGTGAAATCGCTCCCTGTAACATATGATGCACAATCTCGAGCTTGGATGACTGGCCTTCATTTTGTTAACTGGTTAAAAGCTTTAGATGATCACTACCAGATTAAATGTAGACGCATAATTCTCTTCCTTGATAACTGCCCCTCTCACCCTAAAGATAATGAACTAAAGAACATCAAGCTTGTTTTCTTACCTCCGAATGCGACAAGCAAGTTACAACCGATGGATCAGGGCATTATAAAAGTCCTTAGACATGACTACAAAACACGATTGATACATCGCTATCTTAAGGAAATGGAAGACTCTGACAGCAAATGACCCCTGACTGTGCCTGACGCGATCCTAAACATTGCAGCGGCATGGCAAGCAATTAAGCCTGAAACCATCCAAAATTGTTTCAAGAAAGCAGGTTTCCGAAATAATGAAAATGATGTCGTGTTGGAAGAAGAACCCGCGATACTGCAGAGTTTTTCTGGATATTCTTCCATTATGACAATGTTGCATTCGATCGAAGATCTTATTCAAGATGTGAATAACATCCAGAAAGAGGCCCTAGGTGATGATGATTAAGACGAAGGAGAGTCAATTCCGTTTTTGCAAACACAGAGGCATTATCAGCGGTAAAAGATGTAAAGCGCTATGTATCTTCTTTCGGGAAAAGTGATGACGCACTGCAAAAGTTAAATTATATTGAAAGCTTTATCATTAATAATGCATCAAACTCTTTTTGTCAAACCAAAATAAGTGATTATTTTAAGTAATGTCATTATAAATAATAATTAACTATGATGTAATGTATTGAAATACATATGCATATGCACAAATTCAATAACTACACAATATTTATAAATGATGTTTTATTTTCCCTATCCCGTATAATACACTTTCCCGCTTAAGTCGCGATTTTGGCTGGGTCCCTTCAAAATCGTCTAAAGCGTGTTTTACATTATATGCCGATGTGACAGCACTAAAAGTTATTAAGAAGAACATTGAGAACTTAGAGCAAATATTGAATTTATAGAAAAGCATGCTTGAAGACGACGGACTATAACTAAATGGTAAAAAAGTACATGACTTGCGGGAGAGCAGACACAGAACCAATCAAAATATGAAAATGTTCAGAACGTATTCAGAACATTTTTGATTGGAAAATTCATTTATCTTCGATTAGCGCAGCTCGAAGTAAGTGAAAAGAGGTCACAGGAGCTATCTGCGGTTGTAATATACCTACCTAGTTCAAAGGTCAAGTGTACAAAAGTATTAACTGGCCCGTACTCTTATATAGTAGTGGGATCTGGCCGATTTTGAGTCTAGATGTTCAAGAGCTCTGTGTTAAGGAAATGAAAATGCCCTGTTCTCTGTGCGAAGTAACAAAACGCTACTACATTCGTCCTACGTAAAGCGAAGTAAAATTGTTACCGATGGGTTAGGCAACTCCAGTTTTTTTATTTGTAGTCGTTATTAGGAAGACGTTGGGCAACAGGCCATGCCCATCAAATTTCATCTGCATTTTCATTCTTAATTGAGGATGCGTTGTCAACCCTGAGGTCTGAGATGGAATGCCTCTTTTCCAGTCAAAAAAGCTTTTTTACTTAAGCTTAAACTTAGCTTTAATGAAAAGCTAAAGTTAGCACAAGTTAATCGTGACTTCATATTCAACCCGGAAGAGTCCACTGTTGGATACATGGTCCATGTAGAGGGGATTTGCCATTACCGTCACGCTTGGCAGGCGGATTGAATATCGCAGTACCAGAATGTGCCTTTGCCTCGTCATCTGGACGTCAAAAATTGTAAGTCCGTCGTGATGATGGGTGCTGCAAAGTAGGTACTCGTAACGGCGGGAATTGAAAATAGGTCAAACGAGATAAACTTTCCAAAAGGGCTGGTTAGAGCTATATCTAATACATAAAAAATATTTTTTTTGTTCATATTTTTTTTTTGGTCAAGTTATTGCTTGCCCTTGTGAGAAGGTTATAGGCATATTACAGCTAACTTACAATATGTGGCGCGCGTATTGTACCGACAAATTTATTTGAAAGTTGTACATCACTCAACTTCAATGAATATATTATCACTCCTAATTAAACAATATAACTCTTCCAAATATAAAACGATATTTCGACAATTATTTTTTCTGTGGCAGCAACGCGCCGGGTACCAGCTGGTAAATAATAAAATAATTTGAATCCGACTATTTGAACAAAAACTATACACAGCACAAAATTTAACTAGGGTCTTAGTATGATTGTCCTATCTCATATGATCACTAAGCAATTAATGAAAAGCATAATAGTTAAGTCACTTGTACTTATGAATGCAACACATATAATATTCCTAATGGCATCTCAAATAGAAGTTATCATATCTAGTGCTATAGGTAAGTTATGTAAGTACCAATTAGATAAGTAGATATTCGCCTCACGGAGCTTTCTGCTCGACGGCTTAGTATTGCTCTCAAGACGCATTTAATACGGAAGAGAAATTATAATAACTAGGTACATAAATGATCGCATTAATAATATATTATAATATATAATTATTATATCTTATAGCAAGTAATGATGATTTTCTTTACGTGGTAGGGCCATGCTGCAGTTATATTAATAGTATAGTTGTAGCACGAATGGGTCGGCTCGACCGGGGAAGGACCACGGTCTCACAGAATACCAGCGTCAAATAGCAGCTTAACACTGCTGTGTTTCGTATGGTGAGTGTAGAGAACCGGAGACCTTTTTACTGGAAAAGAGGCATTCCATCATAGTCCTCGCGGGTGACAACGCATCGGCATTTTGATTCTTTATTAAGGATAGATGTGGATGTCTATGGATCACAGCTACCACTTACCATCAGGTGGACTGTGTGCTCGTTTGTCACCCTATCCTATAAAAAAAATGAGCAGAACAAATTACAATAGTAAGCGTAGTAATTAGTAGTCTGTAAAGTTAAGTGGGCAATATGTTGGACACCAATAGTTATTATAATCGCTAAACCTCGACAAGATATTCTCGAATGTCAGCCTAGTACTGGCAAACGAGCCACTCTCACTAGATGGGGTGACAACAAACGGAAACATTATTGATATCGATGATTGCAGATGTTTTAAGACCGTGTTTCGTGGAAAACCATGGAGGAGACTTATGCGTTGATAAATATTATTTTAATTTTTTTTTATAGGATAAGGGTGACAAACGAGCACACAGTCCACCCGATGGTAAGTGGTTGCTGTGGCCCATAGACATCTACATCTATCTTGTATTACGAATCAAAATGCAGATGCGCTGCCACCCGCGAGGACTAAGACGGAATGCCTCGTTTCCAGCAAAAAGGGTCTCCGGTTCTCTACACTCACCATACGAAACACAGCAGCGTTAAGCTGCTATTTTACGCTGGTATTCTGTGAGAGCGTGGTCCTTCCCCGGTCGAGCCGACCCATTCGTGCTACAACCATAATATAGCTGCAGCATGGCTCTACCACGTAAACAGATACAATTCATTTCAATTACAGGTAAAATTCACATTAGGAATTTTACCTGTTTCGTGGAGTATATATAAAAAAATACATAAATTACACACAGAGAACCAGGCTCGAAACGACGATTTGTAGCAGATATAAATACTGGTCCAATACCCAAGTCATACTTCCTATTCCACTTTAAGATATAGGGCTTCCCTTGCCGTTTTCTTCTAACTTGAACGCTAGACATATTCCAGGTTGTGCTAGGTTCGTGTAAGGCAAGCTAAACTTGGTCTTAAAAATAATTTAATATTTTGTACAACCGAGTTCAATATAAATTATTAAGACTTTATAAAATTAAAAAAGAACTATTGGTCAGACCTTGAACAAAATTGTTATATGGGACCACATAAGAAGCAGCAGCTTTCAAATAAAAAAGAATCATCAAAACCGGTCCACCCAGAAAAAAGTTATGAGGTAACAAACATAAAAAAAGAAAAAAAAACATACAGTCGAATTGAGTACCGTCCCCTTTTTGAAGTCGGTAGAATTAAAGCCTGCCAACGCGCTGTTCAACATATTATATTATACCGCAGCCATGAAGAAAAAATCTTTCTCATTCGAAGGATTTAAAAGTTATTTGCGCACCTATATTTTGTGGAAGAAAGTTCCTTATCGGGCGGTACGAATTTGGCGGATGGGAACTAGACGAGGAAAAGTGTAAGATTTTTACGTCACAACCCGTTCTGACGTAGTGTAAACGGCCTTGGCGGCTACAAGGAAGCGAAACAATAATATCCATCTCCCCCGCAATTTTTATCTTGCTGTTAAAATTTAATTTCAAGAAATATTATTATATACCCTTCATTTTCACAGACGATAGTCATTCATTGATTGGTATTTCTTAATCAATAATATAATACGTTTATCAATAATAATAAAATACTACGAAAGGAACTTCGTTCCAACCGAGTGTTGCACGACACTCACGCATGTTTTTATTGGACTACATTTTGTATATATATTATTCTTACGTATTTTATTTTTAATTTAATCAAATAATAGTGACAAATCTTATGCTCGTTTGTCACCCTTATTCTAAGTTCACCTGATAGTAAATCGATGCTATACATGGCCCATAGACATATACGTCTGTTTTCAAAATGCAGATACATTGTTTCCCCTGAGGACTAAGATGGAATGCCTTGTTCCCAGTAAAAAGGACATAAAGCTGCTGTGCTTGTGTTAAATGAGCGGATTATTGCTATAATTATTAACATGACCTTATTAAAATATCTAGACCTGGCTCACGAGGTGACCGACGTATGGGTTGGTTTGCCGACCAAAATTTTTCCTGTAGATGTTTCTGCGAACCCAATCCCAGTAAGCCTCTCAGACTGGGCGTTCGTGACGCCTCCGTTTTTGAATGCAGATGCAGATGATAAAAGGTGGTGCTATATGTATACTGCTCGGATCATTCGCCGGTTTCTTTGCCTTACACATTTGCTTACGTCTGGTGGTAGTTTTATTTATTTGTTTACCTAGGTAGGTACTTTTACTTATTTTATTCTATTAAGAACCTACTTTTCATCGTATTTATACTCGTAGCATAATCTCTATATATAAAAATCAATTGCTGTCCGTTAGTTTCAATCTCAAAACTCAAAAAATGCTCGACTGATTTTAATGAAATCTTGTGTGTGTATTTGAATGGGTCCTTGGATATTTTAAATTCACAATTGGACCCGGTAGGTGGCGCTGTTGTCGAGATCCAGAAATCACCCGAGCGGAGCCGGGGCGGATCGCTAGTTCTATATTATTATGAATATTTATGCCAAAAACGTAGAATAAATGGTCACATTACGGTTTATTATTATGTTTGTTAATCTAAAGTAACAATAAAAGATGTCGTAAATTTAGGGTCGATTTAGAATTTATCTCATTTCAATTAATTAGATTAAATTGTTTTGCTACCACGTTCACAAACATTTGGCTAACAATTGAAAGAACAATGCCAGTGTATAAGCCAGTAAGTTAAGCAATAAAATAAAAACACAAACGGTGTCGTTTTCAACATAGTGTTTATTTTTTTAACTGATAATTTAAGTTCATCCTACTTTTTTTTCATTTATTACAGCCCTTCACAAATCCACTGCTGAACATAGGCCTCCCCCAAAGAATGCCACAAAGCACGGTCCTGAGCCACCTGCATCCATCGACTTCCTGCATATCTTAGCAGGTCGTCACTCCATCTAGTGAGGGGACACCCTACACTTCGTCCGCCGGTACGAGGCCGCCACTCGAGAACCTTTTTTCCCCAAAGGTTGTCAGTTCTTCGAGGCATATGGCCGGCCCATTGCCACTTCACCTTACTAATCCACTGGGCTATGTCGGTCACTCTGGTTCTACTGCGGATATCCTCATTTCTAAGTTTATCACGCAGAGAAACTCCAAGCATAGCCCTCTCCATAGCTCGCTGAGCGACCTTGAGCTTCCTCATCCGGCCAGCAGTGAAGGACCACGTCTCAGTACCATAGGTCATCACTGGCAACACGCACTGGTTGTACAGTCTTGTTATCAAGTTTTGAGGTATACCTGACGAGAAGATGTGCCGTAATTTCCCGAACGCTGCCGAACCGAGTTGAATCCGTCGATTGACCTCTCGGTCAAAGGTGGACTTACCTAGTCGGACTATTTGTCCCAGGTAAACATACTCGTCAACAACTTCGAGCTTAGTGTCCCCACATCTACCGGCATAGGTGTGACATGGACATTAAACATGATCTTTGTTTTGTCCATGTTCATCTTAAGACCTATCCGTTGGGAGACACTATTGAGATCATTGAGCATAGTGCTTAGGTCCTCCAGCGATTCTGCCATAAGGACTATATCGTCGACAAATCGAAGGTGAATGATGTACCCGCCATTGATGTTAATACCGTATCCTTTCCAGTCCAGAAGCTTGAAAACATTTCCAATGCAGCGGTGAAGAGTTTCGGGGATATCACGTCACCCTGTCTTACACCTCTCTGCAATTGGATAGGTTTCGTACTCTGGTTCTGTACTCGGATAGCCATCGTAGCCCTACTGTACAAGCACTTCAGCATTTCGATATACCGACAGTCAACTAGGCATCGCTGTAGGGACTGCAGCACCGCCCAAATTTCGACGGAATCATAGGCTTTCTCATAGTCCACATACGCCTGACATAGTGGCATATTGTACTCCTCGGACTTCTGTACAATTTGCGGAAGGGTAATGTGGTCTATGGTGTTAAAGCCTTTTCGGAAACCGGCTTGTTCGGGAGGCTTGAAGTCGTCAAGTCTGCGCATCCTACATTTATTTCCAATAA
The DNA here is from genome assembly GCA_033319125.1 of Parnassius glacialis. Classification (NCBI taxonomy): domain Eukaryota; kingdom Metazoa; phylum Arthropoda; class Insecta; order Lepidoptera; family Papilionidae; genus Parnassius; species Parnassius glacialis. The sequence continues at coordinate 34,202,566 of JAVANC010000021.1, forward strand.
TATTAATTAATATTAATTACTTGTCTGAACATCTAAGCAGCAAAATTTTAGGAGCTTTCATTTTTTTTTAAAAGAAGCTATCTGGTTGATTATGGATTTCCTTCAATCTATATTTTATGCTTGATTGATGATTTTCGTGGTTTTCTCTAGATTTTTATCAACGTTACTATTGAAGTTACGGCACGTTAATTTTGAAGCATTTTTGCAACATGTTATTATATGAAACACAAATAATGAATATCCCTTTTTTTTCAAAACTATTTCACTCCGAAATATTCACTCACAGTAATCTCTCTGAAAGAATATTGGACGAGCAGATAATTATAGTTCCATATTCGTAAAGCTTTTAATGTTCGACCAACGTTTTTCCTGTTTCGATTAATACTTTAACATGCATTTTGATGAATAATTAATTATTTTATAATCCAAAAATTAGCGGCGTGGATTTTGTTCAGCTTTCGAGCTTGATTGTAAATTGGTACTAAAATAATAAAGAAAACAAAATTGTAAAAAAACGATATTTATATATTGATTTTAATATTTTTTATAATTACTAGTATTATTTCTAACTAATTAAATAAAGGTAAAACAGGTAAAATCTATCTGTCAAGTGCTCCATCGATCCTCAATTGAATATCAAAATGTAATGTCATGGCAGAGCAGCCCAACACCAAACGAAACAGAAAAATTATGCTGCTATTTTACACTGGTACTCTGTGCGGGCACGATTATTCTCCCGTCGACCCAACCCGTTCGTTCTACAACTATATAACATTATTGCTCATAAATACATGCAATTGATTAGTAATTTCATTAATCTAAAACAACGTGTCTATTAAGGCACACATAAACGCGTTTCGAATGCAATAAGCCTTGATTGGGTAGTCCATAACACAAAACGCATTCATCTTATATGTGCCGGTAGGTTCCTTGATTCCCTAATGGAGAAGCATCGCGACGTCATTGTGCCCACTCCGCATTGTCGACGTCCGTCATGCAATCTCCATTGTCTGACCGATTGATTACAATTCCCATTCACGATGTACTGATGGCTGAGTACGATTGGGTACTGAACGTTTGTAATTATAATATGTAGACATAAGCCGATTAATAACGCATATTGAGCTTAATCAGATGCAACGTAATAAAGCATTTAAGCGCTGTGTAAATTTTCTGTGACGACCGCTTGGCTTAGTGGCTGCAGTACCTGACTACTGTGACTCGAATTCTGAACTCGTATCGCAGCTGATTACTTTAAATGTAACCAGCTGCGATACGAAATTTGTGTCAAACTATGAATAGTTGATTTTGTCGTCTGATTGTGTTGTAATCTATTCCCGTGCGACATAATTGTATAAAGGCTTCAACTTGAAAAGCGGAAATCCGTGCGCGGATAAAAGATAAATAATAAAATATACTTATATATTTCAAATTCAAAATCATAAGAACCGCTGTCTAGTGGAGGCGTCCATCGCGTGCTCCTGCCGTGGGCGTTCACCTATTTAAGTGGACAGGTTATAGGTACATATATACTATATACATCTTGCGCTTCTGATAAACTAGATATTGTCACTCACTATGATCGAAATTTGTCAAGAGCTAGGAGAGAACATCATCCTATCGTATCATATAAATATATTATCCTATTTTCGTATACCAACTTATAAAGTGTAGATTCGATTAACATACATTTGGCTCAATCCAAATTATAATGTTGGCATTGGCATCTATGTATTGTGAGATAGCGTCAGTAAATCAAGCATTGACAGAGAACGGTTGTGACAAAGAAATTGGCCTTATTTATCGTGAAGCACGGATTTCTTTAACTTGTCAACTTGTTATGAAAAGTTATAGAGCACACGAAAAATGATTGGGACAGATTCCACCGTTGATGATTAGATTTTAGTTTAACAGGCAAATTTAACTATGTTTGTAAATTGATTTTATATATCTGTGTGTAATGCCCATGTCACACCTATGCCGATAATTGTTAGGAGCACTAAGCTAGAAGTTATTGACGAATATGTTTACCTGGGACAAATAGTCCGGCTAGGCAAGTCCGATTTCGACCGAGAGGTCAATCGACGGATTCAACACGGCTAGGCAGCGTTCGGGAAATTACGACACATCTTTTCGTCAGGTATATATATATATATATATATATATATATATATATATATATATATATATATACCTCAAAACTTAAAAACGAGATTGTACAACCAGTGCGAGTTGCCAGTGATGACTTATGGATCTGAGACGTGGTCCTTCACAGCTGGCCGTATGAGGAAGCTCAAGCTCGCTCACCGAACTATGGAGAGGGCTATGCTCGGGTTTCTCTGCGTGATAAGCTTAGAAATGAGGATATCCGCAGTACAACCAGAGTGCCTGACATAGCCCAACGGATTAGTAAGCTGAAATGGCAATGGACCGGGCATATAGCTCGAAGGACCGCCGATCGACGGGGAAAAAAGGTTCTCGAGTGGCAGCTTCGTATCTGTAGGCGAAATATAGGGCAAACCCCCACTAGATGGAATGACAACCTAATAAGACATGCAGGAAGTCGATGGATGCAAGAGGCTCAGGACCGTGCTTTGTGGCATTCCTTGGCGGAGGCCTGTGTTCAGCATTGGACTTGTGAAGGACTGTAATAATGATGATGATTATGATCTGTTAATTCGATTCACTTTATCAAAAAAACAAACCTTAGCAACATATCTATTTAACAAACCTTATTATACCACTGGTCGGCTAGTTAGAGTATTTTTTTTTTGGTTTTGTATTTATCTGGGTCTTAATTGTGATACTTACTGAAATGTATAACAAAATGTTACAATTTTACTTAATAACTATGAACTATCACTGTTAACCATAAGTTACAATAAGTTATAACAAGTTTGATATAATCATAATCATTAGAGAACTAATTTTATCACATAACTAGCTGTTCACCGCGACTTCGCCCGCGTGTTATTTGGGGTTTTAATTTTTTTGCGCGGAACCCTAATTCTTTTTCTAAAATAAAAGTAGCCTAAGTTACTCCTTGTGAAATCAGCTATCTGCTAGTGAAATCCCGTCAAAATCGGTCCAGCCGTTTCGGAGATTAGCCGGAACAAACAGACAGACAGACGGACAGAAAAAAACTTAAAAAATTGTATTATCGTTATTAGTACCGTATATACTTTCATATGCATTTAGTAAAAAGCTGTAATTTAGACATTACAAACAGACACTTCAATTTTATTTATTCGTATAGATAATAAAACAAATAATTAAAAAAACAGTAATATATATAAGATATAGGATATAGAGATATAGAAGAGCAGAGTTATAAATATTCCAGAGTTTTATCCTCTCGTATAGATCGAAAATACTGTGTGTTATATTTTTTTATTGTATACATTGAGTTGGGATGTTAAGAAAAATATTATACCAACCCCACGTGCACGAAGTTCAACCTGATATTTGATAGTGCGAGGATCGTTTCCGCGTTCGGCAACCCGTTTGCCAACCATGGTGTTTCGTAATGAAGTAACTAATAATTTGGAGGAAGTATGACTTTGCGTACTTGCAAAGGTCTGTATCCAGCAGAGGACTTAAAATCCTTCTCCTAATTTATTCATATATCCATTTTTTTTCTTCCCTGTAGAGCTCTGTCTTTCAAACCAGTAACAAATTTTAATAGTAATTAGTTTAAAATAACTGTTTTTATAATATTATTTGAAATAACATAAGTGAAAGTCACTGCACTTTACTATCGGCTTCATTTGCACTTATCATCAGGTGGGGTAACAATCAAGCAATGGCAAGTAATAGTTAGAAAAGAAACCTTAAGTTTAGAAATTATGTGTAAAGCGTGCAACGGGGCTGTGCGTTCGAAGTGCAAGACAAACTTATTTGGATATAATATTACAGTATTCTGAGTACATCCGCTCAAGACGTATCTATCAATGCTCAAGCGCGGCTAGCGGAGCCTTGTATTTTCCAAACGACTCGAGCGGGCGCTATTCATTAACTATAATAAAACAGCCTGTTTTCATGACTGCACTGGTCCTTTACCCTTAGACTGAGCATGTTTCAACAATGTTTTTTCTGGTCAATGGTGATTTCGAATGCTATCACAGTTGCTATCATACTGTAGCAAAACATATACATAACATGTTTAATTTTTTTAAGCCGTTAAGAATGCCTTGCATACAGTACTTACGACACACACTGTTCAAGACCTGAAAGCCAATAGTTTTTTTTAAGACACCAATATTACGCTGGCTTAGATTCGAATATTGAGTCTGTGTAATTTTGACTCTGAAGCTACATGACTATCGTCTATCAGTCAGCGGTAATCAATAATTGAATAAAAAAAAACGCCAAAGTTCGGGCTATCTGATAATAAAATTTGTCACGGAAAAGAAATTAATGAGCTGATTAATTCTCTTCACAAATCAGTACCGAGTTCATAATTCATCCAGTGGAGGCTTAGCTTAAAAAACGCAGCTCAACGTCGGTTTTTCCATTAGACAAAGTTCTCTACTCCAGCCGGGATAAATCGGCGACCTGTTGCCACTTAAGTATGTGCGGCCTACCCTCGATTCAGTAAAAAGTCCGCACAAATTGTTCTTTCCTTTGCTTTCCTGTTTCAATAGTATCCCAAGGAAATTGATAAAGTTACCATGTATTTTTATAGATTACAACCTCCAATTTCTTGTAAACAAACTTAAGAGGACAGTTTAATGTAGGTAGGTACAGCAAATATGTTTTATTTTCAATTCAATTATATTACGAATGTTACTTAAATGAAAATCAAAAGCATATAGTCTTGGTAGCTCAGTGAGCACATGCAGTAAAATTCACAATATGAGAGCAATGGGACGTAAATAGTTTGAAATTTTATACACTGTACACTGTTTTCGCGAGAAACTTACTTAACTTTGATTACTTTGCATTGAACCGAATTTGGTTAATATACATTTTAAATACCTGAAGCCTTCTTTGAAGTTTGATGCAAGTGTCTATAGACTGCAGTAGTCACGTATCAGGTGGACTGTAAGTTTGTAACTTCAATTAACAATATATCCATCCATGCTCTGAATTACGGTAGTGATAACTGTGGCCTGCTATTGTTTTACTATTTGGCACACCTTTATGGCTGAGTAGTTTAAGTTTCCCTTTATATTTTTCTATATATAAAACATTTAACATCTTACATTACATTACATTGTACACTGTTTTCGCGAGAAACTCACTTAACTTTGGTTACTTTGCATTGTACCGAATTTGGTCAATATACATTTTAAATACTTGATAAGCAGCTTCCTTTGAATAGTGTACGTGTAATTTTGGGGAAAGTTTAGTGAAAATTACCCGTGTTAGTTACGTCTTGCGACACCCTCGCTCTAGAAAGCGGTGCGGATTAGTAGGTATCAACGGCTAAACATTTTGGCATACAAGTTGTCTGCCCTGTTTTCAGGAATAAATTACGCGCAATGTTTTGTCTACAACATTACGAAGCGGTAATTGTATTTGAAAACAGATTATGGTTTGCTGTTTATCATTGTAAGATAAATTTGAAAATGCCGTTATTATGTTACTAGTTAGGTACCGGTTACCTGTTGTCGTCACTTATTACCACACAACGTACTAATCCAAGTTTTATGTAAAAGAACACTATACCTCGTAGGTAATTGATACAACAACATCAAAACTCTCTTTGCAGCTTGTTTCTGACATTCTAACAATACCATTAAAATACATCGTGATCACGATAGTAACGACTTTGTGATTGTGAGGAGGAAAGGTTTTATAAAACACGTCATCCTATTTCATCATCATCATCATTATCATTACAGTCCTTCACAAGTTCACTGCTGAACAAAGGTCTCCACCGATTTATCCATTTACATATATTAAGTGTATGTGTACATTTAGTGTGTGTAAATGTATTTTGTATATACTATTCTTTGATACTATCATAATTCTTAAGCTTTTTTATTAAAGAACGACGTGTCACATACTGGACGTAAAATATAAAATGTATACTATAAAGTTCTGAGCACATTCAACAAGTCACACAAATCTCTCTCACAGCTTCAGTGTACTGAATAGTAAACAAAACGAAAGTAACAGACAAAGCTCATCTAAAATATTAGCAATCCTTTTTAACTTACATTCGCGACTGACAAATGAGTATTTAGCTACGGGGAGCAGGTGGTGCCGCATTACGAGTCGCGGTCGATTCTCCGACAGTATAAATCAGGACATTATCTAAGAAAGAATTCCCGAAATTTTGTTTTATGTCTATACAATGTGATTGCACAATAAGGTCGGTCGCCTAGTGGTCAAAATCGACCGACCGTAATTCATAAAATTTTTAGGTTTGTTTATTAAGCTAGATGTATTTCGCTTTCAACTGCACTTTAATATAGAAAACACGCATATTTCATATACAAAATATAAAATAGATACACACTCGACACAATTCAAAAAGGAACTTTTGAATTACAAAAAATTCTCAGTTCATTCAGTCAATCTGTCAGTAATTGTTATTTGTTGACAATATTTTAAAATTATTTGGAGACGATCTGTACTCTGTGCGACTGTTTGACCATTGGCAATAGGTGTTTGACATTAGCCTAAGAGTAATGACATTCACTGTCCTTACATTGGCAATATGAACACTTAAACAATATATTGTTTTACTTTATTTAATACTATTATATAAATTTTTGCTTAATGCACTCCTTCTCCATATAATATTAATCTATGCCAAATCTTACACTCCTCAGTGAGCGATATGTGCTCGTAAAAAGGGATACAAGGTTTTCTTTTCACATATTAATATATATATATATATATATATATATATATATATATATATATATATATATATAGATATAAATGATAGATGATTTGTGTCAATTGGAAATTTAACATAAGCGAAACAAGTCAAGAATATCACTAATTTAAATTATTGATATAATATTGAGAAAATAACTCAGCAGCGCGAGAACTGCTGTTTTACGACAGAAATAGTTAAGAGCATGAAACTACTAAGACAGACTCATAGGCTTCTGCCTATTTTCTGGCTATGAGTCGGTCTTAGTACTTCCACCTACCCATCATGAATTGGCACAGCTTTAGAGGTTCATCTGTAGATTATGTTGTCCGCCGAAATTCGGTACCATGCACTAAGGGTGCAAGGAACAGGGCACAGCAAGTACCGCCAGCTGTAAAACCAGTTTCAGATATGTGAGCAGGTCTGTGTCCCGCAGCAGTATGACATATTTTAGGCACTTTACTTTTAAATTTTAATCAGAAATGTTCATGTTGGATACACTGATTCGAACTTAGAAACGAAAGTAACCTGGTACATTCAAGCTTAATGGAGTGTCTATAGGCTACAAATTAATCAAAATCTAAGGTTATTAATGGACATTCTTTGTTTTTTTTTTTTTTTGAAAATTAATAATAATTGGCCTTGTAGTGGCGACGTAAGAGAATCCACTAATCTATATCGTCCCTTGGGTGTAAGAGGCGACAGACAACTGACTCAGGTAATGGCTGTGCATTGACAGCATGTTTCTGATGACAGCTCAAAATAAGTAAAAAAGTGCGGTTAGCCAACCCCCTTGCCAAGCGTGGCGACTTTGGCAAATATTCCTTCTGTAAGGCTATCTATTCGGAGACCTGTTTCTGTAGTAGACTCTTAATAGGCTCTAATGAATTAAAACAAGCTTCGCCACTTAATAATTGGTTACTGATCGTTGACGTCTCTAGCGAAGTACGTAATAGGTACATGATTAGGCGTGGTATTCCACTGCCCGTCACCATAAAGGTATAAAGTAAAAAGAGTGTGCATTAGCTTGGCATTTATCAAGTTAAGAAGATAACTGTTGAAAAAGTCAAAGCCAATCCAATGTAGTCTATAAAAGTCCACAGGTGAAAAGACCTCCCCTATTGATTGCATTATAAGGAGGATGTTGCCACACTTGGCAGACGGGTTAGCAATCACAGTTTTTATTATTTTGAGTTGTGATTGGAAGATGCTGTTGCCCATCTCCTGTTTCAGTTTCCCTTTGTGAACTCTTACAACACCCACAGGACGATATGGAGTTATTGTTACACCGTCACTACACGGTCAGTAGCAGAAAAAGTAACATTATCAAAAATTATCACGCTTAACATTTAATAAAAAAATAATGGTTATACCGCAACCTAAGTCCAGAAGTGGTAGAGCAACGCTGCAGCTATATTGTGGTTGCAGCACGAATGGCCCTTTTTACTGGAAATGAGGCATTCCATCTTAGTCCTCACGGGTGACAACGCATCTGCATTTTGATTCGCAAACGAGGATAGATGTAGATGTCTATGGGCCGCAGCAACCACTTACCATCAGGTGGACTGTGTGCTCGTTTGTCACCTTTATCATATAAAAAAAAATGGGCCGCTTCGACTGGGGTGGGACCATGCTTTCACAGAATACGAGCGTAAAATAGCAGCTTAATGCTGTTGTGTTTCGTATGGTGAGTGGAAAAAACCGGAGACCCTTTTTCCTGTAAACGAGACATTCCATCTGTCCTCAGGGGTGAATACGCATTTTCATTTTGATTCTTAATTCAGGATAAATGTAGATTTCTATGGTCGACAGCACCCACTTAACATCCGGTGGACTGTGTTCGTTTGTCACTTATATTTTTAAAAAATCCAGGCATTCGTTGCTTCTAAGTTGCTACTTACGAAAACCGTGGAATGACGGATACTCTAACCGTCACTACACACAATGACTTATTTAATTTATACAAATTATGGTGTAATAATCTTTTTATTTATCTATTGCTTTTACCAGTATAATTAATATTAAATCCATTAAAATAATTAAAGTATTTATACGATGTTGGTATTAAATAAAAACAACGAAAAAATTATACGTTGGAAAGCCACTTTAATTATTATCTGCCAGTGGGCGGAACAACAAGAATCGAACGCCGCCTATCGCTGTACCGCCCACCGACGCTGAATAATAGCGTTGATTGATTGAACAAATGTAAAACATATTTTGTATGTGTATGTGAGTCTATCATTTGAATTCATACGAGGAAAATTAAAAGTCATCGATAGAAAAATAAACTACGAACATTAGTCAACTTGTAAACTTGTAATATGATAGTTCAAAAATGCGAGCGACTTTCATTCGCTCGCACGAGTGCGCTCGACCTTCAGAACGACCTATTCTTGTCCACAAACGATACAAGTTAAGCGCGCTATCGTCTGTTCGAACGTGACCGCTTAACGTATTTATGCAGATGGATCCCCCTTGTTCTCATCCCTCTCCTTACACGTTTAGTATTCCTAAGAATCCAATAGAGTCGCCTCTGTAGGGACCTTATTATTGGTACAAAAACAACGCGTAAGGCTTAACAAAGATTAGTAAATGTCACGCAGCCGCTTAATAAAGATTTGCTGGATTTAATCTAATAATACGTTATTTCGGATCGTGTTGTGTTGTTGCATAATTTTGTTTATATCTTTTAATATTATATCAGGTCATGTTGATGATTATTGTTAGGTCCGGTTAGGTTATGTAGAAATTAATTAATTAAAATGCAGTGTGACGGTGAAACACCAGGGGGTTGACATAATCCATCCTGACCCCCGTGACCGTCACGGGGACACGTGAGGCGTGTAAATAAAAGATTATGTTAAAATCAAAAGAAACTTAATGTATGACGGCTCGGTAACGCAGTGGTTAAACACTTGGCCGTACAGTTCCGGGCCGCGGGTTTAATTCCCGCATAAAAGAAATATTTGTAAAACATCCAAATAATTTTTGGGGTGTTTTTTTTTTTATAGGAGAGGGGGCAAACGAGCATGCGGCTCACCTGATGGTAAGTGACTACCGCCGCCCATGAACAACTGCAACACCAGGGGAATCGCAGATGCGTTGCCGGCCTTTTAAAAATGAGTAGGCTCTTTTCTTAAAGGTCCCTAAATCGTATCGGTCCGGAAAAATCGCTGGTGGTAATCGATTCCACAAGGAAGTTGTGCGAGGGAGAAAACTTCTTCTGAATCGCACAGTGGTGGACCGCCAATCATCTAGATGATATGGATGGTATCGCAAGTTCTGTCGCGATGTGCGATGGTGAAATTGAGCGGCTGGAATTAGTCCGAACAATTCCTCAGAGCACTCCCCGTGGTAGATGCGATAAAATACGCAAAGAGATGCAACCTCTCTATGCAGTGACAGTGAGTCAAGCCGATCGGAAAGAACTCGGTCGTCGACGATTCGAACCGCTCTGCGCTAGATGCGGTCAAGTGGAAGGAGCTGGCACTGGGGGGCCCCTGCCCAGAGATGGGAACAGTATTCCATGTGAGGCCGAACCTGCGCCTTGTAAAGTTGCAAGCGGTGTGCCCGCATGAAATACTGTCCCGCTCTGCTGAGCACGCCAAGCTTTTTAGAGGCCAATTTGGCCTTCTCTTCCAAGTGACCACGAAACTGCACGTCACTCGATATGTCGACACCGAGGATTCCGATATTGGCTGAGGCAACAAGGGGAGTGCCTTGACACTGAGGAGATACGACAAAGGGAATCTTTTTAGCGGTAAACGCGCAAACTTGTGTCTTCTGGGGATTGAACTGGACTAGATTTAGTCGCCCCCAGTCTGAGACTTTGTTCAACAAAGTCTCGACTTCAGACACAAGTTTGTTCCGGTACTCGGCGACGTTTTCCCGAGAAATATTGGCACGGCCGGTGTATAAAGCATCACCAGTGCTATCGTCTGCATAGCAATGAATGTTACTGGTTTGCAACATATCATTGATATGCAGAAGAAACAGCGTTGGTGATAGCACGCAGCTTTGTGGAACACCAGCGTTAATGGGCTTGTAATCGGAGCATGCACCGTCTACTACGACCTTGATGCTCCGATCTGCAAGAAAGCTGATCCAATTGCACAATTTCTCGGGAAGCCCATAGGAAGGCAGCTTCGAAAGAAGCGCTTTATGCCAAACCCGATCGAAAGCCTTCGCTATGTCCAAACTAACGGCCAACGCCTCCCCCTTGGACTCCACTGCCTCCGCCCATCTATGGGTCAGGTAGACCAGAAGATCACCAGCTGAGCGACCTCGACGGAAACCGTACTGGCGGTCACTAATCAGCTGGTGATCCTCAAGGTACCGCATGAGCTGGCTGTTAATGATCATTTCCATTACTTTGGAGAATAAGGAGGTGATGGCGATAGGCCTGTAGTTGGACGGATCTGAGCGGTCGCCTTTTTTAGGGATCGGGTGCACCAAAGCTGTCTTCCATGAGTCCGGAACTACGCCTAGGGAGTAGGAGTACCGAAAAAGACGCGTTAAAACCGGTGCCAACTCCGGAGCACACGTCTTCAGCACAATAGGTGGGACTCCATCAGGCCTACTCGACTTGTTGACGTCCAGGGAGAGGAGTACTTTACGCACCAAGCGCTGTGTAAACAGCATTTCCCGCATGGAGCACTCACACCGCGGGATGTTCGGCGGTGTGTTCTCCCCGTCATCTAGAGTCGAGTTGGAAGCAAAAAGAGAGCCTAGCAGATCGGCTTTCTCCTTTGCGTCATGGGCCAGTGAGTCATCCACCCTGTGCAGAGATAGCAGAGATGGCTGACAGAAGTTCCCTTGGACAGCCTTGGCGAGAGACCAGAATGCACGTGTTCCCGAAGGGAGGCGAACTAGTTTCTCGCCAATTCTGCCGATGTGCTCTGACTTTGCCTTGGCAATGACACTTTTGAAGGACCTGGAGGCGGAATTGTACTTCTTTTTAAGAGCGCTGGTGTTTACATCCCGAGACGTTGATGCGTCAGCCCAGGCCTGGTAGCACTCCTGCTTATAGCGTGATGCTAGTTTACAGGAGCGACCAAACCATGGCTGGGATCTGCCTCCGATGGGCACCACAGAGGATGGAATAAAAAGTGTTTATAACGCCTGCACAATACGTTTCGTAAAGCGGATTTCTAGCAGTGGTAATATTTTCTCAAAAAAGGAAAACTAAGAATTAAAAACAAAACCTAAAAGAAAACGCACTCAAATATGTTAGAGCAAAAAGATAATTTAAAGATCGATTTCTATCGCTGTAATAGTTTCAAATTATTAGTTGTGTGGATTTGAACATTACGGGAATTTTGTTCACAGTTAAAGTAAGGAAAATTACTTACATACATGCCAAATTTAAAGTCTCTAATAATTAATTCCCGTGGGAATTCCGAAAGATTCTGAAAACAGGTCTTAATGATTATAAATGCCTACGTTCATGCCAAATTTGAAGTCTCACATAATTATAGTTGAAAAAGGAAATGAGGCACCTTTAAAACAAAAAGAAAAATCCATTTGAATCCCGATCCCACGAGACTTTCGAAAAATCCTTCATTATTCCTTAACTACTTTCTCTGGAACCTCTGTGCAAAATTTCTGTTTTCTAGATCCAAGGATTTGGGCTAGGCGTTGATGAGTTTGTGAGTGATTACAGTGAGTGAGTGAATCGGTGCTTGTCTTTTTATATTAAAAAATGTTATTTCAATGCGAAGAACATATTGTTCTCATAACTGAGTAAGATCATAGGATAGGATTTTTAATGAAAAATGAATAAATTTTTACTTTTTGAAAATTTAAAAGTTATTGTAAGTAATTTTTACGACTGGTTCAGAAAAAGCCCCCACTTTTGGACCTTTTTAAAAAAAGAACATTAATATCATGTATATGGTACCTACACTCAAAAATTAAAATCACTTTCGAAAACGGCGGCTCCATGGCGTAGTGGCTTAGCAATGAATCACAACGCTAAGGGCCGCGGGTTCGAATCCCACACGGGACAAGTATTTGTATGGCCTACAAGTAATTTTTCTGGGTCTGGATGTTTGCCCTTGTGAAATTACATTTAAACTGCCCCCACGATACAGCAGAAAATCCTAGTAACGTAACGGTAACGTTTAAAAAAAAAACAAAACAAAACATTCTAATCCAACCCAACTCTTGTTGAGCTGTTATACAAAATATACTTTTATTTGTTTTACATAGGGAAATGCATACGTATACCCAGGATTGCGTGGGTAAGGACGAGTTATGATGCCGGACACACACTGATTAAAACCCCATGGTGTTCCACCTTCGCCGTATATTGGCAGGGCCACGGGAACGCTTTCGCACACATACGCAGCCCCACCAGCGCCGGCCTTCCCATAGCAGCCCCTTCTTGGGGGAGGATTACTCCTTCCCTTTTGCTTCTCAGGTAAGGCGCACCAGGAACACAAGACGCGCCTTCCTCCGTGGCCTCAACTTCTCTTTCGCTACGCATCCTCCCGAGCCCGATACGTGGAGGCCATGGGGCCAGGAAAAAACGAACACTCAGAAGCACCTAGGAAGCGCTTTCCTGACCCCAGCGGCGGCTCTGGTCGATGGCTCCACCACCAACTAACTTTCCGTTGCGGAGGGTAGGCAGAGCGGCGCCTTGCAATACCGTCATTCCTCTCCCTGCAGACCCACAACCATCGTATTAACGGTGCGGCTCCGCCACGGAGGATAGGGCGAGTGACGCATCGTCATACCAGCACTCCTCTTCTTCCGCGACTCCACCTTGGCTGCGGCAGTAGGGGAAGAGGACACCCTACCCGTAGCGGTCCACCAACCCACATCCGAAGTGGGATCGCCAAGCCCACTCGGAGTGGCCACATCGGGTCGGCTCTTTACCTCGGGCCAGCCAGTGCGGGGGAACAATAGGAACTATTAGTTCACCGCGGGTGACGAAGCCACGGCTACTAAGCCCCCTCCGCCACGACAAAGCAGGAACTCGTTGGGGGCGGAGGCATATAAAACATGGTTCACCTCAATAAGCCATCGACTAGATGGTTCACCTCTGGGGTCAGGAGAGCGGGTTCTTCCGGGTGCTCGTTTTTTCCTGACCCCAAGACCTCCGCGTATCTGGCTCGGGGGTTTTCGTTACGCAGGTGGAGTTGAGGCTGCTGAGGAAGGCGCGCCATGTGTTCCTGGTGCGCCTTACCTGAGTAGCAAAAGGGGAGGAGTAATCCTGTCAGCCATAAGGCCGATGCTGGTGAGGCTGCGGATGTGTGCAAAAGCGTTCCCGTGGCCCTGCCAATATTCGACGTAGGTAGACCACCATGGGGTTTTAGTCTTTGGGAGGCCGATCTAATCCACCCTGGCCCCCGCCAGGCGAGAGTACATAGGCATTTCCCCATGAAAAAAAGTATGTTTGGTATATTATAGACATGCAATGCAAACCCGGTAATTTGATAAGCTTTTGATTAAGCTGTATTAAGTTTACTTGGTGTGATTTAGGAATAACAGGATTGTTTTATTATATGTATATAGAATTGTACATCAGAACATAAACGTTTTATATAAAATCATTAACATTTGGCAGTATTTATTTTATTTAGATTAAATATTATTTAGTCGTTGAAACCTTTTCATTATTTTGTATAAAAAAGAATTCAACTGGAGTAATTATTGACCGTGTAGTTAGGGTGTAAGAGTATCCATTACCCCTTATCATCCCGATGGTGAGAATCCATCACCAAATGTAACCACGCGCGTGTCGCGAGAAGGAACCTAGGAAATGCCTGGAAGATCTTAAGGACTTCGATAAATAGCGACATATCCATTATTTTTTGTTCAAGTGTTGTAATGTTAAGCGTGAATATTTTTGATAACAGTACTTTTTCTTTTCCTAACCGTGTAGTGGTGGTGTAAGAATAGCCACTACGGCATATCGTCCCGTGGGTGTCGTAAGAGGTCACAGAGGGAAACTGAAACAGGAGCAGCAGGAGGGCAGCAGCATCTTCTTAATAACAACTTAAAATAATAAAAACTGCGCTTGATAGCCCTCCTCCCCCAACCCTCCTGCAAAGCTTGGCGATTTGTCAAAATCCCCTCTATGAGGTAATTTATGGCGAATACCTATGTTCAGCAGTGGACTTTTATAGACTGTAATGGATGGGACGGACGGATGAATCATTAATTAAGTCTTATGAACTTCGTATAGGAATCATTACCAAAAATGTGTTAAAGCAAAAGTGACGTAAAAGTGGCATGACTTAACTCCACCTTTGTCCTCAAACTATCGGGCAACCAGGTGATTAACGGGTATCTACCCCTATGTTGTCGATTACACGCATTCGAACCAAACGGTTTGCTGCGTCGTTTTTAATACAGGTAGCAAACGAGTGGAATAATTTACCAGTATCTGTATTTTATACAATCGGATTCAAGGCAAGAGCGAACAAGCTTTTATCTCGTTAAATCAGTATGTTTTACCATCTTTGATGGGAGTCTAGTTATAGCCTAAATATTTCGTATTTCTGGATCTGGGCACAGGCCTCCTCTTAATTCTGAGCGGGAGGAAGGACAAGGAAATGTGCACCGTACTGCCCTAATGCCTATTGTCTGTCCTCACATGTCTTAGAAGTATTTTTTTCTCCTCTCAGAGATGACGATGTTTCCTTTACCTCCGAGAACGTAGTAAATTTATCAATTAAATTGACAATTTTAAACAATTAACATTTTCATTAGTGTCGGCGGGGTTACGAAACCGGGTTGCTCGCTTTTTTTACAGAAGAGGGGGAAACGAGCATGCGGCTGACCTGATGCTAAGTATCGACCGCCGCCCTTAAGCAACTGCAACGCCATAAGAATCGCAGGTGCGTAGCTAGCATTTTAAATAGAAGTAAGCTCGTTTTTTGAAGGTCCCTAAATCGTATTGGTCCGAAAAAGTTGCTGGTGGTACTCAATTCCACAAGGAAGTTATGCCATAAAGAAAACTTCTTCTAAATCGCACAGTAGTGCATCGCAAATCATCCACATGGTACGGATGGTATCTCGAGTTCTGTTGCGATGTGCGATGGTGAAATTGAGCGGCTAAAGTAAGTCCAAACAATTCCTCTGAGCAGTCCCCGTGGTAAATGCGATAGAAAATGCAAAGGGAAGCAATATATCTTCGCAGCGCCGGTGAATCGAGCCGATCGGAGAGAACTCCGCCTTCGATTATTCGAGCCGCTCTGCGCTGGATGCGGTGAAGTGGGAGTAGCTGGCACTGGGGAGCCCCGAACAGTGAAACTTACAGCTTGCGCTTAGGCTCTGAGCTAACACGGCTATTGTCTCCGCAGTTATTGTTGGTAACCAATCACAGGCTTATTTTAAGTATAAAATGTAGTCACTCCCAAGTAGGGTTTCTAACTAAGAAGTTATATATTTCGCGAATTGAAGTGTTAAAATAAATAATCCATACAAGTTACATTACAAGTCCATTACAACAATATAGTACTCTATGAAAATAAAGAAATATTTACAAGTATTCATACTTTTTGCATATATATCTGCATGTGAAACAAATACAATTAATTTTTTAAATATTTACTCAGGGTTTAATTATAGTATTACCTATCTATTTTTGCGAACTATATTATTGTTGTAAAAGTTTTAAAGTCGCCTATGTATCAAAAACATGTTAAAATACTATATCATTTAAGACGGTAGGCAATTCTAGTACCAAGATAAAGACGCATCTAAATATAACTAGCCGTCCGTTTTGCAAAATAGTTCGAGCCACAGAAGAGCACAAAAAGACAGCCAAATATACAATTATGCGAATGCTTGAATGTCTTTTTATAGGATAGGGTGACAAACGAGCACACAGTCCACCTGATGGTAAGTGGTTGCTGTGACCCATAGACAACTACATTTAAAATCAATAAAGAATCAAAATGCAGGTGCGTCGTCACCCGTGTGGACTAAGATGGAATGCCTCTTTTCTAGTAAAATAGGTATCCGGTTCTCTACACTCACCATGCGAAACACAGCAGTGTTTAAGCTGCCATTTTACGCTGGTACTCTGTGAGAGCGTGGTCCTTCCCCGGCCGAGCGGACCCATTCGTGCTACAACTATACTACTAATATAGCTGCAGCATGGCTCTACTACGTAAGAAAACCACGTTTTCACGTTTTACCACGTTTTTGTGATTGAAAAGAATGAAATTCTTTTGGGACAGCCATGTAAAAATCAGGAGCTTTTAACAAACTCCAGGGAGAATCTGTTTTTGAAGCGGCAATACCATTGCTGAATAACGATTGCCGTATGGTGGCGGTTAAAGAGAGTCAATCATATCATCTCATCCCCTGGGTGTCGTAAGATAAACTTAGGGAAACGCCAGAAAGGTATGGCGGTATAAGACTGTGTACGGGCTAATGAGCAGGAGTAGGTGGTAATAAATAAAATAAAAATCTTGATTGAAAACATAGTTAAAACCATTTGCATTGAAAATTGTTATTTCGTTGCGCGAAGCGGGGACAGGGTTAATAAACGAAAATTTATGACTCTCGCGTAACCGGACGTCTGTCTCAAGCACTCAACTTCCATAATATTCATAGAGAAAAATCATAGTTTATGACCCACAATCTTTCCTCAACAAAGCTTCTTACGAGGCGCCCGAGTGCTGCAACGCATTAATATTACTTATATATTACTTATACTATAAATAACTCTCATTTCATAATGTTGAATAAACCGTGAGCTTAAACATTCAAACAATCCAAGTTGTTTGTTACCATAAGTTAAACACATTATTCGAGTTCGTGTTACGGAATACTATCTGGATTTAAATTGGCAATTACGACATCCCGGTTTCTGTGACGGATTCAAGATTATTTAAGAGATACGCGCAGGTGCTCAGCTCTCCTTGCTGTATACGGAAGTAATGTGTTGCGACGCTTGAACCTACTGCACAATTATTTTGTAACGAATGCACCTAATAGGCGCATCTGTGATACCTTTGTAAACAAAATAATATTATAAATGATCGCTGTTTAAATTCTCGTTTAATTGTTTGCGTTGGATATAATGAATGATGTGATAAAGAGAATATACCGACTTTACCTAAATGCCTACCCTCACCTGCACGCGGCATACCCCGCTGATTGACATAATATTATGTTATTTGGTTACTGACTGATTGCACATATCCATCTTAAGTCCGAATTTAACAGTATTATCATTATAGTCACAAACTCGCCTGCCCAACATGGGGAATAAGGGCAAATGTAAGTATATCATGCTAGTGCATTTTGGAAAAGTGCTATGAAGGTGAAAAAGGTAGTCGATGATTATGATATTTATAAATATCATACTATGTCTGTATCTGCTTAGTATGATGACTGATTGGGTGAGAATGCCCTTTGGCATTAAGTCACCTAAATGTATCTACTACTGTGTGTCTATTTAAGGTATGAATAAATAAATAAATAAAAATAATAAATGAAACAGTGAAAGTGCCTTGTCTAATTCGTCTCTGTCATCACTATTTAAATAGGCCACGCGTATCTTGTACTAGACTGGACCATAGCTATTCAAATGCCTCTTACTACTTGGTAGGTTTTATCGGTTTTTATCGCAGTACAAGATAAGTAGTATTTTGAACCTTAACAAAATAAAACAGCATCAAATCACAACGTTTGAATATTTGATGCATTTATGATTCACTACAATCATCCATTTGCACGGAGGGTCCAATCCGCCCAGTTATCTAAAAACCTCCAATCAAAATCAATCATCGTGTCCCAAATCGGTTTCCTACTTAACACGCACACATCACAACCTCATTATATCCCAAAAACGTGAATGCGAACACATTGATATAGGTCCCCGTGTCACATTTTGAAAAGGGAAAGGCGCAGGAATTAGGATCGGGTGATTTAGAAAAGCATTAGAGTTAGTAAATCAAACAGTGGATGAGATTCACCTGTTGGCGCTCGACCAGACACGTTGGAGCACAGCAAATAAATCAATCATTCAATAAGCGAGCCCCGCGGAGACTGAGACGATTTGTCATGAAGAAGGGGGACCACGACGTGTGTACACTTTGCTAATGTTTCCGTGACTCGTCTTGTTATAAAGAAAGGAAAACTTCTACGAGTACATATATCATATTCAATGGTTAATATTTGAATATACAATATATTATATAACAAATATTATTAACTATATAGCTTTTTTAAACTAATATACAAAACATAACAAGTAAAAAAGTACAGTTTTTATTTTTTATAAGGTTTAATTTCCGTTTTTATTGTGAAATATTCCATGAAATATCAACGTAAATTTTCCAGTCTTTTGAAATGTACCCATAAGATATAGTCTGTTATGATTCAGAGATACTCGTAGTAATAAGAATCATGCCATTTTTAGAATAATCTATTGCAGTGTAAGGGGGAATAATTATATAATAATGTTCGTTGATGGGTCCGTTAGTTATTTTATATAGAAAAAGAGTGACAAGCCAGCACACAACCCACCTGATGGTGAATAAATGCTGTGGTCTTTATACTTTTTGTGTCAAATAAGGGTGACAAAAGAGCCCACAGTCCACCTGATAGTAAGTGATGCTGTGGCCTGTAGACATCTACATTTATCCTCGATTAAGAATCAAAATGCGAGAGCGTGGTCCTACCCCGGTCGTTCCGATCCATTCGTGCTACAACCATAATATTATTATGGTTGTAGCACGGCGTGACTCTACCACGTATCTGTGGTAGAGTCACGCCGCAGATATGTTTGGTAGAGTCACGCCGCAGATATGTTTATACATATCTGCGGCGTGACTCTACCACGTATAAGTAAATATATTTGATACTAAGATCGCCAAACTGCGCGTTAAGTACGGCTATCATGTAAAATCTTCGCTATAATAAGAGCAGTATATGCCCATCAGTGAATTGTTTTTTGGCTGAGGCATAAAAAAACTGAGGAATGATTTTTTAAATACACGTAGTAAGTAATGATACCTAAAAATAATTCACAGATAATGCACACACCAAACATGATTGCATAGGGGAAGACGGCACGTTACAAATAAGAAACTTCGCGCATGTGACAGCGACGTGCATGACATAAAATGTACATATTTTGATATATTATACTTATATCAAATGTATATATAAAACTTAGTTTTTTTTTTCAAAAAAAGGAACGGCTATGATTGCATCCTATAAAAACGTCGACCATAAAGATTTTAATAGGTCTGTGACATACTTCATTTTTTAATTTTTTCCGCCTGTCAATCGTTAATGATCACCTTCACTCATTCTCTGTATTGCTAGGTACGAGTCGATGACAATGGTTATCCTAGTAACATCAGTGATTTTCATAATTTTAATTTATATTTTTAATCAGAATTAAGAAAACATGGTGACGCCACGAATCTATTAGTCCCTGTCCGCACTGCGATATTTCACCGCGAGATTTTTTTCTCGCAATTCTGTAACACATTATAGGAGTAGCCGCACTGGCGGTAAAAAAATTACGCGGGAAAAAATCTGTGACTTGATGCAAATTGAACGCGAAGCGGTGCGATTTATTTCCGCGCGAATATTTTGTGCAGTATAAATCAAGTATGGCTATGTCCGCACAATAATTCGCGCGTTTCACGTCTCTCTCCAGTTAAAATTATTTTTGTCCAATTCGTATCTTGATAGGTAATAGCCCAACCAACAAGTCGTAGTAAATTATCGAATGATTTATAGTCATTCTGTAATATCCGAAAAACTTTACTGTATTTTCGCAGCCTTATGTAGAAAATACTTTTATAGGTCTCAAGGCCGTAAATTAGTGAATCCAATGTTCATGACATCTCTTGATACGTCTATCACGCCACCGCCGTAGTATCAGGTAAATTAAAAAAATTCTGTTGTTAATTTTTAGACGTGCGTTTCAGCGAGGAACTGCATCGAACTGACAAAATCGTACAAAATTTTATTCGCAGAATAAAAGTCGCGCGGTGAAATATTGCAGTGCGGACAAGGCCATGTTAATATACTGTACTGTGCCTATAGAGAGATTTAACAAACAAAATCCAATTATCTTTAGATTTTATGTAAACTCATAGGCAAATAACAATATTTCAGACAAACATCCTACTCATCACTAAACTAACATCGCGAAGAGCCCAGGGGTCCTCTTAGATCTGGGTTTTATATTTCAGTTCGTTACGTCGACGGTCTACCATCTGTTATTTTTGCCCTCTACATATTTTAATGCTCCCAGAGGAGATTTCCTCACCGAGCTCTTAGCTTTCCAACCCATTGGACACTTTAGATGAAACATTAAAATGCAATCTCCGACTGAGATCGCATTTTCTACGAATGGATTTTAACCAGATTCAATTGGTTCAAAATATTAATGATTTCGATTTTTAGTTATAAATAAATAACATAAGAGATAAATTATTTAAGGTGTACTGTTAACAAATAGATTATTATAAAAAATAAAGGATCACAATGCAGTAATTAATCGTTTTAACTAAAAAAATGAAACCATTATCAGAAAAAGTGGTCTATGAAACACCAGCGAAAACCGAATCTAGCGACACGGGCAGTCAGGCAGTAGGGTGCAAAGTAAAGTAATAATTTTTAATTGCATTCGTTCATCACGTTATACCAGTGTAAACGGGTTTCGCATGTGCTTGATATATGTTTGCAAGTTTTTTCACGTTCTTTCCCTAGCCGAACACTCGTACACCACTAGTACTACCTCAAATCCTACTGTACACAATCCTAATGATATTAATTATGGTCATCAAGGCAATTTATGCATAATGCCTATAAAACCCAGACGCTTCACTACTTGCCGTTTAAAAAAGCTTGAAGTCGCTCAGCATGCTATAAAGAGAGCTATCCTCGTAGTTTCTTCTTAATGGCAATTAGTACTAAAATAACCAACATAGCCCAAAGAATTGGGAAATTAAGAAGGCAATAGGTAGGCCAAGTACCATGCAGGCAGACCGTAAAATAGGGCGACCTCCTACGACGGACAATTATACAGGGATTATGGTCTGGTAAGACATCCAGGAAGACAAAAGACTCAGATGGGTCAGGACCGTGTTATGTGGGAGGCTTATGTTCAGTATCGGACTTGTGCTGGTCTCTATTCCGTAATAAATTATATTTCTATGTTGGTGTCTGTTACGATTGTAAAGAAACCAATAAAATTGCCTCCAGGCCAGTGGGAATGCAAAGCCAGTAAGAAAGGAAAATAGATACAAAAGTTATCAAAAATAAATTAGTCAAAGGATGAATGTAATTGAATTATGAAAAAAAATCTTCAAAAGAGTAATCGTATGTAGCAAACCTCTATCGTTAAAACTCTTCGACCTTTTTATTTTATTACACTCATGTCTAATATTAAAATATTTGTTGACATAACATTCTTATACACCCTTGTTGAATTATGGTTAAAATAAATAACGAAAGAACCTCTTATTTGCACTCCAAGCAGATCACGGATCCAAATTTAAACATTTTATTTGAACAACCCACTTCGTGCTACTGTCGAATAAAAAGGTCTTCATGTGAATTTGAGTTGTTCAAGTATTCTGCTTAAACAGTGAATAAGGAATTTATACTTATAACGGATTTTCCAAATTACAGTACTGAATATCCATTTAAATAACTGTACATTTGTCTCAAAGCACTGAGAGGCGGGGATCATAAGAAATGCATAAGGTCGCAAGACGCGGACGTGAAGGTTCGGGGTCCGCGACTCCGAAATTAATAACATAACAAAGAATATTATTCATCGTGCGTCGTTTTTGTGATTTGTAATACTTGATGCTTGAAAATCGATGGAGTTTTTCTTAAATGTTTTTTTTTGTTTTATACACTACAAAAAGATATTACGCCCTAGGGAATGATCCGAAATTTACAAAAAATTCGCTCCCTCTTTTGGCTGGATGTTGCTGCCAAATAAATATAAAATGTATGTATCGATTCATCCTCCTTTATCTTATTTATATTATGATATATTATAAAAACAAACTGTTATAAATTGTCAAGTGTACGACAATTCTTGTCAAGACTTACTCAATATCAGCATTAATGGTGAGGTTTTTTCAGACGGGACATGCAGTCAGTTATAAGACCCGATCCCTGTTTAGGATACAGTTGAAGACTCGAGGCCCGATCAACAATCAAAATGAGGATGTTTTCGCCCCTGAGGCCTAAGATGGAATGACTACAACAAACCAGAAAAAAAATCTCTCATCACTTATCATACAAAAACCCAGCAGTATTATGCTATTATTTTATCTTGGTATTCTGTGCATGCGTGGCCCTTCCCTAGTTCTATAAAAATGCCGGTTGTATTGAGGTGGAATTGAGGGTACATCGAGAAACCCCCCACTTGTTTATGCAGTATAAAGTTCACTGTCGGCGCTGTTCATGACAGAAATGATGTGGCACTCTGTATATTGCGTATATGGTTTGTATGTTTTGATTACTTCATGCGTCCGTTCATGACGGAAATGATGTGACAATGTGTATATTCCGTATATAGTCCGTAGGTTTTGCTCACTTCATACGTCCGTTTATGACGGAAATGATATGGTACTCTGTATATTTCATATATAGTTCATATGTTTTGCAAACTTCATGTGTCCGTTCATGACAGAAATGATGTGGAACTATGTATATTCCGTATATAGTTCGTATGTTTTGCTCACTTCATGCGTCCGTTCATGACGAAAATGATGTGGCACTCTGTATATTCCGTATATGGTTTGTATGTTTTTCTCACTTCATGGGTCCGATCATGACGGAAAAGATGTGGCACTCTATATATTCCGTATATGGTTTGTATGTTTTGCTCACTTCATGCGTCCATTCAAGACGGAAATGATATGGCACTGTGTATATTCCGTATATGGTGGTGAACCGCCAATCATCCAGATGGTATGAACGATATCGCGAGATTTGTCGCAATAAGCGATGGTGAATTGAGCGGCTGCAATAAGTCCGAACAATTTGACATAACACCCTCCGTGGTAGATGCGAAAAGATAGGCAAAGAGATGCAACATTTCCTCGCAGTGCTAGTGGGTCAATGCGCTCAGAAAGAGTTCGGTCACCTACAATTCGAACTACTCTGCGCTAGATACGATCAAATGGAAGAAGCTGGCGCTGGGGAGCCCCAGCCCAGAGATGGAAACAGTATTCCATTTGAGGCCGAATCTGCGTTTTGTAAACTTGTAGGCAGTGTGCCGGCATGAAATGCTGTCACGCTCCGATGAGCACACCAAGCTTTTTGAAGAGGAGAAGAGAGGCCATATTGGCCTTCTGTTCCCTGCACGTCATTCGATATGTCGACGCCGAGGATTCCGATACTGGCTGACACAACAAGGGGAGTGCCCTGAAACTGAGAATATAAGACAAAGGGGTTCTTTTTAGCGGTAAACGCGCATACTTGTATCTTCTGAGTATTGAACTGGACTAAAGGAGATGAACTTGGTTCCATACAAGCTTGGGCCCGGCGTGAACAAACTTAAAATATGTGTTAGTTTGAAGATTTAAATATTTGCTACTTATATCCAAAAATCATATTTTAGTCGGGCCTGGGGTGTTTTTGTTTTTGTTTTTATTTTGTTTTATGATTTGTAGGTTATATAGTAAAATCACTCGTTCTTATGATACGTTGTTTGAATAAATTGAAAAAATACAAAATAATGCAGTCTTGTAGTTATTATTATATGTATAAAGTAAAATAAAACACAACCTTTTTTAAAAATTGTTTAACTATTTTCTGCAATTATCAATAAAATGTCATAAAAAACAGCCGGAGGAAACTCACATTGTTCTATTCCTCTCAAAACTTAAGTATCACATTATTTTCATAATATGGGCGCAACACAC
Organism: Parnassius glacialis; assembly: GCA_033319125.1. Lineage (NCBI taxonomy): Eukaryota > Metazoa > Arthropoda > Insecta > Lepidoptera > Papilionidae > Parnassius > Parnassius glacialis. The sequence goes on from JAVANC010000021.1 coordinate 34,227,277, forward strand.
TACTGTCCTGTGATCCGAGAGAAAATCCAAGGGTCAAGTTAAATAAATCCACGAAAGTAAAAACACGAAAACTATCCAAAAAAAAAAAGAGCTACAATGCCAAATGCGCATGCCGCATGACAAGCTGAAACTGCTGAAACTTAAAGTTACCAAGTTAAGTCTCCTTCGGAATATGCAATGATCAATAACCATACAGCCTATTCAGTCATGTAGGATAATATTCACATGTTTTTTGATTTAATGACATAGCCTATTCAATTGTTTTCTAAATATAAATGAAATGAGGCATTCCATCTTAGTCCTCACGGGTGACAACGCATCTACATTTTGATTTGTAATAGAGGATAGATGTGGATGTCTATGGGCTGCAGTAACCACTTACCATCAGGTAGACTGTGTGCTCGTTTGTCACCCTTATCCTATAAAAAAAAATATTATTTTATTCAATACTAGCTGTTCTCCACGACTTCGCCCGCGTGTAATTTAGGGTTTTAATTATGTTGCGCGGAACCCTGATTCTTTTTCTAAAACTTTTTCTAAAATATAAGTAGCTTAAGTTACTCCTTATAATATCAGCGACCTGCCAGTGAAAGTTCCGTCGAAATTGGTCCAGCTGTTTCGGAGATTAGCCGGAACAAACAGACAGACAGACCGACAGACAGACAAAAATTTTAAAAATTGTGTTTTTGTTATAAGTACCGTATATACTTTCATATGCATTTAGTAAAAAGTTGGTATTTTAACATTACAAACAGACACTTCAATTTTATTTATTTGTATAGATTGTATAGATTAATAACTACAGATTCGCGTCAATGTTTCAATATTATGATTTTTTTTGGTAAGGAAGGCTATTTTATTATAAAAATAGTCTTCATTATCTATTGCCATAGACAAAACAAAGATATTTAAAAACATTCCTTTTTTGCTAAAGCAAAAGCATTAGCTTTCTATTTCGGTTTAAAAAAAAATGTTTTTATGATTGTCCCAAGGACTACAGAAACAAAAACCATTTATTTATGCTAATAATTTATCGTTTTATTACCTACATATTTTTGTATAACTGTTATAAACGATGTCAAGCACCCAATTTCATACATCTCCTTTAGTTGCTTCCAATCTGAAACATTGTTCAATAATGTCTCAACTTCATACACAAGTTTATTCCGGTACTTGGCGACGTTTTCCTGACAAATATAAGCACGGCCGGTGTATAAAGCATTACCAGTGCTGCAGTGTATAGCAATGAATGTTACCGGTTTGTAACATATCATTGATATGCAGAAATAACGGCGTTGGTGATAGCAAGTAGTCTTGTGGAACACCAGCGTTAATACGCTTGTAATTAGAGCATGTACCGTCTACTACGACCTTGATGCTCCGATCTACAAGAAAGCTAGTGATCCAATTGCACAATTTCTCGGGAAGCTCATAGGAAGGGAGCTTCTAAAGAAGCACTGTGTGCCAAACCCGATCGAAGACCTTCTATCCCCTTGGACTCTACTATCCCCGCCCATCTATGAGTCAGGTAGACCGCATACTGTTCCAATCAGCCTATAATGCTAAGCACGGCGGCAACCCGCACAAAGCAACCGCGAGGTAGCGTGAGTGGCACTGTACTCCGGATCAGACAATGGTCCGAAGAGCCAAAAGGGGCATCGACGGACACCTATATCTGTCCTGATAAGAGGTCAGCAGAAGTTACAACAGAATTATCACCTAAAGATATAAGATAATAAATTAGTGTTCATGTAGTGCTGTCGATATACGAAAAAGGATTTGAGATTTTTTTTTAAATACCATAAACTGCTACTTTGACACTTTTAGCACAGTATGTGATGAAACATTGACATCTAAGTGAATGATCACCTAATGATAATATTATAAGATAATAAATTAGTGCTCATTTAGTGCTGTCGGTATACGAAAAAGGATTTGAGAAATTTTATTTTTAAATATCGTAAGCTGCTGATGTTGAGGTAATCGTATCTGGTGTGCCAAAACGTGTGACAGCTAAAGAGGTTGAACAGTTAATTAAAGGTATGAAAAGAGGCAAGTCACCGGGTCATGACGGCCTCAGCATTGAGCACTTCATGTATGCTGGGCCGCACCTCCCGAGGTTACTAGGTATGCTATTTACTTTCTGTATCAGACACTCATACCTGCCTGCAGAGTTGATGAGATCGGTCGTTGTTCCTATTGTTAAGAATAAAACTGGAGATATATCCGATAAGACCAACTATCGGCCGATTTCATTAGCTACCATCACAGCAAAAGTACTTGACGGTCTGGTTGAGAGACAGCTCAAGCGTCACCTGGTTCTGCACGACGCTCAATTCGGTTTCAGGCCAAAACTGTCAACTGAGTGCGCCATTCTGGCTCTCAAGCATACTGTCAGGTATTATATGGATAGGAAGACTCCGGTTTACGCGGCTTTTCTTGACTTGTCCAGGGCGTTTGACTTGGTTAGGTATGACATCCTGTGGAAAAAACTACAAAATTCAGGAGTTCCTGGTGAGATTATAAATATTCTTAAATATTGGTATGGCCACCAGACTAACCAAGTCAAATGGTTGGATCAGCTTTCTGATGCGTACGGGTTGGAGTGTGGGGTGAGGCAGGGTGGTTTGACCTCCCCGACGCTTTTTAATTTGTATGTAGACGAGCTGATTGTTAGGCTTGGCAACGCCAGTGTCGGCTGTTTCATTGATGGTCTCTGTGTAAACAGCATCAGTTACGCGGAGGACATGGTGTTGCTGAGCCCGTCAGTTGCTGCTCTAAGAAGGCTGATCTCAATATGCGAGGAGTATGCAAAATCCCACGGCCTATTGTATAATGCTAGGAAAAGCGAGTTGATGGTTTTTAAAGCCAGGACTCGTAAAGTGATGTATGTACCGCCTGTCAAACTTAACGGTAGTGAACTTGTAAGGGTGCCATCCTTCAAGTATCTCGGTCACGTGGTTACCGAGGACTTGAAGGATGACAAGGATATTGAAAGGGAAAGGAGGGTGATGGCAGTCCGCTGCAACATGTTGGCTCGCAGATTTGCACGTAGCAGTCCAGATGTAAAAATAACACTGTTTAAGGCATACTGCCAAACGCTTTATACGTGCAATCTATGGGTCAACTACACGCGGGGGGCTGTCAACGCTCTCCGAGTACAATATAATAATGGTCTGAGAATGTTGTTGGGGCTTCCAAGTTACTGTAGTGCATTAGGGATGTTTGCATTGGCGCACACTGATGGGTTTTACACCGTAGTGCGCAAGCGAATCGCATCCCTGCTGAGCACGGTGCGGGGGAGCGCCAACATCATTCTCAGAGTAATCAGTGAAAAGCCTGACTGTCCGATACTGCGGCACTGGGTGTACGCTCACACACATGTTGCAGGGGTGTCGCGCAGTGCAGGCAGATATTTAAATTAAAATAAATATTTTCCAAAATATTACTAACCTAGTTTTTAAGATGTCTTTTTATGCTACTAACAATATTATGGACAACAGTCTGAAATAAATCAATTTTATTTTATTTCTTTTATTTATTTATTATTTATTTAATATCTTTATGTACTGAAAAAATTGACATCGAAGTGGATTATCACCTAGTGACATTCGGCTGTGAAGCTGAACTGCTCGTCTGAAAGAAGTTTGTTGGCGAAGACGTATTTACGAAGGCGATTCAATATGATTCGCTCGTAAACTTTCCCCAGTGTGCTGAGGAGACTAATTCGACTGTAACTAGAGGCTAAGTTGCGCGGTTTCCCCGGTTTCGGGATTCCTATTACGTCTACCTCTTTTCATGCATCTGGGAAGGAGCAGCTGGGAAGAAGAGTGTTGAATATTGCCACTAGGAGGTATACGAGCGGCACGAAAAAATTGCAGTACCCTGTTACTAATGCCATCGGGGCCGGGTGTTGATTTCTTTTCTTAAAAAGCTTTTATGTACTTCTATGACTTCGTCGACAGTCACAAGTTCTAAGATTGATTGATAAGAAGATTAAGATTGTTCTAAGATAGTGCTCGTACTATGTTAGGGCCGCGTTCATTGCTCTGATTATCTGTCGAATATCACTCGGAAGCTTCCAGTATCGATTACTCAACACACGAACCTTACAAGAGCATTCTTCAACTGTAGAGGTGAGTTGGGCCGATAGGGCGCTAATCGCCTCATTTGCCTCCTCTGGTGTGTCTATTTTGTCCGATATTTTATCTAAACGCTAAGAGATCATAGACTTGAGTTTGACTTCGAGCTTACGCCAATCCACGTGGTTTTGGTCTGAAGGACATCACTTGCGGGCTGGCCCAGCTACATTAGGACTGGTCTGTGGTCTGAGTTAAGTTCTAAAATAGTTTCGATCGATGCTATCGATAAACGGACATCTTTGAGTATTGCTACATTGAGGATGTCCGGTTGATGACTAGATCTGGTACGATAACATCGAAGTTTAGTCGCTCCGTAAGATCGAACCTGCATTATCATTGGGATTGCTTGTGAGTTCCAGGAGGAATGCCTATTGTTGAGATCTCCAGCTATTATGACACTGGATCCTAAATAAAATAATTCAGCAATGTCTGATTCGATTATGCGTTTAAGCGGCGGTAGAGACGCTAAAACTATGGTAAGTGGCGGATGACTAGAGAAGGCTACTTTACATACAAAAGCTTCTATGTTTGTTAACGGGGGAGCGTCGATCGGTACGCAGTGCAAGGACCTTTTGTAGTAGATCAAGGTACCGCCTTTATCTTTTTAATTAAGGTGCAATTTGCGATCTTAGGATCGCTATGGCTAGACTTCAAGAAAGTTCTCTTGCACTACATGACGTCTACGTCGTGGTTACGCAGGAAGAGCATGATCTCGCCTTTTTGGTTTCAAGTGCTAGTCGGCCCTCGATATATTTAGGTTGCGTACATATTATGACAAGTTAACTATTTTACTATATTTAATAAGTATATATTTTCTTTTCTAACCTGTAAAAGAATAAAAAATGCGTGAGTGTCGTGGAACACTTGGTTGAACGAAATTCCTTGCGTATTATATTATTATTGATAAACATAGGTCATATATTATAGATTAACAAATACAAATAAATGAATTACTAGTGTCTATTAAAATGAAGCGTCATTTGACGTAAAATAATATTTCTTTCAAGAAATTTAAGAAAAAATGCGACATTATTCCTTCCTTGTAGACGGCCTTGGCGGCGAAATAAGGAAGTGAGATTCCTTATTTCGCCGCCAAGGCCGTCTACACTAACACAAGGGGTAGTAACGAAGAAATCTTACACTTTTTGTTGCCTAGCTCCCATCCGCAAATTCCGTACCATCCGATAAAGAACTTCGTTGCAAAACTACGTCAAGAATAGACTTTTTCAATATTTGTTATTTAAATACAGTATTATAGGAGTAAAACAAACATTTGTGGAATTTATAATTTCTAACTAGTTAAGTGTTTGAAGGTCTCAAACTGACTTTTTAACGGCAACATATATCTTTATATTAGGAAAGTATAATATGTATTTGTACTGTACTCAATGAGCTCTAGACAATGACAACAAATGCTGTGGTAAGAATAAAGACAGACATACAGACAGAAAGAGTGACATTTATGGGGCTATGTTGTACCCTTTGGGTACGGAACCCTAAACAAGCGAGTAAACAGTCCATAACTGAACATGAACCTCCCTCTCTCGGTAATGAAGATACTAAGAGGATGATAGTAATCACATAATCTCGCTTCTTTGTTATTGTTGCTGCTCTGGGTACAAGCAATTTCAATATTAGCTTATTATGATATTTAAAAAACGACGTCAAGACATTTTATGATATGTACATAAAGTAAAAAGTGAATCAATTTTTCTTAACAACTTCTGTTAACAATTAAAAAGTTAATGGAATGGAAGATTTAAAGCGAATTGAGGTAAATACAATTTCTGGCCCGAAGGTATTTTACTTCAAATGCCTTATTTTAACAAGATTTCCCTGACACGGGAAAATTGTTATGAAGACAAAGAATTTCATAAAGTATAAACCCACGGCGAACGCCTCTATACAACTGGGTATGAGTAGCTTTGTAGTAAGAAATTAATAATATTAAAGCTTTTAATTAGACTTCGTCGGTAATGAAATACCTGACCCTTTGAATAGGACATGATATTTGCTTTCGCAGCGACGCAGCGTGACGTTTTTAATAAATATATATTACACATTTCTACTGGAGTATACATCTGATTAAATTAATAATTCCGTTGTTTTATTACGTCTCTCCTTCTTGTTCATTCCGGAGAAGTGCCTGTTCTGTCTGCCAAAAAGCAAATCCTCCCTATAGGATTTGCTTTAATCGTCACGCTTGGTAGGTGCATTGACGATAGCAGTGTCAGACGTCTCGCGCCTTTGCCGCTACTGCCCGTCGCTATATATATAATCACCATAATAACTACAAACATATTTTTCCGACATTTCCTATAGTCACCTCTTAAGACACCTACACGTCGAAATGGAGGGGGGGGAGGTTATTTTTAATTATTAAATCTCTTCAATTTATTTTTACGCCGATCGAAATCCAAAAGTGGTGATGGAACTCTTCGTCTAGCTAGTGTATATGTAGAAGTCGTGGCGTATTAGTAACTAGCTATGGTAAGTGGAAGAGCCATGCTCTAGCTATATTATGTTTGTAACACGTGGCCGCCTTGACTGGAGAAGGATCATCTCATCATATCTTTGAATACCAGCGTAAAATAGCTGTTTAATGCTGCTGTGATTCGTATGATAAGAAAAAAGAGAGAGAGAACCGGAGTAAGAGATCAGGATACGCTTTTTAATGGAAACGAGGCATTCTATCTTCGTTCTCAGGGGTAACAAAACATCTGCATTTTGATGCTTAATTGAGGATAGATGTGGATGTCTATGGGTCACAGTGTATATACTTACCGTCAGGTGGAATGTGTGCTCGTTTGTCTCCCTTGTTCTATTAAAAAGCAGGATTAAGCTTCAAAATACCATACTCATACAAATACGATACGCTCACGTGCTTGCTTGTGTGGACGTCTCGCTATAATATTATATTCAATGGTGTAACAGACCTATGCTACACGAAAGTTGCTTCAAAAGTGATACCAATATGATAAGTTCGAAATTTCGAACCGGAGGTATCCTAAGCCTCGGGATTAACCTTTAATTATTCGCATAGAGCTGATCTTACGCAGGTAGGCAAACTTTGCTCCCCACTGCCATCTTGTGGTCTGTCGCTAAGCCGTGTAAGGGCGTTTACACATGAATGTTTTTGTATATAAACGGCCCGTAACAAAAAAACCTGCTGAATATGGGATATAAGAACCGAAATAAGAATTTAGCGTAATCAACAGGCCTAAAAGTGGAATGGCGCTCGTAATACCAGATGTTTTTCACCTTTGATCACCGGTATGGGTATTTTAAATCTGGTATATTATAAAAATAAGGTATATTATACCGCTATCCATCGCAATAGTAGGTAAGACAATGGGTTAAAATAAAGTATTAAAAAAAATCGATTTTCCTTACTATTCTTATATATAATAATAGTATTTCGTAAAAATTTTAATGTTTTGCCAAAAAACACGACATATTTTTGGCCCACCCTAATGTATATACTTATATTTATACCAAACACGTCCAAGGTGTTATTGTAATAATGTTTTGCAGATAAAACCCCATGTGTGTACAAACCCTAATGTTTGTAATTATCTTAGCAGGATACCCGGAGCTGGGACATTCACGTTTGGACGAAATGATTAAATTACTACATAACACTAAGACAAATATCTTGCGTCCATTTATATTTACCTACGAACGTGCCCAAAACTCAGTATCCTGAAGCGGTTTCCTGAGGTTATTTGCGCAATAAACACGGGAAAATTGCAACGCTAACGTATTATAGTAATTGTTTTCACAAGAATTTTCTAAGTATAGTTGGCAAGCGTAGTCTTTGCAGACAGTAGGTACGTTAATTGTGTACAGCGTGTACATAACTCATATTTTATAAACAAACTAGCTGGTCAGGCTGACGTTATTCTGTCCTTTCCGAAGATCCTTCCTATGAAATATTCTTAAATTTGCAATAAAAAATATTGAGGGGTCACTTATCGAGATAAAAACTATCCTATTTCTTAAGTTGGACCAAACTTAAGAAATAGGATAGTTTTTAGCACACAGTTTGAAAAATTTCATTGAAATCAGTTCAGTAGTTTAAGAGTTCATCGCGGACAAACAATGTGACACGTTTTTTTTATAGGATAAGGGTGACAAACTAGCACACAGTGCACCTGATGGTAAGTGGTTGCTGCGGCCATAGACATCTACATCTATGCTCGCTTGCGAATTAAAATGCAGATAAATGCGTTGTCACCCGTGAGGACTAAGATGGAATACCTCATTTCCAGTAAAAAGGGCCTCCGGCCACCTGCACTCACCAAGCAAAACGCAGAGGTAAACCTCTACTTCACGCTGGTATTCTGTGAGGTCGTGGTACCACCCCGGTTAGAGCCGGCCCATCCGTGCGACAGCAAAAGCTGCCGCGTGGCTCTACCACTGTTAATAACTAACACGTATTTTTTATATATAAAGATTAACAGAAAAACTAACCAATAGTTTACCTGTGTGTGGGGGGGTGGGGGGGTGGCATACGTCCCATTGCTGGGCGCAGGCCTCCCCTCTTTTCTAATAGGGTTTTAGGGTAAGGAAATGTCCGCCGCGCTGCCCCAATGTGTGTTGGCGAACTTCACATGTTATCGATATTTTTATTTCTTAGACGTGCAGGTTTCCTCCCTATGTTGCCCTTCACTACCGAGCACGTCGTAAATCAGCGCTTAAAATTGCAATTAACAATTTCATTGGTGTCGGCGAGGATCGAACCCGGATTGCTCTCGTACTGTGAAATATACAGCGAGCTCTAAACATCTCAGCTTCCACAAACATAGACGCAAACGTTTACAAATAAAAAAACACAAAGATTACAGATGCATTATCATCCTTACGGACTAAGTAAAATGCCTTACAGGCTGTAGTTATATTTGCACTCATAATCTTCTAAACGGAACATAACGCCATAGACTGGTACCCACTGAGGTGGATACCTATCACGAAAAGGAGCCCAAGCATCAACCGTACTGTGTAAGATCTAACCAATATCAAAGTTCAGAAAAGTAAAGGGTGACGCACTGGCCGTGTGTATATTTACATGAATCATTTCGAGCCACTTGCAACCGCCTCGTAACTCGGTAATCGTTAGCCCCACTACTAAATTGGAGGTCTTTTGACTTGTCAAGTTATAAATTCAATATTAAAAACGTAAATAAATTTGAGAGTGTTGTATGTTTCTATATCTTTGATTTAAGTAACTGTTTTGCATTTGGGACTCGTTCAAACCTCGACTCTTTCATCAACAAAGCCGATAACTCAGATCGTCGTTCTGAACTTGGCCCTTTTTTACATTTACATTTTTGGTGGGATATTTATTCAACTTAACGATAAAATCGTTTAGTAGCTTAGATTACAATCAGTACTGTGGGATACACACCTATTACAAAGCTCGACAGTTAATTTTTTACGTATAAGATCCAACAGCGGTTATACCTCCAAAACGACAGAATCGGCTAGACCGGATGAAAAAACACGCTCGCACAGAATACCAGCGTGAAATAGCAGTATAACGATGCCGTATGGTGAGTGACGAGGACGGGCGACGCTTTTTACCAGTATCAACGCATTCCATTTTAGACCTCAAGCTTAACTAGACATTTACGTTATGATCCTTAGTTAAAATCAGATGGAGGTATCTGTGGGATATTCATGCATTTACCCAGGGACTTAAAATGTTACAAATAACAGAATGTATAACGTTATAATAACGTTATAATGGTATCGTTACCTCAGCAAGCATAGCGTTTTCAATATTTAGTATAACGTTTTAAGAGTAATTAAACAAAATTGTGACAGGCAATTTAACGTTATTATAACGATAAAGACGCGACGTTGCCAAACCTATTCATTTTCAAAAGCGCGATTTACGAGATGGGTGGGAATTCCTCGCACCGCACGCACTCCAGAAGCGAACTGGCAACACTGTAAAGTGAATGAACATTTGATGATATCAACCGCTTGCGAATTGCGAATTGCGACGTGTTAATAATTATACCTAGATATCATATTACTGCCACTCAGAGTTTTTCAAAACAGACAATTCTTGAGTGGCAGCCTCGTAAATGTAGGCGAAGTGTAGGGCGACCCCCCCCCCCACGAGATGGAGTGACGACCTGGTAAGACATGCAGGAAGTCGATGGATGCAGGTGGCTCATGCCCGTGCTTTGTGGCATTCCTTGGGGGAGGCCTATATTCAGCAGTGGACTTATGAAAGGCTGTAATGATGATGATGATGATGATGATGATGATCATATTACTTATATTTATATATTTTTTAAAGTTTATTCGAACTACACTTGTTTACAAATATTGAAAATGAATCGTAAAAAATTAATAAATCTTATAGATATTTTAACCTTGATGTACTTCAAAATGTTTAGTTGCTGGATGCGAAAAAGTTTAAAGGTAAGTTAAGCAAAAATCGTAGATAACGTGTAGAAGAATGCGCCTTTTCAGTAAACTTTTATTAAGAAAAATATTGTATTTATATATTATGTACAGGATCTCTTAGAAAACAGGACACCAACCTACTTTACCTTCTGTTAGAGCGTGCTCCTTCCCCGGTCGAGCCGACCCATTCGTACAACTATAGTACTAATATAGCTGCAGCCTGCAGTATAGCTCTACCACGTCATACCTTGTCATATTTACCTGTTAGATAGGTACCTATTCATATCTTAATGCATTTTACTTTTTTAGATTTACGCAAATATTTGACATTTTAAATAAAACTATCAATATTATTTTAGCCAATATCATAAACACTAGTGAACTGATTTTGATGAAATCGATATTATTAAGTTGAAATAAATGTAAGCAAAGAATCCCTAAGTTGAAATAAATAAAAAACGAATGATCACGATCCGACTAGTTTCGGAGAAATGAGAATGAATGAATACACGTATAAAATTTTGTATATTTGCTTGGAAGCTGTAATAGATAATTATATGTGAATATTTTGCAGTTCCAATAATATTACATACATACGTGTTGAATTAATAACCTCCTTTTTTGAAGTCGGTTAAAAATTCAAACCGACTTTACGCTTAACAGAACATATCTTGAAAACTACTGAAGCGATTTTTATGAAAATTGCACTGTTCTTTAAGTTGAAAGATGCTTCATGTAATAAAAAAGTGTGTGTGTACTTATATACGCACGTAGGAATTTACACTTTTTTAGCGTAACAAACCAAAAATAACTAAAAATTATATAGGATCCTGGTGACAATTAATTGACGGCTCCGTGGAGCAGTGGCTTAACAATGAGTTGCAGCACTAAGGGCCGCGGGTTCAATTCCCGATCGAAATAAATATTTGTAAGGCCTACAAATAATTGTTCTAGGTCTAGATGTTTATCCTTGTAATGTAAACGTCCCCTGCGATACAGGGGAAAATCTAATTATAAAAGTAAAATTTGTGGGGATAAGGTTTTTAAATATACAACATGTAACATAATTAACGCACTTTGAGAAAGTAGTTTGTTCAGAATCGTTTACTGAATCGATTTCTATCATTTTTAATATAGGTAATTTTTTTATCCAAAAATAATTGAAACTACGTAATTTACAGTCACACTAAACCTGTAAAGTTAATACACACGGAAATGAACCGTAACTCAAGGCAATAAGACTTAAAAGTGCAGTTTTTATTTGTATTATTACAAATTCCGTCATTTAATACAAAATATAGAAAATTGAACCTTATTTCAAATATTTTAAAGTCTTTACAAATGCAGAGTTTGGAGTACGTTATAAAGGTCGCGGCGGCCGGGCCATTGACCTCCCAGATCACCTGATTACGTACGTATAAAATATTAATACGTATTAAATCATTAGTTTATTTTAGTGAGACAAATTAATTCTGAGTGAACGATTTTAGAATAGTGAAAAATTACACTGAATTGCTTTCTAAATTATTTTCTTTCTTTTTCTTTTTTTACAACGTAACCTCCAACACTAGGATTTTCTCTTGTATTGTGGAGGCAGTGTACAATCAAAAATTTCACAAGGACAAACATCCAGACCCAGAACAATTATTTGTAGGCCATACAAATATTGTTCCGTGCGGGATTCGAACCCGCGGTCCTTAGCGCTGCAACTCAATTGCTAAGCCACTGCGCCACGGAGCCGTGGTGGACATTTTGAAAATGTATTAAAATACAACGTTGCATGAGAGTTTAGGCTATCAGTAAGTTAAATATTTGATTCTTAAAATTATTGTAATCTTGATTCACATCTTTTAATTACGAGGGACGAACGTGAACGCGAGCGAATAGGTACCTACTGTGATAGAAAGACCCTCAAAACCTATAGTCTACGTGAGCGACTGCGTGCGTTCGTGGATTTATACTGTGACCACAACATTGTTCCGGAATTAGTATAACTAATTTAATAAATAATCAATGCATAAACATGTTTAATTAAAAAGTCAGTGTATGTATAATGATTATAACATAATATACTAATTGGGGTGTCTGAGGGTGTGCGTTAATTACGTTACATATTGTATATATATATAATTTGTATAATTATTAAGATTTTTAAACCTTATTATTCTTACTTTTTACTCTTAATATTGTTTCACAAAATATCACGTATACATACAACACTTCTTTTCATGGGTAAATTTAACCTCTTTTATCTTTATAAAGATATAAATAAATATATTAACGATTTTACATTATTATGCTGAAAAGCTCAGAATGCCAAACTGCCATACAATCTTCATACTTAAGTTTGTTTAGCAAAACTTTTCCTCTCCATCCACATTTAATATATTGCAAAACAATGTTCTTTTCTTATGTGCATGGAAAGAAAATCACTTAATACTAATATATTTTGAAGTGGCAGAAAATTATATAATATATATGTTGAATTCCTTTAGATCGAGAGCCGTGGTAGCTCAGATGGTTAGTGCTCACTGTAAGCTTCACAGTACTCGACCAACCCGGGTTCGATCCCCGCCGGCACCAATGAAATTGTTAATTGCAATTTTAAGTGCTGATTTACCACGTGCTCGGCGGTAAAGGAAAACATCGTGAGGAAACCTGCATGTCTGAGAAATAAAAAAAAATATTTCGAAGACATGTGAAGTTCGCCAACACGCATTGGGGCAGCGCGGCGGACATTTCCTTGACCTAAGACTCTCTCAGAAATGAGAGGAGGCCTATGGCCAGCAGTGGGATGTAAATAGGCTGCAACTTTACTTTACTTTACTTTCCTTAAGATTCTATCATATACTTTCTTTTGAGCATGTCCATTTTTTAACTCTTTTCTTTGTCTATTATTATTTTTAATTTAGATATTTTTTTTAACATTATCGTCTTTCTTGGTGTTCATTCAATACTATTGATTGATGTAGTATAAGCAGATAAGCTAAGTAGAGGTTCAACTCTGTATTGATATGTGGATGATCTATGTAGAAGATCAACCTGGAATTTAAACAAATTAAATAGACAAGGCAGACTTATTGCAATAAAGTTCCTTATCGGACGGTACGAATTTGGCGGATGGGGGCTAGGCGAGAAAAAATGAAAGATTTTTCCATCACGACCCCTTCTGACGTATAAAAAAGCGAGATAGAATAATATCCATCTCCCTCGCACTTTTTCTTATCTCGCCATGAAAGAAATATTATTTTATTTTAAATGACGCTTAATTTTAATAGACGCTAGTAATTCATTGTATTTGTTAATCAATAATATAATACGTTTATCAATAATAATAATATAATATACTACGAAATGTACTTCGTTCCAACCGAGTGTTCCACGACACTCACGCATGTATATTTTTCACATTACTTATGAAATTCAAGGGCAATCTGACATACAGTCTAGTTTGACAATAATATATAGAAGAATATTTCAACTTATATACAATTATTTTGTCTACACAGTCCTTAATGTATGCAGTAAGGTATTAAGAACATCATTTTATTGTTATGTATGTAATACAAAGTTTATGAACTATTTATTTTGAAACACCCATATTCCGAGTTGTATATACTACTACAGTTACAGAAACAGTACAACAGAAAACACGAGTAAAAGAGATGGCATAGAACAATAAATAATAACATTACGATTTTGTGATAACAATATTTTAGAAACGTTTATTTGACAAATTTATTGTAACGTAATTATAACGTTATATACATGCAAAGCTTTGCATAATATCGTTTTGACATATCGTTTCTCTTAAACATAACGTTATCTCGCACTTGTGCAGATAACGTTACTGTATTTTAACGGTATTTAAGTCCCTGTATTTACCATATTAAGATGACCTGTGTACACGTTGCCATCCTTACTTTCACAACAAAAAACAACAACAATCTCTGCTGGATTCAAATAATAACATCATTAGCACCAGTAGCTTGTATCAGTTGACTCGATCTCTCCTAAAGCGATTACCCTTAGCTTATATAAATTTTTAACATGTATTAATAAAACACATAATTCAATTACATAAACAAATAAAAATTATCTTTATATTTAACTGCAAGTAGTTAATATTTATATCGGACGACTGGTGAAAACAGAATGTTCTATCGGTTAATTAGAGTACACATACCTTAAATAACCGGCCAAGTGCGAGTCGGACTCGTACATGAAGGTTTCCGTACCACCGTGAAACACGTTTCTAGTAGGGGAACCCCCTTTAATTTTTAATTTATTTTTATTTTTATGATTTGTTCTTATAGCGGCAACAGAAATACATATTCTGTGAAAATTTCAACTGGCCACCTATTACGGATCATGAGATACAGCCCGCTGACAGACAGACAGACGGGCGGACGGACGGACGGACGGACAGCGGAGGCTTAGTAATAAGGTCCCGTCAGCTACCCTTTGGGTACGGAACCCTAAAAATCAAGTCGCAATAACTTCTTTCTTTCTTGGAACGGATAAAAAGTATGACATTCCTAAAATAAATACATAAATAGGTAAATATTATCATCCTTTGTCCTAAGTACAAGGTACAAGAGGGCAAAAATGTAATTATATTTTTTTTAATCTTGTATATTTTTCTAACAGTCTTAAATTTTGGAATTCACATTCTGAATTAAGCGACACTAAAGTCCTATCCAATGTAATATTTAATAAATTACATTGTCCGCTCCGTGCCAATTATGTGAATTCAGAAATATTGATCAACACATGATGAAAATATTTCGGACCTTTTTTTAACCTGTGCTTCCGCACACACAAGCACCATAATTCCGTTCTAGTGCCTAGTCTCCGTTGAGACTAGCCGTAGTGACCGAAATTCTGTGTGGGGGGCATTCTTATCACTTTTTATGTATTATAGATTTTTTATAGAATGGTGTGACAAACCAGCACACAGTCCACCTTATGGTAAGTGCATGCTGTGGTCCATAGACATCTACATTTATCTTCGATTAAGAATCAAAATGCAGATTCGTCACCCGTGAGAGCTAAGATGGAACTCTTAACCAATCTTAAATACGTGGCAGACCCACGATGCAGCTGTATTATAGCTACAGTAGACTGAATGAGTCTGCAGGATTAGATAATGACTACGCTCGTATATGGTGACGCGTTTCGTATCACTGTAGAGAACCGGAGACCCGCATTAAGGTGAACGCACATTTGTCCGCACCGTACGCGCCGAATTTTAGAATTCGTTGTATAAAATCATATTATGAAACCTCTCACATTACTTACACCGACACCGTACGCGCCGACTTTAATAAAATGCGGTGCGTTCGACGCATGCTTGATTTTTTTTGCATTTTCCACTATAACTGGTGGTTTCGACTTACGTGATCATTTTCGTATCTTTATAACATTTAATTAATTCGTAATTAATTATACATAATTTGATTTTCTTTTTGCATCGATTATTAATAAGAATGCTTAGTGATAAAATTTAAATACTGAACTAAAAAAATAGGTAAATTTAATTCAAAAACCAATTATGCCGTATTACTTAATTATCAAAAATAGTTGCTCCTCAAACATACTACAAGTCTTTTCTCTCGTTCAATCGGCCTTGTTTTTGAGTTTTCCAAAGAAAGATATGGTTTTAGTACATATATGTAGCAATTCTTGAAATTTTCTTATATGTTAAATGCAAATATCTAAAAAATCTTTCGTCATCATCTAAAAAGTCTTCAAATAAAGTATTGGAAGTAATTGGAAGTAAAGACTAGAAATGAGTTGGAGGGTGACTCGAACTTTAGGCTTAGTCAGTTTGAATAGTCTGTCATATAGAGGATTTCATGGGGGTCATGGTTGAGTAAGGGCAAAAAGTTCTCATTACCATTCTAGGGGATCAAAATGGCCAAAAACCCAAAAATTAAAAATTCTTATTTCGGCTATAACTCCGCCTCCTTCGGAGGTTTTTACACAGTCTACTTCCCGCATCCCACTAGTTGCGATTAATTTTAGAAGTTTAATTATTATAAAGTTACGAAAGTTTTTCATTACATGATGTTTTATATATAACTTTATGAGTATAATAATTATTTTAATAACAGTTAAATGATTTTATAAGTTACCAGACAAAGAATTTTTTTAAACTACAAAGTTTAAATAGCGCCATCTATGTTATTACTTTTGTACTAGCTAAAGGTAGCTGAAGTTATCCACAAACGGACGCATAGAGACGAACCCGATAGAGACGAACACGCTTCGCTGGCTCATTTCGACACTAGCGCCGTAACTTATTTTGCCGAACAATTGTCCGAAAATTATTTAAGTAAACAAACAACTTACAGAAAGAAGTTGAGAACTTGTGAAACTTGTTAAGCTTACCTGAAAATAAAACAAAATATATTAATTAAAAAATTAAACAATATTTCTTTTTTCAATTGAGCGACATTTTTAAGATCTCTATTGTAAATGTGTTTTTTAAAAAAAGCGTATTTTACTTGTTTTTCTTTCAACCTATAAAGTAACATAATTTATGTTAGAAAAAAGTGAAATATAATTATATGTATGTAATTTACTGTTTTCATTGTTCTGATTCAATAATATTTGCTTTTTGTAATATTGTAATTGTAATAATTTTGTAATTGTAATAGTACAGGGTATAATATGGTTAGTTCGTAAGTTAAACTTATAGCTGTGTAGATGGTAATAAAAAATAAATATTTGTCATAAAATATTTTTAATTCAAACAGCTTTAACTTTCGTTATATAAGAGGGGGAAAACGAGCGGTTCAACGAATGGTGACTACCGCCGCCCATGAACAACCGCAGCCGTAGGGCATTGGCAGACGCGTTGCCGGCCTTTTAAAAAAGAGTAGGCTCTTTACGTCCGGAAAAAATCACTGGTGGTAGTTGATTCCACAAGAAATTTGTGCGAGAAAGAAAACTTCTTGTAAATCGCACAGTGGTGGACCGCCAATCATTCAGATGGCATGGATGATATCACAAACAGTACTGTAGCTTTGTAGCTATATCTGATTATTGCTTATATTTGTAGTTCGAGGCAAAAAGTGCATCACGTCTGTCACGTCATCTGTCACTCCTTCGCCAAATGTTAACTGCATTTCAATTTTACGAGCACGCTTGCAAAATTCTATTTAGTACATTTTCAGGCTTGGCGGCGGATACAATCAAAAATAGATTCGTTTCGTATATTTTATCGATTCGATTCTATATGAACATAATAAAGATTAGTTGAAAGCATTATTGTTTTGCTTTACAGAAATCAACTTTTTCACAAAGTGAATAATGATAGGCGCAATTTGTAGGCTGAAGTGGCAAATGAGCCGGCCGTATTGCCGATGGGAAAGTAAGGTTCTCGAGCTGTGGTTTCGGCCCTGTAGAAAGAGTGTAGAGCGACCATCCAGTAGTAGTATGGAATGACGATCTGGTAAGACGTGCAAGAAGACGATGGTTACAGGCGATTCAGTACAGTGTTTTGTGGCAATCCTTGGGGGAGGCCTACGATGGACATGTGAGGGGCTCTGAGGTTGCTGTATTGAGTATGATGATAAGCTCGCAGACTACATAGTACCGTATATATGCAGCTGATTTCCAAATAAAGTGCGGATCAATAGATGCATTGACACCGCTTAGGAATAATATAGACCTTAAATGCTTGTGTTTATAATAACTTTCATACATTATTTAAAACTAGAACATTGCTTATTTGCGTTAAAAACAAGCCCAATGGTGAAAACTGTAACTAAAAAAAACCCGACTGCGTAAAAAAGTTTACTTAAAAGAGAAAAAAAAATCATACCTTATGTCACGTCCACAACTAAGAAGTACATATCTACCGACACCCCATATGTTAAAATTCATCAATCTGTTTATGCTACAGTTACCGTTACGGTGAGGCCTCACCCATAGATTGTCTCATAGGAGGAATAATTGCCATAGTTGCCACGCTTCGCAAGCGAGTTGGCATCCACAGTTTATTTTTATTTTAGGCGTTATTAGGAAGACGCTGCTGCCCATGTCCTGATTTATTTCCCTCTGTCGCCTCTTACAACACCCACGAGACGTTATGGGGTAGTGATACTTGTTACACGGCCACTACACGGCATTTAGACTGCAGAGCGTGCCAAAGAAATAGACATACATACATACAAGTCGCGGCACGTAAGTCTAGCGCTGAACGAAACGTGGAGGGGACTCGCACGAATTGAATTGCACGAACGACAAGAGAGCCAACACCACTACACTAGCAAAGACATACCACTTTCGATAATACGTAACGTGTTTCGCCTCAGAGTAGTTGTGCTGGGATTAGTGGTGACCGGTATAGTGTAACTTCAAATTAGGTAAGACACATCATTTTATTTCATTACGTGGATATAAAAAAATAATATTTACGTGTAACGCCTGATTCTATTAGTTATTGATTTTGTAAGATAAACCTCACGTGGCCATAACTATGTAGAAATATGAAGCTGACAGATACAAAGGCCGATGGCCCGTCAGAAAGGAACGAAATTTTCATGCAAATGTGTCGTTTTGCTTCATTTACATGACAGTTTACCGCTTAACTACGAGCGGCCCGTCCTCCTTTTGTTTAGTTGTAATGTTAAGCTTGCTTCCAATGTGTGTTCATTACAGAGACCCTATAGAAATATAAACAGCGTAATCGTAATTTCTCATTGGGGTTCATAGCTTTTGTAACAAATTTCCCACATTTTACGACATAATATACTGCTATCGCTATCTTATAATTTTTTTATAAAATAAGGGTGACAATCGGGCACACAGTCCACCTGATGGTAAGAGGATGCTGAGACCCAAATACGTTATATATCTATCCTATGAATTAAAATGTAGATGCGTTGTCGTCACACCTGAGGACTATATTGGAATCCTTCGTTTCCAGTAAAAAGGGTCTCCGGTTCTCTATACTCACCATACAGAACATAGCAACATTATGCTTCTATTTAACGCTGGTATTCTGTGAGAGCGTGGTCTTTCCCTGGTAGAGCCGATAATTTCTTGCTACAATCATAGTAGAGCTAAAACGTGGGTCTAACATGTATGATGGTTGTGATGTGTTGCGGCTTAGTAGCCAGCGCGCTTAAATAGCTGAGGATCATCGTTTTAAATTAGAAGTTTCGAAATTGAATTGAAAAGTTAATTTACAGTGGCTAAGTATTTGGCTTCAACGATGTGGAACCGCGAGATTGAAGCGAGCGAAACTGATTGATGACCTACAAAAGTATTGTTCCCTGTGTTTGTCCACTTCGATGACTGTTGTGTGTTAGCAACAATAGCTCATTCGGCTATTGTCGTGAACTATTCCTGGCACAAGCATTTCAGGTGAAAGCGCCAGGGTAGCCTGGAAAATTCAAATTTTCTTACGTTTTTTACAATTGGCAGGTCAGTGTCATGTTGTATGTTTAACAAAATATGATTCGCGACCGTAACAAGTATGTATTTACAGAATTATAATCATTATAATCATCAATACAACTCTCTAAGTTCGTATAATCTCATTGTATGGCTATTTCACGAAAAACTCATTCAAACGCATTATATGAACGTAGACGGTTGTATTGGTGATTTTAATGATTATAATTCTGTAAATACATACTCTTTACGGTTGCGAATCATGTTTTGTTAAACTTACAACCAGACCCTGACCTGCAAATTCCAAAAAACATAAGAAAATTTGAATTTCGCGGGCCACCCTAAAGCTTTCACCTTAAGCTAAGTTGGAATAGTTAAATGGAGCATTAGTAGTAATAGCACTAGTAAAATTAGTTTTTAAAGATCATACATAAATACATATAAAAACATTCACACCTACATCACACATCACACACAGAGGGCAAGGCAGAGACTATGGACTTTCATTTGACAACATCCTGAATATGACTCTCGCTTTTTTCCGATATACGATTCCGCCACTCACTTCTGCAATGTATGTATCCACGATACCCTTCATGATGTCTGACATCCGCGATGTCCTTCACGATACAGAAGAAGAGTCAAGTAGAGTTTTGTAAATTTTTTTAAAGAAGAGAAAAAAGTAATTTAACTACTATGTTACAATGAATTATTACTTGTTAAATCTTGACTCCTATGATATTAATGCTGTTATTATACTTGTTTTTCTTCACCAATACAAATTAATCACGTAATATCTTTTAATCGCAGTACAACAGTAAAGTTCAGGTAGGGAAATCTGTCTCAACTTTGCAATTTTACAAAGGTAAAGTTTCCATCGCATTTTAGGCAAATAGAATTCCGAATGATAATGTCTTTATTAGATAAGACTGTAAACTTTCTGCAACTTCTGAACGAGACTACACAGAAATAATTTAAAACTTTCCGTCTGGAAGTTGTTATGCATCCGATTTGAAAGAACGGTTTTTATATGGAGATACCCACGCTTTGAGATCTACAAAGACCGATTCTACTGTTTTAATAGGATATACTACGCATGTGTGTGTACGTACCGAACGTCAGTGAAGTTCTTCTTATCTCGAAAATGAAATTATAATATCCTCTCTAAACCAATTTCATTGAACACTTTATGTTAAAAGTTAAGTTCTTTGTATGGTCTATAAATATTGTTCTGAGAATAGATGTTTTTGTATGTGTCATTTATGGATGTTAAGCCCCACAATGGAACTTATCGTGAAATCAGTGCATGTTGCAATGCATCATCAATGACTTATGGATCTGCGACGTAGTCTTTCACAGCTGGACGTATGAAGAAGCACAAGGTCGCTAAACGAGCTATAGACAGAGGGCTATGCTCGGAGTTTTCTGCATGATAAACTTATAAATGAGAATATCCGCAATAGAACCAGAGTAGCCGACATAGCCTAACAAACTAGTAAGCTAAAGTGGTAATGGGCTGGCCAGATAGCTCAAAAAGCTTTTTTACTACCGGAGAACCTTTTAACTGGAAACGAGACATTCCATGTTAGTCCTCACAGTTGACAACGCATCTGCATTTTTATTCGTAATCGAGGATAGATGTAGTGTCTATGGGCCACAGAAACCACTTACCATCAGGTGGACTGCGTGCTTGTTGTGTATAGGATAAGGGTGACACCCTTATCCTATAAAACAAACCGATTGGGAAAAAAGGTTATCGAATGGCAGCCTCGTATGAGTAGGGGAAGTGTGGGGCGGTCCCCCACTAGAAGGAGTGGTAAGACTTACAGGAAATCGATGTATTCAGGTGGCTTATGCATTACTTGGGTGAGCACCATGTTCAGCAGTGGACTTGTGAAGGTGTGGCGGCGCTGTCGTCACGCCACAAGCGAAACACATTAAAGCCTAAATCGCGCTAACAAAGTTCCGAAGTTAAAGCAGTATATATAGAATAGCTCTGAACAACAACTCGGAGTGATAGCCGCTCCCCGGACAGAACACCTTGACCGGCGGGAGAAGCCTAAAGGGTTATCGCTTGTTTCATTTAACATTCGCGGTTTGCGAATTAATCTTCCAGAGCTTAAGCTTTTCCTTAGAGATCATGAAGCCGATTTCCTCCTTCTACAGGAAACTAATCTTAAAACTAATAATACTAAAGGCCTTTCCATTAAAAAAAATTCTCTTCTTCGTAATGACAGACCCGACCGCCGAGGCGGCGGTACGGCCATTTATTACAAGAAGACACTACACTGCTCTTCCATTTCTACTCCGCAACTTACCAACATGGAAGCCACGGTATACAGGCTAGCTATGACTGGACATCAGTCCATCTTCATAGCCTCCTGTTACATCCCTTAAGGAACCCATCCCCTCAAAAAAGATTTTGAGGCTATTTTATCTTTAGGCAATTCAGTCGTTATGTTTGGATATTTTAACTCCAAGCATACTGAATGGACATGCCGTACTACCTCTCGTAGTGGCAAGGAACTGCTCGATATCACGCAGTCTCTTGACTTTACCGTCCACAGTTCACTCGGTGTTACTCACTATCCCTATAACACCGACCACGCCCCCGATGTACTAGATTTTGCGTTACTCAAAGGAGTTTCTCTCAATCTCAGAGCAATCGCGACACTAGACGATCTAGGATCCGATCACCGACCGGTCTCCCTCATTCTCGGCCATCAGCCACCCCCCCCCCCCCCCCCCCACCCAACATCCACGAAAACCTTCACTAATTGGAAGGGTTTCAAGGAGTCCCTAGGTAAGCTCTGGACTCACAGGACTCCCCCATCTCCCTATCGTCGGACTTAGACAGTCCCGAAAAAATCGACACCGCGGTCGATTCACTCTCCACCCTTATTAAATCCTCCCTTAAGGAGAACGAAAGCGTTGTCCCGGTTGCTAATAATAGTGGGCTTCCCCTACAAATTAGCAACCTATTAAAAGCTAAGAAAACTGCTTTCCGGAGATCAGCAAAATATCCCACCCCAGAATATAGGCGCACGGCCAATCGTCTTCAACGAGAACTCCGTTTCCGCCTCTCTAAATTTCGAGACCTCGAAAAGAGTAAACTCATGGAGAATATCTCTTCCTCCCATACAGCGTACGATCAGATGGCAAGAGCCCTCCGCATAGACGCTATCACCCACACTCCCCCTCTCTCCCGTCCCGACGGTACGGTTGCCTTCGTGGACGAGGAAAAGGCTGAGTGCTTTGCAGACAGCATTGCCGCACAATGCTCTCCTAGCTCTCAACCCGTAAACCCCTCACACATCCAGGCAGTGGAGGAGGAGGTCCGCCGCCGGAACTCACCCCCTACAGCCTCTGACCCCATCACGGTGTCCAATGATAAAATTTCATCCCTCATCAAAGACTTAAGCCCAAAAAGGCTCCGGGCGCGGATGGCATCTCGGTGTTAACCCTTTTCACTATTATCTTTCATTCGTACAATTCATACAATCAATTTATTCGTGAGGCAGCTACTTATGCAGCCCCACCTCCTCTCGCTATCGAGTCCGCAGGCCGAGAAACTCCCTCTCGGACCCACCTAATAAACTTTCAACCGACCTGAACTGCCTCCTGGCGGCTCAGGCCAACTCATAATAAATTTGCCTTAGTAGGCTCTCCCTCAGCGGCTCTTAGCCACCTGCGCCCTCTTTTCCCAAACAAAGGGTCGCTTCCGATCCGGCATAAAAGCTTAATCAGCCAATTGCCAGTCCCACAGGCGATTTTCAGTGGGTAGCACCTAGGCTCCCCTTTAGGTTAGATAAAGTGAGTCCCACATAACCACGACGGACCGGCTGTCGTGGTATGCATAAAGCATTTACCGCCTTCCTGCGTATCGGGGTAGCCCATTGTGGCGCTAAAAAAATTCGTCCTCAAGTACCCCATTCATTCGCTCCCGAGCAGATATTGTCTGCAGTCTTCACATTCTGCAAGCCACCTAGCTTTACAAAGATTCATCGCAGTACTAGAATAATAATGCTTCCTGTTCCTTCAAACTACTCTCTGCGCTACAGTGTTCGGCACGGCTCTAAGCCTTACTGCTCGCCTTTGCTTCACGGTACTCTCGCTTACTTGCCTTCTTTTCGACTCACCGTAGACTACAAGGAAATCCCTGGCACTTGCTCGAGCTCATCGTTCTCACCGGCACCACTTGCAAGTGCGTAGTACGGCATGCATTACACACCGGCACATCGTTCGCATCGGCGTCACTTGCCCTAATGCACACAGCATTCTACGTGAGTAGAGCCATTCTGTTTTTTTAATAGGATAAGGGTGAAAAACGAGCACACAGCCCACCTGATGGTAAGTGGTTGCTGCGGCCCATAGACATCTACATCTATCCTCTATTACAAATCAAAATGCAGATGCGTTTTCACCCGTGAGGACTAGGATGGTATGCCTCATTTCCAGTAAAAAGGGCCTCCGGCCACCTGCACTCACCAAGCGAAACGCAGAGGTAAACCTCTACTTCACGCTGGTATTCTGTGAGGTCGTGGTACCATCCCGGTTCGAGCCGGCCCATCTGTGCGACAGCAAAAGCTGCCGCCTGGCGCTACCACTGTTAAAAATGTTGCAGCTATATTAGTAGTATAGTTGTAGATGACTTGCTCTATTTTGCTTTCTAAGCTGCGAACTATTAAATCAGCAAAGTACAATTTCGCAATTTGAACATAAAATTAGTGCCTGAGCGACATAATAATAGCAAACAGGCGCAATTGTTCGCTCAAGGCCCCAAACAATTTTCCTGTCGTCTTCGTTGTCAAGAATGTATGTCACAAACAGGCTGCCGCTATTTTTGCCTGGCTCTGAGTAAATTGGAAATGCTCAAAGCATTTTCTTCTGTACCATATTATGTTCATGTAGGCTTACTACAAGATTTTAACGTCCTTGAAAACCTCACCAAATGATTTCACTCTACACACACACACACACACACATACACGCACGCACGCACGCACGCACGCACGCACTCACGCACGCACGCACACACACACACACACACACACGCGCGCGCGCGCACACGCAGACGCACACGCACACGCACACACACACACGCACACGCACACGCACACGCGCACGCGCACGTATCCTTCGGGGACGTGTGAAGACTGCCAACAAGCGAGGCAAACACATCATCATTGTTCTAAAGCCCTCATAAAGAATGAGAGAAAACGTAGGAGTGGGTTTATGTGTAAAGATTTGAAGAATAATGAAACCAGTATAAATAAATAAAAATATTAATACACGCAACTGTCGCAGTGTTAATTTATTTGTCATCATGTTATACAGATATTTTTAAATTTCTTTGTTTACATAAGGTACATGTACCAACACGTCAAAACTCAACGTATTCATGTGTCACTCGACTAGCAAATATTAAACCACAGTACACACTTGCGGCCGCAACTGGCAGCCTACAATACGTCGCACATAAATAATGCCACTACAGCCACGTCACAGGCAGATCTCAGTTTGTAAACGAGATCGCGTTGGAACTGTTGTACGGTATGCCCATTTTAGTTTGCTCGTGACATGCTATTAACCGTTATGATGAATAAGTAAAGATTATTCGAGATTGCAGAGGTTCAATAATATCCAACATGATAGCAACCAAATTTGGGCTTTATTTTTTCTTTATAAATCCTAACGTTTAAAAATAAGGCGTTTGACATGCATAACTTGCACATGGGACAAACATCTAGACCCCGATCAGGTAGGTATTTATAGGCCAAACAAACACTTTCACAGTGCGGGATTCGAACCATGGGGAAAACCAAGCTAGCGCTTTTCTACTTAACCGCTGAGTAGTGACGGTGTACAAACTAAGCTTAAGGCGTCAATGGTGAGTGTTAGGCGAAGAGTGTGACGTAGCGGCTCGGAAGGCATGTAGTTTTAGCAGTCACACTCAGGACACTTTAATATAATTATGTAAAACGTCTGTTTCTCATAGACACTGAGCACTCCGGCGATCGCATTTTTAAAGAATAAGGGTGGCAAACTAACACACATTCGCCTCGATGCTCGACTCGACTGAGAAACAAAATATATACGCGTTTTCACTCCTGTGAACTAAGCCGGAATAATGCCTCGTTGCCAGTAAAAAGGGTATTCGGATTTCCACACTCACCAAACGAAACAGCATTGCAGCATATATATATATACTGGTCTGCTATTTTACACTAAAATTTTGTGAGCGAGTGGTCTTTCCCCAGTCGAGCCGACCCTTTCGTGCTACGTGCCACGAATACTCCACCTAACACAAATGAGAAACCCACGTTACAGTCCACCTGATGGTAAGAGACTACTGCAACCCTTGCTTGAAGTTGGCTGCAGGTATCCATCCTGCAGTCAACTTCAAGCAAAGAAGGCTGCAGTCGTGTTGTCACCTCTGAGAACTAGGATGGAATGCCTCTGAGCTATTAATTCTACTGGCTTTCTACAACCTTCAGACCGTAAAACACTGCGCAAGCACTGCTAATTAGCAGCAGAAATAACTAAGAAAGTGGAACCTTCACAGAGGTACGGATGAAAAGGAATCCAATCACCTAGTAGGAAGCTTTAAGGTAAGTCGAAGCCTAAGGTGTCTGTGGAGATCGTTAGACAAGGAGTGAGACATAGCAGCCCGTTTGGCATCCGCCTTTAGCGGTTGCCACTTAGGATGCCCTAATAAAGTCGGCAAGTAAGATACCATCGACACATCTACGCTTAAGAAAATAACGCAAATATCAAAAAAAGCTAAGATAAAAACTACTCAGTATGATGATCTCATCAATAGCCACTAGCAATTTAATTCCACGGATGGACATTAGTCAACCATGAATGCTTCGGCTGGGATCACTAAACTTGAAAGATTCGCCTTCTAAAGAATAAAAGATGTCGTCACTGTTTAGTAGTTACCTATATAACACACAATAAATAATACTACATAGTTCTATATCACATTGTTTCTCTATATATTAAAAATAATAATAAAGGAAATAAAATTAGAAAGAAAGAAAAAATATTAATTACAAGAAACACCAACACACATCTTACAAAAGATATTATACACTGAACAACGTATAACTACAGACTCTATAAGAAAACTTGTGCGCGCATCACGGAAAAACTACTGGATGGATTTCAATTAGGTTTTCTAAGTTTTATTTCTTAGACACTTGGCCTTTATCTAAAAAAAATATTGCGATATCTTCATTTAATATAAAGTTATTAAAGTTTTAAGAAACAACGATGTTCAATGATGTGTGTTTTCTTGATATATTAAGCAACGCGGACGAAGTCGCGGGTATCAGCTAGTCCTAAATAAAATGGATACCAT
Organism: Parnassius glacialis; assembly: GCA_033319125.1. NCBI lineage: Eukaryota > Metazoa > Arthropoda > Insecta > Lepidoptera > Papilionidae > Parnassius > Parnassius glacialis. Next base: position 34,254,613 of record JAVANC010000021.1, read on the forward strand.
TCTATCATAGCTTTATTAAGTGTGCGGGTTTGGTATAAAAGGGCTACACTCAGCATATTTTCATGGTATTATCCACGAAGCAGGTTTTCAGTGCGCGCTCTAGTGAGTAACGTACAATCGAATATGCAACAAGTACCTACAACTATTACCTCACCTCTACTGTTTTACCTACCACATAAACATATGGTGAGTAAAACAGAAGAATAGAGATGTAGATATTACTGATTTTATATGTAATAACTACATCGCAAATTATTTATTACCAACAATGTAATAATTATAAAATCTACCACCACTCCTAATGCTACTAGTACTACTACTATAACATTTATACATTTTATAAATTAAAATAAATTATTTTATAAAAGTTAATATTTGATTTCAGAGAAACAATGAATATATGTATATTTCAATGTAGGTATTACCATGCAAACGTAATATTCTATTTTGTAAAGGAAAACAAAGCACCGACAAATAGAAATGTGTACAGACAAATCCAGCAATAAGACTAAATAATTTATATTTCGTCTAACCATAAATAAAGGTAAGAACCGAAGGCGACACCCCTCTCGAACTAATATTAGTTTTGCGTTTCATTCTGCCGGTTATAAATTTCAGCAGTTTACTGTTTTGGCAACAAATATACGTTTGTGACTTTCGTAATTAATATCCGTTCAAAATTATACCTAATTCATTAGCAATTAGGTATAATTTAGAACTTAACAACGAAATGCACGCAATTTAGACACTGTAAAATAGTTTTTGAAGAGAGACCGAACAGCCAAGTGATGTTCGAAACATCGAGAGGTATGAAACAGATCCGTGACACCGGCTTCAAGGTACTAGCGTGTTATGAGCTGACGCATTCAACGAGGCCAATCTTGGTGAACAGTAAGAGGTAAGATGTGTGACTACATAATTAAAACATTATTTTATATTCAATGAATACCTATTTTGTTTGTGACATAAATAGTATAGCATTATGCTACAGTCCAAGCACACATGGCAACATCTTGGCACATGGCACATCTCTTAACTATCATAAATTTTCATATTATGGATATTGTTGTGGATGAAGTAGGAACCCTCCGCAAAGAGCGGTACTAATGCTCGGCCTTTTTCATTAACAGCGGCAGATGTTTTAAAAGGAATTACTAGGTACCTACCCTAGAAATCAAATCGATATTATGTCGATTTTTAGCTCTTGAACAAAAAGAAAATGTTATGAATTAAACATTTGATGAAAAATTAAAGCTGACTACAAGGAATAAAATGATTTCCACGTAATAGAAATTGAAGTTGAGGCGCTTTACTACTTAACTATACTATAATTTAGCGCAATATTTTTTCTTTTTAGTACCACCTTAACTTTTTATTAAAAGTTTAATATTTTGACCCTTATAGTAGACTAAGGAATAAATATCACAACTCTAAGTAATTTATTTTCCACCCTTAGGAATGGAATCTTTCCCCAAATTTATATAGGACCGCCCCAGAATAATAACTTATTTAATAAAAAGAATAATTAAATTAGTTCACACTGAGTAATACCTTCTACCCACCAGATGTCGCTAGTTGGGACTGTGGAGAACTTATTTGTCATACAAAACATCAAACGCCATTATTATTGAAAAGTTGCGTTTAAAATAAAATATTTTCGGTTTCTAGTTAATGTATATACACAAAACAAAAGCGGCTCATCTTTTTTTTACAAATTTTAAACTCTTTTCTTATTTCTGCTGCTTCTAGGAATTTCCACAGTTTGGTTTATTCATTTCTAATCTAATTAATACAAAATATAAATTTTTTTTCAATAGGAAACATTAATATTTACACCTTTCTCACAATTCAAACGGCGGGGACATGAGGTCTGGTGGAAGAAAAGTTGTGGAAGCCTTCATGGGCGAAGATATCTCGAACACCAGACCAACGAGACAGTCACAGTGATAATTTTTATAAGCTTACACACACACACACACACACACACACACACACACACACACACGCACACACATATTTTTAATTTAAAGTTTTATTCCCTATTAAAAGTCAAAGTGAGGAGTAATAATAAATGAAAATCCAATATTTAGAGTGGAGCCTTTAGGGGCCAACCCGCGCGAGACCATTAGGAAGTGGCGGGACGGAAACCCATCGGAATGTCATGCTCCCTCCACTTACTAGTTCAAGTTGCTAATCGTGCGACCTTATTTACTACGCACTTTTCACTTCTTTCATACGGCCTTGCAGAGTTTGGAAAGATGAATATTTTTGCGGCGCATACACATACGCACAGGATATTTTACTAATTAACAGATCATCGTTTAATAAGTCACAGATTTAGACGCACTGATACCGATTTCTTAAGATATACAGTATCGCTCGCAGTTTTATTTTACATTAATGCTAAACTTCTGCACGAATATTTAAGTATAGAAAGGGTTTAAAAATAATTATTAAAAATAAACTTTAATTACAAAGTAAAAGCCGACTTCAAACGACTAAAATGTAAATATAAAATATTTTACATTCTGACGTCGGTGCTATATACATAGTGTATGAAATTAATTTATTATTTTTGGTACTTTAAATTCGGTTTTTACTTTTTATTAAAAGTTATTTTTTCCCTTTACGGGAGATCAAGGAATATCACAATATTAATATAGCCTAAATAGTTACATTGAACAAACATCTCCTATTTTTCTATTCTTAGGGTTGGACTTTTTGTCCTAATTTATAATCACCGGGATCACCCCTATAACCTATTTAATAAAAAATCATCATAATCGCCACAAAATTGACGAAAATATCGCGTAAGCATACATACTAAAAAAACAGTTAAATTGTAAACCTTCTCGTTTTTTCGGAGGCGGCTAAAAGAATGAAACGTCGAAACATGGGTCAATAAGATATATTTAATTTCACACATTATTTATACATATTAATTAAACCAGCCTGTGGTTTCATTCACGCGTCTAGTCATTTTAATGATGCCCATTTAAAAAAAAATTTATATGGATGTAAAGTTGGATGCATTTATTAAATTCGCATACAATGCTATCGAAATATGGTAATTAATTAAAATGATTATCTCAACAAGCCTTGGCAATGTTAACGTATGTAACTATGGTACATGACGTAAGCATTAACGCAATGCAAAACCATGGCACGTGCGTGCGGTAATTTTAAAAATATTGACGCACACAGTTCGAGTTTTCACGAATTCACGGAATAATTTATGTTGATGAATTTTACACCTCGTTTGCATACATATTAAAAATGTACCACAAATAAGATAAATTTAACGACAACAAAAAAGTAAAATAGTGTATTATCTAAGAATATAAAGTGAACTTTACACAGTAATGTGTTTTCAAGTCAACTTGAAAGCATCAGCGCAGCATCAATACAGATTCCGAAGAAATGAAAGGATGCAAGCAGTGGGAAAAGTCGTCGCCTCCCTAAGGTGAAAATGTTGATTAAAAAACTCAAACACGTAATTTTATTGCGTTTAAATATGGCAGAAATAATTTTCATTTTATACAAGCATTACGTTATCAGTTTACATATTGAGGATATATACAAATTATTATCTGCGTTACTTATAAGTGATTTACAATATACTAGTAACTTAGCGTTATTATTATTAGTATACAATTTAACCCTTTCGCTGTCCCGTGCACTACATTTAGGGCACTGCTATTGTCTTACTATTGTGTCTGGAAATCGGACAGTGAAAGTGACAGTCCAAATACACTTTAATTGTTTGCACTTGTATTAGTGATTCAACACATTAGTCGATTGGCGGATTCGAACTCAAAATTTTTTAGAAATTAAAAATAAACAAAACTTAACAAATGCCTGAATACTAGCTCAAAGTATGGTCTACCTGCATCACACCATCTAGTGGGGGCCGTTCTATATTTCTTTTGCCAACGATACACGGCTACCAATCCCTAGAACCTTTTTTTCCCATCGGTCCAAACTATATGGGTGTCGCGTTTTCCACTAAAGCAACTTTTTACTGATCTGTTGCACCTGGTTGATTCATCATCATCATAACAGCCCTTCACAAGTCCACTGCTGAACATAGGCCTCTCCCAAGGAACGCCACAGCATTGGTTCCGCTCGATCGCTTATTTAATTCGAGTAGTATCAGATCTGTCTGTTCAGTTGTCTGTATGCTATCAAATTTACTGAAGACTGAAGCTTCATTTCCCGTCTAACAGCCATGAGATTAAGACTGTGATCGGAGAGTTTTTGTGTTCTTCTGCGGCGGGTCTTTCAAAACTAAGCTCCGACCGCATGGACGGTTTCCACGAGCTTGTTATTCATATCGTCCACTGCATTACAATCTTCTAGGCACTGAAAACAGTTTTGTAATTCGAGCTGAAAGATTTCGGGACTTTGGTTTAGAGAACGAGGGGGACTGAGCGTTGACTTCATTAGACGTGACCTCTCCAACTTAACGTTTAGGTTCAGTGTGCGTCTAAGCATTCGGTGATCGCTACCAGTTTTCATCCTCGCGATTATTGAGACATCACTGAATAGTTGCCGTCTAGTCGTTATAATGAAGTCAACCTCTTTTTTTGTCGAAGCGTCTGGGTTTGACCAGGTCCACTTCCTATGGGGCTGCGTCTGAAAGAAAGAGTTCATCTTAAAGAATCCCTCTTTCTACGTGAACTCGACCAGCTGCTGGTCCCTTGGGTTCCGTTGCCCTATTCCAAATTTCCCTAATTTCAGCTCACCGATCACTCTTGTGCCTAGTTTTGTGTTGAAGTCTCCCATTAACATCGTGTAGTGGGTATTGGATGAATGCATAGCTTTGAAGATATCCTCATACATTCCCTCCACCTCCGCATCGGGATGTGCCGAGGTTGGTGCGTAAACCCGTATGACCTTCAGCGAATATCGTTTGGAAATTCTGAGTATAAGGTACGCAACCCTCGTCGACACACGCACAATCTTTACAACGTTGTTAACGAGGGACTTGTGGACGATAAATCCGACACCTCCTTGAGACAGATGGTCGCCCTCCCGGTGATAGAACAAGTTGCCGGATTTGAGGATTACCGTGTACTCCCCCTCTCTTCGGACATCGGATAATCCTATAATATGCCAGCGCAACTTGTCTATCTTTTCTTGAAAGAAGCTGCTGAAGACTTTCTTCTCTTCTTTCTACTCGTCAGTCCTCAGGGTGCTTGCGTTATAAGTTGCCAGATCGAATCGTCGTAGGTGGCAACCGAACTTCCACCGGAGATTCTTAGCAACCCCTGCCCCGCCGTTACAATGGTCGGTATATTTCTATAGTTACCACTCTTGACAAGCGGGTTGGAAACCGCAACTTTTTTTTTGCTTTTTGCTGTCATCAGAAAGATGCTGCTGCCCATCTTTTGCGTCAGTTTCCCTCTGTCGCCTTTTACGACATCCACGGGAAGATATGGGGTAGTTGATATTCTTACATGCCACTACACGGGCTTGATTAATATGGTTAAATTGCGTATATCTTAGTTTCAAATTCTAGCACACAGAGAAACTTCGAACATAGATAAGAAATCAAACAATGCCTGTCTACCCTACGATTGAACGTTAATAAGTTGTTACTGTACTCTTATTGGTATAGCTTGTTGATTAGTTGGTTTATTTAGGAACACTTAGTTGTAGAGCTCATTTTCTGCCTAGAAGCCCGGCTGTGTAACTACCACGTTCTTTCAACTTTTTCTGACACTAAGCAACACTATAATTATGAGTGACAAATTGCATCTTAGTCCACAGCGGTAACAACGCATCTAGATCTTGTTTATTTAAGTATGTTGCAGATTTCTATGGGCTGCAATAGCAGTTACCACGATCACGTCAGTTAGCTTTGATCAAGTCAATAGTTGAAATGGGCCTATTCAATGTTGTGGGCCTCTTGTTTTTTGTGTGGAAATCCTCTTGGAGATACCACTTGTTACGGAGGCAACGAGGAGGTTGTGCCGGACTCCTACCGGCTAAAACCCCACGGTGGTCACCATCGTGTATACGAGATGTATACGAGGGGTCCCGGGATCTCCATTCGGAATGCAACCAGGTCCCATCAATCGCTTTGCTACAACAATAACACGTCCCGGGGGCATTAATTGCTACCCCCAGCACTCGAGACCACTTCAGAGTTATCGTCCTCCTCGAGGGCTACATAACTATGTTGTGGGCCTATTCAAATATTGTTTTGTCAAATTAATTAGTTTTCTTAAAATAAAAAAAAATATCGAAAACAATATAAGAAAGCATTGTAAGTATTAAAACAAAAGTCTACTTTATTTCTAGCGATTCCCCAAAACATCGTAAAACGATAATTATTTGAGACATTACCGCTGAAATCCCATTAAAAATACGTCTTTACGTTCAGACGTCAATTCAATTTAACGAACGACAGTAGAAAAATTGCGCAATAACATAAATAGACAGACAGCTCTTTCATCAATCAAAACCACGAAGATTAAAGAGTGTACGAAAACGAGTAACCAGCGTCGATAATATACAACTTTGACCATTTAGGCACCTGGCCGGACTTTTGTAGCTACAAGTCGAATATCAAACGCGTCGTTAAAAAAGTAAATAAATATAAAAGTTTATCTATGCTTTTAAAACGCTATTGAATAAATCAAAATAGGCATTTGGATGTAACCGTGTTGCTGCTTCACGAAATCGTAACCGTCAAACGTTTATATTGAGGAAACTATAAAATCGGGTTAATCATAAAAGCAAAGTTGGGCGGTAGCCAACGGAGAGCCGACAATGAAAAATAATTCGACATACGGCTCGCGACTCGACTGAACTGGATCAAAAGTTTTTACGTTTTATTGCTTGTTGTTACGTCCGCGCTCTAGAATGTGCTCGGTAAAACATGAAATATTGGTATTGTTTATTAAAAAATAAAGTCCTGACCAGCCTACTTATGGCGTAGAGCTGTATTTAACAGTAAACATGACTCGAGCAAGAACACGATCACATGGAGAGTAGAGTAGCAATATTAGTATTCCATCCTTATCCCTTCATCAGGACGTAATACGAATTCGAGGATATATTTTTCCATGGCTACTTATTCTGCTAATTGTTAACTACGTGAATAATTTATATCGACGTTTCGCTCTTAATTATTTATTATTTTTTAATATTTATCAAAACCCAGCTTTGATTTGGGATACAAACTTAAATATAATCTGTGTATTTGTAGATTAAAGTAGTTTTGAGGTATTCGCTTAGTAAGAGAATGTTTTTCAAAACTTTTTTTACGAACAATTTTTTTTCAATTCTTTGTATTTTGATATCCATCTATTCCATCCATTACAGCCTATAAAAGTCCTTTGCTAGACATAATAAGCTTTCTTCATAGTTTCCCTCTTAGGGGGCATTTTGCTATAGTTGCCACGCTACGCGGGCGGGTTGGCGACTGCAGTTTTTTTATTATTTTGGATTGTTATGTATCAGGAAAATGCTGCTGCCCATCTCTTATTTCAGTTTCCCTCTTTCGCCTCTTACGACAATCGCGGGTTGATTTATGGTAATGGATATTCTTAAACCGCCACTACACGGTAATTTGGTATAGATTTATCATCGGATTCAATTTATCACAAGAATACTTTAAAAATAAAGAAAAATATATTGCTTGTATTTTTTATGACTAGAAGAGAGAGAGAGAGAGAGAGAGAGAGAGAGAGAGAGAGAGAGAGAGAGAGAGAGAGAGAGAGAATAGAAGCTAATTTGAATTTAGTGACTTTATCAAGCCAAACATACCAGAAACATCGATACTTGTTATTGAGGAACAGTTTCAAAGTTAAACAAATTAATTTCAAAATAGCATCTACTGGATACAATGCATAAAGGTAATCTAATACAAAACGTAACAATATGTCAATTGTTACAACATTGGAAGGCGGGGTGCACATAAAACAGAATGCTTTAATTTAAAATAAGTCAATTTAGGCCAATTTAGTTGCGCGTTCTTGCAGCGGCACAGCTTTAACATATAATATGGCAACATCTATCCTATTCTCGCACACTGTTTAAAACATCACTTCCCATTCTACAATCGACAAATGAGTGATTGTGACAAAATCGCTCCAATATCTCCCTTAACTCCACGCTACAAGGTGCACACATGTTACTTATGCCGTGTAATTGACTGTACTTGGCCTTTATTAATTGTTTATATAGCAGAAGACAGTGATCGATATTGCACAGTATAATTGATCTTTTTTAAATGAATTTGCTGATACAGCAGCAAAACAGCGGATAAATTTTTATTTACTAAAAACATACGAGAGATGCTATATTCTTCTTCATCTTCTTTACAACATAAAAATGCCTCATAAGGGAGGTACTTGCAACAGATTTAGCAATAGCAGTAATTTATTTTAGCCGACTTCAAAAAGGAGGAGGTTCTCAATTCGAAGTGTATGTTTTTTTTTGTATGTATGTTACGCGATATCAACGCAGATTGTGAACGAATTTTGATGATTCTTTTATTATTAAGTAGGTTATACTTCAAGGGTGGTCCATGTAAATTTGGAGAAAAAATTCCACCCCTAAGAGTAGCAAGTAAATAACTTTTTTTTAGCAATTTGAAGTCGGTGAAGTTTTTTTGTTAAAAGTTATATTATTTGGTTGTTTTTTTTTATAGGATAAGGGTGACAAACGAGCACACAGTCCACCTGATGGTAAGTGGTTGCTGCGGCCCATAGACATCTACATCTATCCTCTATTACAATTCAAAATGTAGATGCGTTGTCACCCGTGAGGACTAAGATGGAATGCCTCATTTCCAGTAAAAAGGGCCTCCGGCCACCTGCACTCACCAAGCGAAACGCAGAGGTGAACCTCTACTTCACGCTGGTTTTTTGTGAGGTCGTGGTACCACCCCGGTTCGAGCCGGCCCATCCGTGCGACAGCAAAAGCTGCCGCGTGGCTCTACCACTGTTAAATTGTTATTGTAATTGTGTTATTAGTAAGACGTTGCCTGCCCATCACTTGGTATGTATCCCTCTGTCGTCCCGCTACCTACGGGACGATATGGGGTAATGGATATTCTTAAACCGCTACACAGTATAAAGTACACAGTATAAAGATGCTATTAATAGTGGTTCACGACTGACACTTAACGTACCGGACACACATAAGGCACGTCAAAATATTATATTATAGTAGTTATAGTTTTGTAAAAGTCCTAGGACATCGGCCCCACGACCACGTCAAGTGCCTAACGACGACGCGACTGGTCAGAGACTTGACGATGACTTCATTTATATGTGTACATGAATATTTAACCTTTAGACTACCTAGTATTAGCTACCTAGTGTCGGTAATTATAAAAAATTATATGTTATGAATTTTGTTAATATTTGATTATGATTGATCCGGGCTGGTGTCCGCAGCTCCACGTCCTAAGCGCGTATTTTGCGTGTGGGCAAGAATAAAACCTATTTGCGCCACCCGAGCTCCTTGAGGAACCTGTACTAAATTTTTAATGTTACCGAAATCTTTTGGGAGTGATTTCGGTGATGCGATGTACTTAGCGCATAAAATGCGCATGAGGGAGATAGTTGTAACGCTTGGCAGGCGGTTTGGCTAACGCAGTAAAAAGGAATACGAATAAATATTCGTACTCCTTTTTATTAATTGATATTTATATTATGCCTTATTGTGTTTAAAATTTATAATAATACATAATGTATATATATAATGTATATAATACTATCACTATAAATATATTATCGTATATTAAAATATTTTTATTTTATCGTCATCATCATTACAGCCCTTCACAAGTCCACCGCTGTGAAAATAGGCCAGGTCTATATATTTATCTATCTTACCAGGCCGCCTAAAATACATTAGATCTTTGTAAAAAGCTAAATTATTAATTGTATTATTATTATTAAATTATATAATATTATTATTATTATTTATCTAATCATCCCAATTGTAGATTATATGATTAATCACTAACGCTCTTGAAGGACAGCTGATGGCTTCAAATGATTAATAAGTGTAATCGTATAAATTAATCCGTATGAATTGACAGTTATGAAAATGAATAATAAAGCTGACTGTGTCAGTCAATGATAAAGCAAATGAGCTATCATTTTAAAGAAAACGAATCGACGTACAACTTGTACTTTGCGTTAAGATATATATATATATATATATATATAAATAAAATGACAGTCGACAAATATTGCACTACAGGCCACAGGAATTCTCTTATTTCTTGACAGTAATTTAATAGAGAAGCAAGTCCATAACAAAAGGTCAATACGGTTTGGATGACTTCAAGTTTTTGTTGGTTAGTTCTTATTATAGAGGAAGTCGATGGATGCACTTGACTTAGGATCGTGTTTTGTGATTTTCCTTGTATAAGGTCTATGTTCAGCAGTGGACTTGTCAAGGTTTGAAATGACGATGATAATCATCAGATAATGCGTAGGCTAGGTGAGGCGTGGCTTCTACCGTTTACCTTGTACAGTCGAGAATATGCGCGTGACGTCGCTTAAGGGACTGAGAATCGTATTCAATTTTCAGTCCGCGTAAGAAAGTACAGTGAGTCGTATCGCGATAGGTTTCGTCTTGTTGTAAGCTGACGCTAACAATTTTATTACTATCATCACTCGTCAGAACTCTGATTGGTAACGTACTATAACTACCACGATAAAATAAAATGAAAATTATTGACAAATACACACAGACACTTTAGTTCCATTAATGCTTTACACTAAATTTGACGACCTCATTACAAAGCAAAACAGCATAAAAATATTACAACTGTGCAGGAAGTAACTTACGAATATATTTTTATCTATGAATTATTTCCATTGAACCCATTGAGTTCATTTTATTATCCTCTAGAAACGAAATCCTTAATCCAGCTCCATTAGGTTACACCGTGTACCCTTTTGTTATGAATATGCAAGATTTCATAAGGGTCAACAAAGGGCTTCAGACAGACTTCCAGAGATGATAGATACAAGGAATACATTATAAGCGAATAGAAAAATACGGTCCCTTTTTTCTATTCGTTTATAATGTGTGAATGATTAAGTAAGTGATATTCCTTAATGTTTCTCGACTCTTTTATTTTAATTTTAAAAACTATTGATCGACAACATTTTTAAAATGTAAACTTCCTCTTAAACTCTCTTTTGGTTACCTTATCCAAATAGGTTTATGTCGAGTACTAGTCAAAGATGATTAGTATCTCTTTCCTTGATATAACGCCTTGATGAGAAAAAATATTATCATATTATCATGGCCGAAACGACCACCTTATTACATGTAGCAAAATGTTAAGATTTCGAATATAGAAGAAAGACGATTACGTTATCCCTCATCCGTTGTAAGTGAAACGGATTGTGGTTTTTATTGAATTTGTAGACTGTAACCCACATTCCGCGCAACAGAATAGAAAAGACTCGTCCCTCCCTACAGATTGGCGATCTCATTAAAATCAGGAAAGACTCTACGGCGTTTACCCGCTTGTTACGTCTCCGTATAAAATGCTCTTTTATGCTTGCCCTATATACTTTTACTGCTTTACTACAGATAAAGAAAATTAATATATGATAACCATGAAAATTAAAAAAAACTAGTGTCGGACCGAAACAGGATTTTTAACCGAAAACGAACCTTCGGTCTGGGTGTCAGTTTCGGCCGAAACCGAAACCTAAACGTATTTAGACATGTAATTTTTTTTTAATGTATATTGAAATCTGGTATATTTTTAAACATATACAGATAGGTAATGCATGTGAATGAAAAACATTGTAATAGTCATGTGGCAATATATTTATTTATTTTAAAGTAAAAATCAACAATTTAACGTTAAGAAATACTTTTTTTTAAGTCTTTTTGTAAAATAATCAACACTTACACCCATAAAAAGTTTTTGTTTTTTGAGTTTAATTGAGAACACATTTTATTGTGTTCACAATATTCTTAATATTATTCAATGAGAGCACTCACACACCTACGCACAATATACACACAACTTAACAAAATCCCAGAAAATATACAAAACCTGCTCAAAGTTCAAAAACTTTAATAAACTAAGTTTGTATAAAAAGGGTTATTATAATATTAAGGAATTCATGAATGATAATAACCCCTAGGAATGAGGTGATCACTACCAAGCTATTTCTAATTTGTTTTTTGTTGTTAATTGTGTTACACACATGATTGTAAGCAGTGGCTTAGCTAGGCGTGGACGAAGTGGGCCCTCGCCCATGGCTTCGCAATTAAAGGGGCCTCGCGAGGCCCCTTAAAATGCGATGCCCCCAGACTACCACAGATGACTTTTTTTATAGGATATGGTGATAAACTAAATACACAGTCCACCTGATGGTAAGTGGTTGCTGTGACCAAATATACATCTATATTTATCCTCAATAAAGAATCAAAATGCAGATGCGTTGTCACCCCTGAGAACTAAGATGGAATCCAGTAAAAGGGTCTCCGGTTCTCTACACTCACCATACGAAACACAGCAGTGTTAAGCTGCTATTTTACGCTAGTATTCTGTGAGAGCGTGGTCTTTCCCCGGTCGAACCGACCCATTCGTGCTACAACTATACTACTAATATAACTGCAGCATGGCTCTACCACGTATAAACTACTTTTAATAGTAATAATAATAAGACGAATTAATTTGATCACTTTTACGCTCGAAAAAGAAAGTCACAAATTTAAACGTGTTTGTTTGAGGCCTCGCAAGAAGCCCGTGTTAATTGCGACTGCGAGGCCGTTATAACTACATACCTTCGAAGACTGCGACTGTTACATTAACGGAATACGAGATTTGTCAAGAATTAATAGATATGAGTAGGTATGTCCTGTCAAAGCATGTTTGGTAGGATAGATCTATTAGGTAGATCCTTGAACGAAAGAAAAGGAGCCTCGCTGATGCAACTCCGCCCACGTTTATATTAGTCCACGCTAGGCCTCTGATTGTCAGCTTTTATTTAAAAAAGAAGTCCCGCTGGGTTTTTTTCGAACCAGTGGTAATTAAACAAAAGAATGACTTTCAATAAGTATTATCTATAATCTATATTGAATAAAAAGTTTTTGTTTCTGTATAATTATGAATAATACACGAGTCACGACACGAACGACGCACGATAATCCACGTACCGAAACCGAAACTATTACCGAAACTAGATTTTTTTGCCGAAACTTGCCGAAACCGAAACCGAATCTTCGGTCGGTCACTAAAAAAACATGTTTACGAATTACACAAAATACGTTTTACGTGTAATTACGGGTATGTAGTTAGGTGTAGTGGCGACGTAAGTAAATCCACTACCCCATATATATATATAAAAACTTCGGTTGCCAACATGCTTGCCGAGCGTAAGAAGCAGTGGATTTTTGATAGGCTGTTATTTTTTCTGCTGATTTATCTGTACTTTTCGGAATCCATATTATGGTAAAAAAGAAAAGAACTAAAAAGTAGATATCTTTTTAGTTTTAGAGTGGTAGAGCCACGCGGCAGCTTTTGCTGTCGAACGCATGGGCCGACTCGAACCGAGGTGGTACCACGACCTCACAGAATACCAGCGTGAAGTAGAGGTTTATCTCTGCGTTTCGCTTGGTGAGTGCAGGTGGCCGAAGTCCCTTTTTACTGGAAATGAGGCATTCCATCTTAATCCTCACGGGTGACAACGCATCTGCATTTTGATTTGTAATAGAGGATAGATGTAGATGTCTATGGGCCGCAACAACCACTTACCATCAGGTGGACTGTGTGCTCGTTTGTCACCCTTATCCTATAAAAAAAAGTTGCATTATCGCTCACATGATTGATGATCTCTTTTTAAATTGCTTTATTGCAGTATATTAAAATATGATCTAGGGTAGGCTGTTTAGATATTTAAACAATAAAAAGCAAGACAGCCAATAATAAGTTTTCTTTGAACTGAAAACCGAAGGAAAACAATGAAACCTACACCGGCCCGGCGCCCATTCTTTATTCCAAAAAATATTTACTTTACGTAAACAACAGCATATTTTATTCTTAAGTAACGATTGCCGTTATTTCGGAAACAATCTTTTTTCGAACAAAGATACCACACCGTTCTTAACAATAACAACTTCCTAAAAACTTTACTTCGGTAATACTTACGTAACGTATTAAATTTTATGTTAAATTATAATAAATATAAAACGTGCTAGAGCCAGGCTGCAGCAATAGTTTGCTTGTAGCACGAACGGATCGTCTCGATCGGGGAAGTACTATGCTCTCACGCAATACCAGCGTAAAATAGCAGCTTATTGCTGCTTTTCGTGTTCTGAGTGTAGAGAACAGGAGACATTTTTTACTGAAAATGAGGCATTCCATCTTAGTCTGGTTTGGAAAAGATATCATTACATTACATCTAGACATATGTGAGACGAAAAAGGGCGATATCATTACCTCTAGATGTACGAGATGAAAAGTTCACTTAAGTAAGAACTGACACACACTTCATTTTTAAAACAAATTCGAACCCTGTTGACCTTTCAATGTGAAGATATGTTGAAACTTCGGCTTTCAAAAATCGGACTTATAACAACTCCCAAACTTTTCAAAAGTTCAACAAAGAATATTTTAACAGAACACCTTACAATTCCTGTTTCAAGTTTGTAAAATAAATGTTAATTAAGTTACCAAAATACGTAATCCTAAGCTGCCAATTGTGACAAAAGTATGACGCCGTTTTTGTGTTCGAATTTCAAACCGTAGCCATAACTTGCGAAGTAATTTTCGCCCAATTAAATGGCTGAGTACGTCTCGCCTGCGTCACCGAACAAGGAGATTGCTTCCTGGGCTTCGGCTTTATTTCCAACTGATGGAAGATCCGCTTGATATTTATTTATGTACCTCTCTCATTGTTCCAGATGGGGCAATGTTCATTTTTAATAGACAATTTGTCACTTTAATTGGACTCCATATTTCTTAATGTCGTGTGCTGCAGTAGTAGTTAAGTATGCAAATGGTAACATTATGTCATGTGGTAGCTACTGAACGATTTGAATGATCATAATTCACACAGTGTAATATTTGTGTTGTCGAGACGATAGTTCATAGTTATGCTTGGGTTGTGGGCGCTGTAGTGAAGCTATTAACAAATTCTAAATTTATAAATATGTTGGTTTAATGCTAAAAAAGACAAAATCTGGACCAGATAGGAGCGGCGATCGAGATTTTAAATTAATTTTAAATTTACACCGTAAAAAGTACGATATGAATTAGAAGTTACGCTCATGACCACGTGCCACTTACCGGAAAGGGCGGTACAATGTCTGTCGGGAACTTAAGTATATACTAAAAAAAAGATCATTTGCATTGAACGTGGTAAGCATTATAATTTAATATATTTTTTATTATAGTGAGGATTTAATGACCTTTGGCTTACGTCACTTGCACCGCCACCTCTAGCAAGTAAAAAGGGCTTAGTGACATTTTCTATAGTCTCCTCTTACGACACCTACGACAATAATGGCATCGTCACTCCACGGCATATAGTTTGTGTTGGATTTCCCGCGAAATATATCAAACTGCTTATACCGCTCATTATTTTTTAATTTTACAAAATTTTTTTTTATAATTTATATTAGTATAATATGACTACTTAAGAAACTCCCACGTTTTCTACTTTTTATAAACTAATCGATTGTCACGCTTATTATATAAAAAAACTCAGGAGCAAAAAACTCAAGTCTGAAAAAATTAACTGCATACTTAATTAATAATTTGAAAATTTTGGAGTAGGTTGCCGTGTGATATCATCACCTTAAGAATTATATGGAGATTAGCGATCCGCCCAGATACAGACACGGTTGATTTCTGTATCTCAACACAGCGCCACCTATCGGGTCAAATTGTGAATCTAAGCCATTCTCGAATCAGCTTAATCATACGCACAAAATTTCATCAAAATCGGTCCAGCCGTTTAGGAGAAGTTCAGTCACATACATATGGACAGAAAAATTATGTAAAGATTGGAGAATTCAAGTGAAGTCTATGTTCCCGTGAGTGTGGTAATAATAACAATTATACCTAGCTAGCTTTAAATTAGTACATAAGCGTAAGTATTGCGAAAAGTGCGAAAAGCTTATTCAAAATATTCGCACGTCGACAATACCGCTTGCGTAACTACTTGTAGTCGCATTCCCCAAAATATTGCATACAAACTACGTGGTCGAAATCCACAAAGCTTACGTAAAATTTACAGGTACTTTTCATTCTGACTCTCCAATTGTTACACTAACATATATTCGTCGAATATTTTGCCATTTACATTTATTTTTATTACAGAAACATGAAAAAGCAAACTTAATATAATGTATCAAAAAAAATTACTTTTAAAAAGTAAATCCAACATAGAACAACGAAAAAGAATAAATAATATCACATTCTGAAGTCGGTTCTAAAACATCGTTTAAAGAAGAATTAAAGCCCGAGTTCAGAATATTAAAATATAATTGAGCCGTGGTAGCTCAGATAATTAGCGCTCGCTTTAAATTTCACAGTACGCGAGCAACCCGGGTTCGATCCCCGTCGGTACCAATGAAATTATTAATTGCAATTTTAAGTGCTGTTTACGACGTGCTCGGCGGTGAAGGAAATCATCGCGAGGAAACCTGCACGTCTGAGAAATAAGAAAAAAAAATTCAAGACGTGAATTTCGCCAACACACATTGAGGCAACGTGGCGGACATTTCCTTGTCCTAAACCCTCTCAGAAATGATAGGAGGCCTGTGCCCAGCAGTGGGACGTATATAGGCTGTAGCTTTAACTTTTAATTCTTTTTAGTTCTTTGCAATCGGCTTTTACTATTTTAAAGTATTTTTTACCCTTTGGAGTGGACTAAAGAGTATCACATTCTCAACGTCGCCTAATTAGACCCCTATCCCCTATTTTGCTACACTTGATGGTGGCAATTTTTCTCCAAATTTGTATGGTATTAGTACGTGGTAGAGCCATGCTGCAGCTATATTAATAGTAGTTGTAGCACGAATGGGTCGGCTCGACCGGGGAGGGACCACTCTCTCACAGGATACCAGCGTAAAATAGCAACTTAACACTGCTGTGTTTCGTATGGTGAGTGTAGAGAACCGGTGACCCTTTTTACTGGAAAAGCGGCATTCCATCTTTGTTCTCACGGGTGATAACACATCTGTATTTTGATTCTTTATTAAGAATAGATGTCTATGGGTCACAGCAACCACTTACCATCAGGTCCACCTGATGGTAAGTCTCGCACGAACGAGCACACAGTGGACGGTGTGCTCGTTTGTCACCCTATCCTATAAAAAAATGGTCCACTCCAGAAGTCACATATTTAAAAAAAAATCTAATTTAAAAAAAAACGTTACCCCTACACTAGGATTATCTCCTGTATCGCAGAGGCAGTTTACAAACACAAATTGCACAAGGACAAACATCCAGACCCGGAACAATTATTTGTAGGCCATACAAATACTTGTTCCGTGCGGGGTTCGAACCCGCGGCCCCCAGCGCAGCAAGTCATTGCTAAGCCACTGCGCCACGGAGCCGTTTTTTTTTCACAATTGGTTCACAATTGGCAAAGATATCGCGTAACGCACATACAAAAAAATACGTGGGTGTCGTGGAACACTCAGTTGGAACGAAGTTTCTTTCGTAATAAATTATTATTGATAAACGTATTATATTATTGCTTAAAAATACAAATTAATTAATTACAGGCGTCTATTAAAATGAAGCGTCATTAAAAATAATATTTCTTTCATGGCAAGATAAGATGGATATTATTCCATCTCACTCGCATTCCAGAAGGATCAGTGTTGGAAAAATTTTACACTTTTTCTCTCCTAGCCCCCATCCGGCAAATACGTACCGTGCGATAAGGAACTTCGTTCCAAAAAAAAACAAAGTAGAATAATTGTCTTCCCCTTTTTTTCAAGTCGGCTAAAGATAAAGATTCAAGCATTTTTTGTTTATCTTCCATGAAGAAATACTGATATAGCTGTTAGCGACGCGCTTAAAAAATCACTATTCATTTCATAAAAAGTAAGTAAATTTACATTTATAATTATTTCTATCATTCCAAATAATAAAAAAATCTATGTTAAAAGTAAAAAGATTCGATAAAAGAACATTCGATTGTCGAGCGAAAGTTCAGGGTTCGATTCCCCGATCGAGAGTTAATTCCACAGAACTTTGTTATAGATCTTTGTTGAAGATGAACTTAAGAGTCAGATGTTACATAGTAATCGGTTATGCAATACGATTGATACGGTCTTATATTAAATTAGCTACTTATTTTAGTTACAAATATGTTTTGTTCTTGTGATAAGAGATTAAGATACATACTAAGATTTTGTATTAAGATTGTATGTGTTTTATAAGTAAAATTATGTAACCATATGTTTTTAAGAAATAAAGATATGGGGTTAAACACAAGGGTTCGATGATGAAAATTAGTGTCAAAATATGTCGAAATAGCGCGCGGCGCGCGGTTCTCTTTCGCATATATGTATTAGCTCGCGTACTAGGATAGGAAGCTGTTAATTTGGAAATTCTTTCGGGACAGTTCAGGACCAGCTACCAGTTTTCCAGTTTAAGTGATAGGAAAAAGTAGTGAAAGTTTCACTGTCGCACTCTCAAGGGGAAATTACGAAGATAAATCGATGTTTTATTTCCAACTCCACCTGAAGCCAATACAGTCCGCTAACGACGGACGTCAAGATGGGACCATTCCATAGGGACCCATAATCTTAGTTGTCTAACCTTGCTTTTCAGAAAGGGGACAGACGGTCATTGAGTGGTACACCTTCTCAGGGGTCACGCTCACCTCGTTGTTCCCGAACCCAACGTGGTGCGATATCAGTTTCCGAGAATAGAAGGTCACTGACCGGTTGATCTCTGCTGCAGGGCGGGCCACCAGAGCCGATATGCGACCTTTTCAATATCTAAGTTGCGATACTTGAAGACTAATATCCATTTACTATATTCCAGAAACGTTAACTTTTAGAGTGACCGTTCATTGTATTACGTAGTAGAAGTTAGTGTAGTAATCAAGTACTAGAAGCGTATAAAAACAATTGTATTCAGAGTTTCTTTTAGTCTTTTTTTGCTTGAAATTGGGTTTTAGCTCTTTGTTTTTAAACTTACGATAACTTAAAATCGTTTTCATTTTAATACTTTCACAAGTTGTCTAATTGGTAAGTTTTACGTCATTGAGGAGTGCGATGAAATGGCTTGCTATCAGCAAAAAGGGTCTCTCTTCTCTACACTCACCATACGAACCACAACAGCATTACATAGGCTGCACTAAAAGTATCGGGAATGGAATATTTCCACTGTTCCTGTCATATTAAAATCTTTTTAATTGAAAACTCCTTGGTTTTAAAAATCGAATACCATTTATTTATTTAAAAAAAGATTCTCGGTCTTGTCACAAGGTTTTGTCAAACTTGTTTAGTCGTTGAAAAAATGGAATTGACTCGAGAAAATTCAAAAGCGATGATTTATTATGACGTGCGAAGTGGTTTAACACAAAAACAGTGTGTTGAACGGATGATTTCTGCATTTGGTGATGAAGCCCCATCCAAAACCACAATTTGTCGCTGGTTTGCTGAATTTCAACGTGGACGTGTCAAGCTCGGTGATGATCCCCGTCAAGATCGTCCAAAAACTGCAGTCACCCAAGAAAACGTTGATGCTGTGCGTAAGCTGATTGAGGAAGATCGACATGTGACATACCGCGAAATTCAGGCAACTGTAGACATTGGCATGAGTCAAATACAAATAATCTTGCATGAACAATTAGGTGTAAAAAAGTTGTTTTCCCGATGGATACCGCATTCGCTCTGTGAAGAGCAAAAAGCGGCTCGCGTTACTTGGTGCGTCAGAACTCTCGAAAGATTCCACGCAGGATCCTCAAATGCTGTATACAACATCGTATCAGGCGACGAATCCTGGATATACGCGTACGAACCCGAAACAAAAAACCAGTCACGAGTTTGGGTGTTCGAAAATGAGTTAAAGCCAACAAAAATTGTTCGTTCACGGAGTATTGCAAAAAAAATGGTGGCCACGTTTGTCTCCAAAACCGGCCATGTTACGACTATTCCTCTTGAGTGACAATGGACGGTTAATGCAGAATGGTATGCTAGCATTTGTTTGCCACAGGTCGTTTCTGAACTCCGTAAAGAGAACTGCAACCGCCGCATCATCCTCCATCACGACAATGCGAGTTCTCACACCGCACACAGAACAAAAGAGTTTTTAGAGCAAGAAAACATTGAATTATTAGACCATCCGCAGTACAGCCCCGACCTAAGCCCTAATGATTTCTATACTTTCCCTAAAATAAAGAATAAATTGCGTGGACAGAGATTTTCATCACCTGAAGAAGCTGTGGACGCCTACAAAACGGCCATTTTGGAGACCCCAACTTCCGAATGGAATGGTTGCTTCAATGACTGGTTCCATCGTATGGAAAAATGTGTCAAATTTCGCGGAGAATACTTCGAAAAGCAATAAATACAATATATATATATATATATATATATATATATATATATATATATATATATATATATATATATAGGCATATTTTAGGCCTTATTTTTTTTTATATATAAGCATAGTATATTTAGGCTTGTCTTCACATAGGCTTACTATGTACTTAACCAACCTGACCCAATAAATAAGTAAGCAGAAATGGCAATGGATCGGTCATAACGACCCATTACATACTATATGAACCAACAAACATTGAGGAAAAAGCGTTCTCGAGTGCTAGCCACGTAAGGGCAAGCGAAGTGGAGGACGGTCTTCACTAAGTGGAGTGACGCCCAGGGAAGAGATACTAGAAGTCGATGGTTGCAAGTGGTTCAGGAGTTTTGTGGCATTCCTAGGAGAAAGCCTGTGGTTAAGCAGTAGACTTGTAATGATGTACGATGATGATGAAAATTTGCTATACGAGGTACGAGACACGTCATTCTGATTTCGTCGTATTAATATGATGATTGTTTTGGTAAAAAATTATAATAATAAATACGTATTTTAAATAAATAAACGTCGTTGTCATAATAATCATAACATAAACATGATACAGACAATAAATACTATTATGTACCCAGACTGACAACCACCGCACTAACAATTCAAATTATATTTTATGAACGCTTCCCCATCAATCAACAATAAAACCCACTCATGAATCTCGTGCAACATTACTTTTGGTTTTTCAACATCGTAATGATACGTTTCTCCCTTCGGTCCCTTCGTTGAATAAACAAACCTCAATGGGAATACAATGGGCACTTTAAGAGACAATATAAAAGAGACCGTGATGAGACTTCAGTTCATCTACAAGGAAACGGAATTTTATACTAAACAAAATGCTTCATTCAATATGTCAGGGCAGATTTTGTACGGGGTCAATTTATGTGAAAAATATTTACACTTTCAGTTACGAAGCTCGCGGAGACAGACAAAGCTGCAGAACGCGACTATAGTTAAACTAAAACCTTGATGATTATTCATAATTTACGGGAGAGACGCTTAAGCACGGGTTAATAACAAAATTTTCTTTAAACATAAATAAGTATTCACTCTTACCCTCTTGTACGCATAAACA
Source organism: Parnassius glacialis (assembly GCA_033319125.1). NCBI lineage: Eukaryota > Metazoa > Arthropoda > Insecta > Lepidoptera > Papilionidae > Parnassius > Parnassius glacialis. The sequence continues at coordinate 34,276,257 of JAVANC010000021.1, forward strand.
TTGACTATAATAGATGCAGCATAAAAATACTAGATGCAATTAGCCAACTACAAATATGATATATTCGGGAACTAGTTCTCTAAGGTGATATTTCAAATGTATTTTATGTACTTGACTGCCTCGTTGGTCCAGTGGCCGTAAGAGCGCATACTGAACATGTGGTACCGGGTTCGATGCCTTGTTGGGCCAACATGACTTGTTGCGGTTTTTGTCAAGAAATTTTCAGAATCAGCCCGTAGCGTAGTGAGATAGTTGGCGGAGTTTCATCCCTTTGCCACGGTAAGCACGTGAAGCCGTTGGTCCTTCGTCTCCCATTTTTCTCCCCCGTTCTTCGTCCTCGTTTCTTCCCGTTTGACCGACCACGTCGGATTGCTGTCTCCCATCGGATTATGAGAGAGAGAGAGAAAATAGAGGTTCTCTCAAACACAGGTTTGCGTACATTGGTTTTGCGCAGACGGCTAGTCTCCGTTGAGACTAAAATATCGGCCGTGAATAAAATTCGTTCTGGAGGACATTATCTATACATTTAAATAAAATTGAACTGTCTGACTGTAATATTGAAATAACTGGTTCCTATTAAGTTTAGGGGGTTATTTGACATAAGCAAACATTTTCTGACTGGCGGGGGTCAATCTTCGAAATGGCTGAACCGACTATAATAAAACGTTACCAATAGATAGAAAACAATGCCAGAAGGGATCTTGGCTATATTTTATCAGAAGAACTTGATCTTTTAATTTTTGAAAAATCGAAACATTGTTAAAATAAATGTTCCTTGGTTGTTTTAAATGAAAATAACGCCACGTTAATAAATGCTATACAGGCGAAGTCGGGGCGTGTTGCTAGTTATTAATAATATTATTTTATATAATTTTTAATCGAGCATACCAACATGGTTTATGGGCTAAAGCATTGACTAAACATTAGCTGGACAAACAGTCCAGTCCAGGTAAGCTTGTCTATCTAACCTTTATTTGAGTACATTGGGTTTACTTATTTTAATCTTGATGAATATAACAATATGGTTTATACCGAACATCATAATATACTGAATGTACCAACTGTTCAGATTTTGTAATAAACCGTTGCATACCACAGCAGAGAATTGTTAGTTATGTCCGAGTATAAAACGTCTGTTTTATATTTCGGCGTTCGAATGGGCTATTAGTTATTTAGACGCCGCGCCGCTGCAAAGTCACGTAGTTTTAACATTCGGCAAGACAACGGTTAAAATGTGATAGCGACTAATAATATCATTAAATGATATTAAAGTCTGCTCCTTCCCACATTGAAATAATTTTCCATTTATACACTGTGCATACCAGGTGAATTGCCAATATCTTTATACATTATCCTTTGTCATGTCTATGTCAATGGGTCTTTTCGGACTAACATTTATAATATGGTAATTCAGGCAGAGATCACGGATTTTTTTTCTTATCTCTCTTCCCGATTTTTGTGGCCTAATTTGAAGAACTCATCGAGTTTCGGGTAAAACTCAACGATATAGACGGCTCCGCGGCGCAGTAGCTTAGCAATGAGTTGCGCTGGGGACCGCGGGTTCGAATCCCGCACGGAACGAATATTTTGTATGGCCTACAAATAATTGTTCCGGGTCTGGATGTTTGTCCTCGTGCAATCTATGTTTGTAAACTGCCTCCACGGACAGGAGAAAATCTTACTGTGGGGGTAACGTTAAATCAAAAACTGTATATCACATTGCACAATGAAAAAGGAGCAAGTATTTAATGGAATTCATCCATTTAAAGTCGCTAATTTATTTCGGTAGGTTTAAAACAGAAACGTCGAGAAAATATTAAAATTTTCTTAACATTTGACAAATTCACCCGATTGAGGGATAAATTTTAGTCAAAAAGTCCCTAATATACTTTACGAGTTCGAGTATTATGAAGTTGATAAAATATTTAAGGATACAAAGTGGCACGTGAGAGTGGCGAGTGTCAGGTAGGAATGGAAATAAAGATTCTTATAAGCCGAAAAAAACAAAGTTTTGGTACATTTATAACATACATATATAACATTTTTGTTTTTAACGCCGTGTAGATTACGCTGAATTCTTTATTTTGTTTACTACTTCCTTGTTGTGTGTCAAAATTGCAAAAATGGAAAAGCTTATGAAGTCACTTCAGTGGCCGTTTTTCTGACTGGACGAAGAACGAAGACGTCTTTCTTAGAAACTGTAATTGAGCATATATATATATATATATATATATATATATATATATATATATATATGAAATTGAAAATTCGAGGTGTTATAAAGTACCTAAGGAGATACTGAAGAGGTTTAGTTTTGGGGGTAAAATACAAGTTACCTTTGCTTGAGATCATCATGCAGGTCTAAAGCTCGTTGAAACACTGGTTTGAAATTTATTATTGATGATTATGTTTTATTCTGTTTATCTTTGCCTCAAAAGTATTCTGTTTATGCTGTGTTCTAAAATATCACAATACCAATAATATCACTTTAAATATTGCTGTTGTGAATAATCTACAAAAATAATTTATTATGTAATAACTAATAATGTAAAATTACGAATTTTTAATTCATATTTTTCAAGTGTTTTATTTTTGGAAACTCACTTAAAATTGCTGTTGCACTTACCATCAAATAAACATCTAGAAAATTCGGAGAAAAATGAGGTACATTAGGTTGGAATAAGCCAAATACATATATCAGTATTATAAAATATATCAGGATTAAAAAACTATACTATCGCGTTCAAGCAATCTTATAATTTAGATGGGGGCTGCCATCACGGCAAACGAATTTTGCAAATATATCACGCACTTGGCCCATTTCTTAATAACGACAACTAGAACAACAAAGCTAGATGGAGCTTTGCGTATATTTCAAGTGATGCCGAAGACGAAATCAGGCTCAATTTCTTGACACACTCACACACCCACACATCTGTTTGTAATTTTTCGGCTTTCTTTCTTTATCAGCCTGTATAAATTCATTGCTGGATGCACACTAATGCACCTAGAACCATATGATTGATTGAAAATGAAGTTGAAAAATTATACGTGCGTGATTGCGTACTAATAAAATAAGTTGACAAGGATTTGGCTGGGTTTTTGCGTCACTTGAAATGTACTCAGCACTCCGACTTCCTTTCTTTGGTGGTCTGAATAACGACACGAATAAGAAAGTTAGTAAATTGAAGACCGGGCTACAGATTAGACGTAAATTGTTATTGTTGCGTTACCGTTATAAAAGGGTTCAATTCACCTACCAATTGTGGCAATTGACGATATGAAGGGACGGGCCCTGTGTTTAATAGATTAAACAGGCTGTTACATCGTCGCTGCGCTTGCAAACTGTGCTATGTAAAATACCATAAATATTCTAAAAACGCAGTGTTTTTACTTTGTGAAATAATAAATAGGTAATAATGGCAATATCAAGCCGACCATATCAATTATATAAACCCCTAAATCTTGTTCATAATATTGATGACTTTATAGTCATCATGCTCTGTAGTGTGGTATCTTTATATAAGAGACATAACTATGGCATTGTTATTAAATTTTAGTTTTAGTTCACAATATCGTTTAAGTTATCATAGTCTAAACTGTAAGGGATGTACGCATATAATAATTTATGCAAAACTTATTATTTTTGTTATTTATTACAATTATTTTAGCGGGAATATCCTGCAGAACCTAACGAACGAATTAGCATGCGGCTCACCTGATGGATAATGATGTATAACAGATGAATTAAAGGCATTAAAGGTATTTTTCTTAAAACACAACGAAAGTAGTAAAATATCTGATGTCGAGTTTAACAATAAAAAAATATATGAAATAACATAAAAACAAATTTTCTGATTGATACATTTAATAAAATAATAATAATTGCATTAAACCTAAAAGCGCAGTGACAACGGTATATTCCTATATTTATGTAACTTTACCTTCTTTTTAAATAAAAAATCTAATATTACGTGGCACGATTTGTGTTAAAATATGTCTGTCAAAATAATAGTCGTTTTACAGCATCAGACGGCAACCGTTTATATTTGACAGCTCATTAGTCTGTCGCTGTTTTTTTAATATAAAGAAACAAAAATAAATCATTCATTAAACCAAGATGCCAGCCTAACGTTTGTTGATGGATATTACTTAAAAAATGTACAAGATCAATTTCATACCAAGTGTTAAAAGGAAGGGATTAACAGGAAACAAACACAAGCGCGAAGTATTTTCAAACTGGCCCGTTCGTTTGGCATTTGTCATTGTCTTAAAATATTCACTTTTAAACCATATTGTAAATACCGTATATTCTAAAACTATCACGACGATGGCACGTAACAGCTGCTCAGATTAATTTCATCTTTCGATGTTCATAATGTAAGATTTTTACTGCTCACCCACTATTGCTTGCATTCTTAACAAAATGTGCACGGGCTCTTATATTTAACACTTCTCTATTATTTAAATATTTCAAATTATAAGGTAGCCTTCTGTTAACCATTATATCAGGATGTCAATGAACTCAGTGCCCCCGTGACCATGGGTGGGTTAAAGCGTCCGTAACGTCGGGAATTTAAAAATCATCGTCATAAAATCTAACGCCCAAAGACGAAGGTCGAGACTACGAACTTCCATTTGGCACGATCCTGACACATCTCTCTCGCTTATTTCACCATATACTCGTATCTACACATACATGCTGGCGACGACTCAAAAAGAACTGTCCGTCTCAGGCAGGTGTAATTCTGCAACTGTATAATATATCCACTATGTCTGGGCGGGATAAGGCAAATATAATGGGCATTGTTTGTCTCAATTAAGACAATTACGTGGGCAAATTGCACAGTTGGGTATACCAACTTTCGGTTATGGGCCTATCCCGATACAATAACGAACTGTTATACGTATTCCTTAGCGTACAAGTAATAACTACCAAAACTGTACAGCTAACAACTAATAACTAAACCGATAGCGACTTAGTAGCATCTGTATTCTGTAGAGTTCATGTTGAGTAAGCCTTCAACGGAAGTTCAATTTGTATGCATAACGCCGTTATTGCTTTCAAACTACATATTAATCATTTTGTCCACGTTTTTAATATCCATGGCCAACTTTAAAGATTGAAATTTATACATCACATAAGAGTGGTATAGCTAGAACCGAATTCAATAAATTCAGAATTAATTTTGATATTATTAAGTGTAGTGTCAGGGTAACAATATCGTCCTGTGGGTGTCAGAAGAGGCGACAAAGCGAAACTGAAACAGCATGATCATTGTAAACAACTTAAAATTATAGGTTGCCGACCCATCTGCACTTCGTGGCAACTAGGTGAAAAACAACGCATCTGCAGTTCCCCTGGTGTTGCAGTTGTTCATGAGCGGCGGTAGTTACCATCAGGTGAGCCGCGTGCTCGTCTCCTATAAAAAAAAATCTCTATTTCTCTATGAGACAATCAAATTCAAAAATATGAGACAATCTACGAGGGAGGCCTAATGTTCAGCAGTGGGCTTTTTAGGCTCTATGGCTGTTTGATTTAATTTAAAGCATATTTTCTTCTTTTTAGAGCATTTAAATAAAAGCTTGTTTTTCTGCCGACTTCCAAAAAGGAGACGGTACTCAATTCGACTGTATGTTTTTTTTTATGTGTGTTACTTCATAACTTTGTACTGGGGGAACCGATTTCGATGATTCTTTTTTTATATGAAAGCTGATAGTTCTCGTGTGGTCCCATATGAATTTGATCAAGGGCAGACCAATGGTTATTGAGTTATTCTTAAATAACTTATATTGAAGTCGGCTGTACAAAATTTTTAATTTTAAATTATTAAAAACGTTTTTTTACTAATAATTTGTTTGTGAATAATTTTTGTAATTGCACAAATTTTGGTTGCGTTTTAGATAAATCAATAATCATAATATATTAAAAGTTGAAAATTCCAGGGAAAGTATTGTTTACGGAAACGTTGTTACTAGTTTCTTTTAAAAACTTCGTGAAGAGTTTTATTAACATTCTCAGTAACAGTTTTCTCAGTTAGTTGGAGTGGAGTTCGTAGCTATGCAGCAACAAACGTCAACTGACTTTGGGATTTCATATTAAATTGTTGTCGTACCCTTAATTCTACTTTAAAACATGATTACTTTTTGGTTTCTTCAGTATCCTTCAATTGTAAAACATAAGCATTAGATCGGACTTATTAAATCCTAAATACTAAATTACTGGACACCGTCTGTCTATTCAGAAAATACGTCAAGTGTGGCGTCCTCGTACCTGATTAAAAAAAATTGCTCTTACTCATCACGCTGAGCGGATTGTTAAGAATAGACGTGATAACATCCCACTGGTAACGTGCGCCAATCACCAGTCTGTGAAGCTTGGGTTCCTTTTACGTTTTCTGAAACGACTTTTCGCCATCAGTCTGTCATCACCATCAATCATCGCCATCATTTGTCGGAGCTTCATTTTTCAATCAACGCGTGCAGTTGAGGTTGCGTTTACATCTTACATTAAAAGCCGCGGTTTAAATATTTAATCCTGATGATATGCTTAGAGGAAATAAAATTGAAACGTAAAATCAATTACATCAATGAACATTTTGCTTAATGGTTATAACCGTTATCATAATCAGCGCATAAATCGTCCTCTGTTAGGCATTTTCTACGTGGTGGTTACTCCTTTTCTGCCCAAGAATCTGTCTGGTAGGTAAAACCCTCTTACCTATTCACGTCGCAAAAATAAATAGCAGTGTTCGCACTGTTGTGTTCCTGCCTGAAGGGTAAGGAGTGCCAGTATAACTATAGGCTATATTGCATATTAGACCCCCATTGGTGACAACAAATCTGTAGTCTTTTTCATTTTAAGTTGGTTGCAGATATCCATGGTCTGCAGAAATCGCAGACCATCAAGTAGACTGCAAGTTCGTTTGTCACTTCAATTTTATAAAAAAAAATGTGGTATGGCCACTCTACAACGTATTATGACTGCAGCGCAAGTGGGTCGGCACGAAGGGGAAAGGGCTCAGGTTACACAGTATATTAGAGTAAAATAGCAGCATCATGTTGCTGTGTTTTGTAGGTGAGTAACGAAAGCCGGAAATATTTTATAGGTCAGTTTTATATTAATAATATATCGTGGTAAAAAAAACATACTTAACAAGTTACTTGATAGCCGTTTCCTTTATCAAATTTGTATTCGACGTAATGTACCCCTAATATGAAGTGATTCAACAATAACTTAACCAAACGACTTTTGTTACATAAATTACGCACTTACTAAGGTGGTACTTGAGTTTCAATAAGAAATGGACATAAATAACCCTCACAATAAGTGGGATCCGAATAAAGAATAATTCAACAACAATAGGATTTGAAATTCAAAAAACAAACAATTTATACTTTTGATTTAATGATTTATGTAAACCATACAGATACTGTTTTTGTTTAAAAAATTCCACTATTTAAAAACATATTGGGTACTCTTTGGACTAAATTATTATACAAATACACAGATAATGTTTCAAATTCTTTCTTATCAAAAATCTTGTATGTTGTATTGTTGATGCGCTAGGCATACATAGATAAAACGCACATGAGCCATAAAAATACTTTTTCCGTGCCGGAATGGAACCTGCAGTTATGAAGCCGCATCCTTAGCTACTACTCTACTAAGCCATCGCAATTAACAAAATATTAAACCTAATTTAATTGTGCAACGACGTTGGATGCTTTTCTGTGACAGACACAGAACTCAATCTCAAAATATATATAAGCATTTCTTCAAGACTTAATCCTCTACCGTTTTTGGGAGGATTTATCTTTATCGTCACCTTTGGCACGCAGATTGACGTTGGGCCCTAAGCCTCGCACTTCTGCTGATAACTATAGCAAAATGGACATTTTGCTGTAGTTATTGTCTATATCTATATCCTGTGATGCAATCTAGGGGGAGGCCTATATTCAGCAGTCGACTTTTATAGGCTGTAATGGATGGAAGGATGGATGGATGGATAAATGGAAAAAATTATATATTTAGAAATAATGTTGTAAGAAATCTTAAGTGCATCAAAATGACGTCACATGATAACACATCCACGTTTAAAATATCGCCGAATATTAACAGCGAATGACCCCGTCACGCCTCACCGCATGCGATGAAGCAGTTTCAAATGGTCACTATGACCGCCACCGCAAACCGCCAAATTACAAACTTGGTTGTAACAATGTACCTTTACACTTTATATACCGTGTGGTAGAAAGGTACATTGCGTATTGATAAACTTGACAGTATTTAGTTGAAAGGATGTATTGTTAAAGAAGTTAGGGCTATACATTTTCTACATTTATTATGTATGTAATTTGTGGAAATATATTAGGTTTAAGTATTTGTAATCTGTGCTGTAATTGATTATAAAAAGAAGAGTATATAACATAGAGCAACACGGGCTGTATTGCGGATCAGAGGGGAGTAGCCATTTCCTTATGCCAAAGTTACAAGTCCACGCGGTCATCTATGCGTAAAATAAAATTAGGTGTAACTACTCACTAGACTAAATCTAGTTGCGCGGCTGAATCGACGTCCTCGAGTTTTTTTTTTGCTCCAAAAAGACATATGTCATGTCAAATTTATAAAAAGAAGATATGTCACGTCTAATTTATTAAATGAAGACGTCACCTTTAAGATATAGGTAATTTTAAGCACATCATTGCTATTTACTTCTTTTTAAATTAAAAATTACAATAATCGTGTTCTTTCCGATCGTATTGTTTCCGATTTGTGTACCAACACAGGCCGCTCGCCCTCATATAATATCCAGATCGGTCGAGCGACTGTATGAGCCTGAATCAGAGTTGTCGCTGTCTCACCGAACTATACTGTTATAATGTATATATATATGTGTGTGTGTGTGTGAAATTGTTTTAATTGTTATGTGTGAGTTTGGTAGTGACAAACTATTATTTTATGTGCGTAAATTACCCCTTGCAAAAAATAACACAGTTCTGTATCGGGGGAAACGCTATGGCTCTGGCTACTCCCCTCCGGTCCGCCGGTGACCCGTGTTGCTCTATGGTATATAATCACTACGTTTTAGATGATGGCTAAACAGCAAGTATTTAATTATAATCTAAAGATGTAATAATTATAATAAGAATAATACGATAGGTAGAAATAACAAAGAAAGAATGTGTAAAGGTTTTGTATAAGAAGAATTGAAACTGAAATAATAGTGTTTATTTTATGCTGGTCAAAATCCCAGGAGAAAACATAGTACATATATTGTAGAATCCGGGAAATAATAATTTTAAAATAATAACACATCGTCTACATTACCACTAGTTCTTTAGTCGCCAATGACGCACATTTATTTTGAGATCATAATAATGTAATCTAAAATAGAGTTATTCAACATTGTTCCGCAGGCACGTTACAATGTATTACAATATACGTCACGACATATTTGAACAACACTTTGGTTCACTTTACGAAATGTGCTAAAGGCATATAAATAAAATAAATCCACTTGAGATATGAAAGCGAGAAATTTTATTAGACTAAGCGAACCAATATAAAATTTACAAGACAGCGCGACTTGCAAACATATGAAATCGGATTAGAAAATTATCATAAAATTGTTGATAAAAAATAATCATCGCCGTCATGATTTTTACCATAATGAAAATGGATTACACTACTTTCATTTTTTTATAGGATAATGGTGACAAACGAGCACACAGTCCACCTGATGGTAAGTGGTCGCTGCGGCGCATAGACATCTACATCTATCCTCTATTACAATTCAAAATGTAGATGCGTTGTCACCCGTGAGGACTAAGATGGAGTGCCTCATTTCCAGTAAAAAGGGCCTCCGGCCACCTGCACTCACCAAGCGAAACGCAGAGGTGAACCTCTACTTTAAGCTGGTTTTCTGTGAGATCGTGGTACCACCCCGGTACGAGCCGGCCCATCCGTGCGACAGCAAAAGCTGCCGCGTGGCTCTACCACTGTTGAAACTATCTCAAACCTTGCAAATCACACTTTTCTCTCATCACACAATTTCCCATCCTGTCATTCAGATTCAGCCCTAATATACTCTATAAACATATTGGATATGTTCCATGTTGGGTAGGGACTTGTCTCATGTTTGTCTGGCACTTATAAGTCACACAATAAATAATTTGCCTATAGTGTTACTGGCCTAGCTTGTCGTAAAAGGTGACTAATGTGATATTGTATTTGTGATTGTGTAGGTAATGGGTTAGCCGCCTATCACTTCTTTTACTTGCTCGCTGTTCTTTGGAATCTGCCTACCCCCTCGGGAATTACAGGCACATGAATAAAAAAAAGGATTATCTTTACTAATGTGTAACAGGCGCGACGTAAATACTACGTGCATTTTTTGTTACAAACTGGAAGTTCATAAGGAAAAATAGAAAAGTTATTGTGAGTTACGCATAATAGTGTAACAAATTTATATCTAACAGGCAAGCACTGCTGCACTATATAAAAACGAGTATGAAACGTATTAAAAAGAAAGTATAAAGCTTTTAAAAAAGTACAAATATTTTTACATTTAATATATTTCAAAAAATATTTAATTAATATAGGTTTTATTATTTTAGTTTAGTTATTCTGAATAAAAACAGCGTTTAAAGAAAATGCATTTAGCGGATTGTTTATTCTAAATGCTCTTATTTATTTCGACTTGCTAATACTGAAAGACAATGTTTACGCCTCGAACTTTAACGTCAGTAGGAATTTAAATGGAACAAGAACGTTCATTGAATGCACATCGAAATTACTGGGTGTTACAGAACGTCTAATGATCAAAACCGTGCCAAGTCATAAACACTGCATAGAGCAGAATTATTAGGCATAGTTCCTGTGACCCGTGCCGTCATTCTTATATAATGTATAAGCGAGCAACACGTTAACAGCAAATTTACGCAAAACACTCAAATAAATTTTTAACAAGTCGAGGAATTTATTGTTACTTCTATATTTTTTTTATATGTGACAAACGAACATACAGTCAACCTGATGTGGTAAGCGATTGCTGTGGCCCATACACATCCACATTTAGCCTCGTTTGCGAATCAAAACCACCACCGACCCATTCGTGCTACAACTATACTACTAATATAGCTGCAGCATGACTCTACCACGTAAAAAAACACCAACAGTTTACCAACACTTACAGTTTGACCTTAAACAGGAGCATTAATAACCCGCGTAAATGGTTATCCCACACACAGGTGGAGATGGAGGCCTTATATAGACATCTTGTATTCCCCACACATCTTACTACGAGAAATAAGGAAAAGTCATCGTCTCCAGAAGAGGGACAGCCATAAGACAGCTTAGACGTGAGCGAAAATGTTCCTATGACCGATATCCGTCGAAGATTGTGTTTTACTAGGGGGTATCATTATTTTACTAAATAGGAGCTCGTCTGGGTACCTAACACCCCCTTACCTGTTTCTACACCGATGAATTCCAGTTTAAAGTTTTAGTGAAATAATTTGCCGTCGTCTATCTTTCCGTTCGAATACAATCTGTGCGTCTTCAAGGGAAGAATGGATGGCCTTTGTTACGCTAAGACATTGAGATTTACCATCTAGGGCTACATCACGAGTTACCACCAGGTGGTCAAGCACTTTTTTTTTATAGGACAAGGGTGACAAACGAGCACACAGTCCACCTGATGGTAAGTGGTTGCTGCGGCTCATAGACATCTCTACATCTATCCTCGTTTGCGAATCAAAATGCAGATGCGTTGTCACCCGTGAGGACTAAGATGGAATGCCTCATTTCCAGCACTGGCTTATAATAAGTAAAAAAAGGGTATAGAGCCAGTATAATTACGGGTTTGAGGCATATTATCTACGTCCTCAGAGGTGACAACGCATCTGTCGCCTTCTTTGTTGAAGTTGACTGCAGATGTCGATGGACTACAGCAGCCACATACCATTAGGTGTACTGTAAGACCGTTTGTCATTTAAGTTTTATAAAAAAGAGATGAAACATGAAAACGTGTCGCAAGTCAGATATAACCCAATTAAAGAGGACATGGAGAGTGTTTCTCTGATTGATGCAGTGAACAGATTAACTGTCAGATTGTCACTGGTAGTGGAGGAACTATCGTGAACTAACTACTTACTACAAGAAAGACAACTAGAGCTACGCTACTACTAGTTAGCTACGCCTCAAGGGCGAATCTCAGCTATTCGCCACAATGGAAATTGTCTTTTGATACGCGAATAAGAAGAAGTGTAATGATAGTAGGTCTATAGAAAGCCTTAGTGTGGGATGCCTCTTACGTAGACACTAGCGGCCACTCATCTCAGGGGTACTCGTTTAGAGCCAGAACGGCATCAGAGGCAGCTGAACTAAGTGGCGCAAATATGACTCTTTGAGAGATGACTACATATTTGTGCCATTTGCTGTAGAGACTATCGGTCCGTGGTGCCACGTGCGGTGAAGTTCCTAAAGGAATTCCACCCGCGACTGGTCGTTGCTGCTTGTGATAAAAGGGCTGGTTCTTTTTTCGCTCAAAGGCTAAGTATAGCCATTCAGCGGGGAAACGCAGCCAGCGTTCTTGGCACGATACCGCGGGGAGTAGGACTGTATGATAATTAAGTCATTAGTTTAAGTTTTTGTTATTATAGTTTTTAATATTTTATATAATAAAATATTGTGAATAAAATCATAACAATATTTCTTATTATTTCATAAGTAGTGTAGAGAAAAATGTTAGTTAAATAGAAGAATAAAGTGCCAGTGTAACTAAGTAAAAGAAACCCTGAAAGTTTAAAAAAATTGTAGCATCTTCCATTTCAAACAAAAATATATTGGTAAATCCAATTGAGCATACCTTCGCATTAAAAATAACGTATAGCATAATTAAACGGATTTTTTTTTTAAGTAGTTTAAATACATTTCGACAGCACTATCGGCTTCAACACCCTCGAAACCCATGAAAATGACACCCATGATGAAAAAATTTATACCTATTGCAGCCGCCATCTTGGCTTTACATTTCTACAGCACTATCGGCTTCAACACCCTAGAAAACCATGAAAATGACACCCATGATGAAAAAATTGGTACCTACTTCAGCCGCCATCTTGGATTTACATTTCGACAGCACTATCGGCTTCAACACCCTCGAAAACCATGAAAATGACACCCATGATGAAAAACTTTATACCTATTGCAGCTGCCACCTTGGATTTACATTTCGACAGCACTATCGGCTTCAGCACCCTCGAAAACCATGAAAATGACACCCATGATGAAAAAATTGATATCTATTGCAGCCGCCATGTTGGATTTACATTTCGACAGCACTATCGGCTGCAATACCCTCGAAAACAATGAAAATGATATCCGTGATGAAAAAATTTGGTACCTACTTCAGCCGCCATCTTGGATTTACATTTCGATAGCACTATCGGCTTCAGCACCCTCGAAAACTATGAAAATGACACCCATGATGAAAAAATTGATATGTATTGCAGCCGCCATGTTGGATTTACATTTCGACAGCACTATCGGCTGCAACACCCTCGAAAACCATGAAAATGATATCCATAATGAAAAAACTTGGTACCTACTTCAGCCGCCATCTTGGATTTACATTTCGACAGCACTATCGGCTTCAACACCCTCGAGGCCCATGAAAATGACACCCATGATGAAAAAATTGATATATATATTGCAGCCGCCATCTTGGAATTACATTTCAACAGCACTATCGTCTTCAACACCCTAGAAAACCATGAAAATGACACCCATGATGAAAAAATTGGTACCTACTTCAGCCGCCATCTTGGATTTATATTTCGACAGCACTATCGGCTTCAACACCCTCGAAACCCATGAAAATGACACCCATGATGAAAAAATTGATACCCCTTGCAGCCGCCATCTTAGATTTACATATCGACAGCACTATCGGCTTTAACACCCTCGAAAACCATGAAAATTACACCCAAGATGAAAAAATTGATATCTATTGCAGCCGCCATGTTGGATTTACATTTCGACAGCACTATCGTCTTCGACACCCTCGAAAACCATGAAAATGACACCCATGATGAAAAAATTGGTACCTACTTCAGCCGCCATCTTGGATTTACATTTCGACAGCACTATCGGCTTCAACATTCTCGAAAACCATGAAAAAGACACCCATGATGAAAAAAATTATACCTATTGCAGCCGCCACCTTGGATTTACATTTCGACAACACTATTGGCTTCAGCACCCTCGAAAACCATGAAAATGACACCCATATTGAAAAAACAGATACATATTGCGGCCGCCATCTTGGATTTACATTTCGACAACCCTATCGGTTTCAACACCCTCGAAAACCATGAAAATTTCACCCATGACAAAAAAATTGATACTACTTACTTTTAGTACGTACTACTATTATTTATTCTGTGCTTTTAAAATATTGTAATAAAAAAATCTGTTATTATTATTATAATCAAGTATTTAAGAAATTTGGTTATTCGAATATTGTGTATTTGTACAGCGATCTTTTTGAGCCGCTGCAAACAACCGAAATAATGTTCACTCACGACGGCGACTGACGGCGAACCATAGATAAATATAAATGTAGCAAGCAAATGCGGCGAACTGATATATACAGTAATCTATGGCGATGGCCAACTGAGTTAGTGAGTAAACTACTCTGTGGCTGCATATCCCCATTTACAGAAATAATTCTATACGAGGCTATCAAATCAACGAAAATTTCGCCATTTTCGAGCCGAAAAAAATTAATTATAGCTAAACAAAACAGAATTACACTGCCATTTACATTCAGTGGCTTCCCACATGATAGATGAAGAGATTAATAAATAGATTGAGTTAAACAATTGATATTTACAAAAGTTATAGTGTTTACAAGCCTTGGGGACATGATAAATCCACACCATAAGCCACTAAAACCCCTTTTTTTATTTAAAAATAGCAATTAATCGAGTTAAAAAAAATATTAATAAGTTCAACAATCATTTATCTTTCTAACAATGTGCTTTTTATATCATTTATATGTGTAATATGATTGCTGGATACGATTTCATGCGACAAAACGGTGGAATTTTCATTTTTAGGCGTTAGTAGAACATACCCACGCGCTTTGCGCTCGGTATGCAATAAAATTTCAACGGCGCGTTATTTATTTTAATGTAATAACTAAAACCGGAACTATCCCTGTTCTTATTAATAATCTAGCGGTCCTCCCCCGCTTCGCACAGGTGATTTCTATATCTTGACTAGAGCGCCACCTATTGGGTCCAATTGTGACTTTAAACCCTACTCGAATCAACTGAATCACACACAAACAAAATCTCATCTAAATCGGTACAGCGGTTTAGGAGGAGTTACAAATATAAAGATATTTACAATATATTGTAATATGAACGAGAATGTCCCGCGACCAATGCTGATTAATTATTTATGCAAAAATATCCTATTTTCGATCCGCCACGGCTTCGCACGGGTAATTTCTGGATATCGAAAACAGTGCCATCTACCGGCTCTAATCGTGAATCCAAACCATTTAGTGACCCATTCAAACAAACACTAAAATAATATTCTGGCCAAGCTTTATTTAAATTAAAACCTTCGCAACCCCTCCCTGGCAGGTGGAATTTCGTGAAATCCGTTGTTAGCTGACCTCTACTCCACGAAAAGAATATTCCTACCAAATTTCAAGTCTCTAGATCTTATGGTTCTTGAGACTTCGAAATGAGTCAGTACATATATATATATATATATATATATATATATATATATATATATATATATATATATATATATATATATAGATTGTTTTAATTAACGCCCCCGCAACCTCCCTTGAGGGTAGAATTTCGTAAAATCCATTCTTAACTAACCTCTACTCAGTAAAACGAATATTCCTACCAAATTTCAAATGTCTAGGTCTTATGGTTCTAGAGATATCGATATGAGTCAGTACATAGGTGGAAATATCTTATATATATATTATTATAATTACCGCCCTTCACAATTCAACTGCTAAACATAGGCCTCCCCCAAGGAATGCCACAAAGTGCGGTCTTGAGAACCTTTCTTCCCCATCGGTTGTTGGTTCTTCGACCTATATGGCCGGCCCACTGCCAATTCAGCTTACTAGTCCGTTGCGCTATGTCGGTTACTCTGGTTCTACTGCGGATATCTTCATTTCTAAGTTTATCACGCAGAGAAACCCCGAGCATAGCCCTCTCCATAGCTCGCTGAGCGACCTTAAGCGTCTTCTTATGGCCAGCAGTGAAGGACCACGTCTCAAATCCATCAATCATCACTGGCAACAAGTACCTACTGGTTATACAATCTCGTTATCAGGTTTAGAGGTATACCTGACGAGAAAATGTGTCGTAATTTCCTGAGCGCTGCCCAGCCGAGTTGAATCCGTCAATTGACCTCTCAGTCGAAGTTGGATTTACCTTTTTTTTTTTTTTTTTTTTTTCGTGGGGAAATCCTCATGGATACCTCCGGCTGCGGGGACAACCGGAAGGTTATGCCGGACTCCTACCGGCTAAAACCCCACGGTGCCTCCTTGCACGTGCGCGCGGGGCCGCGGGAATCCAAATTCTTCCGCAGCCCCACACTAGTGCTGGCCCGGTCTGTCCGGGCCTCGTCTCCTGCACGGGGTAGCGAGGTGGTCAGCTACCCCCCTCCACGGCCTCCAACTCCACCTGCGTATCGGACCTCCCCGAGTCCGATACGCGGAGGCCATGGGGCCAGGAAAAACTAGCACTCAGGAGCACCAGCCTTCCTGACCCCAGCGGCGGATCTGGTCTATGGCTCCGCCGCCAACCAAGATTCGGCTGCGGAGGGTAGGGAGAGCGGCGCCTCGCAATACCGACACTCCTCTCCCCCCGCAGCCCCACCACCACCGCATCAATGAACGGTGCGGCCCCGTCTGAGTCGCGGAGGATAGGGCGAGTGGCGCATCGCCATACCAGCACTCCTCTTCCTCCGCGACTCCACCTCGGCTGCAGCGGTAGAGGGTGCGGACTCCCCTCTCACCGCAGCCCCCCGACACACATCCGAAGTGGGCTTCCCAAGCCCACTCGGAGTGGCCACCTCGGGCCGGCCCTACACCACGGGCCAGCCAAGGGGTTCCTCTTCGTTCACCGCGGCTGACCAAGCCACGGCTACTAAGCCCCCCCGCCACGACAAGGCGGGAACCCGTTCGGGGGGGAAGTTGGATTTACCTAGTCCTACTATTTGTCCCAGTTAAACATACTCGTCAACAAATTCGAGCTTAGTGCTCCCAACAACTAATGGCATAAGTGTAACGTGGACATTACACATGATTTTTGTTTTGTCCATGTTCATCTTAAGACCTATCCGTTGGGAGACACTATTGAGGTCATTGAGCATAGTGCGTAAGTCACAGGTTCAGCGATTCTGCCATAAGGACTATGTCGTCGGCAAATTGAAGGTGAGTGATGTAATCGCCATTGATGTTAATACCGTATCCTTTCCAGTCCAGTAGCTTGAAAACGTCTTCCAATGCAGCGGTGAAGATTTTCGGGGATATAACATCACCCTGTCTTATAGCTCTCTGCAGTTGGATAGGTTTCGTACTCTGCTTCTGTACTCGGCTAGCCATCGTACTCATACATCATCATCATCATCATCATCATACATCGCACTTCGATATATCGACATTTAACTTGGCACCGCTGAAGGGACTGTAGCACCGCCCAAATTTCGACGGAATCAAAGGTTTTCTCATAGTCCACATACCTAGGATCTCATATTACCATAGATTAGGAGTACCCTTAACCGACAAGCGTGTATGCATAGAAAAATGGATGTAAAGGTGAAGATGAAGAGAGGTGTGTCAGGATCGCGCCTAATGGAAGTCCGTAGTATATGCCTACCCCTCTGGGTGACAGGCGTGAGTGTTTGTGTGCGTGTGTGTGTTTTATAACAAAATCGATGTTTCGGTTGTTACGACAAATACAAAAGTTATAATGCAATTAATTACACTTCTAATCTAAATTATAATAAAAAACCGGCAAAGTGCGAGTCGGACTCGCGCACCGAGGGTTCCGAACAAATCTGTAGGTATATAAGTTACAAATTATTAAAAATATTTTTATATTAAAATGTATGCTTTTCGCAATTTTTCCTTTATCTGTGCTATAAAACGTTGCTTCGTACCAAATTTCAAGATTCTGAGTTCACGGGAAGTACCCTGTAGGTTTTGATTCCCTTGCGAATGTCGAAAATTTACGGCATAAACGGCTGTATCTTTTGATTGCGTTGGCTTAGAAGTTTGATTTTTTCACAGCTCTAAGGGACAGTAGACTTGAGTATTTGATGTGAATTTCAGCTTGATACCTCCACGCGTTCCTGAGAAAAAGGGTCTTGAGAGACAGACAGACAGACAGACGGACGACAAAGTGATCCTATAAGGGTTCCGTTGTTTCCTTTTGAGGTACGGAACCCTAAAAATATTAATGACGTTGATAAAGTCTCGTCTTCATGTTCCTAATACAATGAATTTGTTTTATAAGAGTTAGATACGTAAAGTATGTACACATTCAAAAAACAATATTAACATTACCCAAAACATGTCCGAATATTCTAGAAATGTTTTCAGGTGTTGAAAATGTAATGAAAAGGTCTCGAAGCGTGCATTACTTAAACGGTAAAGCCTTGTATGCAATTCGCCAACGTCGCTACTGACGTCCATGCAATGTATCCACCGAGCATACTCCGTGTGTGTGAACTCCGGCAATATATTTCATGTCATGGCTTATTAATAACGTCTACAATACTATCCCAGCTATTACATTACGTAATTTATTGCCGAAATCCTGCTACGAGGAGCATTTCCTCGTCTCAAAGTATAGTCGTTGAAATACAGAGATGAAAGCAATAATTAATATGTTTTTCGCTGTCTGATATTTGGAGCTAACAAGCTACACGCTAACGCAATAGCTATGTCATTACACCATACCCGTGTGACTAAATGGATAAAAAAATACCTTTTTCATTTCGCTATTTTATTTTTCAATAAGCTTTTTATGCTGTAATTTGTGTATTTAAAATAAACAAATGGTATGTTTAGTAGTTTCAGTTTCTCGCTAAATCTTTTTGAAAAACTCGTATCTGAAAAAATCTATAGCTTGTCAGAATGACAGAACACGAACATGAACACAAAACGTTCAAAAGAGTAGTTTTTATTATTTTGTTATATATTTATTGTTTTGACAATGTTCAAAAGCAGAACTTCTTTAGGCGCAACTTAACTCAAACCTTTTTTCAGATGGAAGTAGCGTTCAGTGTTCGTTGGTATAAACAGTTACCGCGTAATGGCAATGACTGAATATAGTATTTTGTGAGTAAGTTAGTTGCGAGAGATTTTTGACCGACGAAAGCTGTCAAAAGTGTTAACGACTGCAAGCTTCGGTCAAAATGAGTTTTGACTTCTTTGATTCCGTTATTATCCAGTCCGAAGTCCAAAAGTTTTTCCTAGGCTAAATTAGCTTTCGCAAAACCCGACAGGTCCAATTTGATATCCGCGACTTTGAGAGAAGTTGCTAGGGTGGCCTTTGGGCTACCCCAAGGTCACGGTCTTCTACTTGATCCTATCTGGCTTCTGAAAAACTAGTTCAGTCTAGGAAAACTAGGTCGTCCTAAAATCAGTTGCCAATATTTTTTATAAATAACATTTTTTTTTTACTAAATATATAATAAAAGATATAACTAAAGA
Organism: Parnassius glacialis; assembly: GCA_033319125.1. NCBI lineage: Eukaryota > Metazoa > Arthropoda > Insecta > Lepidoptera > Papilionidae > Parnassius > Parnassius glacialis. The sequence goes on from JAVANC010000021.1 coordinate 34,296,029, forward strand.
TACTTTTTATTGAGATGACTACATATTTGTGCCATTTGCTGTAGAGACTATCGGTCCGTGAGGTCCACGTGCGGTGAAGTTCTTAAAGGAACTCCATCCGCGGCTGGTCGTTGCTGCTGGTGATAAGAGGGCTGATTCTTTTCTCGCTCAAAGGCTAAGTATAGCCATTCAGCGGGGAAACGCAGCGAGCGTTCTTGGCACGATACCGTGGGAAGTAGGACTATATGATAATTAAGTTTCTAGTTTTAGTTTTTTTTTATTATTATAGTTTTTAATATTGTATATAATAAAAATCTGTCCTTTGACATAATGTTTTCTAAAATAAACATATATAAACTAAAGATATAATTTAGATAAACAGATGTATATCATGACGTTCTTAATCGACCTTGGTACAAACCCACGTTAGGTTCAAAGTCTCATCATCATCATCATTATTACAGCCCTTCACAAGTCCACTGCTGAACATAGGCCTCTCTCAAGGAATGTCACAAAGCACGGTCCTGAGCCACCTAGCGGGGGGCGCCCTACACTTCGTCCGTCAGTACGAGGCCGTCACTCGAGAACCTTTTTTCCTCGTCGGTTGTCGGTTCTTCGACCTATATGGCCGGCCCATTGCCACTTCAGCTGATTAAAGATCAAACTTGTTTTAAATACTATTTTCCAGCCAAAACCTCAAATAACGAATATTTTTTCAGTCAAAACATTATTGACCAAACTTTTTAGTCAAAAATACTTTTTAATGTTTTCGTCGGTCAAAAGTATTTTTAGTAGGGAAAGAATTGTGACTGTAACCATACACACAATATATTCAATTTTCAGACATAATGACAACGTTTGATTTAAACTTAACTAAACTTCAAAAATAATAAATAAGTAATAACTATAAAATAAATTTAAAATATTTATTAACATTAATAACTTTTACTTCAACCACGCGTGGTTCTGTAGTATAAAGATAAAAATTAGTGCATGTAACGACACGCACTAATTTTTATGTCTACACTACAGAACCACAATCAAGAACAGATGAGCTATAAGAAAACGCCGAGTTTGTTCGAGACGGGCCATCTAGAAACAAATCTATAACTAGCTCGACTTCTAGCAATCAACTCTTGCCGCAGCAAATACTTCAGTTAATTGAACATAAGTTTTAAAGTATATCAATTTAGAATTTTTATTGCTCTATAAGAGGAATGTTATTTTTTTATTGATAGACTATATACGACTAATGCTTTTCTTTCTTCGTCAGCCCATAAAAGCTCACAGCTAATGTAGTTTCTCCCGTTGTAGGAAGGATTTGACTTAATTGTCACGTTTGGCAGACGGACTGGGGATCAGTATCAGACTTCACACTCCTGTTGGAGTCGTAAGGTTTATGTGGTAGAGCTACGCTGTATCTTTATTATGACTGCAATACGAATGGGTCGGTTCGACCTCGGAAAGACCACGCTCTAACAGAATACTAAATTAGAGAATCGGAGACCCTTTTTACTGGAACGTGACATTCCATCTTAGACCTCAGGGGTGACAAAACATTCACATTTTTATTCTTAATCGATTAAAGATGTTTACGGAATACAGCATCCATTTACAATCATGTAGATGTGTGCTTGTATGTTACTTTTACTTTTAAGTGTGATAAATAAGGACACATTTCATACGATGGTAGAATCCATCCACTTACTGTCAGGTGGACTATGTCACACCTATATAGACTAACATTAGTATTATTTCCATAAAAGGGTATTTGTATCACGTCATTCACCATACAAAACACAGCATTATATTTATTTTCTTTCTTTTTTAAAAAACGTTACCCCCACACCAGGATTTTCTCCTGTGTCGTGGAGGCAGTTTATAAACATAAATTGCACGAGGGCAAACATCCAGACCCGGAACAATTATTTGCAGGCCATACAAATACTTGTTCCATGCGGGATTCGAAGCCGCGGCCCCCAGCGCAACAACTCATTTGATTGCTAAGCCACTACGCCACGGAGCCGACAAATATTGCTATTTTACACTTGTATTTTGTGAGAGCGCAATACCTTTTCGGTCAAGCTGACCCATTCGTGTTACTATCATAATGCAGGTGCAGCTGTATTATGCTTCTCTATGTAAAGCACCACTTGGTGAGTGTGAAATTCAAATACTTGGGTTACTCGCAAACTATGAAAATCAAGGCGATCGCTGCAACCATCAGCGGTAAATCAGAAATATTTATTTAATTTCCTAAATATCATATAAAATTCTACAACTGAAAATGAAAATTGAAAAAAGAGACAACATTGCTTAAATTTTTGGGATGAATATCATCGTCTTAAAATATATCTAAATTATCGGGTCGAAAACTTAAGAAATATTTCTTAAGTTTTCGACCCGATAATTTAGATATAACAAAATCGAGCTTTTCTCGAACATATTCATAGTAACGTTTTCAACGGATCTTATTCTTAACAATTTGACGAAGGAGACGGAATACCTCGTTACATCTGTACCAGATGTACCTTTGGGCGAAACGTTAAACATTAAATTACTAAAAAAATAATTTTTAACATCGAGTCCCGACAATACAAACTCAGAAAGAATGTCTTGAAAAGTTAGGCACCCGAAAGTTAAATGGAAAAGTTCGGTATTCAAATTGACAATCTCGACAAGACCGAGCCTGTCCAATCCACCCCCTTAAACTGAATGAGGTAAGAAATTGTTTTTCTTAAATCTGATAAATAAATTACAATATTTCAGAATACTCCAGAACATCTGAGCATAGGGCTAACAAAAAAAATAACTTGTTATATTAAGGAATTGTATTGTTGACGTCAGCAACTTCAAAAATATGGTAAGTTATCTTTATTTTATTTGAAAAATATACATAGTAAATATTATACAATATTATTTCAAATATATAGTAGGTACCTTTATATTATTTGAAAGTAAGTTTACTTTACTATCTACGTTTTCGGACGACTTTGAATTATGTTTAAATACATATTTTTGTACCGATTTAATTATAAACAATCAACATTTCGTTCGTGAATTTGTAATATTTTTTATAATTTTTTTAAAATAAAATAGGGGGCAAACGAGCATGCGGCTCACCTGATGGTAAGTGACTACCGCCGCCCATGAACAACCGCAACACCAGGGGAATTCCAGATGCGTTGCCGGCCTTTTAGAAAGGTGTTAGCTTTTTTCTTGAAGGTTCCTAAGTCGTATCGGTCCGGGAAATTCGCTGGTGGTAACTGATTCCACAAGGAAGTTGTGCGAGGGAGAAAACTTCTTCTAAATCGCACAGTGGTGGACCGCCAATCATCCAGATGGTATGGATGGTAACGCGAGAGAGGTAAAAACTGACTTAAGCGCCTAAAATATTTCACTCAATTGAAGTTTAGACTCTTGTTTTGAAACAAGAAATTGAAGATAGTAATAACTCATATTTTGGATAGGTATAAGTATTTTTTAAATGATTTTTTTTAATTTAAATACTTGCTGAGTTTTTTTCTCAGCCTCTAGTAGTCCACTGCTGGGTATCTAGCGTTGTACGAAAGATTGGCCACAATCACCACGCTTGGCAGGTGCACCAGCAATCGCAGTAGCAGATCTGACGTCTCGCACCTTTGACGCTGCTCCCCGTCGCCATTTTGTGTTTTCATTGTCTGGCTTATACGAGACATTCATACTGCTATCTGTCGGTAGCCATACGACTTTTCTGACATTTCCCATAGTTATCTTTTATGACACTGACAGGACGAAATGGAGTAATGGATTCTTTAACTTGCTGATAGATTGTCTATTATTATTAATCTTTCATGTTTTCGAAAACACAACGTTATCAGTTAAACTGTTATTATTTTGTCTATTGAGATTTCTCGCTAAGTTTAAGGCTTAATATAGTCTAGTAGTATTTTATTATTAGATATTTTAGAAATAAGTCAAGTTCATTTAATATAGTTGGCAATGAGTTCCCTACGAAGATAATAAGTGTTGGTTTGAAAAAAACTTTTCTTCCCCTTACTGACATTGGGGATTAAAAGTGTTTTATTACTCGTTCAGAAGAAAGCCTTTAGCCAAACACTTTCTCACAATAAAACCTTTATTCTTTAGGTTCTGAACTACAATTTTAATGTTTTATCTTTTGTTTCTTATCTCATATGAAATGTTGGTATAATTATTGCTTCATATTTTGTAAGTAAAATAAATTATTTTTGTTTATCACCAGTATCGCCGTCTCCTGGCAGTAGTCATCTAGAACTGCGATTACAAATTCATTACATTGAAATTCAATATCTGTCCGTTACAGAAATGTTTTATTTTAACGCCGCTCCCTGTTGTTTGTCATTTTACCATTAGGTATTTTATACATCCATTATGTATATGTCACACGATATATTAGGAGGTTATTTTGAAAAATAATAGTGTGAAAGCAGATATTCAACTTACTCTCTTGCTTAAGCAATTAATAATTATCAGCAATACAAAAAAGTACCGCACTATACATTTAGCATAACGCAATTACAATTCGGCCATTCGTGTGTACAATGACGTCCTTAAAAGATGACATTGTTTTTGGTTAGAACTCTTAACCTATTCTAGGTCAAGAGTGCTAACCAACAGCAGCTATGCTTATCACGATGTAGTACGATCAGCTTTTTTACAGAATACCTACTACTCTTCTTTGCTTGATACCAACAAGATAATCGAAAGCTAAATCGCCCCGTCCGTACGAGAAGTCGAACTTTTACAGCTATGCAAAACGTCTCCGTAGTGAGGAGATAGGGAGTAACGTGATGCGCTCGCACCTTAGCCCGTACTGTTTACAAAAGTAGTTAAGAGTAACTAAGGGTACCTAAGACAGACAGAAAGACAAACATTTTAAAAATCGTAAATCATGTCTTAACAGCACGAAAATAATCCTCTGAGTTACAAACAGACTTTAAATTCATTTACAAGTATATAGATGTAGGTGAATAGATATTATAAAATAGATGATTATATAACTATCAATTGGAGGCAATAAATTTTTCTAAGTATATTCCTTGGCTTTAGCTGCCTTGCCTTTTAAATCGGTGCAAACTCGGACGGACCTCTAAGTTAGAACAGGACGCGTTTAGTCCTATTTTTTCATTGCTCACTCATTTTCTATACCAAAAAAAATTTTACTTTAATAAAAGCAAAGAAAAGTTTATTTACTAACTTTAAAATTAAGTAAATCTGGTCCACTAAACTTATTTTCTACGTATTTATATCGCTCAATCAAATCGTTGTCATCCCGCATCGCTCAATCTTCTGAAGTCTAAATCTAAAATAACCCGTCGTTTAACCCAAAACTGTAATTAAAAGTTTTGGCCTCGGATCGCAGTTATATCGGTCAATACGAGCCGACGCGACAGTTTTTCTGTGGAAAAGTTTTCCGTTCGAAATGAAAAGGTTTCGTCGGACGGAAAGACAGTTTTGTAAAATTGCAACGAAGTACGAGACTTTTTATACTTAATGCATCTTCAGAATTTTCAAGAAGAGTTTTTTATCAGTCTTCTAAAAAAACAACATGTTTAAGTTTATCGTGAATTACAAATATTATTTACATCGCCTTTTCCTATTTATTATTGCAGGTCTATCTAAAAGTCCGTCGACCGTCTGGATAGGTAGGTACTATTCACTTATCTATATGTGTCGCCAAGCAGAGTGCATTTATCTCTATGTTGAGTGATTTGGGCTAAGATAATGACAGATTGAGAGGCTTTACATCTTAGTTCTCATGGGAGGGGATGACGCACATAGGCCCGTATTTCATTTTATTTCATTTACAAATATTCATGGGCTGCTGTAATCAATTACCAGGTTGCAGACGGATTGCAAACTCGTTTGGCACTTTAATTTAATGAAAAAAAAAACGGATTAGTTTTGCTTTTTTCTTTAGGTATTTCATAAGAAAGCTTTTTAGATCCGTGGTAGTATTGACACATCAAAAAAAGTTTGTGATCATTAGCAAAAGCTAATATATTTTTAAAATTTAAAGAAAAAGTGTTTAAGTTACGAACGACGAAATACACTGTTTGAAATTAAAAAATAATAATCTTTTAAATTTTTTAATAACAAAAATCGAGTAATTCAATCCTAATGTAATTGTAACAGAAATTTGTTGGAAAGAAAAATATTGTTTAATCAAACTTATACAACAATTTCTTAATAGAAAGTTTCTATTTAATACAATTATATAACTCCGCCTCTGAATCTCCGCATGTGTACGAACAGGATTCAGGAGGATCTCCGCATGTGCAATCAACATATGCCCAGGGGGCATACTGAGGATCAAGTTATCCAGCATTTCTTGTGGTAACCTGTCCCATTCTTGAATGGCGGCTTCGCTGATCTCGGTTCCTGTCAGGGGAAGGGGTGTCTGACGATACCAAACAGCTCGCTTGAGAGCGACCCATGCGTACTCTATTTGGGCCATCACAAGGTTAGACAGGCCATCAGGCCAGTCAAACTTTGTGATGTCGTATTCTCGGAGAGCACCGTTGACTCGTTGACCTCGATGTGCGCGCGCATTATCATCGACCAGTACGAATTTGTGCCCATTGTGTACTCAGAATGGTCTGACAATTCCATCAAAAGCGACTGTTTTGTACCTATTTGCCGTCATCGAGCCTCGATACGGAATCAAAGGTGTTCTAGTTCCAATCGCAATTCCACCCCAAAAGGACACCGATTTACCGCCTTGTTGAACGTTTCCAGCGGCAGTTGTTTGCCTTTCAGAGTCGCCAGGTCTTCTCCAGATACGGACACGTCGGTTAATTTCTATTATATCTCTATTGTATATAAATACTGATTCGCGATTCGTCAATCGAAGAGACAGTTTTGCCAAATGAATTCTTCCCCATTTTCTTCAGTTCTTGAAAATAGATCAGTTAGTTGTTTCATAACCGCCAACAAGTGCATAAGTGAAAGGGGTAACTCTAACAGTTTGCTGTATGGAGCCGAAAGGCTTCTTAAACTAAGTAACCTATTATATTGGACTTGCGGTCCAATAAAATAGGTTACTTTAGCTACTTACTGAAGCTAAGTAACTTATGCATTTTGTTAATATAGTATGTCTTTTACATGTTAGTGCCATTTTGTGACCTCTGTATTTAGGAATTATATATTATTGGTTAGTTCATACTGAGTGTATAATATTTATTTAAAAGAAATGTCCCTCTAGGTTTCTTGCTGGTTCTTCCCAGGACAGAAGTTTTTTTCGAACCAGTGGTGGTAAAAGTACTATATTGAATAAAATTCCATTATATTCTATTCTAAAGACTTTTCCTGTAACTTTACATTTAATATAAGACAGCGACATTTTTATAAATCTAACGCACGCATTTCATAAGAAACATTCTACACGATGCAGACGTTAGTAATATTTTCGAACGTAAACATAGGCTTCATTCAAAAACTCTCCTCAAGGCGTGCCTCTATGAACGACTATCACTATAAAAGATTCTGCTAACCGAAAAGCCAGTTTGCGCTAGCTATAAATAACTAGTTAAGTACGAAATTGTGCCATGCACGTAATATCAAACGTTTCCCATAAATCTGAATGCTTAGGGCACACATCGTCGCCAAGAAACATGCATTGCATTTTAACGAGACGTCCGTTCAACTGGAACCATGCATCATTCGTAGAGCGACACATCCAGAAATAAGCAGGCCGTTAGCTGACGGACGTCGGTACTGACGAATAATTAGTTTGTAAGAACTCATGATGTTCAACAAGAGGTACGTACGTCACACTTGACGCGTAATTTGCTTTGGTTAATGATCTTGTACGTTTTATACCTAGATTTGCTAAGCCATTCTTCAAGCGAAGTAGTGTAACTTACACTTTTTTTTTCTTTTATTACTTCCCATTAATACGGCAACTTTCAATGACTTTTTTCATTCACTGATTGCACCACAGAACGGGCCGTAAGAAAAAACCTAACATTTTTGAATATAGAAACCACATAACATTGCACAGCTTTTTTTTTATAGGATAAGGGTAACAAACGAGCACAAAGTCCACCTGATGGTAAGTGGTTTCTGCGGCCCATAGACATCTACATCTATCCTCGTTTGCGAGTCAAAATGCAGATGCGTTGTCACCCGTGAGGACTAAGATGGAATGCCTCATTTCCAGTAAAAAGGGCCTCCGGCCCCCTGTACTCACCAAGCGAAACGCAGAGGTAAACCTCTACTTCACGCCGGTATTCTGTAGGGTCGTGGTACCACCCCGGTTCGAGCCGGCCCATCCGTGCGACAGCAAAAGCTGCCGCGCGGCTCTACCACTGTTAAAGTTTTATTTTTAATCGTGAATATAGATATGTGGTAGGATTCTTTTACTACCTAGAAGTCCGTCTGGGTGGGTACAAACTTACTTATTTCTGTCGCCAAATAGCAGTGCTTGCACTGTACAGTTCTGGTCCGAATGATATTGAGAGCCAGCATGATTGCTGGTTGAGAGGCATCTAGCTTTCTTTGTATGAAGTTGCTGCAGGTGTCAACTGACTACAGTAGCCTCTTACAATCAGGTTGAGTGTAAGTTCGTTTCTAACATAATTGTATAAAAATCATGAGTCTGAGTCCGTGTATGTGTCCATTGAATGGCATAAGTTCCGACTGATGAAGACTTGATAAATGCAAGTTAAAGTAACTCACTTCAGGCATATTTCAAGCACTTATACATCCAAACCTATTAAATTTACTGTATATATACCCATTACTATAGGTACTCTCTATTACTATGCTAATTATTTATATTCCTAAAATTATACAATTTATCGGATTACGATTATTTCCATATTATGCAGCTCGGTAGTGCAAGGCAAAGAGTTCGATTCCCGCACGAAACAAGTGTTTGTTCCGCCTACAAATAATTGTTCTAGTTCTGTATATTTGTCCTTGTGCAATTTAAGTAAGTATCGTCCACGATATATGAGATAATATTACTGTGGGGTTAACGTTTTCAAAAAGTATTTATGTATATATTTATTCTTTACAGTATTATGCACAACTAGGTATTTTACAATACACTTTTGGAGAAAAAAATACTTTTGATAAGAATTTTAACAAGGAATTGAATCCAAAACACGAGATATAACGATCAATTGTTCATTTGTTAGAGTATAGGGAGACGAAATTAAATCACAAAGTTTGTTTATAGCGCGTTGCATAATTAGCCTTACTAGAATTCCAGCTTATATTGTATTGCCTGATTTTGTTAAAAAGTTAAGAATAAAATAATACATTACTTAATAACCAAAAGTTGCGTTTTAACGGAGCTTAAAATTATTAAGAATAGTTTAATGAGTATACAGCAATGTTTTCTACTTAACTTGCCAGAGCGACTCAACTTTCTTAAAAACGCAACAAAGGAGAGATGAACGGAAAAACCTATCAAAACTTGAGAAAATTCAATAAAGGCACTTGGAAAGTTTGTTAAAGCGAGTAACGGCAATATTCTCATAAAAAAGAACCTCAATTTGTGTCACCGTTAAAATAAAAATAACGCGCACTCGCGATGCTTACAGGGAGAAATCGAGTTTTTTTATTAACTTCCACCGATAACGCTCAGTGCTTAAAGAACAACATAAAACGTATTTTTATGTGATTATGTGGAATAAAAAAAATTAAAGCAAATAAACACATGAAATTCGTATGTCTAAAAACTAAAAAATAATTAATGACTTTTATAATAAAAGAAAAGGAAAGTGGACGAAGCGAAACAAGTATGTAAGGATCTTAGCAAGTGGAAAGAAGTGGTCTCTGCCTACCCCTAAGGGAAAGAGGCGTGATCATATGTATGTATGTATGTATAATAAAATCAACATTGTGGCTCTTTTCTCCCCCATAAATTAATCAATGAAATCAATTAATCACGATGATTAGAGTTATAAGGTCTGCGGATGAGTTAAACAATGCAGTAACCAGGTGATGGAGGTGCAGAAACGAACACTTGACATCGTTTCTGCGTCAATTGTTTCGTTGCAAACCAAACTTTGTTGGCGAATAAAATACTTATCTAATAAAAGGCATGCTCTAAGTACGTAGTACTATTATTTATTCAGTGCTCTAAGGTCCATAGGTCCACTCAAACACGCACAATGTTTGATATCCCTAGAATACGATCTAAGGAACTATGTCAACAAAAACACGGAAAACCAAACGAAATCATCATTAGCGAACTTGCAAACACAAACGATGTACAATACGTAAATTTTACAAAATCAATATATAGTGAGGATAGAAATACAGACTGCAGAGATGTAATATGGATCCCACCATTTCCAGTGAAGTGGCGCTACTTCAGACTCGTGGGACAAAAGTCCGGTGGCCTTGTTTACAAGAAGACCAGGAAACGAAACCGCCCCATTGAAGAACTACAGACTATTTCCCTGTTACCATAGATTACACAAATACATAGACGAGTATATACCCTGTTAATATCCTGTGCTATTCTTCGTAAAGACGATCATCTAAATGATGTGGATATAACACGATAGATGACTTCAAAAAAGGAGGACGTTTCCAATTCGATGGTATGTTCTTTTTTATAAGTACGAGTATGTTTTGCGATATCTTCGTTAAATGTAATGATTTTAGATTAATTTCAGGGTTTTCCCAAATAAACCTAAAAAATATCCCCTCCCTGAAAACCCCCATTTTCATGAAGTTTCCCATCCATCTATTCATTCATTACAGCTTATAAAGGTCCACCGCTGAAAATAGTCCACATCCATATATTGCTAGGGGGTATTCTGGCATAGTTGCTATGCTTGGCAGGTGAGTTGGCAAATACAGTTTTTATTATTTTGAGTTGTTATATTTCAATTTTCCTCTGCCGCCTGTTTTTAGGGCAAGGAAATGTTTGCTGAGGTGCCCCAATGTGTGTTGGCGGACTTCACATAATATCTTCGAAATATTTTGTCTGTTCAAAAGGTAAAGGGGTTATAAATATTCTAATCACTACGTTTAGGCATCGATTTCAGAACAAATTATGTGTAAATTACTTTATACTTTTTATTTCTTTGAAGATGTATTTTACTTTTATTAAAAGTAAAATTTTTGAATAAGCGCACTTTATGTGTTATAATTCTTTTTTGCAATATAATAATAATTAATAATTCAAAAAATTGTAGAAACAATAAAATATAATGGGGTATTAGTACATTACTAACAAATTTTGTACAATATTTTACCAAATAATCAAATTCTTCTATGAACAATTAACATGAAAAAGGTCACGGGTAAAGTTCATGTAACACCAATGGCGGTTGTTTTGGGGAATCTACGCTCAAAGTTGTTGACAAGTATGTTTATCTGAGACAAAATGTCCAGCTAGGTAAATTCAACTTCCACCGAGAGGTCAATCGACGGATTAAACTCGGCTATTTTCCGTTTGGGATATTATGACACCTTTTATCTTTACATACTGCTAAACACTGAAATGAAGAGTGTACAAATTATGCGTGTTGCCAGTGATGACATATGAATCTGTGGCCTTTACTGCTAGCCGTATGACAAAGCTTAATGTCTACATAATTAGGATATCCCACAGTAGGACCAGAGTAACCGACATAACCCAACGGACCAGTAATCTGAAGTGGCCAAGGGCTAGCCATTTAGCTCGAATAACACAACCGGTGGGGAAGAATGGTTCTTCGTTGGCAGCCTCGTAGTTGTAAACGATTCGGAGTGATTCGGGATGATGAAAAGTCGATTGAGTGACGACCTAGAAAACATGAGAGAAGTCGATGGATGCAGATGACCCAGAACCGTGTTTTGTGATATTCCTTCAGGAGGTATAAGTTCCGCCCTGGACTTCTAGAGGGCTTAAATGATGATGATAATGATGATATCATAAATATTTTATTGAACAGCATAATTTCACAAAATCAATATTAACAACATAAAAATATGAGAATACAACGATTAAAATACACCATTCGTGAACTTTATTATTAACTTGTCATCCGCCCCGGCTTTGAACGGGTGATTTCTGGATCTCGACAACAGACAAACCACGCACAAAAAAAATTTATACGTGGTAGAGCCATGCTGCAGCTATATTTCTGGTATAGTTGTAACACGAATGGGTCGGCTCGACCGGGGAAGGTCCACGCTCTCACAGAATACCACCGTAAAATAGCAGCTTAGTGCTGCTGTTTTTCGCATGGTGAGTGTAGAAAACCGGAGACCCTTTGTACTGGAAATCGAGGCATTTCACCTTAGTCCCCGCGGGTGACAACGCATCTGCATTTTGATTCCTAATCGAGGATAAATGTAGATGTCTATGGGCCACAGCAACCACTTACCATCAGGTGTACTGTGTGCTCGTTTGTCACTCTTATCCAATAAAAAAAATCATTACGATCAGTTTAGCCCCTTAGGTGTTCAGTGACAAACACACGTATAGAAAAATTATATATATATATATATATATATATATATATATATATATATATATATATATATATTTATATTAGTCAAGATTGCTAATCAAAGTGTATGGTTACAACGTACACTTAAGAAAGTTTAACAAACGTACCAAACGCTATGTTTGCACATATCGTTTGGTACGTCGTATCGTATGGACGAAATTTACTCATATCCACAATATATTAGTTTAGTGCCAAAACAAAAGCCTAAGATCTAAGGATCTGATCTAATGCAAGGCTCGTTAGGTGGCGTTGTAGTTGAGTTATTAATAAATCTTATATTTACACCGTGAAATATCCAGAGTGAATTCGGAGTAAAACTCATCACGCGGTCTCTCGGAACAAGAGAACAAACAACATGTGCTGGGCTAGCTAGTAAAAAATATAAGTTCTCCTTCTTTTTCATCCCGTAAAATTCCACTGCCAATGTCCAGCCTTTCCAGTTATGTAAAGGATTTGCCACGCTTGGCAGATGGTTTGACGATCGCAATATCAGGCGTTTCGCACCTTCAAAGTTACTCCTTGTCGCCGTGACGGTCTGAGTATTTTGCGTCTGACATAAGCAAGATAGTCACTCCTTCATCTACCAGAAGCCATGAAGTCGGAAATATCCCATAGTCGTCTCTTACGATACCGACGAGACCAAATGTGCTGGTTTCTCTTACGCCGACATCACACGGCAATAATACTTTATTTGAGTTAGGGTTTACTTACAGTACAGCGCTGTTCGCGACAGATCATTAATTACCTGTAAAGAGATTTCAAGAAGTAAGTAAAAAATAAAATTAACGTAACAGTTCATAAAACATAAACATGATGTTATATAATGTGTCGGTGAGTATTGGACTATTATAGTAGTTAAAAAGCAAGGCAGTCTTGTGAAACGTAAGGTTGCGGAAAATGTTCACTGCAACAAAAGGTGGCTACAACAGAAAATATCTTAAGTGCACACAGACATCTTTGTTCAATTTGTTAGTATAATAAAAGTTTAGATTACCTTTGATAAAAAAGAGGATTTAAAGCATTTATCGCCCTATTTCATCCCGTGGGTGTCGTAAGAGTTTATTAAGGAATAATCCACAAGATCTAAAAAAGAGAAGAAAGTTATCATTTATTCGCTACTTATTCAAATGTCTATCAACACACTGTCTTTTCATAATTTCGTTCAGTCTACAGATTATACAAATAAATTATGAAAAATACAGTTGTCATATATGTTATGTAAGAATAAAAAGTAGGTATATAGGTTTTCTTAAATGCCTAATAACTAATATTATTGTACAGAAATGTAAAAATCTTCAAGTCTAAATTGCCTCATTCGTCATTAATTACTCACACTCATTGATACATTCCAATCTACTAGACCAAAATCAAATGACGAACTAAATGAATGAACTACTTCATTGTGAGAAAAGATATACTGCATTAATTACTTTTTAAAAAATATTTCGGAGATTATAGATTCTGGTTTGAAAGAGTCCTTGAAGTTGACAACACACTTGTAGCTTCCTTTGTTTTTAAGTCGGTTGCAGGTGTCCATAGGCTGCAGTAGCAATTTAGTATTTATAGAATACGATAATTAGACTAAATAGACTTAATGTCATTGTTAGACGAGAAATGAAGCTGCAGTATTGAGCAGATTTGCCAGCATACAGGCAACTGAACAGACAGATCTCCAAATGCACGCGGCGAAACTTACACAACTTTAATACTGCTCGTATATCAAAGAAATAATCGAGCGGAACCAGGGCTACAAAGTATTTTCCAGAGATCTGTAAGTCAGAATGAGCTAACTGTTGAAGCTGAAGACTGAATATCCATCATCGTTTCCGGGACACCTGAGATATTGAGTGAGGTTGAGAGGTTCTATGGACGGCGGTACACGTCATCGTTGGAGCCACAAGCAAGTGTGAGTAACGATCCAAGAGTAAGTCTTATCCGACACGATTCTGATGATATCCCGGACGTCAGTCTGAGCGAGATTAGAATGGCTCTCCAGCACCTTAAAAGGCAAGTTCCCCAGCGAGGATGGAATTACAGCGGAGATTCTGAAAGCGGGTGGAAAACCGGTACTTGAAGTCCTTCACAAGCTCTATAGTTCCGTCCTCCATGGTGCCACTACTCCGAAGGCGTGGAGCAGAAGTGCGGTGGTCTTGTTCTTCAAGAAAGGCGACAACGCTCTCTAGAAGAATTACAGACCAATTTCCCTTATAAGCCGCGTCTACATTCATTACAAATCGTCTCGTACGCAGACTCAACGACTTTCAGCCTCCCGAACAAGCCGGTTTTCGAAAGGGCTATAGCACCATAGACCACATACATACCCTTCGACAAATTATACAGAAGTCCGAGGAGTACAATTTGCCACTTTGTCTTGCGTATGTGGTCTATAAGAAAGCCTTTGATTCCGCCGAAATTTGGGCGGTGCTGCAGTCCCTTCAGCGATACAAAGTTGACTGTTGATATATCGAAGAAGTGGTAAAGTATTTGAAAAGTAGAGCTACTAGAGTACGAAACCTATCTAATAGCAAAGAGGTGTAAGACAGGGTGATGTTATATCCCCGAAACTCTTCACCGCTGCATTGGAAGACGTTTTCAAGCTAATGGACTGGAAACTATACGGTATTAACGTTAATGGCGAGTACATCACTCACCTTCGATTTGCCGACGACATAGTCCTTATGGCAGAATCGCTGAACCTGTGATCTAAGCACTATACTTAATGACCTCAATAATGTCTCCCAGCGGATAGGTCTTAAGATGAACATGGACCAAACAAAAGTCATGAATAACGTCCATGTCACAGCTATGCAGTAGTTGTTGGGAGCACTAAGCTAGAAGTTGTTGACGAGTATGTTTAATTGGGACAAATAGTCCTACTAGGTAAGTCCAACTTCGACCAAGAGGTCAATCGACGGATTCAACTCGGATTGGACAGATTGTTCAACCAGTGCGTGTTGCCAGTGATGACCTATGGATCTGAGACGTGTTCCTTCACTGCTGGCCGTGAAGGAAGGATGAGGAAGCTCAAGGTCTCATAGAGGGCTATGCTAGGGGTTACTCTGCGTGATAGACTTAAAAACGAGGATATCCGAAGTAGAACCAGAGTAACCGACATGACGTAACGGATTAGTAAGCTGAAGTGGCAATTGGGCTGAGCATATAGCTCGAAGAACCGACATGCGATGCGGAAGAAGGTTCTCGAGTGGCAGCCTCGTACCGGCAGGTGAAGTGTAGGGCGTCGCCCAATTAGATGGAGTGACGACCTGGTAAGAAGACATGCAGGAAGTCATGCTGTACTGTGTGGAATTCCTTTGGGGAGTCCTATGTTCAACAGTGGACTTGTGATGGGCTGTAATGATGATGAGAATAGGATGACAAATGTGCTCAGCCAACCTGATGGTAAGTGGATGCTGTGGCCCATAGATATCTAACCTCGACTAAGAATCAAAATGTGCGGGCACCGTCACCTCTGAGGACTTAGTAACAAGGGTCCCTCTGATTCTTTACACATACTATAGGAAACACAGCAGCATTAAGCTATGCAGAATGGCTATACCAGTTTTAAAATCACGCTGGGTATATATGAATCCCTAACAATACGTGAGATTGTTACACGTGACAATGAAATAATTTTACAGGGCATAAGAGTGTTACGTTACTACGTTATTACGAGCACTAAGTTATTATACTAAAACCCCTAGTTCATTTTAATGTAATTAATACATACAAACGTTTTTAAAAGCGACAACGAATTTGGTGTACGTTAACTTTTAATAATAATTAGTCTATAAAGTTAGTGAGCCGACGGCTAAAGCCTTATTTAACGTGGTTCATGAAAATTTAAATACAAATTTGCTTTACCTATCCCATTTTCCAACAAAGTTATATGCTTATGGAATAAGCAAAGTAATCATCATAAGTAAGAATGTGTTCCAACTGTTCTATACATTTTACTTTCTAAAATCAATCAGGTTCATGCTACTTAATTTCAGAATCAAAGACTGCGACGGAACCCTAAATTTTTACATTATCTTAGTGGTTGATAGACCACTAACTTACGTTTTAAGAGGAATTTTCTGCCACGAACAACCATATTGTGGAATTTACTGTCGTCAGCAGACTGGAGCTGTCGTCAGCGTTTACCGGGATCTTTTAAAAAGAGCTTACTTTTTTATAAAGGGCCAGTAACACACCAGCAATATCTTTGCTGCTCTATTCTGTATGGTGAGTGACAAGAACCGCAGACGATTTTTACTGGTAACGAAGCACACTGACACCGAGGGGAATCCATAAGTGTTCCGTTTTGCTAAAATTTTAAGGGAATAGGGGAGTCCCTCTAGTACCGGATACTTAACGTCTTTAGTAAAAAAATGAGTAATTATGTTTTATTTAAATAATTAACATTTTTATTTAACAATCATATAAGACATTATAATAAATCAACAAAGACATATATAATATATTTATAACTACTCAAAATGGAATCAATCATTGGTTTAGTTTTTGGTTTCATTAAAATTGGGCACCTAGTACCGGATACGTATCAATTCGAACCTTTAAGGCCGAACAGAACTAGACACATGAAGGTTTACAAAAATTTATAGGCACACAATAATCTTACATTAATACAATAAACGCCCTAAGCCACATAATTTCTATAAACATCCAAATAAATCATCAGGAGAAAATATAAATGACATGTCTTATAACTACGGATAAGAAATTATAAACCAGTGCTTGACCAAAATCCCATCTTGTGGTAAGTAGTGATGAAGCCCTATAAGGTCAACTGCACTATCTTGGCGTAACAAAAGCGTATTCACTCTTGCCTTAAAGACTCCCAAATTGTATTTGCATGGAAAAACAGACGCCGGCAAATTATTCCACAGTTTGCTCTACGCATTACGAAAGACGAAGCAAACCTTTTGGTTCTAATGCGTGGAATATCGACAGCAAAGGGGTGAAGACTCGTAGATCTGCTCGTCGTCCGATGGTGGAAAGGAGAGGAAGGAATTACATGCTCCAAATGCATCCTATATAATACCGAGAGACTGGCTACTCTACGCCTGTGCTCGAGACTAACAAGATTGGTTTCAACCAAATCAAGATTACCAATGAGCCTCTTAGCACGTCTCTCCAGTGAGTCCAACAATACTGAGTGGTGTTTTGCATCAGCAGCCTATATATGGCAGCAGTACTTCATGCACGACCAGGCTTACGCTTTATATACTCGTAATGTAAGAAGTTGTCCTGGCGTGAAGTACCGCCGCACCCTTGCAAGGACACCTAATTTCCTTGTGGCTGCTTTAGTCTTGGATTCAGTGAACTCCCCCCCCCCTGATGAGGTTCAGAGGAATCTCAACCTCTAACAACTGAAGGCAGTCAGTGTACTCCAAATATACATTCCGGAAAGCAAGAGCCAGGGTGAGAGGGCTCTTTTTAGCAGTGAAGAGACACGCTTGTGTTTTGTTGATTTGAGTTGATTTGATCCCAAATGTGGCCCGAACATTCGGCTAGTTCCTCTCCACAACTGTGCTGTCGTCTGCATACTCATAACAGGAAGATACAGAGAATAAGCAGATCATTAATATACAGCAGGAAGAGAGTTGCGGAGAGAACGGACCCCTGAGGAACTCCGGCGTTTGTCGCGCTTCAACTGTGAACTTGTGAAGGGTGTAATGATAATGATGTAATGTTCATCATGCAAATGCACGTCAAATGAAATTGGTTTGAAGAAGTTATCATGACAAATTCGAATTCAAAACAGAAACAATAAAGTAAAGAACGATTGTATAAACGTACACACAAACATATTGTTTTTATTGTATCATAAATAATATTTATTTATAAATAATTGTAAATCCTTCAAATACCAATGGAAACCTAAATTTTATATTAAGCTTGACAATAATAGGGCAATATAGCATAAGGTTACACCCATAATGTAAGTTGCTATTTGAGACGTGACCATACTATATTATACATCTGTTCATTGTTTGTGATCACACAATTCGATGTACAAACAGAGCAAAGCCAAATGTCCGCAAACACGGAAGTCCGGTGGCAAGTATCAATATTGACTTTACAATAACTAGGCAGATAAAAAAAAACCTTCTCTACTAACAATGAAATTACGTGGAAGTAAACGCACGCTGTAACATAGTTTAAAAATACTATGGATTTTAGATTGGACGACGAGATCACCGTGGTTACTATTAATAATTAAACTGTTAATTAAAGATAAACACCGACTTCAATAGCTAAAAAAAATAATTTCCACATAATAGCATCTGAAGTCGGTGCTAAGACATAATGTTGTATCAAAGAAATATGAAGGAAGTTCCAAATGTAATAACGACGTTAGTGGTGATGGTGATAGTGCACGCTATTGAGGGAGGAAAGGTGATCATCAAACTGGATAAGACATCGTTTTTAATTTCACGCGCATCTTAGCTAATAAATTCTAATATACTTAATATAATAGATTTTCGGAAAATAACGCCCGAATCTATTCAAAATAACTTTCATCTATTATTTTCATAGGCAAATATCGATCGTGTAATGAGTCTTATTCAAAGCATGCTTTTTAAACTATAATATAGGTTGACAAGATATTGTAACGAACTTTTACTAGGTAACTGTTTCGCGAAGCAGTGCCAAAGGTGCTCACGTATGCAACTGCTAAAAAACGCTAAGCGAAGCGATGAAATCAAAATCCCTACAACGGGAGAGGTCCATGTCCAGCAGTTAAATTTTACAGGCAGTGATTCGCAAATAACTGTTAATCCATTTTTGGGGTTTCATTGTCATGTCAAAAATCTTTATTTTTCAAATCTCTCTATTTGTACTCAGAACTTTTCTTCAGCCATTATAGCTTCGGTAATAAGCGTTCACATTGATCTTTTATAGCATGTATGCAAACTTATGCGATTCTGTCACGTACCAATGTAATTGTTACGAGCTTAGGGTTTGAGACAATTAAAAACTACCGAGTGAATTACCAAAATTGACACTTTAATTACATAAAAATTACAACTTAACAACACTAATAAAAAAACACAATTCTACTACTGATCACTTTAGTCCCCAGTTGTATCGCTTCGAAGTATTTGCCTTCAATCGCCAATTCAACACTGCTCCGGTCTTATATAGGGCCTCAGATAGTTCCAGAACCTTCTACTGTAGAAACATCTAGAATGTTCGAGTACACACCGAGCCCGACTGACTAGGTGTCGATAGTTCTAGAAAGATCTTCCATGGAAATTTCTAGGAGGATCTTGACTCTCATAGTTCTGCTACTCGATACTAGAAGGAGCTAGTGGTAACTAGAGGCGCCATGTACCAGGCATTAACTGTGGTGCTCGACAGAATTATTAGTTGCAATTCAAAGTGTTGATTCACCACGCGCTCGGCAGTGAAAAAACATATTGAGGAAATAATTAATAGAATCAGACATGACTTTGCGGAAATCCATTATAAAGAAGTTGCGGCCAGCATCTGGAGTCTACTTCACCTGAGGATGCCTCGTGTAGAGGCAAAACACGTGTCGGATTATCGAGAGTGATGTGTCGTTCCTAGTGTGGTGGTTTTGGGACTGGTGGTGCTTCGATTGGTGGTGATGGGTATAGTGCATGCAATTGAGGGAGGGTGTGATGGGGTTTCTTTACGTGGAATTTCAAATTGAGTTAAAATAACTTCGCTATATTGTGAAAACTCACATGTCTGAGAATAGGGTATTATGCACCATGTATTTTTTTAAATACGTACGTTTATGATAGGTTTTGTAAAAGTAAACTAGAAATGTTGATTTCTATTCATAAAATGCATTATAAATATTAGTAATCAATTTTCTGCCGACTTCCAAAAAGGAGACAGTACTCAATTCGACTGTATATTTTTTTTATGTGTGTTACCTCATAACTTTTTAGTGGGTGAACCGATTACGATGATTCTTTTTTATTTGAAAGCTGGTATTTCTCGTGTGGTCCCATATGAATTTGATCAAGGTCAGACCAATAGTTTTTGAGTTATTTTTAATAACTTCTATTGAAGTCGGCTGTACAAAATTTTTACTTTTAAATTATAAGAATATTTTTTTAATCAGTGCCTCAAACTTCCAAAATGCTATCCGCTATATTAGATTCAGTTATGACGGCACTTTTCTGCCGACTTCCAAAAAGGAGACGGTACTCAATTCGAGTGTATGTTTTTTTTATGTGTGTTACCTCATAATTTTGTACTGGGCGAACCGATTTGAATGATTTTTTTTTATGAAAGCTGATAGTTCTCGCGTGGTCCCATATGAATTTGATCAAGGTCAGACCAATGGTTATTGAGTTATTCTTAAATAACCTATATTGTAGTCGCTTATATTGAAGTCGGCTGTACAAAATTTTTAATTTTAAATTATACATTAAACAAGCTAATGTGTGTTATCTTGAACTTTTTTCAAGTTATCATCACAATTGTTGACTTTTATACCGTATTTTATTGAAACGCCATCATGGAAGACGGATTCGTAAAAGCAGAAAGTAGTAATCTACCAAAAATAAAGACATTGATGTTGGCAAAAATTTTTGCATGCAATCCTGATTTTCTGCCGACTTCCAAAAAGGAGACGGTACTTAATTCGACTGTATGTTTTTTTTGTTATGTGTATTACCTCATAATTTTGTACTGGGTGAACCGATTTCGATGATTCTTTATTTATATGAATGCTGATACTTCTCGTGTGGTCCCATTTGAATTTGATCAAGGTCAGATCAATAGCTTTTGAGTTATTCTTAATAACTTATATTGAAGTCGGCAGTACAAAATTTTTAATTTTTAATTATTGTTCCGCCGAGTTGAGGAATATTAAAACATCAATGTACAATGTACAATAACACAATACCAGGTAAGAGTGTCCTTTGATAATACATAATTATATATATACCATTACCAAATTTGACTTGCAATACCTATTACCTCATGATGTTTTGTTTTATATAAACGATAGATAAATATAAGTCATACTTACATAAATGTGATGGGCTTCACAGACGTATAGTCTAGTTTTTGTAGACGTTGTCTTCGGGTCTCTTCTTGTCAGTTTTAACCAAGTGTTTCTCATATTTAAATCGGTTCGCACCTTAAACCATAACTTTTCCAGCGTTCTTATGCTTGTATTTTTGCATTCAGGCACAACACATCAATGATAAAGATGATAACTCATTACTTAACACCCAACAGTGTCTCGTATAGTCTAGTTTTTGTAGACATTGTCTTCGGGTCTCTTCTTGTCAGTTTTAACCAAGTGTTTCTCATATTTAAATCGGTTCGCACCTTAAACCACAACTTTTCCGGCGTTCTTATGCTTGTATTTTTGCATTCAGGCACAACACATCAATGATAAAGATGATAACTCATTACTTAACACCCAACAGTGTCTTATTCCTTTGCAAAATCGTTTTATTTACTAGAACATTGATGTCACGAGCTGAACAGCGTGGCGGCTAGTGCTTACGCGCAAAAATTTAAAACAATAGATTAAAAGTAATTTTTATGGCACTACTCGGTTTTAAAAAATTATTTAAAAATTATAGTGGTTCATCATAATTATTCTAGGATTCATTTAAAACACTATTTGAAAGTGTGTGTATTACCATAGGGTAAATAGTTAAAAATATATCAAGCTTTATATATGAGAGGCGCCAGTACGCTTTTTGTCATCGCGGCGGATTTTCGTCTGCTCCAAAATTCTCTCAGAAATGTGCCTACAGTATAATATAGGCCTGCTATGCCCAACAGTAATAAATTTGTAGGCTGTTATTCCTCTGACCTTCTATTTTCTGTATAAAAACACTAGAATTTCTCTTGTATAGTGACATACACACATAAATGGACAAACAACCCAGACAACAAGAAATTATCTGTAAGTATACCAAATTATTGAGATAATAGAAAGAAATTGGTTGTGCGCAGTACTTTATTTGCGGTCTATTAATATATTAAAAAATATCCATTTGGAATCAAGATGAAAATAATTAATTACTAAATTCAATTAGACGTATGAATAAAATACTAAGGGTCAGTTATTCTAATTTATTCAAATGACGTCGTAGTTTAGACAAGCTAAAAAAACAGTTTATTTTTCTACATTAAAAAATTTAAAATTTTACCTCTATTCATGATATATACCAAATATTCAACGGGAAACTAATAAATAAGAATATATCTTCTTACAAATTGTTTCCACATTTAAGTAAACATAAAATACGTTAAATTGATGAATATTTCATTCACTTCTTTTCATGTACAAAACCTTTTGAGCTATTTAACGTTGTACCTTCACATCCGTTTGTAGAACTTAATACCATGTATATAATATACAACTTTTAGAAAAAAGAAGACATATATTGCAAATAAATTCATTAAATGGATGGGAATTATTTATAATCAATAAATATTAATCTATTTCTTTTCTATTCTATTCTATTCCCTTTTGAACTTATAAGCTAGCGGGTAGCGATAGCTTATTTAGGTTTTATGGAAATTCTTTTCCATATTATGAATATAAAAACATCTCTTATTGAACTATTTTTTTTGATTTCACAAGATACAAATATTATAAAGTCCGGCTTAAACAATATTATTCGTAGTGCAATATATATTTTGCACCACGATCGATTACCACCTAAAGATTTTAATAGATTATTATCAATTAAGGCTAAGGCATTATTCATGTAAACGCAGAGCAACAACAATGTGTTAAAATTATCTAATGAATAGAAAATTCTATTTGCTCCCAAATGCATCGAATATACAACGGTATTAGTGACATGATATTGTCGATATCGATCAATGAAAAACAACGCATCGTCTGTCGTAGCTGCCGAATCTGACATTCGTGTCCCCGGCTATCATTAATCAAATCACGGTAGTGCGGTTTAATGCCAGACTAATTACAGTTTGCACGCGTATCATTCTACACACACCGTCACTGTAATTACAGTATTAACTCGACTGCGGAAAACGCTTAACACGAGATAAATGCAGATAACATATCTCCATGCGGGTATCAACAGAAAGTTTGTTGTTTGTACGGTGGGACTGTCAATCAAATGTGTCATTTGTTGTCACGCCTATTGTATGTCAAAAGTAACATGATCCTTACGTACTACTCTTTCCTATTTTAAGTTGTATGCGAATGTGATATCAGAGAGACAAGACAAGAGAGTAAAGACAAGACCTCTAAAGATCGAATTTTTATATCTATTTGGATTTAAAAAAATATATGGATACGATACTTTTATGCTTCCAAAACAATGCTTTGCTATTAAAGCAATGCCTAATTTAAGTAATAATGCTGTTTCTAAAATTAAACTTCTAAAATTTCCCTTCGCTAAGAACACGATGTTCAATGACCGCGCTGGTCAGTGGTAAGAATATTTGATTAGTCTCAGTACTCACTCGTGTACAAAACCCAGCTGGAGCCAAAATGTTCAAACAAAAAAGGCCAAGAAAATTGGGATTTAAGGCTTGGTTATCATTTATAACTATCTACGTATCTCTTGTTCCTAATAGAAGAAAAGAATACCAGCGTAAAATATCAGCTTAATGCTGTTGTGTTTTGTACGGTTTGTGTTTGTGTAGAGAACTGGAGAGCCTTTTTACTTGTAACGAGGCACTTTATTTTAGTCTTCAGAAGATTCCCCCTTTGAGGCAATCTAGGGAGGCTTATGTTCAGCAGTGGACTTTAATGCGCTGTAATGGTAACGATAACGGCGAAGTTGGTAGTGTCTGACTATTGTCGAAAGATGTCGTCGCTACCATAATTGGCCAGAACATCACAACGTAATTTTAATCATGAACATATAGTTACTCGATTCGAATCAAAACTGCGGCGAAGTTGGTAGCGTCTGACTGTTGTCGAAAGATGTCGTCGCTACCATAATTGGCCAGAACATCACAACGTAATTTTAATCATGAACATATAGTTACTCGATTCGAATCAAAACTGCGGCGAAGTTGGTAGCGTCTGACTGTTGTCGAAAGATGTCGTCGCTACCATAATTGGCCAGAACATCACAACGTAATTTTAATCATGAACATATAGTTACTCGATTCGAATCAAAACTGCGGCGAAGTTGGTAGCGTCTGACTGTTGTCGAATGATGTCGTCGCTACCATAATTGGCCAGAACATCACAACGTAATTTAAAATCATGAACATATAGTTACTCGATTCGAATCAAAACTGAGGCGAAGTTGGTAGCGTCTGACTGTTGTCGAAAGATGTCGTCGCTACCATAATTGGCCAGAACATCACAACGTAATTTTAATCATGAACATATAGTTACTCGATTCGAATCAAAACTGCGGCGAAGTTGGTAGCGTCTGACTGTTGTCGAATGATGTCGTCGCTACCATAATTGGCCAGAACATCACAACGTAATTTAAAATCATGAACATATAGTTACTCGATTCGAATCAAAACTGAGGCGAAGTTGGTAGCGTCTGACTGTTGTCGAAAGATGTCGTCGCTACCATAATTGGCCAGAACATCACAACGTAATTTTAATCATGAACATATAGTTACTCGATTCGAATCAAAACTGCGGCGAAGTTGGTAGCGTCTGACTGTTGTCGAATGATGTCGTCGCTACCATAATTGGCCAGAACATCACAACGTAATTTTAATCATGAACATATAGTTACTCGGTTCGAATCAAAACTGCGGCGAAGTTGGTAGCGTCTGACTGTTGTCGAAAGATGTCGTCGCTACCATAATTGGCCAGAACATCACAACGTAATTTTAATCATGAACATATAGTTACTCGATTCGAATCAAAACTGCGGCGAAGTTGGTAGCGTCTGACTGTTGTCGAATGATGTCGTCGCTACCATAATTGGCCAGAACATCACAACGTAATTTTAATCACGAACATATAGTTACTCGAATCGAATCAAAACTGTTTGCTTATACTTTTGTAATGCTGCACTTCTTTAGGAAGTAAAATAAATTGCCGGCGTCTATCTTTACGTTACATTACAATCGAGGTATCTGATAAGGGTGAATAGGCTTTTATTACGCTAAGACAATGCGATTTAACATCACTTGTTACAAAAACGATGATATTGCATTAAAGCTGATTTATAATAAGTAGAAAAAATATATCGAAAAATAACGTACATCACTAAATAGCTACGCAAGAAATGAAATCTTATAGACGTTCACTGCTCCCCACGGACTCATAAACGAGGTGATAAAATGCTAACACCCCACCTTAACGTTTCTTTCGAATGCCTTTGTTTATGATTCTTTATTCATCAAATGATCATTGCGCCATATTTTGCGTTATTTATAGGTTCAAGCGAAAACCCGGTTAATTACCGAGTAATATGGGCAAATTGAGTAGGTATGTAACTACTATAATGAAAATATTACAAATACACATTCTTTTACTACCTTGAGTTATAAAGCAGTAAATTATATGGTGAATGTTTCAAAATAGCCTTTGATCTTTAAAATATATTTCCTGTTGGCGGCTTATTAATAAAGAAAAGTTAATTAATAAGTAAATTATTTTCTTAGGTAAACTAAAAATCTTGTAATTATAACGAGGTAAAATAAAGACGTTCCATAAAAAGGAAATTGTATTGTGAGTGTAAAACGAATCATAAATTAAAAACTTCTTTTAGTCGCTTCTTTACTCAAAATTAATAAATTTACCTTTTTATTTCAGTAAAAAAATCTATATAGCTTAGTTACACAACATTAAAAGTTAAAAATTTATTACGGTTAGTATTTATAAGAAATGTCCCCATCCAGTGTTCTACATATTATATTAAGTTGTCTAAAAAACTTACAAAAGTGTCCAGGAGACTATCAGTGCCACATCGTGTTTCAAGTAGTCATGTTATTCACTTACATAATATAATCATCACTAATGCCATCCGTGCGAGCTTCTGCGAACATCGCCGATGCGTTATAAAAGCGGAGAAGCCGCAGCATAATACTATAATTATATCTTAGGGCTAAACTAAGCCAGCGTCCTCCGTTCTTTATCAAAATCTAATTCGTCTCTCAGTATTGCGTTGAGTCACTATCCCAGATACTTAAGGTTTCCTGTTTTAGCGGAGTTCCCATTAATTTCAACATGGACAAACATGTTTTCAAATCCAGATAATTTTTTTTTAATAAACTATCATCTAACATACTAACTGTTATCGGTAACAGGTCGCTTTAGACTGACCATGGCGATACCTTCTAATTACTTTTGAAAATGCCTTAAAGCACCGCTATATTAATCTTTAAATATTTTATTGTTAGTTAGGTCCACGACATGACATTAAACTGTGTCGTACACCTTCTGGTGTAAACGCCATTCAGACTTTAGGAAGAACTAATTAGTCCTTCAAAGATTGAATGGAACAGTTTGCATCAGTGCAGGATGTCAACTTAGGACGACGGCGAAGGAATGTTTCACAAGTGAACGGCGGTAGCTTACTTCACATCCCCAAACCGTAATGAACAAACATAAGGGTTAACTTTATATATGAAAAGCTCCTGCGAAGGAGTCGCTATTAGCGGTATGCGGAGCCCCCTGGAGGCACGGGTATTTAAACTCTCCAGGTGACGGATTGTAACCGCTGTACGAACAAGGCTAGTCAGGAAGATTTCGATGCACTTCGTCTTTTAATATTTAACGTACAAACTTTAGGAACTGAAGATAAGTTTGAAGAACTTGAAAATGCGCTATAAAAAGTAAAATGGAATGTAATAGGACTTTCCGAAGTAAGAAGGCGAAGATATCATTGAAATGGACAGTGTTTAGTTATTCTGAAAGAGTTGCAGTGCGTAGATTCCGTGTTATAGATGGGAAAACAGTAGATAACATTTATACAAGCATATGCTCTTCGCTGCTGTCACTCAGGAGACAAAATCGAAAAATTCTACCATGCCCTTCATAAAGCCTTTGAAGATCATAAGGGCTCATGGACCATAGTGATGAGCGATATCAACGCTGAAGTTGGGCCTCGACATAATACTGACGATCCTAACATTCTAGGACCCCATGGATTAGGGGAAAGAAATACACGAGGCCTTCTTCAATTCGCCTGTAGTTTAAAATTAAGTATCTGTAATAGTTATTTCTACAAGAAAACTCATCGTCGATGGACCTGGCTTACAGAAATTAGATTAATTATCTCTCATCTAGCAAGACTTATGAAAAATGTTGAAGTATTAAATAACGAAACAGAAACACAGGAAAATTAGCAAAGCTACCGAAATTCTTATAGACGAGAGACGAGAGATAGAAAATAATTCATAAGAGAATAGAATATAGAGCTAAAGATAAAATTGTGAAAAGAGCTATTCGTAAAGATATTCGACAATATAATCTAAAACTATTTACAGCCGCACTAGGTAGTTCAACGTCATTGAAAAGAGCTAAACAAGGTGTAAAAGTAGAAAATACCGAATATTATTCTAAATTATATCATAATCGATACGTACTTCCGAATATTCATGTTCTGAGAATATTGCACCAATCATAGAACACGAAGTACGGCTATCTTTAAAAAGGGCCAAATACTAGAAGAATCCCCAGGAAGATGGCCAAAGGCCTTAAAGTTTGATGAATCTGTTCCTTTCTTACAGATCACTTATTAAACTCAATATTATAATCCGTCGCCTTTTCAAAACAGTTTTGTCATTCTAACATAAATCAATAATTACAAGCCTATTAGTCTCATTTCACACCCATATAAAACCTTTATATAAATAATTGAGAACAGGATTATTACACGGTTAGATTCTAATCAGCCCCCCGAACAGGCTGGATTTAGACCTAGTTTATCCACCACCGACCACCTGTACGCTGTGAATCACATCATTGAGAAACATAAAGAGTATCTACTTCCTTTATACATATCTGCCCTTTGTTGACTACTCTAAAGTATTTGATAGTATAACACATAACTCTATTATTATCAATGCCTTACAAAATCAAAACATTGAACTCACATACATTTACTTAAAAATATTTATAATAACAGTACCCGCCGCAATAAAATTGAATACCACCAGACCTTCTTTCCCTATTCTAAAAGGAGTTAAACAGGGCGACCCGTTATCGCCGAAACTCTTCACAGGCACCTTAGAAGAAGTATTTCTGAAACTGGCAGATAGTTGGCTCGAGAAAGGCATCAAGATCGAATCAAAGAGGTTAAGCAATCTTAGATTTGCTGACGACATTATTCTCTTCGCGTCCTCGGCCAACGAACTGGGAGAAATGCTCAACGAGTTACGAATAGCTAGCCTGGAGGTTGGACTTCTGATGAATATGAAAAAGACCAAATTAATGACAACCCATGTCAAGCACATGATACATATAGATGACGTGGAGGCTGAATATGTCCATGAGTATGTTTATTTAGGCCAAATAGTCTCTTTCCAGACGAGGCAAGAAAACGAGATCGCCCGAAGAACAGAAAACGCCTGGAAGAGCTATTGGACCTTAAAACATCTAAAGAAGGGCGACGCACCAATATCCCTTAAACGCAAACTCATGGACATGTGCATAATCCCCGTCATGACATATGGTGCTTAAACCTGTTGTCTTACCAAACAGCAGAGATCCGATCTCTGGGTGTGTCAGCGAGCAATGGAGCGCGAAATGCTAGGAGTCAGACTTACAAACCGCATCAGAAATACCACTCTGCGCTCCAGAACCCACATCACTCCCGTAAATCCGCCAAACTAAAACGGGACTGGGCCAGCCATGTCTGCCGTATGTCAGAAGAATTTTGGGCCAAAATTACAACTCGGTGGACTCATATAAATGGCCGACGACCCCGAGGCAAACCTAGAAAACAATGACGTGATGATCTGGACTCCTTCATGGAAGACTAGTCCTCCATAGCACAGAACCGTGAAAGGTGGAAAGACGTTGAGGAGACCTTTGCCCAGCAGTGGGACGTTATGGGCTGATAAGATAAGAGACAATTAGTAATCAGGAAAACCAAAAAAATATTAGTAAAGTTTTAAAGAAATATGTCTCAAAAGTAAAGCAATTTTAAAACAAGTCTGTTGATTGTGAACAAGCTTTAAATATTTCCTTGAAGCCTTTGTTGCTTTTTTATCGAAATCGAATCAAACTCTGATTTTGTTGTTTTTCATTGTATGTTTCCACAGTAAATCTAAGCTGGCACTATCCCTAAATCGCGTCAAGCGGTTGAACGCGCAGCACTTGCTGGCATCCTTCCCTACTTTAGTGTTTGCCATATTTAAGTTATGGGATATACACATTTTAGCTTTCTGGCGCCAAATACGTTCTTAGTTATAACAGTCTATCTTAATAAATGTAAATTTTTTCATCTATCCTTCTTTAGGAATCAAAATTCTGATTCGTGCGACAACCCTGAGGATGTGACAATCCTGTGGACTACGATGGAACGTCTTGTTATCAGTGAAACGGATACGAAACACAATATTCTCTGCGAGCTAATGTAAATTGATACCTGTTTCATACATGAACACGTACGAATAAATGCCATTGTATGAATTTTTTAATCTTGTATTAAATTCCCGTTTCGGGTGCTTTGTAACGCTACTGATAACGGTGGCTAATAGCTATAGCTTATAATTATTAAAATGCAACGCCATAAAATCTTTAAAAATATTTTTATTTGAAACATTTTGTCGTTTTTATATATTTTTAATAAAATGCAACATTCGGCTTTAATTGAATTATAAGCGCTAAAAGTTGTGTGAAAAATTTCCTCGATATACGAAACAAAATTGTAAAAGAGAAATCGATAAATATTAATACGTTAAGTTGATTTTAAAATAAAATACCATACGAATAAGTTAATGTACGTTGTCAGTTTGACAAAACGGCTTACTTTTGGATACAAATAGAAAATAGACGATACAATGTATCGTATTACTTTAGTAAAATTTATCTAAAACATCCTCATTACAAATTTTGCTCATTACTTTATGATTTCAGTTGCTCTCTCTCTCTCTCTCTCTCTTCTATACTACATATTATTTCATAAGTAGTGTAGAGAAAAATGGGAGTTAAACAGAATAATAAAGTGCCAGGGTAACTAAGTAAAAAAAACTCTGAATGTTTTAAAACTTTATAAGAACTTCCATTTCAAACAAGAATGAAATTTCAACGCCGCGATAAAAATATTTAATACAATAACTAAAACCGGAACTATCCCTGTTCTTATTAATAAATTCGATTCGATGTAGTACGTTACTTACAGTATATATTTTAAACGGTTCACACAGTTAACACAGTTGGCAGTTGTAAATAAAGAATTAGAACGTGTTAGGAAACGATTTGCTGTGGCGATTTAACACCGATGTTATCGCCGCCGAATCCGCCATTTGATCGCCACACGAGCGATAACAGAATTGTACTATTATAGAAACAGTTGCATTTATATGAACTGTGTTGCATGACATACAAAGTAATTTTCTTGAACAAAGTCTCTTAGCGATTCTTCTACACAATACTTTTTTTAATGATTCAGTTTTGGATAAATAAGATCAATTATAACAATTCATATCATTAATGTTGGTCTTATGTACACCGAATGGCGGTTTTAGAGAGTCAGAACAGAAGTGATCTTATTTGGGGTTATCACCTTCTTCCAAAATTTCCTTTTTTAATTATTGAGGTTAAAATAATCATTTAACAAGAAGGTTAGATACGTACAGCCATTCAACGAGCAAACACAGCCAGCGTTTTTGGCACTACACCGCGGGCAGTAGAACTGTTTGATATTTTAGTTTCTTTTGTTGTAATAAACATAATACATTATAATGTTAGGTAGATAAAAACACTAGGTTTTAAACATTATGTTTATAGGTCTCTACATAGCTATAAAGATTTTTTTTAGTTTAAGCAACTGAATATGTATTAGTGCCCTGAGAAGGCGGCGTAAAAAAACACACAGCATTTCGTCCCGTGGGTGTGATAAGAAGACACGAACTCTTTAAGTCTCTTGACTTGGTACAGCCATGCTGCAACTATATTATGATTGCAGCAAGAATAGGTCAGCTAGACTGTATAAGGTCCACACTGTCACACAATATCAGCGTAAAATAGCAGCTTTATGCTGCTGTGTTTCGTATAGTGAGTGTTGGGATCCAGATACTTTTTTTACTGAAAACATGGCATTTCATCTTAGTCCTAAAGAGTGGCAATGTATCTGCTTTTTAATCTTTACTCGCGGATAGACGCAGATGTCTATGAACTACAGCATCCACTTATCATCAGTTAGACTCTCGTATATGCCCGTTAGTCACCCATATTTTATAAAAAAGGGAAATATCTTGCGTTGTTGTCATGGCTTCCGATAGCTGTCAGTATAACTTTATCTTTTACGCCAGACATAAAATACACGGACTGGCGACGACAAGTTTGATCGCCAATACGCCAACGAGTTCCAATTTAAACTCAAACGTAAAATCCAGAAAATGGGATACCCACCTTTTATCTCTCTCATCACATGTATTCTGTACTCGTTTATCACCCTAAATAAAACACCATAAAAAGCTATAGTCGCATACAAACAACACACTTTGATCTTAGTCAAAAGCCATATGAAATTTTTTAAGGCCTAAAGTAATAGAAATCCATAAAAAATATTACGTTAGACTTGTTTCTACGCGTTAATTATGAAAAACATTCAAAATACAATGGATGTCATTCCACCTATTTAACTGTTTTCAATTTTCAACAAACACATTCGGCGTGAAACCTATTTAATAAATCATCAGGCAGGTGGTTAAAAACCAACACTGGACTGGACGCAGCAAAATTAGAACTTGATCCGGAAACAAAATAAACTGTCGGACTTGTTATTTTGTTGGCTTCGTCCACAACGCTGTTCAAAATAGATGTTTTATTATTTTCTATCGGTGAGGCTAGCATGAGTAAATATTGACCATTCCAATAATGATTTCTTATATCCTATAAATATTGAAAAAAAAAAGCTAATTTACAGATTTGATCGCGTTTTGTTTTGGTGTGTTTAATGTGTGACCTTTATAGTTGATGGTATAACCAAACCATACATACAACATATTATGCAGGGTAACAAGTTTTCTCAAAATGTCCCTCATGAGTGTTAGGGCGAGGGCTCTGAGCTCATCGAGGTAATTTCTCAAGTTGTAGTTCAAGTTGTTGCTAGATGTCCTTCTTTAAAAAGAGCTATACAACTACACTTAATTAAGTGTGTCTTGTTTTACTGTATTTTGTTTATTACCTTATTTGTTGTACCTTATTTTGTTTTACCGTCTAGTGGTGGAGTAAGAATATAAACTACCCTATATTATCAAGTGGGTGTCGTAGGAGGCGATAGCTAGAAACAAACCAGGAGACGAGCGCCTTCCCAAAAACAACTAAAATTAAAAAAAAAACTGTGGTTGCCACCCGCCTGCGAAGCGTGACAACTATGGCAAATATACTTAGATTTAATAGGCTGTAACGGTCTTATTTGTTATTTCTTCTTATCCGCCTGCATAGCGAGGCAATTAAAGCAATCCCTTCCTAAAATGCGAATACGCCCATGACCAGATCTTATCTTTTATGAGCCGATTTAGAAGAAAAAGAATTAAGTCGTATTTGTTGACTATGGGGTGGCAATATAAAATAATTATAATAAATTCTAATGTATTCAGTGGTGACGTTATTTCTAGTAAATGCTTCATCATTTGCTGACTAAAATGCCATTTCGTTGCTGTCCAAAATAGTCATTTGACCCTATTCATTAAGAACTTAACCACCAATTTATTTTAGCTAGAGTTATGGAACCCACGAGGATTCGCTTTGCCTGTTAGTTAAAACAAGACAAGTGGTTTTGAATACTTTCGAAAACCTCAAGGAAGAACTTTCGGTCCCAAAGAATTTCTTTATATTATATGTCTAACCCTAAAGATAAATATTAAAACAACAATTTGTACAACCAGTGCGTGTTGCCAGTGATGACTTACGGATCTGAGACATGGTCCTTCACTGCTGGCCGTATGAGGAAGCTCAAGGTCGCTCAGCGAGCTATGGAGAGGGCTATGCTCGGAGTTTCTCTGCGTGATAAACTCAGAAATGAGGATATCCGCAGTAGAACCAGAGTGACCGACATACCCCAACGGATTAGTAAGCTGAAGTGGCAATGGGCCGGCCCGGCCATATAGCTCGAAGAACCGACAACCGATGGGGAAAAAAGGTTCTCGAGTAGCAGCCTCGTACCGGCAGGCGAAATGTTGGGCGTCCTCCCACTAGATGGAGTGATGACCTGGTAAGATATGCAGGAAGTCGATGGATGCAGGTGGCTCAGGACCGTGCTTTGTGGCATTCCTTGGGGGAGGCCTATGTTCAGCAGTAGACTTGTGAAGGGCTGTAATGATGATGATGATATATATATATATATATATATATATATATATATATATATATATATATATATATATATATATATATATATATTTAATAGTACTTGGAATGTAAGAGCGGCTCCCCACTAGGTGAACTGACCACCTCGTAAGACACGCAGGAAAACTTGTAAAAGCCTGTATTGATGATGATCATATGCTATAATCAATTTTTATAACAACATATTAACTTTTATGAAGGATTTAGATGTCTCTCCCGAGGGCTAAGATGGAAGCATTCTATTTACTACTCGAATTCGCAGTCCGTATTTCCTTTATGTGGTAATAAATAAAATAATAAACGCTTTTACTACATCTAAATGTCAGAAAGGAATCAGAGTCAAAAGTTCTAGGGTGAAAACAGAGTAAATAGACTTTTGGTAAGCTACGTCAGTGCTTTTTACCACCTTCGGTTGCATCACAACTTACTATCATGTGGGATAGCAGAGCATTGGCTTAATAGGAAAAAAATGTAAGAGGGCGGTGTCTTTGCAAGTGAACTTCTTAACAGTAAAATGGCCTTACCCCGCCTCATACATTCTTTTAACGTAAATAAAACGAATGAAAATTATTTCTGAAGGACCCACTCTAATTTATATTTTAAATATTTATTAGCAAAACAAACAAAGTTAGTGTGATTGAAGTGGCATGTTTAATGGCGGCTTTGTGAACCTAGTAGCGGCATGAGTCCAAGCTAAACTAGTTGAATGGCCGTGCCGCCTGCTTATTGAGCTATTATGCTAATTGGCTTCATATCGCAAAAGCGTGTACGCCGACGTAACATACTGCAATACTTTGTTGGAACGGTGACAAATGTGCAGCGTAATTTTCTATTCCCTGAAAGGCATGAATAGTATTCATCAGCATTTCTGGTTTTCGACAAATATATTCAAATGCCTATTATACTCTTCATGTACGGTTTTATAACAATAAATATTTTTATTCAATATGTGAAATAAGGATAGAAGAGGAGTTGGTTGTGCAAGTAGATGAGTTTGTGTATTTGGGATGGATGTGTATTTAGCAGGGATGGTAGATATGATAAGTATATAGAACGACGGGGTAACGCAGGAAATGTAATAAATGGGGCTCTACTCTTTATTGTGGGAAGTCAGAATGTTTCAAAAAAGGCATGTTATGGCAATAAACAATGATGTGTTAGTCTCTACCTTAGTATATAGTAGTGAAAGTTGGGTGTGGCAGAAGAAGGACGAGAGTAGAATAAATGATGTTGAAATGCGCTCATTAAGGCGTATGTTAGGGCAGGATCTGAGTGACAGGATGGGAAATTATGTGATAAGAAAAAAGTGTGATTTGCAAGTTGGCGCTGTGACCAGGATTAAGAAAGGAATGCTTCGGTGGATTGGTCATATAGAAAGAATGAAAGAGAAAAGAGTAACAAAGGAAATCTATGTTGCAGAAGTGGACACTAGAGTCGGGAAGAGACGCCTTAGACTTAGTTAATTTAACGATCAAATTGGTGATGTATTGAAGATGGGCCAGATTAAGAGAACCCTTAATCGACGAATGTATATGCGTAGGTATATGGATGTGCAGGAGGCGATATTAGTATGTCAGGATCATGCCAAATGGAAGCCCGTATTCTCTGCCTAGCTGGTGACAGGCGTGAGTGTTATATATTTATTCCTATCACAATTTTCTACAAATGTTAAAGAATATTTAACAGTGGAAGTAAATGCCGTTATTAATTAAGTTTTGGGAGACCCGGCAGAGAATACAACGATGCCAACTACTTTTCTGTCCAGGAGTCCGTCTGGGTACGTGGTTCCACCCTTTTACTTATTTCAGTCGACAAACTGCAGTGCGTGCACTGCTGTGATCCGATGTGAAGGGTTTAGAGAGATATATAGAGTATAATTACAGGTTGTGTGGCATTTCATTGTAGTCGTTAGAGAGCATCTGTAGCCTTCTTGGTATGAAGTTGGATGCAGGTGTCCATGGGCTGCATTAGCTACTTGCCATTGGGTAGACTCCAAGTTCCATTTTAACTTCAATTTAAAAATGCCTATCTGTAAGGGAACAGTTAATAGACCTAGTGTTTTAGTTTTCTTTATCCGTCCGTTTTACCCACTGTATGATACTACACTATTTTCACAATACTAAACATTAAAAATAAAATATTGTAAGATGAAGTATAAGTAAAACAACACTTTCAAAAAAAAAACAATATGTCTCGGGTGAAGAAACGGTAATAACTTTGCAATCTTTTTCCTAACATGTTCCTTCCAAAGAAAACTAAATCGAAGAAACAGTCGTTGACTCGTGTAACATCAATTGTTTAACCAACAAAGATATTAAAACAACCCACAGCATAAAGGGGAAATAGCATGACCGTTGTATATGCATTGTCTGAGAAGACACTACCAAGAATTTGTGCATGAAAGATGATAATATACGGCGGTGATAAAACATGATGTTCTAACTTTGTATCACATTAAAAATTGTGTAATGTTTGTTGTTAAAAAATTGTACTTAAAAGTAATAATTTGTAAAAAGAGCTTACAAGACTATTTGCGAACAGAAATTAGTAGGACTTGGCAATTTTTCGATCCGGTGTTATAGTCTCCAATCGATCCTGCTATATATCTATATAAGAAAATAACATAGCTTGCGTACAGTAACCGAAACATACTTATGAAAATTATTATTTAAACCACTATCACTTGCTTTGCGGTGGCAGCTTAACACAATTCATTGATCATAATCAAAAGGCATCAAAGGCTATCCCATATTCAGTAGTGAATTTTACGGAGCGAATAAGAGGTTTATTGTATGTATTTATTTATATTTTTTTTTCTATTGTCTGTATCAACAGATAAAATAAAATCAAATGGTTTTAATCTTCTTATACCCACGCCAAAATAATAACACAAATTTATTATACTTGCGCACGATCGCAAAGTTCGAAATTTTTCAAAACAATTTTAACATGTAATTTTTATTTCAGCTTCCATGAAATATACACCCAATCCTTTGTAGAGTGCAGTCGAAATATGTAACAGAGACGGCTGCCATTTAGTAACAAAAAATCCTTTTTATAACATCAGAAAAAACGTTTTTTTGTCTTTACGAGGCAAACAATGTTTAACGTTCCCGTCTCTCTAACTAATTTACCTCAAATATTCCTATATGTGCTGTTCGAACAATCACTTAGGCATCTCTGTAAAACTGAAAGTCACTGATTCGACTCATTCATTAGGATAAGCATGAAAATACCTTTATTGTACATAAGGCATTTGTGATCACTTAAAAATCTACGGAAGTTTTAATAATGCGGGTGCATTATTAACAGTATTTTAAGTACTTATCAACAACTGTTTAAATTTTATGATCCATAATGTGTTTAAGATAAATGTATTATTTACCCACAGGCCAGTTCGAACTCACAGAAGACGTGTTAGTTTTTAAAATTGAAACCATAATATCGTAATCAAGTATTTTGTAAAAGAGTAATTTTGTGAATAAAAGTAATAAATGCCAGAGTAACGAATGAGGTTTCATTTGCGATAACAACAAGCATATCGCAGCGCAACGTATAAACAATTTTAATCGTCGATTGTTCCGCTTCTGCTTACTTGCAATAGTCTATTGTTAGGCGCGATTTAACATCGTTACATTGTTTTCCGCTAATGATGTTACATTTCTGTTGCTGTATGTTACTTATTCGGTATGTTTAGACGAAAAACGAAATGTATAGAAAATGTGGAATAAAACTCAAGTTTCTAAGTAGTGGATTTCAGTGGAATGAACTTCGCGAATATGCAACTGAATTTTACAATAAAAAAAGAACTAAAGTGGGTGTCAGATGCAAAGACAGTTCGTAGTAAGAGTCTCTTAGAAACTTCGACGACGCACAGTATTTGCCACTGTTGCGGGCTGCGAAGTTTTAAAGAAAATGTTAGAATAGTTACGTTTTTTGTCTTCGTTCTTTAAAATTTTATTTTAAAAGAAATTTCGTGAATAAACAAACTAGCAATAGATAAGAGAGCTTTATCTGTGGTGGCGGCGTAAGAGAATTCACTACCCCGTGGCATCCCGATCGTGTTGTAAGAGGCGAGGAATTGCCAGAAAAATCTTATGACTTCCGATAGATGTCGGAAAAAAACATTTCATTCGTTAAATATTATGACTGCATTCGAACAGCGCTAGCATCAAAGGTGCGAGACGCCTGGTGCTGGGCTCATCCGCCACCATTACGTGACTAAATGCAAATCTTTCCTACAATGGAAGAAACCTATATCCAGGAGTGGAATTGTACGAGCTGATAAAAAAGAAAAGAAACGAAGCCAAAAGACCAAACCGGACGGACTTTTAAGCAAAATCTAATCTTCTTCATGTTGCCGGAGTCCAATCCACTGCAATCTCCGTCGATGACTTTGCAGTGAATTCAGTGCCAAGATGTCAAGATTCTGTTAAAATTCCGTTAAAATTGTAAGAGAGTCCGTTAAAATTCACTAAGTCAGATTACTGAATGAACGTACGCTTGAATTGAATTTCTTTTTATATGGAAAAACAATTGAATTTGTCTTTTAGTTTTATATTCTAATTCTATATTTTTGAGTAAAGAATCTAAAAAAGAAGTAAAATATATTTTATAAGGTAGTTTACCGTCACATTAAAGGTTTCAATTTTCAAAGTGATCGCAAACTTTTTTTGATACGTGTACATTATAGCTCCTTTTTACTAATATTCAGTAATATCTTTAATATGACTACTTAGGCGGAGATAAGCG
This sequence comes from Parnassius glacialis, assembly GCA_033319125.1. NCBI lineage: Eukaryota > Metazoa > Arthropoda > Insecta > Lepidoptera > Papilionidae > Parnassius > Parnassius glacialis. The sequence continues at coordinate 34,334,678 of JAVANC010000021.1, forward strand.
TATCGTCATTCGTATTAATTTCGTGTTAAAATTCATGCGTAAACGAACGAAGCGGTAACAATAAAAATACTTACATATACCTAGACAAAAATATTTGAATGAACTGAATGTAAAGCATCGTGTTGGCAACAAGTTCATCAATTTTTATCGGTTCATGTATATTTCATAAATTAAAACAAGTTTCAATATGAATCGCGTTGTGAGCAACAGCCGGCCAATTAACGTTTCCGAACGAAAAAACATTCACAGTGAAAGCATCGTTTTTTTCCCAAAAATCGTTTTCACAGATAGAGCTTATAAAAAGCATATACATATATAAGCGTATCCAATACATCATAAAAATGGAAACAAACGTATTAAATTTTTATAAAACTTCTATTATAAAGTTTATATCATTAGTGATAGATTTTAAATAATAACCTGTACTATAGATACCGATACTGTATAAAGATATATAGATGTAGTTACTAATCTATAGATTTTCTTTCAGAATCCTTTGAAAAATCCTTTACCAAGAATTATGAAATAAAAATGTTCTATTTGTCTCTGACATAAACTAACTCTAGAGTTCAGGATAGACAAAGTATATGAACATCATTATTTTTCTAGGAAAAACCTGTTTTACCGTTTTATGAGCAATATTTGTACGTTTATGAGCAATATTTAAATATGAGAACGTTTTGAATAGTAAGTACAGTAATTGATTCAATTACGATGATTCAGCTTCAAAGTATGATTTGATGATTTTGAGGGGTTCAGTAAAAAACACTTGATGTTCTAAAATTCTATTATGTACACATTTTAATCGTCCGTTAATTATTCGAGTTACTAATATAAAAGGCTTAAGAAATAATTATGTTTTTTTTCTATGATGTCATCATTGTTAACCAAGAATGAGATTAGTCGCTAACGAAGCATACTCGTATGTAGCATACATCTGCCACCAATTTCAAACAAAACAGGTTTGACTCTATCAATCACTCTATCAAAATATAAAATATCTATCTAGCAGTCATATAACAAATAAGTGCACCATATGAACACGTCACATCCCATTTTAATCTAATATTCTTCTGGACGATTTCATACGTAGTTATGTTAATATATAATTTTCCATAGCTCGGAAGACATGAACTGTGCAGATAATATTATAGTGTTACAAGCTATAAGTGTACGAGTTCGCTCAGAGGCTCTCACTCACTCTCACCATGCCTGATGAAACGTTTGTCTGACAAGAGTTTATTTATAAAACTAAGAGACAAACAAACTTAGAGTCCATCTCTGATGGTAAGTGGCTACTGCAGTCTATGAATACTGTCAAGTAACGCTATCAAAATGCGTTGTCACCTCTAAAAACTAAGATAAAATGATTCAAAGCCTGTAATTACTAGTTCTCTATACCCTTTATATCGTAACACAGTATCCAGGCGGACTTCTAGATAGAAAAGGTATTTCACCAACTAGTAAGATCTAAGATCGGATGCAGGCTGGGATTGGAGTGTCAGAGATATGGGAAAAATCACAGTCAACTAGGAATGTAACTGTACGCACGGCACGCATAAATTTTACACACGAGCTGTTATTAGGAGTTGTGAATACGGAATATAGTAATTAAACACTCATAAAGTGTTCATAACACTCGCTTCGTTAAATCTCTAACATGTTGGTTTTTCCATAACATCATAGTATGTATTCGAAAGCTGTACCGCAGCGACGATATTACTTTTCTGAACCGTATAAAAACTTTGAGGCGTTGAAAATTCAAAGCCGCGTTTATTATGGGTTGTACTGCCCTCACGATTGAGTCCGAAGTCCTTTGAGTTCACGGTTTCCCTTCAAAATACGGTGGCGTAAAGTGGTGTAGAGTGGCGTTAACTACTATGAAAAATAGTCGCACGGGAGTGGGTACACTCTGCATGCATGAAGGCGCTCAAGCGACGTCGAGAATCTTAATTGTACTCTATTGAGAAATTCCAAAGCACGGCGTCTTTATTTTTGAATTGCTACTTGTTGCTGACGGCACTTACCGTAGTTCACATGCCACGGAACGTATGTTATGCAATGGACGCTATCTTGGCAATACTTTTGTTCTATTTAGCAGCCGACTTCTGGAAACACTTGTGATATTAATAAAGCAGCATGCGGATACGGTATTAAGAAATTTGTATTTCAAGGCATCATTGCATGGATCGAATTCCGAACGTTTTCTTTTAAAGGAGGTTAACTATGAAGCGTTGCGACATCACAATATTGGCATTAACGTATTTTTACGTATTTCGACGATGAAGAAATTAACTATTAAGTTTATTTATGACTAAAGAATTCTTTCCGAGTTCTGTAAAATAAAAGAGACGTGTGTAGCTGCGATTACATCAGCTGCGAAGCGTTGCCACAAAGGAACTTCATTTATTCATTACAGCCTATCAAAAGCCCACAGCTGAACGTAGGGTGGGACATATGCCATACCTAGTTGCAAAGCTTAGGAGGCAAATTAAAAATGTAGCTTATTTCTTTTTACAATTTTGACGAATTTATCAATATTAAGAATAATTGATACCTAATATTCAAGATGTGAGAATCGTAATTACCATTTAGTTGGCGTTCGAAGATTGTGTTAATGTTAATAATATTATAATATTTTGTAATTTTTAACCGAGACCCAAAAACGGAAATTTTCGAAATTTAACTTTAATGTCCTTTTTTCAACATTTATAAATCCTTTTTTTATTTATAAATAAATTGGATTGAGAACTTCTAAAACGGGAATGCCCCGATATGATTAACATTCCTTTATACTGGAACGTTAAAAAATATTGGAACATAAATCATGACTTTTCAACAAACGCTCATTACATTGGTATCAAAATTAAGGAAGGACTATTAAATAGTAATTAATCAACAAGTTATAACAGTCATCGCAGCTTTATCTTCTAGCAATCCTTACGAGGATTTAAACCCATGTGTGTAGTGTAAGTGTAAAGGCAAACAGCAAAGAAGTTCGAATGTTATCTACAAAGTAATAAGATAAAATATGGCCCGCAGCCCATCATGAGTATACTTTCAATTAGGGGTAATGGAGGTGTTTAGTATGAATATTTGAATGAAAACAGATAAGTCCATTAGGGCGGTCACGACATGTGAACGTGACCAATACGGTACGCTATGACGGAGATCATGACTGTCGCTTAGAAACGGAAGGATCGGTCACGTATCTACTTAAGACGTTACAGAAATTCATCGTCACTTCACGATCGCTTTTAGTACCAATTAAGGCTTAACTAAAGCAATAAAAATAACCTGCCTAATTACCCTAACAAAATATACGAAAATTGGAATTTATCCTCATCCTTATCTCCCCTAAAACAGTCTAATGCTAGAGAATTTCCCAAAGCGCACACTGTTTTTTTTCGGCTGTTTGAATGATTAACAACTTCTGCTTTTTTTTGTTTATTATAATAAGCCAATACTTGACTATTATCCCACCTGCTGATAAGTGGCGCTGAAGCCCTGGATTGTTGTTATACCCATGAGATTGTCACACCGATTTTAATCAGAATTCCTCATAGCCTTTGCTTCATGAGACCGCAACCGCAGTTTATTATTTAGAGTTATCATCAGGATGATGCTGCTGCCCATGACACATTACAGTTTTCATCTGTCGCATCTTATGACACCTACGGGTGGACGATATTAGGTGGTGTACCGTGTTTATATTATGGATTTTAATATGTAGCTGCGGTCAGCATTTATAAGCATTACAGTCATCTTCTCGGTATTTTAACACGCTTTTATTAGCTTAGTATGTATATATCTATGTAACGGACTTTTTGAATATGATTTTCATCCCCTTCAAAACGTCGGATGGATTTGAATTGAAAATTTCAAATCACAATTTTCTTATTTTAAACTTATTGAAAATTACTTTCTACTTTTTAGTTCGGTTATCTACAAAAGCTTGTTTTTTTTTTAGTTTTTTTTAAACTATTATTTATTTTATTTTGGGTAGAGTGCGCAGAAATTACTTGATTTAATTCCTTTTCCTTAATTTCATTTTAACAACCAGACACCCGGTGGATCTCTACGTGCATGTCCCCAAGGCATGATAAGTCAATTCGCTTTACCATCTTAGAATATATCACCATTCACCAGGCGGGATATTAATTAAACAGTGGTATATAATAGGTTAAAAAGTCATATTGACAGAATTTTTTCCTACATCATTATATGTAACCAAAAAAAGTCCACTTCTGAACTTGATTTATCCTGTTGTAGGTAAGATTTGCCTTAATCATTACGTCAGTCGCAGTGGCAGAATGTTTTATTTGTAAAATTTTTGACACATTTATAAGCGTAGAAACCAATACAAAACTCATAATAACAGTCCGATCTGTCGTCTTTTATTTTACCGTTATTTAATTAAGAAAATTTCAAGCCAAAGGAACGACAGAAACGAACGAAGTGTCAAGGAATTTAATTACAATGATCATTGATTCCATTACGGACAGTAAACAGAGACTTTCAAGCGGTTTAATTTGTATCAAACCAGTTTTATTTTGAAAAGAAGTCTGTCATGAATGATAATTTTGATTAGATCTTAGAAATGGCAACGTATCTGTAGTCTTCTTTGTTTTAATTTTGTTGTTTGTATTCATGTAGTAACCATTTCCCATTGGAAGAACTGTTAGCTCGTTTGTCAATCAATAGTTATGTGAAAAAACCAAGAATATAATTTATAAAGTATAGCTTTTGCAATATTCCCTTTTCGTGAATAGTTTTATTTAAATAAATATAACTAATAAAAATAAATAAGCAAAACAGGGGATTGTATCCGAAAAACGGGAAAATATTTTATTCCATGTTCTAGTTCGTCTTTAATCATTCCATTTCTTTAAAAAAACAGTGTTGTTTTATATTTGAACCACGACGATCTGAATAAAATAAATTCTAACTACGGTAAATGTGCACTAAGAACTGCTGCTACGCCGTAAAAATTCTACTACGAGAAGATAAGTAATTTATGACCTCATAAGCTAGCGAGTATGTCGATAGAGCAAGTAGATCGATAAAATACATATTTTGTCTCTAAATACCTTAAAAGGAATACTGAAAGATCATCTCTATCTCTCTATCTCATCTGAACAAAATTCGGAAAAGTATCGGTGCCGCATCAGTGCCGCATCGGTGATGTTACTTGTATTTACTTAATAAATCTATTACATATCTATTACATATTATAAATAATGCATTACTAATTCCACAACGTTTTAGGCAATTTTGTAGTTTGAATCTTTGTGTTTTAAGGTAATTATTATAGTATAATACATATTGTTATTTACAGCGGATGTTGACCACGTTACCAGTTATCCCTATATACGCCAACATAATATCATTATATTTAATGAAACGAGTCCTTACAATTTGTCTTTTGACAAGAGATATCCGTGAATTTCTCTTTATCCTCTATGTCTTTATCCTATCTTAATATACTTCACACATTCCTGGAAACACAGGAATGTGTGGAAGAACTAGTAGCTCATTTAGGTGTACAAATTTACGGCACTACAATCTTTGCATCTTAAGGTTAAAACTACTAGTCACAAAATGGTACACATATGCACGTCACGATTACGTTAAACTATTTTCAACAGTAAACCAATTACAGCAAAGTATTACTTTGTAAAGGTGCTTAAGATGTTATTTGCAAAGTGCAGAATCGTGTTTTGAATTCGAATTTAGAATTCAGGAAACAGATTTCCTTTACATCGGAAAAATAAATTTAAAATTAGGAATTTTGTTTACCGCGTCATCTGGGATTAAACAGGAAGCTTTCTCGGAGCAATGTGCTCGTGGGCGGCGTTGTGCCGATGTCGTGGTTATAGTAGATATGGAACCCAGTGTTATTACAGTTAACATTAAATATAAAAAAATTAAAGTTTTGACTAAAAGCATAAACCGACTTCAAAAACTAAAAAGAGTAAAATAATTTTCACTTTATATCTTTTAAGCATATGACATTTTATAAAAATTCAAGATTTAAAAATTCATAATGTAGGATATCAAATTATCAATCCACAGTTTTAATCCGCAAACTCTTTGCGAAATTCAACCATTAAATAAAAACTGTATTTTATAACAGTCTTTTATATCATTCTCAAACGTAAAGCCATCTATCTAGCTATCCTCAATATTTCTTTTGCCTTTTGAACACGAGATTTAAGATTACAAGAAAAAGAAAACGTTGAATGATAACAGTGAATATAGTTGAACTGCATACGTTTCATTACGTGGTAGAGCCACACTGCAACAATATTAGTCCTCAGGAATGACAACGCATCTGCATTTTTATTTCTAACTATATATCTCCAAATCTCCAAGTTTGTCGGATAAAATATAACCTAGATCACTCCTGCAATTAGCTATCTGTTCGTAAAGTTTTGTATCTGTCACTTCGAAGATTAGCCAGGATAGACAGACCGACAGACAAAAAATTTTAAAAATGGTTATTCATGTCTTAATGAATCCATTCCAGAAATCTTAAAATATCTTAAAGAATCCAGGAAATCCATTATATAACACAGCCACCGCAGAGTCTACATCACCTGAAGATGCCTCGTGTAGAGGCGAAACACGTGTCGTATTGTCGTCGGTGGTGTGTCTTTCCTAGTGTAGTGGTGTTGGGAGTAGTGGTGCTGGGATTAGTGGTGACGGGGATAGTGCACGCAATTGAGGGAGGGCGGGAGGTGCTCTTTAAACTAGGTAAGACACTTCATTTTATTTTATCGAGGATGTACGCGAGGTAATTTTTTACCAACTTAATTTTTTTTAATTAATTTTTATTTACCATTTGACTATGTTAATTATTCTGAACCTTCTCTACACATTTAGTCGGTTATTGCAAAATAACCCTGTATACATAAAAGGCGCTTATTTTGACATTTGATGTACATATGGACCGCAAGTATCCATATACAATCGCCTGATGCTCGTTCGTCGCACTTTATTTTACAAAAACAAATTCATTAATTGAATATTTCGCGAAGACCGTATCGCCTCGTTATTTGGATAATATAACAAAAATTTAAATTTTTGGTTTATAATATTGGATTAAGGCAACGAAAATTCCGACGACCGACCAAGCTGATCCAGTCGTGCTGCAATCATAATAAACCTACCACGTTTTAAAATGTATTGTCTATAGTCATTTTGAACGCTTTCGAATTATGCAAATTAGTTGGCAAAGCCTAAGTTCAGTAGTGGATTAGGAAAGTAACAAAGATAATGAAAAGAAAACAGTTTAGTGTAAACAATAATAGTATATATCCTATAAAATGCATTATTTGTTACCCAAATCTGAATATTTTGCAAGAATTTAAAAATATCACAGCCTTGATTGAGTCATTTTTATATGAGTACCTACCAGTTTCTGAAGTTTCATATCAAAGCATTACATGTTACTTCAGACATTTATAAATACTCGTATAAATGATGGCTTGATTATCCGTAAGTAACAATTTTACGAGTTGTTATATTAACATTTATGGCGGATGTCTGTCGACGCTTGCGGACTATTCCTGCTTTTTACGTCTTCCTTAACTGTGTGAAGTGGAATAGTGGCAATGAAAAACTGGCACTTGTCCACTTAAAGTTATTGGGAGTGGAATGGCGTCATTCATTGCCGAAAGGACGAAATAAATTTTTACGTATCTTTCAACAGGCGGTAAAATGCCGAAATGCCATGAGAAAAAAAAATATGAATTAAACAAATGTAATTTTTTTATTTGTCTCTGGTTTATATTTTACCGTTCATAAGCCAGTGCATGACTACTATGTAATGTGATGTGATATAGCTGAAGATGATTCAAAAAAGTATGTTGAGTCTTGCTTTACAGACATCCATCTTGTTATTTATATTACCCATATCAGACTAATAGTAAAGAATTTTCTAGAGTAACCGGGTTTGTAAGTATTGATAATTTATTGTTACCATGTTTGTAAATTGTGTTGTCGGAAAGTCACGACACATCTTTTAGTCAGGTATACCTCCAAACCTGAAAACGAGATTGTACAACCAGTGCGTGTTGCCAGTGATGATTTATGAATCGGAGACGTGGTCCTTCACTACCGACCGTATGAGGACGCACAATATTGCTGAGCAAGCTCTGGAGAGGGCTATGCTCGGGGTTTATTTGCGTGATAAACTTAAAAATGAGGATATCCGCAGTAGAACCAGAGTGACCGACATAGCCCAACGGATTAGTAAGCTGAAGTGGCAATGGGCTGGCCATATAGCTCGAAGAACCGACAACCGATGGGGAAAAAGGTTCTCGAGTGACAGCCTCGTACCGGTAGGAGATGAATGATGATGATGGAGATGACTATGGCTGGCTAAAATATTCGGAGTGAAATTACAAATACATCCCATTTATGAGTGATGATAATTTATTGTTACTATGTGTTAAGCCAAAACATTTGGAGTAAAATCATAAACATATCTATATATATCAGTACTAGCCGTTTTTTGCACAAAATTTTGCTCCGATTCGAAATATCAGGCAGGTGTCCTTTCACCTAGTGATCACAGTGAACGGAATTGTCTGAAAATAAACGATATCTAATCAAATATATATGAATTTACCCATCATCTCGTAGCGCAGGTGTCACAAGTTCGTTGCTGTAATTCAATATTATATTATAAACCAACAATTTAACTTTTTATTATTTTATCTAAATAATATACAATATGAACGCGTGCGCGTTGTAAATTCCACAAAAATCCAGAACCAGAAGAAGATGAACAGTGGTAGAGCCACGCGGCAGCTTTTGCTGTCGCACGGATGGGCCGGCTCGAACCGGGGTGGTACCACGACCTCACAGAATACCAGCGTGAAGTAGAGACCTCCTCTGCGTTTCGCTTGGTGAGTGCAGGTGGCCGGAGGCCCTTTTTACTGGAAATGAGGCATTCCATCTTAGTCCTCACGGGTGACAACGCATCTGCATTTTGATTTGTAATAGAGGATAGATGTAGATGTCTATGGGCCGCAGCAACCACTTACCATCAGGTGGACTGTGTGCTCGTTTGTCATCGTTATCCTATAAAAAAAAACTTATACAATTATTTGTAGAAAATATGTTATATTTTAAAATTAAAAGAATACTAATACTCATAACAAAGACAACCCTTAGATGTACTGTGTTAGTACAATGCATGACGTTTTTATTTGCCTTTTTGAATTCTTTATTCATCTCATTTTTGTGAGTTTTAGTATACTTTATACAAATAATAATCGTATTTTAAATTATTCTATTATATTTATTCTGTCCTATAAGAGGTAACTCAGGGGATAGAGGCAACCCGGTTACGATTCCCGCCGGCACCCATGAAATGGTTAATTGCAATTTTAAGTACTTTGTTACGACGTCTTCAACAGTGAAGCAATACACTGTGAGACAACTGGCATGTCTAAGAAATTACAACATACCAGCTGGCCAGGCAGACGTTATTCTGCATTTTCCGTTCCTTACTCCTATAAAAAAATCCTTAAATAGGCAATAAAAAATATTGGGACTCATTTATCGGAATAATAACTAGCATATCTCTCAAGTTGGAGCAAGAAATATCTTTTATATATAAAAAGTACGTGTCACGTTGTTTGCCCGCAATGGACTCCTAAACTACTGAACTGATTTCAATGAAATTTTTGGTCAATGTGCAGTTTGGTCCAACTTAAAAGATAGGATAGCTTACATCTCAATTTATAGTCGCAATACAATATTATTTTATTGAAAATTATTTGTTTATTATTTGACAGTCACAATTATCTGTTAGCTCGAAACGATTCTGTCAGATGACGATATCTGTTGACTGAATTGAGTAAATATTTAATAGATGGCGCTATGTTAAAAATACAAACGTTTAATATAAGCTACAATTTAGTAATATAACCACCACGTGTTGCTGTAAGTATTCAACAGATAGAACCGATTTCAAAAAAAAAAATTGCAGACTGTGTGCAGTTTGGTCCAACTTGAGAGATAGGATAGCTAATTATAGTTTTTATACCGATAAGTGACCCTCAATATTTTATTGCTAATTTCAGGAGTTTTTTTGGGAAAGCAAATGGTTGTTCGGAAAGGGCAGAACAACGTCTGCCTGGTCAGCTAGTATATATATATACATACTAGCGAAGATTAGCGTGAACGACCATAGTAACTCTGGATTTTTATATCATAAGATTTCGAGGACAAATAACGCATCTAAGCTGCCTCGAACACGCGTACTTTCACTAAGTACATTATCACTTCTCTTAATTATTAACTATCAAGAGTTACTGGCGCTCCAGTTCGTCACAACTGCCAACTCATCGGACGAGAAATTAATTACGACCGCTATCAATCATTTCGACGACAAATTGCTTTGATGTATTCATACTCGTACCACCATCGAGCGATTTGTTGCTTTGCTTTCATTACCATTAAATAAATAAAAAAAACAGATAAGAAAGCACCAAGACGTAGTGACAAATTTTAAATGGCTATATCTTATAGTAATTCATTAACGCGAAAATGAACGTTTAATAAATAGTAAAAGCCGACTTCAAAGAACTAAAAATAATAAAATAATTTCACATTCTGAAGTCTGCGCTTAGACAGAGTGCATAGAAGAATCAAAACTCCGACCTCAGATTGTAAAATTATTTTATTCCTATTAATTATTTAAAGTGGGCTTTTACTTTTTATTTAAAAAATATTCTTTACCATTTTTAGTGGGCTAAGGAACATCACAATCTCAATCTCGTCTAAGTAGTTACATTAAATTGTTATTCCTAATTTTGTTGCCCTTAGGAATATAATTATTTCTATTAAGCTATATAGGACACCCGAAGTATAACCTATTTAATTAAACAAAGAATTATCAAAATTGGTGCAGGATTGACGAAGATATTGCCTGCAAAGAAACACAGTCGAATTGTAAATCTACTCTTTGGCTAAAAACGAAATACGACAACATATCTGCTTCGAAATATATTCGCAAACCAAATTAAGCGGTACAAATGGTTTAGACTCTAATATACTAGTAAATGCTCGCAAATATTCTCTGAACGTAAAACACTGCTTTTTATCCTCTAAATACAATTTCATCGAGCAAAAATTTAAGCCCATGTAGTTTTATCTTGTACTGATTTAGAAATTGAAATCCGATTCAATGTTTTACTTTAGCTGCATTACGTCAAATAAACTGAATGCGATAGAAACAAACTCACGGTTTTAAATCTAGACCGATTAATAATAGGAGTGTTTATTTAGCCGACTCTCGACATGATTTACTTGCGGCGAATGTTACGTCCGTAATAACGCTAATAGACCCCATCTTATATAACAGCTATCTCTAAATCATCGAAGCCCCGGGATTCACTGTATCAATTATTGAATCAATATAAACGTCCCTAACAATTGAAAGGCGTTTAATAAATAATTTATGAGCGGAATCATTCCGTCCTCGCGTTACGACGGTCTAATTGTAGAGGATTTTGACCTCTATTCATGGACATCTGGGAACCATTGCAATTTCATACTATAGTAACTCTTTTCAAATAAAATCAGGATTGAAATTCAGTTATGTGGTGTAAGATTGTTTTAGGATAATTTAAGAGAAACGGAGGAGTTTATCAATTCGACTATACGGCCTTTTAACCGACTTCAAAAAGGAGGAGGTATACAGTTCGACTGTATGTTTTTATGTGTGTTACCTCATAACTTTTTTCTAGGTAAACCGATTTTGATGATTATTGTTTTATTTGAAAACTGGTGCTTCTCATGTGTTGTACAATTTTTTTTAATTTTACCACTTGTTTATAATATGTATGTAACACTAGATATCCGAGGTTAGTTAACCGATAAGGACTATAATTTATCTACCGACAGCGGATACTTCCCAATTGGGCTTACGAAAATTATAACCAGATGTGACAATGTTTGTAGTCGGATAATATGTTGTTTGTTTTTGTTTATTTACGGAAAACGTACATGAACATCCTTTTCACGTATAAAAATGCTGCATTCTATTCAAATTTTCGGCATTGGATCTTTTTTCGATTAATTATCGAAGTATTAAATGTAGAATGGGAAAAAAGAACGATCTTTATTTTACGTAGTCGTCCCAGGTACATCACAGTATCTTGACGACTTCCAACGACGAATTAAAAATGATAAACTAAAAATGGATTCTCTCACGCGGTCACCACATGCAAATAAGAATTGCTAGTAGTAGTAAAATACAAATATAAATGGAAATGAATGCAGAAGTACAAACAAAATACTTCGCACACATTTCGAAGTGAAATAAATTAGTACTCGTAGTTTTAATTCTAACCTATAAGGCCCTTTCACATAAACACGGTTTCCATACAAATGGCGACCGTATACACCAGCGTAGATCTTTCATACGTACACGATTTTCGCTGACGGTGCGGCCCGTACGTTCAGTTGAAAGAATGTGTTGTATTCAGAGCGCAGTTGTACTCATGGGTCAAAAGAAAATATCAATTTCACTGTATTTATACCGGCGCTATTAATGTCTTTCAAAAGTGTTTTATTCTGTACATATTCTTTCTACAACTTCTTCGTATGACTTAAACATAATAACTTGCTTTTGCCTTATCCCATAATACAAGACGTGACTCTATGAGAGCAATTAATAACTCAAAATGATTTGCACAGATACATCACGAACAAGGACAGTAGCTGTATCGTGTGTAAGTTTTTAGCATTAGGTACAGAACCGTCAATTAAGTACCGTTTATACACAAACACAGTGTGAAAACAGCCTAACAGTACACGATATTATTGTAATTGGATTAAACTAAACGTTAGTTAAGCCCCAGCGGGATGCATCCAGCATTGAGTGAACGCGGCCTACTAGATGTTTATTTTATCACTGGCTCAGGATGTTAGGTTCAATTGCTTTATATTGGCTATGACGCACATGCAAAAGTGAGCCAATATAGCTTGTTAGGCGAATACATAATCATCTATTTTATTATTGTAATAAACACGCACCCTATACACGAACAAAGTTAGAAGCGGCGTGGGCTGGTAGGAATTATTGACAACTAAAAAAGTTTGTGGGCATAAAGTAATGTGAATATAATGACATAGTAATTAATTTGTTTCAAGGGTATTTTAAGGCACTCTATTTAAGTCCTTCGGAGCTATAAAACATTTTTAATATCGATAATTCATCAAAGTTTTTTACGTACCACAGCACTCGCTTTACATCAAAGCAGAACTTGTGCTTTGTTTGTCACTTCATCACGTGAGGGCAAAAGTGACGGCAAAGAATTGTAAAGCAGTGGAGTCCATAAACTATGGACTCCCTCAAACATCTTTTTGCTATGTATCAAGTCAGCCAACATCAGTCAGTCAGTATCACAGGATGGGGGGCAACATCATCAGTGCAAGCGTTTCGATTCTGACCCCTTTTACTAGTATTGGCAATTTTTTCAAGAAATGCGTTATTTGGCGCATTTTTCAAAAAGGCCGATATTGAGCATGAAAAAGGCTAATAACTAATAAAGGAAGGTTATATTATGATAGACATATATTTAGTGTATACTAAGGATTTAACTATGAGGCTTACACAATTAGAGAAAAGTGTATTACAGATTTCAGAATAATGACATCATCAACAGTCAAAGAAGTCTGAAATCATGAAAATGAAACCAACCTCTAACTAAATATAAAAATTATGTATGTATAAAAAACAGTGCAAGATCACATTGCATTATCTCTTAAACAGAATAATCCCAGTCATCGAACTCGGCAATAAATTCAACTTTATCCCGGATAGGAATAAAACTTTAGTAATATCAGTCTCGGATGCTTACTTTATGTAGTCCGATCCGCCTTGGCCCGCGACAATTATTGCTTACAAATGTCCGACCACTTTAACTTATGTTCGCCTGGTAAAACAGGCTTTATTTCAATCTGATGTAAATGTAAAACAAAAAAAGAAAATAAATAAAAGGACTTTCGAGATCAATTGCTTTAGCTGTAAATGTCAACACATACGTTTTGTTTAACGTTTCGGGTCAATAAAAAGTTTTCTTTTTTACTATTACACAGAATGGTAATATTGATGATGAAGTACTATATCATCGACAGTCCTTTAAAATTCACTTTTGTTGTTAATACTAGTAGTAACTCTTGAAAGCCTTCGTCAAAAGCATCCTTCGGACAAACCTTCTCAGGGTTTACCGCTGCCTTCCAAGACTTCTATGCAACCTTTACAAATTCCGGAAAAAGACACTTTAGAATCAATTATGTCGTTTTCGAATGGCTCTGCTGGCGGCATTGACGGAATTACGCCTCAACATCTTAAAGATCTTGTAAGCGCTTCTGCCGGTGACGCCGGCGGAGTACTTCTTAAAGACATTACAAAATTATGTAACTTCATGCTTTATGGTAATGTTAATCCAAAAATTTCATTCCGTTCTATTATGTCGTTTTCGAATGGCTCTGCTGGCGGCATTGACGGAATTACGCCTCAACATCTTAAAGATCTTGTAAGCGCTTCTGCCGGTGACGCCGGCGGAGTACTTCTTAAAGACATTACAAAATTATGTAACTTCATGCTTTATGGTAATGTTAATCCAAAAATTTCATTCCGTTCTTATATGGAATGAAATACGTGTAATTTATTGGAAAAAAAATATTTCACATTTATTGCTATTTGGTTCAAGACCAATATTTTTAAAATTTCGAAAAATATTAGTAAGATCGCCGAGGACGTCATCTGCTCTACCTACATTCAGTACCAGACATTCAGCTTGGATTTCAAATTTGAAATAATGGGTTGAATTCCCAAACTGAAAAGTGCTAGACCCAGTGGGTCACCCTGCTGAACACCGACAGCAGAATCTATAACATGGTTTTCGTAAAACAAGTTAGTATTTTGACTATAACATTGCCAAACGTAATGATAAATTTCGGGGGTATTGTTAGCCACTTCTTTGAGCAAGGTTACCGATAGAGTTAAAAGCATTCCTTAGGTCAACCTTCACAAGAACATCTGCATCAGAGTTTGTTAAAAATGTACGCACTGAACCAGCCACCTCTAGTGCCAAAGCCTAGTTGAGTAGGCTAAAATTTGCTCTTAAGGTTAGAGATTATGTGCCTGCAAGCTAATTTTGAAGTTAAGCGTCGAAATGTGGAACCAACGGCAATAGGACCGAGATATTGCAGTTATCTCGCCTTTAAGTCATGCAGGGTTTTCTACTTATGGGTGTACAACCGATGATTCAGGTATTCCCATAATAAGAAGTCTGCTGGCGTCAAGTCAGGACTCCTGGGTGACCACGAAATGTCGCCTCTCCAAGAAATCAGCTTCTTTAACGACTGGCAGGAACTTATTAGAGGTGCGGCTGGTGGCTCCGTCTTGCTAAAACTATGTATCCTGGTTGTAACCATCAAATTGCTGTAGTTGTGGTGACAAGAAACTCTTTTAATATTCTCACATACTCAGTTGAGTTAAAAGTGACCGCAAGGCCGTGAAAATCCCCGAAGAATTAGGACCCAATAATTTCTTTAGCTGAAATTATTGCCCATGCAGTTACCTTAGAGCCTTTGATGTTTTGCTTTAGAATTTACACTGCTCCAGCATCTGCAGTTCTGTTAGTCAGTGTATTGACGTGACCATTGAGGTGGAAATGGGCTTCACATTTAGCCTAGTGAATAGATCCATTGCATTGCGACATAATTTCCGAGAAACGAACCTCTCCCCCCGACCCACGGACCTTGTGTTTGCGCGGGAAATTAAATTTTGATGTAAGCTAATTAATAGTCCACACTGTATAAAACACATGCAGTGCCACTCTTGACATTTTCGGTCGACCCTCTGGGGTCGTATCTGATGGACACTTTTTGAAAAATAAACTCTTTATTTATGACAATAATGTAACTTTTTTATAGGAGAGGGGACAAACGCGCATGCGGCTCACCTGATGGTAAGTGACTATCGCCGCCCATGAACAACTGCAACACCAGGGGAATTGCAGACGTGTTGCCGGCCTTTTAAAAAGGAGAAGGCTCTTTTCTTGAAGGTGCCTAAGTCGTATCGGTCCGGAAAAATCGCTGGTGGTAATCGATTCCACAAGGAAGTTGTGCGAGGAAGAAAACTTCTTCTAAATCGCACAATGATGGACCGCCATTCATCCAGATGGTATGGATGGTATCGCGAGTTTTGTCGCGATGTGCGATGTGAAATTGAGCGGCTGGAATTAGTCCGAACAATTCCTCAGAGCAATCCCCGTGGTAGATACGATAAAATACGCAAAGAGATGCAACATCTCTACGCAGTGCCATTGAGTCGAGCTGATCGGAAAGAGCTTGGTCGTCGACGATTCGAACCGCTCTGCGCTGGATGCGGTCAAGTGGAAGGAGCTGACACTGGGGAGCCCCTGCTCAGAGATGGGAACTGTATTCCATGTGAGGCCGAACCTGCGCCTTGTAAAGTTACAAGCGGTGTACCGGCATGAAATTCTGTCCCGCTCTGCTGAGCACGCCAAGTTTTTTAGAGGCCAATTTGGCCTTCTCTTCGAAGTGACCACGAAACTGCATTGATACCGAACTGCAAGATAACTAAAATGTTTCCACTTTTTAATAGATAATTGATGCCAGTGATGACCTATGGAACTGAGACGTGGTCCTTCACTGCTGGCCGGATGGGGAAGCTCAAGGTCGCTCAGCGAGCTATGGAGAGGGCTATGCTATATATGATAAACTTAGAAATGAGGATATCCGCAGTAGAACCAGTGTGACCGACATAGCCCAACAGATTAGTAAGCTGAAGTGGCAATGGGCTGGCCATATAGCTCGAAGAACCGACAACCGATGCTGAAAAAAGGTTCTCAAGTGGCAGCCTCGTACCGGCGGACGAAGTGTAGGGCGTCCCGCCACTAGATGGAGTGACTACCTGGTAAGATATGCAGGAAGTCGATGGATGCAGGTGGCTCAGGACCGTACTTTGTGGCATTCCTTGGGGGAGGCCTATGTTCAACAGTGGACTTGTGACGGGCTATAATGATGATGATGATGATAATTGATTAAAACAACGCTTAGCACTTATGTATAAATAATTCAAGCAGAGAATTAAGTCAATTTGAAATATATTACATTTTTTACAGAATAATTTCAGTTATTTGATAAAGCATGCAAGAATGCAAGTCTTATTTATTTAATTTTGACAATTCAAGCACCATTTATTATTATTAAAATATAATAAACATAATGGAAAATCACGAAAATCCGTCACTGTAACAGATTGTAAATGACGAGGGACTGAAAAAGGTGCTTATAAATCACAAGGTAATTACAATTAAATTTTGCGTAAAGTGGCTATAGCGAGTGAGGGTTTTCAAACAAATGGCTTGCAAAAGTGAAATATGTGATAACACCTTGGGAATTAGATGAACGCGGCGGTGAAGAGGTATTTGTATAAAAAAAATGTTTATAGCTTTATTTCATTCAATTAGTTTCTTCTTAATTAGTACTTGAGTTAGACAAATCCTAAACTATCTATGGGCTTTTTCATAAAATGAAGTGATAAAAAAACTTACAGTCCACCAGACATCTGCAACCACCTTCAAAAAAAGGAAGCTACAGATGGGACAGATTATCATCTCTGAGGACCAAGGGGGAATGCCTCACAGTCTGTAATTATGCTAGTTTACTATACCTTCCAGACCTGAACTAACAGTCATTTCTGCCGCCAAATAGCAGTGCAAGCACTGCAAGTCTATTGAAATAGGTTAGAGGATGGTATCTACCCAGACGGATTCCTACGACAGTCCAGTCCTACATTATTTCTATGAACTATAAGCGACAAATGATATTTTATTATAATCGTAGACATTATACAAAAGAGGATATCTGCGCAGTTTCTTTAGTCATTTCTTCTTTGTTAGAGAAATCATATTTTTAAATAGTAGTTTATTAAAATAATTGGTCAAGTACATGTTGGGAAACGCGTGTGGTATAATTTCGCTATTCAGATTATCTCTAATATTTTCCAAATTTCAAATGCTATTTCAAATTTTACTTATATATTTTCAAGCAGTTATTTGTTATACTTTTATTATTCATTATGAGCTATTTTTCAAATAACCAAATATTAGTTATTGAACAAATATTAAAGACGTGAAAATTATTTAGCTAAAAAATTGACTTTTAATAAAAAGTTAAAGCAGATTTCAAAAAACTAAAGAGAATAAAGTAATTTCCGATTTTGACGATAAAAAAGAATCATCAAAATCGGTTCACAATTGACAAAAACATCACGTAACATACACACAAAAAAAACCGTCTAATTATAAACCACCTTTTTCAAAGTCGGCTAAGAATCCGCGTTAAATATAAAGTAGTGTGTCTTCTCTAGTTTGAAAAGCACCCATAATGGCGTGCTAACACCACAAGCCCCAATAACCGCAAGACGAGGAAAAAACATCGCAGTGGCTAACAAAGGGTTTCCGTAGTCTATTTCTCCTGATGAAGCCTCCGTTTATGTATGGTGCATTTATCCGAGTGTAGTCCCCGAATCTCCCCTTATTACCCCAATCTATCAAGCAGCCCTACATCTACAACATCATCTTTACAGCCCTTCTATGCACTTACTGTAGAACATAGGACTTTCCCCAGGAACTGTAAGTAGGAACTAGGAACTGCAGGAAGGTAAGCGAAATATAGGTTGAATAACATTTCGTTTACCGGTATGAGGCTATGACTCGAAAACTTTTCCCCATCGGTTATCGATTCTTTCAGCTACATGACCGGCCTATTGCCAAATTCAGCTTACTGATCTGTTGGGCTACATTGGTTATTCTAGTTCTAGATACTGCGAATATTCTCATTATGAATTCTATCACACTGAGCGAGCTTAAGCTTCCTCATACGGCTAGCAGTGAAGAACCACTTTTTAGATCCATATGTATATCCTGAATATATTCAAATTATAACTGACAATGTGCACTGATTGTACCTTTTTATTTTCAAGTGTTGAGGAATATGTACGAGGGTGGATTGAAAAGTACTCGGCCTAACCAAGAAAATAAACACATACTAAATCAGTTATATTTTTATTTTTCTACATAATCACCATCAAGTTCAATACACTTTTGCCACCTCCCCTTCCAAGCATTTAGACCGTTGAAAAAAAATGATTCTTCCTTAGAGTCAAAATATGCGTCTACAGCTGCTTTGACCTCGTCGTTTGTCGAAAATCTTTGACCTCCCAAGTGCTTTTTTAGGTTAGGGAACAGAAAGAAGTCTGATGGTGCCAGATCAGGTGAATACGGCGGATGCGGTAACAGTTCAAAGCCACAGTTGTGAATTTCAGCCATTGACTGTACTGACGTGTGAACACGGGCGTTATCTTGATGAAACAGGACTTTTCTTCTGAGCATTCCTCGACGTTTTTCTTTT
The DNA here is from genome assembly GCA_033319125.1 of Parnassius glacialis. NCBI lineage: Eukaryota > Metazoa > Arthropoda > Insecta > Lepidoptera > Papilionidae > Parnassius > Parnassius glacialis. Next base: position 34,354,151 of record JAVANC010000021.1, read on the forward strand.
ATTTCCTCTCGTAAATGACGTAGTAAGGTGCAGTAGTAATCAGAGATTATAGTCTGACCCCTTTCAAGATAATCAATCATAATCACACCTTTCGAGTCCCAAAATACTGAAGCCATCACCTTATTTGCCGACAAAATCGACTTAGCCTTTTTAGGGGGTGGTGAACCAGGTCTTCTCCACTGTTATGATTGTTGTTTTGTTTCCGGTGTACAGTAATGAACCCATGTTTCGTCTATAGTAACAAAACGATTCAAAAAATCATCTGCATCGGCTTCAAATAACTTCAAACAGTCGCGTGAAATAGTCAATCGCGTCCTTTTTTGTTCAACTGAAAGCAGTCGCGGAACCCACCTCGCAGACACCTTGTGGAAACCCAACTCGTTGACAATGATGTTTTTAGTTCGTTCATAAGAGATGCCTATAATCTCGGCTATCTCTCTAATTTTTAATCTGCGGTCTCCCATTATTAAATCAAGTACTTTTTTTAATATTTTTGTCAGTAGTTGACGTCGAAGGCATTCCAGAGCGGGGTTCATCTTTCACACTCTCTCTACCACGCTTAAATTCTGCTATCCATTTTTTGACGGATGAATATGACAGAGCACAATCGCCTAATGTACTGACCATGTCATCATGGATGGCTTTTGATGATAGCCCCTTCTTATGGAGGTACTTAATGACGGCACGCTGCTCGATTTGCTCCATTCGCGGAAATTATGTCCGATTACTTTGTTAATAAATTTATAAAATCACAACTAATTATCGCACACGTTTCGAACTTCACACAATGAACTAGTCTGAACTGAACTAAATAATGTGGGTAGATTTGATTTTTAGAATTGAATGGATCTGTGTTAGGCCGAGTACTTTTCAATCCACCCTCGTAATAAGAAGATGTCGTAATCTACCGGACTCTGCCCAACCGAGTCAACCCCTAAGTAGACTAACCTAACTATACGAGTTAAACATACTAGTCTACACCTTTGTCTTGTTCATGTTTATATTAAAACCTATCCTTATTTGGAGATCACCGGGTCTTATCTGACTCGAAAACTAGATAAACAAAGTGGTAATTATATTGAAGACTAGCTGTTCCCTGTGACCTCCTCCGCGTGGAATTTATTACGATTCCATTTCACGGGTTTTAATCTTTTTGCGCGGACCCCTAATTATTTTTCATAAACAAAAGTTGCCTAAATTACTTCTTATAACATCAGTTACCTGCCAGTGAAAATACCGTCAAAATCAGTTCAGCTATTTCGGAGATTAGCCTGTATAAACAAACAGAAAAACATTTTAAAAATTGTTTTTTGTTATGAGTACCGTATTTACTTTCAACGTAGTAGAGCCACCTTGTATAGTTGTAGCACAAATGGATCGGCTCGACCGAGGAAGGACTACGCTCTCACAGAATACCAGCGTGAAATAGTAGCTTAATGCTGCTATGTTTTACATCGTGAGTGAAGAGAAACGGTGACCCTTCTTACTGGAAACGAGTAATTCCATCTGAGTCCTCAGGGGTGACAACGCATCTGCATTTTAATTCACAGACGAAGATTGATGTAGATTTCAATGGGCCACAGCAACCACTTACCATCAGGTGGACTCTGTGCTCGCTTGTCATTCATATCCCATAAAAAGAAAATATATGTATTAAGTAAAAAGCTGCAATTTTGAAATTACAAAGAGACACTTTAATTTAATTTATTTGCATAGAACCAATAGTACAGAATAATTCAATCTGAGAAAACCGTACAAAAAGCTATCGGTCGGTCGCAGACATGTCGCAAGCAAAACAAAAAAGTTTTAAAATTGGTCAGTTTCAGTTCAAATAGAAGTAAATTCTGAATAGTACTCAGGAATGCTTTACTAGGAGCGCTGCGCTGTTTGCAAATTTAAATTAAAAAGTGCTACAGTGCTCGTCGTATAACGAAAACTTATTTTAATTAATGTAAATTGCCGTCCGGAAGTAGCCTTATAATTAAATTATTACCGTGCCATCGAAATAAAATATATTTTTTTAAATCATCCACTTTTTCGAGCTAACGTTATGCCTTTATAATAGAAATACGAATAACCGTCCCTCGACTGACTTGCATTTCAGTAGGCCTCTGTCACTTGCTACCTACGTGAGATAATTACCTACAATCGCGAGGCGCCCCGGGCTACATACGCAGTCGGGGCTAGCGCGTTCTAGGCGATTGAATGTTAAAGTTTTTAACGCTGTTTACGTAAATAGGTTTTTGTAAACACTTGTTTTTGTTTAGTGTTTTGTATATTTAATTGTAGAATAATATAGTAGAAAAAGTTTTAATGTAATTTGAAGATAATATATATATTTGATAAATTATAAACGTCGGTCTAATGTAGGTAATTTTTGCGTGGATAGAGGATTAATGAGCAAACAAAAGGATTCAGATAATATCATTTTTTAAGTTACCGAAAGATAATGAAAGATGATTTTTTTTTGTTACAACAAACAAACAAACATTTCAAACTTCGAATCGCACGTTCAATCTCTTTCATACTGATGACCTCAGTGTCATCGAGGTCCGGGTCTGGCGTACCAGTCACGGCGTCATCCCCGGATCCCTCACTAAGATCATCACACGCATACATTTCTCTATAAAATTCGCTCCATCGCTGCATGACGTCCGATTTTTCTGTGAGGACGTCATTAGTTCCCGAAAGCACTTTGTTCATTCTTAAGGCAGTCGCACCACTTCGGGTCCTTCCAACCTCTTTCCAGAAGAGTTTGGACTTCTCCTTAAAGCTGTGCGACAACCTTTCGTCCGCTTCCATTCTACACCTTTCACGCATTTCCTCAATTAATGCTTTCGTGTGAACTTTCTGCAGCTTATATCTTTCTTTCATCTTCTGTCTCATATCTTTACTAGAGGCCAAGTAGTCTAACCATGCTTTCTTCTTCTTCTCTACAGCTTCTTTCACTTCATCATTCCACCATGCATCTCTTCTTTTACTACTGCCTCTTTTTATTGTTCCACACACTTCTTCCGCTGCACTTACCATTCCATCCCTAAGGTTCTGCCATGTTCTTTCCACACATTCATTTCTGCCATCGATGGTGTCAAGCTTTTCGGCTACCCTCGCATGATTTTTGTCCCTAGTATCCGCTTCCTGAAGCTTCCAGCTTCGGATGCGACAGACCGCCTGTGGTTCTGTCACTGCCGTCCGGTAGCGCCAACCCGCGAACAGACCCCTAAATCTAGGAACCACTAGATAGTGATCCGTTCCCAGGTCAGCACCCCTGAACACTCGCGTATCCATCACCTGTTTTCGCAGTCGGTCATCCACCAGAAACAAATCGATCATACTTCTCTCATTCTTTCTTTCTCTAGTATACATATGGATTTTCTAGTGATTAAACATAGTGTTTGTCACAAGAAGACCCTTTTCCTTGCATACCGCCAGTATAAGCTTGCCAGCATCATTAACCCTTTTATCGCCAAACTTTCCAAGCACCGACTCGTACCCTGGTCGAGCGGTACCAACCCATCCATTCAAATCACCACACACAACAATTCTTTCGTTTCCGCTAGCCAAATCTAGAACTTCTCTTACATTCTCCCAAAACTCCTCCAGCTCAGCCCTGGACGACGAAGCTACCGGCGCATAAACAGCCAAAAGGAATAACTTCGTCAGTCCCAATTTAAAGCGAACCCAGAGAAGTCTTGAGTTCACAATCTTATAATATTCAGTCATAACATCGACCAACCGAGACGACAGCAGCACCCCCACTCCCTGGGGGGCGCTCTCGCTCTCCGGGACTCCGGACCATAGAGCTAACGCCCCGCCAGGGAGCTCTTCAGTACCACTGCCCTTCCGTTTGGTCTCCGACATACACACGACATCTAATTCTCTTTCTTTCATTATTTCAATCAACTCATTCGTCTTATCTTTCATGCCTCCTCTAACGTTCCACGTGCCATCTCTGCACTCTGTCCTCCACCTTCCGCCGTTTCGGGCTGTGCGTGACGGGTGGCGGTCCCCATCGCCGCTTTGCGCGCTGCATTCCACACCAACGGGGACGAGCTGGTGTGCGTCGCCTTGGGGGGACGCCCTAACCCTCGTTGGCATGGGTGCGCAGCTGTGTAGAATTGCAGCCCTGAAAAGGGCTGGCAGGGGTCGCGACGAGCACGCTTCTACAATGAACTGCTTGCTTAATACAAGGCATCGACAGAAAAACAGTGCTGTAGCTGTGGCAATACTGCAACTTTATTAAGCTATATTGGAAGGAATAAAATTTCTTTACGTACATACCACTTTTTTCTTTATTTGTGATTTTTTTCTAATGTAAAATCTGTTAAAGTGAAGAAGAAATCAATTAAATAATTATATAATTAATTCATTCATTTACAATGAACTCAAAAGTCATTCAGACAAATTTAACTAATAAACAAATAATTTATAATTTAGGTGAACGTGTTAACTTGGTCGTATTCTTTTTGGTATCAAAGTTTTACGAAGTATTTCACGAGTAAGGTTGCTCTTAAAAAGGTTCAGTTGCTTTAAATTCTGCCAGCATCTCGAGCGAAGTGGGCGTTCGCACAACAATAGCCGAAGGAATCAGTCTCCGATTAACACTTATTGGCCCCATATGTTTCAATTGATTTCTCAGCTCGACACATTCCCGCGATATTAGGTACTCGCGTGGTTCCCGACGAGCCTCCCGCAATTCAATTAAATATAAAAGAAATAAAAATCAAGAAATGTTTTGTAAAAGATATGGAATAAAGAAATGAGACACTTCCACATTTAATGTTACATTAAGGAGGTTACTGGAATATTTTAAACATAAAATGAGTCGATAAAAGGATGCACTAAGATGATAAGCGCCCGGATCAGAGATAGTACATTCACCTGCATTAAGTAGTAATTACTGCTTCACTTATATTAACTAAACTGTCTACCAATGATGATCATAATGATGATAAATTTTAAATATAAATATATAGTATTTAATATCTACCGTGACCATATATTGATCATGATATTAAGACATGCACCATTATGAGTCAATTTACGTGTGCAAAACCTTGATAAAAGTCATCTGGAGTGCAATACTGTATTTTGGGCTCCAAACTTAATAAATATAGTGCTGGAAAGTATTCAACATAGTTTTGCTAGATGTTTATATGTAAAATAATATGGGGTGTGTCTAGCTTATTCGTTACTGTATCCCTACTCTATTTAGCCTGGTATAGTAGGACATGGTAAAATGGAAGTGAGAAAGGATGTATCTCTTGCTATAAAGTTGTTTAAGGTAATACGACGTGAGGTAGGCAATCCAGCTATCTTACAGGAGATGAAGCTGTGTGTCAGATAGATGGGCTGTAGCGAGGACCGACTTATTGCTCAAGGCGCCGCTCACACATACACTGCGCACGCTCAAAACGATGGCTGAACGTCGTTTTTCTTCAGCGTATTTGTCCTGTTAGCCATGAGAAATTTTAAATTTTACCGAACTTATATTCATTTTATAGGTTTATGGTAGTATATTCCTAACGTTAAATATTGCTATCGTATTATATCAAACATGCTATGATATTCGTAAGTAGGTGAATAATAAAGAAATCATATTTAAAATTTATTAGGATTTCAGATTTTGGACTAAGAGAATAGAGAAACATTGAAAATAAATGTCGCATAGACTATAAGAATTCTGCGCAGGTTTTTAATATTATAACTTTTAAAATAATAGTAAACTAATAGTAGTAATATATTAAACAGTTTAAACCTAAAAACAATCAGTTAGTCCGAAGTTTAACGTGAGAGTCGCCTACCGGAGTGTTCAGGGACGACACAATGAATAGTAATCAAACTTAGCGGAACGTACTTTGCCGAGTTGAAGCCACAGCATTGTTTATTAAACGGATTCATAACAGGCAATTATATCAGTTTGAGTCCAGTTTACTATAACAGACTGACGGAACAAACTATTGGAAGTTATACAACATTTAAATTGAGTTCATTTAAACAATTAACATGTATGAAGTTAGCTAATTAAGCTTTCTTGTAATGCTCATTAATGAAACTTAATATCTCAGTGTATTAAGTTTCATTAATAAGTAATTATTAAAATATTTATAAAAAGACAATAAGTTGTTTAGCATATATGTTACTACTTGTTGTTATTTATTACTATTATAAAAACCTCACTGGTCAGTAATAAATAATACGCTGAACCAACGAGGGCTAATAATCTTCCACTCACCAGATGTCGCTAGTTGCGATTGAGGTAAAGTTTTTTGTTACACAGTGTCATTTAATTGAGAAATTCGTTTTAAATAATAGTTTATCATTATCTAGAGTATTATATTAATACACAACACAATGCGTCGGTAATTTTAATTTTTAAGTTTTTGCACTTAATAACTCTTTTTTAAAAATCGGTTTTTAGTTATATTTTATAGTTTGATTTATTCATTTCTAATGTAATTAATATAAAATATAACTAATAATACAGAAAGAAACCTTAAAGATTGCATTTTCATCAGAAATTATCGTCCCGGCTATGAAATCTGTCAAATATTTTACCTCACTGTAAAGTGGCGCCGCCCTGGTGGCAGAAAAAGTCGTGGATGCCCTAACTAGGGTGACAATGGAAGTTTACAGGATAGCTCTAAACTATCAATGCCAGTCAAAATATTTAAATTAATAAATTAACAAAAAACCTTTTATTAACATTATAAGGTATATAAAAATCGTATTTTATTTGTTTCCTTTATTAAAATATTATATTTATATTGTTTGTGAAGACATCAATTGACATAATTAGCCGAATACGACGATGCATAGACAGACATGCACGGTATTATTACCAATTTTTACTTTGTTCCGCTTTTGATTTTCTATAATTTTTTTAGTAAAATACTAGCAATGCTGTCAACATTACTAATATTTCCTTTAATCACTCCTGGTAAGCTTAAAATTTGGGTTAAGTGTTTTAAATGTATTAGTAAAAGCTGATTTTCTCCCTTACGCCCCTTTATTATACTCGAAATGGCGTGATGGATCCTCTAAAACTGCCGTCATACGGAATTATTTAGTACCTATTTACTATTTAGACAAAAGCAGTCATTGCCAGTTTTCAACTGCATAATCTAAATATTGCAGGTATGTATAAAATATAAGAGATATTACAGGAATTGATAAGTTGACTCATCTGTTTAAGTTTAAATGGATTCTCTTAACCCGGCTTAATGCCGCTCAGACAGGTGAAGCTATTAAAATTAAGGTCACACAGCTAAATTGAGTTAAAACGATTACAGTAGTAGGTGAAGTCTTATTGTATTTAACTGACGCGGCTTCTTAAATAAAGGCACCTCGAAGCGAAAAGAAAAAATTTTAAGGATTAATATCTTTTTGTTTTGTATTTTTTTTTGTAATTAATTGTAATAAATTAGTGTTGACTAATTATTTGTAAAATTTACACGAATACTCGACATTAAATAAAACTAGTTTTACGGATTGTATCGCGTTTAATTAAACTTATTTTTAATTCCTGCCGTTTCGGGTGCTTTACAGCACCTATTACCACAGTGGTAACTTAGTGAAAAATTAAAAAAAAATGTAATGTAAACTTAAACTCATCACCCATATAAACCTCCATATTATTATTATTATGTCGGAAAGATGACAAAGAAAAATATCGCTCAAATCACAAAACGAATAACCTATTGCAAATAAATACAAATACCGTTGGTACCTCTTGGAAAGACACAAACTAATTCAAGTTAAAATTCTTAATTTTTTAGTTTTAGGGAATCAACAGTTTGGTAAAAAACTTATTACACAGGTTTGATTTAACATATAGGAATGTTTATTATATATTGTAATTCAGTTATTACATATGATTTCATTTAGGCTTATTAACACTTATGAACGTCATAATATACACCGAAGAGAACCACTACTTGAAGTGTTGTCACAACCTATAACAATGAATATGTGATACGTATTGTATTTAATTCATTCTCACGGTTTTTGGGAAGTGAACTAGCAAGTAGCAACTGCAGTGATACTACAAGTGTCTTAGTTGATTTGATGCTCCAAGTTTTTTCTATTTAAACACGCAAGCACACACACGGACATATTCTCTTTTAAAATTAGATTAATCATATAATAGATACGTTGCAATCTTAATAACAAATGACTTTCAATAAGTATTACACATGTGATCTATATTGAATAAAAAATTATTCTAAAAAAAAAAAAAAAACATGGCTGAGGTATAAAACTGTTACTATCAGGAATGAATTTTAAAAATAATATTATAGGGAGAGGAGGGTTTAGGGCCAGGAAGTGCGCTTAACCCATGAGCTCACGGCTTTATATAATATGTATAAAGTTGCGCTAATTTTATCATTTACGGGTACAAATGCATATATATTATACAGTATAAATACGCTATTTCATAAATTCCAGTAAAATATTATATCAGTGTCAAATTGAACACAAAGTCTTTCCTACCAAACACAGACGGAAAGTAAATGTAACAAACAATGAGCTGACAAAAAGCCCACAAAGGGGATATTTAGTGACCTTGAACTTGACCTTGACGGCCTTTGAGTTTGAGTGGGACTATGAGAGTGAGGGAATATATAGTGCACGTGTAATCGTGAATACACTCGGGCACTATAATCCTCCTGTCTTGCGAAGATTACTAAACTCCGTTGAGACTCCCATTCTAAGGAGGAGTTACAGACTTAAAACTAAAGTTTAATAAACGAAAAATCCTTTAGTTGTCGTACCCCTGAGTGACGCCTATACCAGAGTTCCATTGAAAGTTTAAACCTGGCACAGATATCAAAGCCAATGAAAACTATATTTTATATAGTTACTTCGAACACGAATATACTTAGAAATTTTTTAGTAACTTGACTTGAGTTTAAAATAGGTGAATTCGAGTTACCGATCGGCGGTTACTTGAAACATGTGTGTTCTTTATGATATATTATTATGTCTTCTGTTATTGTCAAGCACCCGTATTCAGTAACTTTATTAAGAGGTCTTACAGTAGGTACGCTTGAAGGTACGGCCCTTTAAGTATTGTTTAGGAAATTAATGTCTTGCCATACCGAACGTACTAAGAAACCTCTTAGACATCATAGCGTCAACAACTATGCTATGAATGTAAAAAAGTAAATTAATAGCCTACATAGCCTACAAGTCTCAGTGCTGCGGCATAAGTCTACTAGCTCCCTTTCTAAGAGGTTTTAAAACAAGAAAAAATTCAACATCTTACCCTAAACCACGTTGGCGGAATTTAAGTTTTTCTTTTTAATTTCTCATTTTCTTACTAAGTCACATTTTTTTTCCTTCACCAACAAGCAAGTAGTAAATTACACGTTCATTTAACAGCTCTCGGTCTCGTTAGGAACTCGTTTCGCTCGCTAACTATGAAATTGTAACCCCTGTTGTATACTATTACCTACGACTACGCTTAATCATACAGTTATAATCATACAATAGGTACAAAATTGTCTCATTGTTCACTTTTAAGCTTCAACATTAATTAATATAATGTGTTTGTTTGAAGATGTAATTATTTGTAATATTTTAAGTGAGAAAATAAATACGACCTAAAGTATTATAAAAGTTGCGTTAAGGGTCATTTCACATCGCTATTGCATAGACTGAATCATGTATAACACATGTGAATTTAATCTGTAAACCTATTCACGGGTGATTCTTGGCATCACGCCGAGCATCCGACGACAGTCTGGCCGATTTACTCTGACGACAATTCATTCATCATAATATACAAAAAATCTAAACGAATATCGTCTTAAAGAAATAATTTAATATGACGTGACCTCTTTAGGATTGAAAATAAATAAAGTCACAGACCATATATTTGAATATACTACCAATTACGTACGCAGGCCTTCCGGCATTTTTAATAGGGTTATGGAGCAGTTAGTCCACCGTGCTCTATAGTGTGTCATATTATGATCGAAATATTTTATTTCTCAAGCATACATGTTTCCTCACAATATTTTATTTTGTCGCAAAGCATACTATAAATTTTTATTTGCTATTAAATAATAAGCTTCTGTTAGAAACTACTCTCGAAGTTATTTAAATAAAATAACATTTCTTCGTAACGATTTTACGTTATAAAACATTCATGGAACATATTAAGCAGTTAGAAGTAAATACAAGAAGACCAAAAAAGATAAAGTAGGTATTTTTCATAATAGCAGAGCAAACGCAAAAGTTCCACTTTTTCTTTTACTAAAAGAATTACCTAAACCCACGTCATCTTACCGATCGAAGACTCGTAGGATGACTATAGTTTGCCTGTACTATCTTGCTCGAATGAGTTCCGACTTATACCCTAACTTCACTGTTCTTAACTACCGCTATTCATAACACTACATGATTTTCAAAATAAGGTAGTTTACCTTTAGGGGAGGGGTGCTTCTGGTGACCTACAATCTTGGAATTTGGCACTAAGGGAGATAAATCTTTTGGCACAAGCAAAATAAAAAATCCAAACGTCATTAATTTCAAACCCCGTGTGGATTTATTGCAAGTCAGCCTTTTATAAAGTGAAAACTCTAAAGCACATACACCTGAAGGATCTCATAATATTCTGCATATATATATATATATATATATATATATATATATATATATATATATATCTTGCAATGGTTAATTTCTTCATAAATGTATAAAACAACTGTAAATTGTTGTCCTACAAAACATAAAATAAAAATAGAATAAAATTTGAGGTCTGATTATAGAGGGAGGAGGAGTAGTCAAGATAGGCAGTGTGTCGTCGACGAGACTTGCGTACCTTATACTTATACTATACTATATTCTAACTACTACTAATATCTACTAATCACTAAAGGGTATTTGTTGAAGGTCACACGGATTAACGCACTAGCATTGGCACACCCCGATAATGCGGAGAATGCGATATATGTGGATATCTCTAGAGTCAAACATTACTTCAAAACTTATCATCCCGTGAGTGTGTAAGATGCGACAGAGGAAAAGCCCATGTAATATTATCAAAATATTAAAAAACTGCAGTTGCCAACCCGCCTGCTAAGCGTGACAACTATGGATAATAATTCCCCCACCAAGACAATCTATGGCGGGTGGTCTATGTTCGGTAGTGGACTTTTAGTAGGATGTAATATATTGATGATGATGTCGTTGATGGGAGACTTTATTGCGAAAGTTGGCATAAGAATAGACGATGTAAAATACTGTTTTTCTTCATATTTTACCAGTCCCACTAAAAATTCGAAAAATTCCGAATCGGGGTTAAGATTTTACAGAGTTAGAGATATGGATCAACATTACTAATGTGGTATTCACTATTATCCAACCCACCTGATGAGCCGTCGGGTGAATGGTGTGATGTGAGAGTATACAAAGAATACGATTCTGATTAAAAACGCTGACTGCGATGATGCTATAGGTACTTTTTTTCTTTCTTTTGTTAAAATGGGTCATTCTACGATAAGAGGTAATATGCACGGGAATCATTATTATGGAGATTTTTTTATACTGTGCATTGTCATTTTATGCAATAAATCGCAGCATCTTAATGTATTTTATTATTAGCATTATGATTGAATATTCAATTAAAGCACATTTTCCTAAAATTACGTATTTAAGTCTGAAAAAGTCTATACCCTGGATTGTCCCCTTGACGTTTTTGGTTAAACCCAGTTAAAGTATATTTAACACAACTTTAAACAAGTATACTTTAATATAATAATGGAAAAAAATATTTGTTTATTTCCAATAATTTTCAAACTTTATTTTTGTCCTGCTTTTTTGTGTATCTAGTCAAGTTATGCAGGGGCCGGAGGAGGTTTTAAAATTACAAATTTTATTAATTAAAAGACGTTTAATCGCTACAAGAACTCGCTTAAGACTAACTTAACATTCTATGCTTAACAAACTAATGCATGAGAGCCCACAAAGGACAGCACGGCAGTTTTTGTTTATCCACTCAGCACATGCCCGTGGTCTACAATCAGAATATTCTGCTGATGCGGACATCTTAGTGGGTCTCGCCACCCGTAACAATCTACCCTGGCAAATTTCGATCCGTTATAATAAACAAAAATATTAGGTGGCCATATTGAAATTGGCCTTCAAAGAGAAGTTGCTAACACTGAACAAACGAGGCGTTAAATCTTGGTCATTATTCAGATGGCGCGACGCATTTTTGCGGTGCAGTTATTTTATAAGGTCAATGTGTCTCTCCTCTGGTAAGTCGTAAAATTAATATAATTTATTTTGCATTTCTTGCTTCAATTCAAAAACAGTGTAATAGTTGAAGAGTGACATATTATTAATCCAAAATTAACGTTTGTTCGTCAAAAAAGTATAGTTAGTGAAGAAAACATCTCTCCCCTGCCATATTTATACTGGCAAGGGAGATCATGTGGATCATTAGATGTTTGTATAAACTAATTCAGACGTAGTTAACATTCATATTCAGGTATAGTTAACGTTATCAACTTCTATTAATAATAAAATAATTCAAAATTATTATTGTACATCTGCATATTATGGAGTACATAGATATATGTATATATATATACATATATTACGTTATTGTTTATAATATTGTTACAGATGAGACCGAGCTAAAAGACAGATATTTAAATAATAAAAAAACGACGGGTTGCACTACGGGAGTGCGGCAGAAGTGAAAACTTGAATATTAACGTTGTGCATTTTTGATATTTTGGAATAGTTAGGGAATATTTTTGCACGAATTGCTTTAATTATCAGTATAAAAGTACTATCATTTATGTGGTAGAATACAATATTTATTTATTGCGCTATCGTACACAAACATGACAATTTATAATACATTAAAAAGTTTATCTCGCAGAAAAATCAACGTCCATCCATAAGTTCGACGACTTTTTCACCATCATTATTGAACCAGAACCATCATCGCCAATCTCTAAAACTGATACGATCGGTTTATGATAGCTGAAGTAAGAAACGAACAGTTTTGATTCGAATCTATTTAAATGTCTAATAAAGACCGCATCAATAGTAGTTTTGTATTTCGTTGTATTAAGATTGCGATCATTTGACATAGTTAAACCAAATTCATTATTTAAAATCATTTATTTTCATTCGAAATTATTTGTTTGGTAAACCTACACAGCACATGTGCTTATTGTGATGTTATGAAAATATAGGTTAATGCTATAAAGTATAAACATATTACAAATATTACATCTATAATGTGTAAGTACATATGTATCTATATTAATAATTTCGTCAAGCAGTACAGTAGACTCGATCGAAACCTAATCTTAATAATAAAATTATATTAATTAATAAAGCAAGATTAATTAAACCTAACCTAACCTGAATAATAAAATGAAATTATATTAATTATTAAATGAAACTTAATTAAATTTTCATCTAGTATATTTATAAAGTACTCACTCATTTTCTTTCGCTATTTCTTCGTCACTTTTTTCATTAATAGATGCACTTTGTTCAATTTCCATATTACAAACGAATTTTACGAATACACAGCAGTGTGGCAACTACACAGACGGTCGAGCCATCAGCTGTCACCATCCATGGATGCGCGTGGCACGCTGTAACATAAACACACACGAACGTTCGCGCAAGCGTCCTGCGCCGCCTAAACGAAACAGCAGGCGCAGGCATACATTTTCGCCGCGCCGTAGAAAGAGAGGGGGATACTTCCTCTCCTACGCCGCGCCGGCTGTCTACTCTCCGTCCATCTTACGAATTTTCGATCAGGTCACGTGTCCTGACGCGAGTTTAACATTTTTTACCCATTACAAAAAAAGTACACAACGCCGCTAAAGAAGTTTTCACTTCAAAATCAAAATGATAAACCAAAAAATCTAAGAAAATAGCACGTTACAAAAAAAGATTACGAATATCAAAAAAAAAGCATCAAAAGTAACCGCTAATAGCAAAGTAGAACAAGTGATGAATTCTTCAAGTTCCACAAGCATACTGTTTGCAGACATGCTCAATCAACAATTAGAAGAATATTATTATAATCTTACAAATGAAAAGGAAAAACGCGTTTTTAAAAGATGTGTAACTGAAATTAGTAATAAAATATGGCATAGGTACTACCGAACGAAAAAAAAATGAAACCTATGAAAAAAAATTGGAAAAGTTCGATTGATGGAAAATAAACGTAATGTGAAAGCAAGCAGAATAATGAACTTGCAAAAATAACTAGTATCCTTAATTAGTATTGATTAAATAATATTTTAGATATTATTTGTTGAAGGTCTCTTTATTTCTTAACTTACTAATTTTTTTTTTCACAGACACTAAAGAAGCTCTAGTTTATAATTTTAATACAAAAATGATACTCTAATTGTAAGTACAATGTTTAATAAAAGTAAATTTTTATAATTATTTTATTATGTACAAGCCTCTCCCCTGCCCAATGTATTTACCCTGGTTTTTTAAAAAGTAACTAAAAATATAAAAATTGACTTGACCTCACGTGAATGTATGCACAAAAGGGACTAAGGTCGTAAGATATGTGTTTAATCAAAAAATTCCAACTTTTCTTCTTGGCCGCATCCTCTATGGACACAAAACCTCTTATCATAGAATAAAATAATGCACATTAAAAAAATATTACTTACATCACAAATAAATATCCGAAGATATAATGGAAATAACATTTACAAAAGAAAGGTGCCTTTCATTTGACATGACGGGACTTCCCTTCTGGTGATAGACAGTATACCAAATAAAAGAAACCCTTTCACCGTAGTAGCAGACTATAGTTCAAGCTATATGACAAGTTGTCATATAGTTGTCATTGACAACAAAGTTCCATAAATGTTAGTTAGATTATTTCTTATAAGTATTAAATTACCACTTAATTACTTGGAGGGATTTTGTTCATATATTAGTAATGACAGCAGACCGTAATCGTATTTTGGTTATTTGCGGTAGCGCTAAAAACATCGTGGCTGCTGTTATGGACTCTGCTCAATAGCGAGGCGAACTTCTTTTGCAAGACTGCATTACAAAATAGTCGTACCACACTTACACTATTATAAGATTATGATGTCAAAAGTGGGCATAATATTAATTTAATTATGGAATATTTATTATGTAATATTTGTATTGACACAATATTTTTAATATTACAACACAACTGGTAATTTGAGGATTTTTTTTATTCTTGTTTTCTCCCAGTGCACGCAGTAACGTGTCTATCTTTTCTTCCAGCTCCAAGATCTTCTTGTCAGTCCTCAGGGTGCGTGCGTTAAA
The DNA here is from genome assembly GCA_033319125.1 of Parnassius glacialis. Taxonomy (NCBI): domain Eukaryota; kingdom Metazoa; phylum Arthropoda; class Insecta; order Lepidoptera; family Papilionidae; genus Parnassius; species Parnassius glacialis. The sequence continues at coordinate 34,369,460 of JAVANC010000021.1, forward strand.
TGCTGCCAGGTCGAGTTGTCTTAGGTGGCAACCGAACCTCCACTGGTGATTCTTAACATCTCCCGCCCCAACGTTACCATGGTCGCCAATGTAGCCAGGACCGCCGGGTACTGGGGGCCGTTTTTTTTCCGTTTGTTTGGGGGGGGGGGGGGGTGTTTGCCATAATCGCCCCGCTTGGAAAGCGGGTTGGCAACCGTAGTTTTTTCTAGTCATTTTGCTGCTATCAGAAAGATGCTTCTGCCCAATCTACTGCCTCAGTTTCCATCTGTCACCTCTTACGACACCCACGGGAAGATATGGGGTAGTAAATATTTTACACCGCCACTACACGGCATCGGTTATACCTCAAGCATATACGTCTGTATGTTTGTACATCATTGTGTAATTCTTGTATGTATAACGCTTCCACTATACAATAGAAATTTCTAGAAAGGGCGTGCCTTTTAAATAAAAAGATAAACTGGCTAAGTTATCAATTCTCGTTTAGTCGCTATAATATATTTAGTAACAGTTTAAGGTACCTTTACTTAAACTTGAAAGTATAACTTAAAACATTTTAATGACGCCTGGTATTCTATAAAAATACAGTGGCCAATCGACTACCTAATTTCTTTCATTATAGGAATTAGGTTTTATTAAAAAAAACGCTACAAACGCGGACAAACATCCAGACCTGGAATAATTATTAACAGGCCATATATTTATTTGTTCCATGTGAGATTTGAACACACGGCCCTCAGCGTCGCAACTCATTGCTAAGCTTACTGCTTCACGGACCCGTCGTTAAATTAACTTTCCATCAATGCTAACAAAAAAATCTCGCTGGGCTTCAGTAGTGACGATTTGTAGTTTTTAAACAGAGCGTGACAAAAACGTGCCAGCTTTTCAGCTGTAAAAGTTCTGTGAAAAAAAGATCGCGCTTAACCATTATTTTTCAGATACGAGTAGACCGCGCTGACAATCACGTTCCTACCAAACGTCACTCATATTCGTGACGTCTCTAACATGTTAAATGAAACCTCCTAATATTTCAACTCGGTGTGCATATGGCTTTACAAAGCTAGTAACGTAAAGATAAACCAAACCACCAGTTAAGCGTGGAACCTATTGAAAAATCTCTCTACTGAGGCAATATTTAGGGGAGCGCTATGTTCAGCAGTGAACTTTTGAGAGGTTGTAATGAATGAATAAATAAATCCAAAAAGTAATAGAAACCAAATCTCACAGTATTAAGGTAGAGCGAAGACCTGGCAAGAGATGTAGGAAATCGATGGATGCATGTCGCTTAGGACCATAGAATACTATAATATGCTTTGCACCGTCCTTTGTGGCACTCCTTGGCGGAGGTCTATGTTCAGTAGTAGACATGATTGGTGATGATGATACTGTGGAGCAGCATTATATATAAAACATGAAATAAGATGTGTGTAAATGAACTGGCACACATCTAGGCATCTATTATATCCTATTTGAAGTATATTTTTTGTTTCTTTGTTGTCTTTTTTTTTCGCATTATACTGCGTAATTTAAAAAGTTAATGTGGAGAATAAAGGGCTTCGAAAGAAAACTTTGTACTGGTAAGTGAAATGATGAACGACCCTCTGAAACGACCTGATGAAACATGTAGGGAGTGCCGATCGACGTAGGTGGCTCCGGACCTTGCTACCGATGTTCAGCAGTGCATTTGTGATGGGATGGAAAGATTATATATTAAGAGCTACATAAGTACATCATATCGAACGAAAATACTTTCAAATTATAATCATATTTTGGCCAAAAACTAACTTTTGATGCTAAGACACATTAGAGCAGACGGAGAGAGAAAAAAAATATAAGTATCTCTTGTATGACACCAGAACCCTTAAAAATAAAAGTAATGGCCTACTTTAAACTGCCCGTGTATACCTAATGGTCGTTAGTACAATGCCGGGTATAGGCCTTATCTCGTTTTTGGGATGGTAATGGAGGCAAAGAAAATTCAAAGATCGTTGAGGTACCACGGTTATGATTTATTGAGTTTACATTTTTTAAAGGATGTAAATTAAATTTCATACACATTTTTTTATTTTACAATTGCGGTTTTTGGGGGAACACTCAAATTATCGGAAGATATCAAATGCACAGGACTTGAGGTCACCAATACCATGATCAAACCGATAGCAAATTTACGACGAGAATAATATAAGAATGCTCGAACGACCGTGCTGTAACGCGTATGTTTACCGTTGCCAAAATAATAATAATAACAATAATCTTTATTGATAAACATTACATTACATTCACAAACATTTACAATAGTCAATATCCCAGTATACATTATATAGTAATCACTGCTAGTTTCCTTACAAATAATTCTCGAATAGCCACCGTATAGGTATATTTTAATACAAATAATTTCACAACAACAACACCCGAAGCTAATAGGAGCATAAAACGTCAGTGTCTCGTATGACCAGAACCGGAAATCTTTTTACTGTTAACGTGGCATTGCATATTAGTCCCTCAGGAGGTGAAAACGTATCTGAGATAGATTCTTAATTAAAAACCTTCGGGTGACAAACCACACAGGGTTGTATTTCACCTTAAGTTGTACAAAAAAAAAAGCTTTAAACGGTATTTCTGCCTCAGAGTCTATTTGGGCTGGTATCAATCTCTTGCTTATTTCTGATTCAACTTCGCACAGTAATTGTTTGAAGGGTAAGAAAGCTAGTACAATTACAGACTGTGAGGCATTAATGGCTCTTTAATGTTGAAGTTGATTGTTGGTGATCATGGTTTGCAGCGGCAACTCACCATTAGGTGGTGATTCGCTTTTTTGTTATACCCTAATATCATAATCCCCTTAATATTACAACCCCATATCTTCCCGTGGATGTTGTTAGAGGCAACAGAGCGAAACTGAGACAGGAGATGGGGAGCAGCATCTTTCTGGAAACAGCAATATAACAATAAAAAAAACTGCGGTTTGCAACCAGCTCAAGCGTGGCAACTATGGCAAACATAGTGGCAAACAAGTGCGGTGGTCTTATTTTTCAAGAAAGACGACAAGGCACTCTTGAAAAACTACAGACCGATTTCCCTTCTGGGTCACGTCTACGTGCTATTTTTGAGTCATTACGACTCGTCTGGTACAGAGACTCGACAATTTCCAGCCTCCCGAACAAGCCGATTTCCGAAAAGGCTTTTGTACCATAGATCACAAATATAACCTTCAGCAAATTGTACATAAGATCGAAGAAAACAATCTAACACTGCCTTGCGTATGTGCACTATGAGAAAGCCTTTAATTGCGTCGAAATTTGGGCGGTGCTACAGTCCCATCAACGGTGCAAGTTATTTGTCGGTATATGAAGTGCTTAAGTGTTTGTATGGTAGGGCTACGATGGCTATCCGAGTACAGAACCAGAGTACGAAACCCATCCAACTGCAGAGAGGTGTAAAACAGGGTGATGTTATATCCCCGAACCTTTTCACCGCTGCGTTGGAAGACGTTTTCAAGCTTCTGAACTGAAAAGGATACGGTATTAACATCAATGGCGAGTACATCACTCACCTTTGATTTGCCGACGATATAGTCCTTATGGCAGAATCGCTGGAGGAACTAAGCACCATGCTCAATGACCTCAACAGTGTCTCCCAACGGATAGGTCTTAAGATGAACATGGACAAAACAAAAATCATGTTTAATGTCCATGTCACACCTATGCCGGTAGTTGTTGGGAGCACTAAGCTCGAAGTTGTTGACGAATATGTTTACCTGGGATAAATAGTCCGACTAGGTAAGTCCAACTTCGACAGGTAGGTCAATTGACGGATTCAACTCGGCGAGGCAGCATTCGGGAGATTACGACACATCTTCTCGTCAGGTATGTCTCAAAAGCTCAAAACTAGATTGTACAACCAGTGCGTTTTGCCAGTGATGACCTATGGATCTGAGACGTGGTCCTTCACTGCTGGCAGTATGAAGAAGCTCAAAGTCGCTCAGCGAGCTATGTAGAGGGCTATGCTCGGCGTTTCTCTGTGTGATAAGACTTAAAAACAAGGATATCTGCAGTAGAACCAGAGTAACCGACATAGCCCAAAGGAAGTGAGCAAAAGTAAGCTGAAGTGGCAATGGGCCGGCCATATAGCTCGAAGGGACCGACAACCGATAAAGAAAGGTTCTCGAGAGGCAGCCTCGTACGGTAGTCGAAGTGTAGGGCGTCCACCCACTAGATGAAGTAACGACCTGGTAAGACATGCAGGAAGTCGACGGATGCAGGTGGGTCGGAACCATGCTTTGTTACTTGGATGATGATAATATTACAAACATAAATGTCAGTAATTTCTAGAAATATTCTTAGCTTGAGAGGAACACAAATTGAAGGAGCTAACACATGTAGCAATGACGACATTGTGAACGCTGGCTAGTGGTGCGGAGGTCAAATTCATTGCGCTCAATTGACTATGTTCAAGGTATTACTCGTTTATTACGATTACTAGTCCATAACATACTTAAGATAGAATAATATTACACTATTAATATTTCAATATATTACATAACATGTAGTTGTGAAGTATGGGAGACCATCACCCCATTCCGTATATCTAAAATCTCTATATCTAAAAATATATGACGCAAAATTAAGTGTATTTTAACTATATGTAAGTACCTTTGTAAATGTCTTCTCCGACGTATTAATACTAGATACCATACAATGAGACTGGTATTTAATAAGTATCGAGATAATTAAATATACAATAATATAATAGAAAATTGTTGTCGATACTTTGAGCTGTGTTCTCCCACAGAAAAACAGGATTAAACACAACATAATGTCATAATGCGATCAGGTGATAATTTTGCATGTGGACGCAAGAAGAAATAAATTTGGCACGCTCGTCTTCTAACCTGTTCCTGAACGCTCATGATGTATAGGCACAATCGGCTCTCCGACCTTTACCAAAAGGCACGTCTCCTAACTCGAGAATTATATCGAAGGGTCGCCCCTGCTTTACGCATCGTTAACTGTTCTTCAATTATGTGATTTTCTTTAAGTGGTTGAGGGTCTTTTCTTTTCAAAGCATTCGACATGCCTGACACAGATTTATTGAAAAGTTAAAGTAAGTGAGTGCTTCGGTTGGTTTGATACATTTCTCGAATAAGCTAGAGGTTCAGTAGTTTTTGGGGACCAATTTTTAAAACGTTTTTCGTAAAATTACTCGATTTGAAAATAATGTCGAAAAGTTGTAGCGGTAAGATAGCCGTTCTCTACCAAACTAACAGCTGCTACTGAACTAAGGCCACTAGATTTAATAAAACCATTTTGTAACTAATTTTATTGCATTATTTTAACTTCTTTTAAATTTCAGATCTTTCGAGTACTCTGTAGCATCCATTGTCATGAGAATTGATAAATGTGCAGTATTCTCGTTAACATTATATAAGAAATCATTACAAGTTACCTTTATATATAAATTAAAGGTTGTTACTATTAATGATCATTTTAGCCGACTTTACAAAAGGAGGAGGCTTACAATGAGGGCTAATAATCTTCCACTCACCAGATGTCGCTAGTTGTGACTGAGGTAAAGTTTTTTGTTACTCAATGTCAGTTAACTGAGAAATTCATTTTTAATAATAGTTTATCATTATCTAGAGCATGATATTAATATATAACACAACGCGTCAGTGGTTTGATTTTTAATTTATTGCACATTTTTATATTTATAGTTTGGTTTATTCATTTCTAATCTAATCAATATGGAATATAACTAATAATACGGTAAGAAACATTTTCCTAAGAAATTATTGTCCCCACTATGAAATTTGCCAAATATTTTACCTCATTGTAATGTGGCGCCGCCCTGGCGGCAAACAAAGTCGTGGATGCCCTCATTCGTCTCGCACAGGATAAACGAAAATGGCAAAATATGGAGGAGGCTTTTACCGGCATATGGGTACCCAAATACACCTAGCAAGCTAACAGGATAGCAAAGTGGCGAAGCAATCAGCTTTGTAGCGGTTTATAACGGAAAAAAAAAATTAAAATAGGAGGTTCAGATGCCTGGGTGATCAGTAATCGATTGCTGAAAACAGAATTTGAAAATTCGAAACCGTTCTCGAGATAATCGTGGGACAGACGGACAGACGGACAGACATCGTGAAATCAATAAGTGACTTCGCAAGCTTCGTCACTTAATAATGAAACATTTTTTTTATAGAAGAGAGGGCAAACGAGCAATCGGCTCACCTGATGGTAAGTGACTACCACCGCCCTTGAACAACCGCAACACCAGGGGAATTGCAGATGCGTTGCCGGCCTTTCAGAAAGGTGTAAGCTCTGTTCTTGAAGGTCCCTAAGTCGTATCAGTCCGGAAAAATCGCCGGTGTTAAACAATTCCACAGAGAAATTGTACGAGGAAGAAAACTCCTAGTAAAACGCACAGTCATGGACCGCCAAGCATCCAGATTGTGAGGATGGTATCGTGAATTTAGACGCGATGGGCGTTCCTGAAATTTGGCGGCTGGAATTAATCCGAACAATTCCTCAGAGCACTCCCCGTGGTAAATTCGATAGAAAATGCAAAGGGATGCAACAACCCTACGCAGTGCCAGTGTATCGAGCCGATCAGAAAGAACTCGGTCATCGACAAATCGAGCCGCTCTGCGCTGTACGCGGTCAAGTGGAAGGAGCTGGCACTGGGGTGTCCAGGCCCAGAGATGAGAACAGTATTCCATGTGAGGCCGAACTTGCGCTTTGTAAAGTTGCAAGCGATGTGCCGGCATGAAATACTGTCTCGCACTGCTGAGCACGCCAAGGTTTTTAGAGGCCAATTTGGCCCTCCCTTCCAAGTGTCCACGAAACTGCACACTATTCGATATGTCGACGCCGAGGATTCCCATGCTAGCTGAGGCAGCAAAGGGTTATTTTTAGCGGTAAACGCGCAAACTTGTGTCTTCTGAACTGGACTAGATTTAGTCGCCCCCAATCCGAGACTTTGTTCAGCAAAGACTCGACTTCAGACACAAGTTTGTCCCGGTACTCGGCGACGTTTTCCCGAGAAATATTGGCCGATATATAAGGCATCACCAGAGCTGTCGTCTGCATAGCAAGGAATGTTACCATTTTGAAACATATAATTGATATGCAGGAGGAACAGCGTTGGTGATAGCACGCAGCCTTGTGGAACACCAGAGTTGATAGGCTTGAAATTAGAGCATGCACCATCTACTACGACCTTGATGCTCCGATCAGCAAGGAAACTGGTGATCCATTTGCACAATTTCTCGAGAAACCCATAGGAAGGAAGCTTCGAAAGAAGCCAGACCCGATCGAAGGCCTTCGCTATGTCCAAACTAACGGCTAATGCCTCCCCTTTGGACTCTTCTGCTTCCGCCCATCTATGAGTCAGGTAGACCAGAAGATCACCAGCTGACCGACCCCGACGAAATCCGTACTGGCGGTCACTAATCAGCTGGTGATCCTCAAGGTACATCATGAGCTGGCTGTTTATAATGGATTCCATTATTTTGGAGAACAAGGAGGTGATGGCGATAGGCCTGTAGTTGGACAGGTCTGAGCGGTCGCCTTTTTTAGGGATCGGGTGGACCAAAGTTGTCTTCCATGAATTCGGGACTACGCCTTGGGAGTAGGAGTACCGGAAAAGACGCGTTAAAACCGGTGCCAACTAAGGAGTACACGTTTTCAGCACAATAAGAGGGACTCCATCAGGCCGACTCGACTTGCTGACGTCCAGTGAGAAGAGTGCTTTGCGAGCCAAGCGCTGTGTAAACCGCACATCCGGCATGGAGCACTCACACCGCGGAATGGTCGGCGGTGTGTTCCCTCCGTCATCTAGAGTCTCGAGTTGGACGCAAGGAGAGAGCTTAACAGATCGGCTTTCTCGATTGCTACATGGACAAGTGAGTCGTCCCCTCTGTGCAGAGATGAAAGATATGGTTGACGGTAGTTCCCTTGGACAGCCTTGGCGAGAGACCAGAATGCACGGCTTCTCGAAGGAAGGTGCACTAGCTTCTCGCCAATTTTGCCGATGTGCTCAGACCTTGCCTTGGCTATGACGCTTTTGAAGGACTTGGAGGCGGAATTATACTTCTTTTTAAGAGCGCTGGTGTTTACATCCCGAGACGTTGATGCGTCAGCCCAGGCCCGGTAGCACTCCTGCTTATAGCGTGATGGTTTTTTACAGGAGCAACCGATCTGCCTGATCTGCCTCCGATGGGCACCACAGAGGATGGAATAAAAAGTTCCATACCCAGAAGTACCACATCAGCAACAGAATCGGCAACAACGCTGGGATCTTCCGGCGAGAAGCAAACCCGCCGCCAAGGGTAGGATGCAAAAAAAGACCGCATCCCATCCCAGTCGGCCGACAGTGCCAAACACGGCGGCAAGCTGCAGATCGCAACTGCGATGGGAGCGTGAGTAAACCTCTCCTTCACGCTGGTATTCTGTGAGGTCGTGGTACCACCCTGGTTCGAGTCGGCACATCCGCGCGACAGCAAAAGCTGCCGCGTGGCTCCACTGTTCAAAAAACACCAAAATAATCATGCATAGTAAAAAACTCATAATTTGAATATTATATATTGCATAATTAATCCATATTTTATTATTATTATTAATTAATTTAAATTGTTTAATTGTGTAATCCCATTTAATTATTCTATATTTGATTATTAAAAATGTAGTTAATTGATTCATATTTGATTTGTTATGAAATTATTTAACTCGATTTATTGTACATAATTAGTACTATTTATTTCAATGTTTGTTGAATACGAGGGTGACACTGAAAGTTCTTAGAAAATCAAAAACTGAACATACTAGCAAGTTATTAGTTTTATTACATCTTTTCAAAATAGTGTCCATATACATCAATACATCGCTGCATCTGATGGAACCACTGAGAAAAGCACTTTGCCCACTCGTTCTTAGGGGTCTCTTCAACGGCATTTTGAAACGCAGCCACTGCTTCCTCGGCGTCCATTAAATGTTTCCCTCGAAGTTTTTCTTTTATTTTCGGAAATAAATAAAAATAGCAAGGTGCGAGGTCCGGGCTATAGGGCTGGTGACCCAGTAATTCCACGTCTGACGTCGCCAAGTAGTCGATTGTTTGCTTGGCGGTGTGCGACGAGGCGTGGTCGTGGTGAAGGAACTTTTTCCAAGACAAGTTTTTCGATCCTCTAAAACAATTACTGCGTATGACCTGTCCTTTCCAAGAACGAAGCCACCATCTTTTTTCCCATGCTTCGACCTCTCTTCACTTTATTTGGCGACTCCTCGGATGGAAACAGCCAGACAGCAGACTGTCTCTTAGTTTCAGGATTATAACAATAAATCCAGCTTTCGTCACCCGTAAGTATGTCGAAAAAAGCATTTGAGTCACCTCTGTTAAATCTTTGAACCATTTGACGACACCAATCAACACGACGGACTTTTTGGGCCTCTGTCAAATTAAGAGGTATCCACCGGGCATAAAGCTTTCTGACCGCTAAATGTTCATGGAGGATTTTGTGCACTTGACTCATACCGATGCATAAGCTTGTCCGAATCTGCTGATAAGTCACTCTTTTGTCAGTCTCTATCATATGCCGCACAACACTGATGTTATATTCAGTAGTCGCCGTAGAAGCCCGTCCCTCACGCAGATCATCGGTGAGATTAGTGCGACCACGTTTAAACTCATTAAACCAGTTGTAAACAGTGGCAAAAGATAGGGCTTTATCGCGAAAGGCCAATCGAAGTCTACCATAACTTTCTTGTTGACTTAAATGATATTGAAAGTCATAAAAAATCATTGTACAATAATTTGCCCTCGTAAACTAGGTTTTCTTAAAAGTATGATTAGTTTTGAAAATGAAATTCTGTAATATTTTATATATAAATAATGTTATGCGATATCTTTGTCAACTGTGAACCGTTTTACCGTATTTTATGATTATTATTATTAAATATATTATAACTTCAGGGGTGGTTCCATATACATTTAAGAAAAAACTCCACCCAAAGGATGGCAAAATAGGGGATGAAATTTTTAATGTAACTATTAAGACAATATGTATTGAGATTGTGATAATCCTCAGTCTACTCAAAAGGTATTGTTTTTTTTTCTGCCGACTTCCAAAAAGGAGACGGTACTCAATTCGAGTGTATGTTTTTTTTTTATGTGTTACCTCATAACTTTGTACTGGGCGAACCGATTTCGATGATTTTTATATGAAAGCTGATAGTTGTGTGGTCCCATATGAATTTGATCAAGGTCAGACCAATGGTTATTGAGTTATTCTTAAATAACCTATATTGAAGTCGCTTATATTGAAGTCGGCTGTACAAAATTATTAATTTTAAATTATATAATGATGCCGTCCAGCTCGAGAACGTGGTAAACTAATTATCTATAAAGTAAAAGCCGAATTCAAAGATCTAAAAAGAATATAATAATTTCACATTCTGAAATCGAGGCTTTACTCCTACTACTACTTTCTTCTATACACTATATCTTAGCACTGACTTCAGAATGTGAAATTATTATATTCATTTTAGTTCTTTAAAGTCAACAAACAAATAATAGAAGATAAAAAATTAAATGAAACGCTCATGAGGCGTGCACTTTTAGATTTTCAAACTATTTTGAAATAGTCTTTAAACGAAGCATATTAAATTAGTGTCGAATACTTATACATAAACTTTTTGGTAACTTAAAACCATACTTTAATATAATTAGTATTGATAAATTAAAGGCAATAGCCATAGGATATTAAAAGCATATTACTAACATTATTACTTCCTTAACAAGTAATATTCGTTACATACTCGTATCTCTCGAGTAGCTAAAATAAAGTGCGCTCCGCAGCGGGACACCCGCGTCGGCGATGATACGTGATCAATTGAACAATTGGTCGCCGACCCTCGCTGCGCTGCGGCACATGTCCGGCTGACTACGTCAGGAATTAATAACCATGTAACCATATATAAATCGCTATACTCGAACAGTTATTTGTGCAATATACTTTGTTCTGTATATACAAGTAATGTAGGCTCCACACGTTGGTTCCAACGCTGCTGCCAATGTTAGCTAGATCATTTGCTAGGTAACCACACGTTGGCCATTATACTAATTTAGTCCAGTCCGAGCCAATGTAATATATAAATAGCTCTATGTGCTTATACATTGCTGAGTATATATCATTATTATGTGTTATTGGAAAAAAGAAAGAAACAGCCACGCCAAAGATGTGGAAGACAACACATCATAAAATTGGGGACGATTGTGTACCTTACCTACCTATACACATTTAATTTTAATAATACTACAACTACAGACCGATTTCACTTCTGAGCCGCGTCTATTGCTGTTTTAGAGAGTCATTACGAATCGTCTCGCGCGCAGACTTGACGACTTCCACCCTCCCAAACAAGCCGGTTTCCGAAGGGGCTTTAGCACCATAGACCACATACATTCCCTTCGGCAAATTGTACAGAAGTCCGTGGAGTACAATTTGCCACTATGTCTGGCGTATGTGGATTATGAGAAAGCCTTTAATTCCATAGAAATTTAGGTGGTGCTGCAGTCCCTTCAACGGTGCCAAGGTGACTGTCGGTATATCGAAGCTTGCTGAAGTGCTTGTACAGTAGGGCTACGATGGCTATCCGAGTAAAGAACCAGAGTATGAAATATTGCAGAATATTTCGAAAATAGACAAACAATTAAACTGAGGAAGACAAGTAGCCAACGTGTGGACGAATTGAGAGCGTTGGCGAAACCGACACCGGCCGGCCAACGGTGAGGCCAATGCCATTTCTTTTATTATTATGCTAATAAGGTGGCTCTTCACGTTGCCCAACATAGTGGCGAATGTTGTGGCCAATACCTATGGCCATAATGTAGAGCGGGTATTTGTGCTTATCTTGGTATGTATTGGAATGGTGGCCCCCAAGTTCGCGCGAGATCCGTGTGGTGTCGGTTTTCTACAAAAGTTCAAAGGCTTGTGGCAGAGTTATGGCCGCCGCGTTCACACGTTGGGCGGGTGTTTAGTTTGCTACGAGCACCCAGAGTGATTGAATCATTAGATTGTAGATCGCATGCACCTGATTTAAATTTTTTATTCGTGCGTCGTAACTAGTGTCTACAAAACAGCATTAATAACATATTATTTATTCTGTGGTAACAATGACCAATGAAGAAACTTTTCGCTTTATAGAGATCTACCAAGCCAAAATTGTTTGTAACCCAAGATAAAATTACTTTTTTTCTCCAATTCTTTTTGATCACCTTTTTCCTATACACATTCACATGTAGCGGTATGCTGTGAATAAATAAACCATTTTCATAAATTCGTCCGCACATTGGCCCGAACCGAAGCAAACTAAACGACCTTCCAACGTATGGACGCCATCACAAACGCTTGGGTAATATCTTTGCCAACACATTCGCCACAATCTTAGCCAACGTGAAGAGCTCTAGGCCTCAACACCACTCGTCTCGCTCACGAGACGAGTGGTATTGAGGCCAATGTTCAGACTAACGTGTGGAGCCGTGAAGGAGTAAGAATGACAGACGAGCACTTTGTCCACCTGATGAAAGGTAAATGCTGTGCACCATAGAAACCTACATCTATCATCGGTTAAGAATAAAAATGCAGTTATGTTGTGTATGCCGAACAGCGCAGCGTATTTAGGCTGTTAGTTACTAATAAATATGAATATACAGAAATCACATACTCGTATAATATCAGATTGATGTAAAATAGACAACGATTTGAAATTCACACCTCGAAAGTGAAGCGGAGCGATTGCGCTTTATTGTCGACTTCATTGCTTTATTGCTACGCTACCACGTGAAGTCAGGCTTATTATTTTCAAAATAACGCACTAACACGTAAAGAAAAGTACATTAGTAGTAAGAGGAAAAACTAATAACTAAACTGGATAGTTTTATTAAATTTTTCAATACGAATTATTATACAAAAACAAAGAAAAGTGTTATTGTCGCCGGATAACTGTCTGTGGTATAAAATAGTATGGTACTAGAAAATCTCGAGACTCTTTTTACTATCTTCAAAATCATGTATTGATGATTTCTTTAGAAAATTAGTGCTGCACTCCTTATCGTTCTTTTAATACTTAAATTTATATTTATAATAAAATTGTAAATTTAAGATGTCTGTACATTTAATTGATAATAAATTATTTATTATTAATGTTAATACGCGGTAGAGCCATGCTGCAGCTACATTTTAGTTGTAGCACGAATGGGTCGGCCCGACCGGGGTAGGACCACGCTCTCACAGAAGCAGCAGTTTAATGCCACTGCGTTTCGTATGGTGAATGTAGAGAACCGGAGGCCCTTTTTATGGGAAACAATGCATCTGCACTTTAATTCTTAATTAAGAAAAAATATATAAGTCTATGGGCCACAATATCCACTTACCATCAGATGTGGATATTGTGTGCTCGTTTGTCAACCTTATTTTATAAAAAAAAAACATTACTACTAAAACCGGCAGTTTACATATAAACAAATCATTCATTACCATTACAGCCTATCAAAAGTTCACAGCTGAACATAGTACTCTTCTATTCCCCTATATTTGCCACAATATTTGATAACTGTTAGCAACTAAACAATTAAGCTATCTTTTCTAGCGACTTCAAAAAGGAGGAGGTACGTAATTCGACTGTATGTTTTTATGTGTGTTACCTCATAACGTTTTTATGTGAACCGATTTCGATGATTCTTTTTTATTTGAAAGCTGGTGCGTCTCATGTGGTCCTATATAAATTTGATCAAGGCCTGACCAATAGTTTTTGAGTTGTCCTTAATAATTTATATTAAAGTCAGTTGTACAAAATTTTTAATTTTTCAACTTGTATCAAAAGTAACTTATATTTTGGATGATCCCTATTGAAATTGAATAATGAAATTATTGTTTACGAAATTTGATGAACTATTTTAAAATAATTCTCTGCAAATCCAACTTTATGTCTAATTAATGAATGAAAATGAATATGTAAAAGAGAAAATTTTGATAACGTGAGGGATGGGGTGGGCCACTTTTGGATTTTACAAATACGTTTTATGTTACGATAACAGGTAACAACAACACAAGTATAGCAAAGAAACTTTTGTGTTTGGAATAAAGTAGTTCTGATGTTAAACGTAATAAAAAAAGAAAATAAAAAAATTTAATTGATCTATACTGACGTAGTATACATATCAGTTACGTATAGCATACAAACAGTGAAAAAATCGTACACATCATTTATTATCACCAAAGATACATCAAACAACTGACAAATGAGATACTGCAAAATAATAAAACGTTTATATCCCTTTACAGCGGAACTCGCAGAAGAGCAATGTAGAACGGTATGAAGAATGTACCCGTCCGCCCAAACTTTCCCTCGTTACAAACTACCTCGCTAATGACACGAATCGGACCTTTTTGCGTGCTGCTCGACCATTCGTCTTTCAGGCGACGTTTGCAGACGGTTTTGCTTGTATATCACCGTTACATAGGGTAAAATCGTCCCGAGTACTTATTATGAGAGGAATTACATTTATGACAAATTAAGGTTAAACCTACGTTTTTAAAAAGTGACTTACATGTTAGTTATTTTTTATATAATATATTAACATATATTATATGTTTTATGTGAAAAAGAAATAAATATAATGCTTCTTTTTTGCGACTGATTTTCAAATAATTTGTCACACACAGCCCACGCTAACAACTTAAACAATCGAATTGTCTTCAAAACAAATTACTGACCTTTCGATTAAGGCACTCTTTCGCTCGCCCCCGGGCTTCCCTTCACAATCAAAAATTTAAATGAATTCCCTCAGTCTACAGCTTCGTTTTTTTCTTTTAATCCCATTTTCGGATGGTATTACTTTTAAATGAATATTCATTAAGAATCGTTTAGAGATATATTGAAGTTCATATAACGCACGCAGTAATTAATGTTGGCTTTAAATACGAGAATCTGAAATAATTTTCAAGTATACTCGAATCGAAACCAATTTACAAAATTGAAGATATCTTACTCACAGTAATACCCCAGCGTCAAGTGGTGGACATTTTTTTACCTGAAATCAAACAAAGTTATACTTTAGTACCAATAGAATATAATGAACCTATTGCCTGCTTTAAGTTTCACCTAGAATCCATGACACCATTTCAATCTGTATCTCAAAATCTGGTATCCGGTAGCGAAGCCTCCATAGAAGCCGAGAAGGCGGGCTTTCCCTATCAAACTGCTCAATCAATAATATCAACTAATAAAATAACTCGTAAACTGTTTCGAGCTATTTCAAATTTCCCGCGCGCTCCTTTGTTCTACACAGGTCATGACCTCGTAGCCTTATTATGTAACGTCAACACTTGGCAGATTGCTTTCAATTCGAAACACACTGATTCGCGTTCTCTCTGTCTCAAAGCGAACACGCAATGGACTATCAAGATTATTCGTTACGGAAAAACTGTGCGATACTGCTGTCATAAAAAAGGAGTTGAGTTGAGCAATTAGTCGTCTCTCACAAGCGTAGGCTTTTTACCGGGTTTTCGAGAAGACGGTCGCTTCCTTTCTGACCTGTGTCAAAATGTTCTATAATGAAATATAACGATTGTTTATATAGCAATTAGTATGGAGCCATAAGCTGGGCTTTGGGTGTAAAGTTAGTCGAGCACGGGGGCACGCAGGCGATACGTTTGCAAGTTCACTTCACATTTCAATGTTTACTCTGTGTGTTTACTTGAGCGAATGAATATTGGGAGTTGAAAATTTATGCTTTTTTAAAGATTTTTTGTGAAAATGGAGGATAATAGTGTTCCTTGTGATGAATCGAAGTGTGTTAAAGTGCTAATCGGCGAGAAAATGTAAAATCTTTAAACTTCTTTAGATCTCCACAAGTTGCTTTGCGGAACGTGGTTTCTCATCTCTGAAGCGCATCCATTCTTATTTGAGAAATACACAAGGTCAAGAGCGTTTTTCAGACATCAATTATCGCAATTGAAAAAGAGTTATTGGTACAATTAAAACAATCACCAGCATTTTACGAGGACGTAATCAAATCTTTCCTCAAGAAAGAGAGACGATTCGATTTAGAATATAATTTGGTTTTTTTTTAATTTTGTACATACTTTGTTCGTACGTTGTTAATGCCTTTCTTTTTTCATGTATTGTATTGTATGTAAATAACTTTTCTTTCGCTCAAGCAAACCCAAACGGCTTTTTTCAAAGCCACCGAAGATATGCAATTGCTGACGTCATACAATCTATTTAGCAGCCTGCCTTCTGTGTGCTTTGTTAAACACGTCCTCGACAGCACTGAACATGAAACTGATCAAGATTGGTGTATTTTTATAAAACTGTTAAAAACAACAAAACCATATCTTGGCCGTGTCCTAGTTTGGAGCCCTTTATTGCGATTACTGCAAATATTACCATCTCGTCACTTCTACTTGCGGGGGGCTGCTACACTTCTTTTATTGATACAAGGATATCATCCAAAAATATTTCTGCTACATTGATGGTCGGTTCTTCGAGCTATATGGTCTAGCAATTGCCATTTTAGCTTACTAAGATCCGTTAGGCTTTGTCAGTTACTCCGGTTTTACTGCGGATATTATCGTTTTAGATTCACCACGCAGAGAAACTTCGAGCATAGCCATTTTCATAGATCGCTGGAGGACCTGAAGACGCTGACAACAGATAATGACTTTCTACTGTCGGACTGCATATAAAGGGAGGGGAAACGCAATTAGCGATGACTAGACATTTATAACTTACCAATTACCAAAACAAAACAATAATTAAAAAAGCATGCTGTGTATTTCAAAATTAATACGTTACTGCTATTAATTTTTCAACGTACGTTGATAAATAATACAGTTAGTTTTTAGTTGGAAGATCATTTCTAGAGATTAGTTTACCATATTTTCGTATCGAATAAATTTTGTGTGTGTTTGTGTTCTTAAATAAAATTTCAAGATTAACATACAGGGTTATTTTGTAATATACGGCCAAATTTGCATAGGTTCAGAATAGGTAATATAAGCAAATGGTGAAAAAAAAAAATAAGGAAACAGCTCAAACATTTTGTTTTTTTTTTATCTTTTATATATTCAAAATGTGTGGAAATTCATTATTTTAACTGATTGTAGTTCATACATATGTAGCGCCTACTATTTTACTACGCCTACACACATTCGTAAGGGAGTGTTGAACTCGAAAGCAGTCGATGGCGTTTGACGCTCGCGCTCGGTTACAGATTTTTAGGCATCCAATAGTTGTTCGGTAAAGACAAGCGTGTCTCCCCGCCCTTTTCCGCCGGGCAAGTTCGCCCGGTCGTCCACAGTGACCAACTTGACCGTGACCTCATTACGAAGTGCGCTGTTTTTACATTTCTGTAGGTAGTATTAATTGTCACTTCGTTAGCAATGACGCCACGAAAATATTCGACTCGCGAATACTATAAAATGGTACGGTGTTATATTTTAAGCAATGAAAGTTTACGTGGTGCGCAAAGATTATACGAAAGTGAGTCTTACCGCGTTTGCAAAGACAAAAAATAACGCTCATGTATCATCCAATTAGAGTACAATTTTGGCAGCAAACTGAAGGCTGTTAGATTTTTTTATAGTTCACCACTCCGTCACATGGAAGTGCTCGAGGAGGTTATTCATTAATAAGCCCGGCTGTCGAAAACGCATTGATCGAGTTTTTCAAAAGAAACCCACGCGCTAGCACCAAAAATGTAAATAGTTCGTTTTCGTAGTTGCGTATTGTCGCGGGTGGTGTGTCTTTCTACAATTGTGTGAGGCCGAAAGGTGCCCTTCAAACTAGGCAGGACACATCATTTTATTTCATTACGCTGAAATAAGCAAATTAATTTCTTAAAACTTTAATTACGAGTATGTTCTATGATTATGGGCTCTAGGAGCATCAATATATCATATAAGCTCACTGCATTCAAAACCCGATAGAAGTACCCATATAGTGTTGTTTAACATTTGAGCACAAAGAAATTTTAAAATATACATAAAACATTATTGTTGAAGTTTTAATAGTTTTTTTTTATATATAGAACTGTAGTAACAAATAATGTTACAGTCCAACCGATGGTGTGGCTACGCGGACACCAGCAACCAACTTAAAATAAAAAGGCTACAGATGTGTTGTCACCTCTGAGTACGAAGATAGAATGTCTCACAGCCTGTAACTATACGTATGACCGGGACACAGTCAGTGTAAGCACTGCTTTTTAGGGTAAGAGGGTGGTACCTACCCAAACGGACACATAGGTAGAAAAGGAGTTCTACCACCTAGTCCATCACAATTTGCTATCATTATCTTTAAAAAGTCTAATCAATAAGGCTTTACCTTGTTTAGAAGAATCAAAAGTTTATGACAAATTAACTCATAAAGCACCTAGACTTTTTTTTGGAAATATCTTAAGCCATTGCGTAATAATGTAGTATAAATTTACATTTCGATTCATAACGAAAAAAAAAAGAACTTGTTAATTTCAAAATTTCCGTTTGTTAACAATTTTGTACGTGGTAGAGCCATGCTGCAGCTATATTAGTAGTATAGTTGTAGCACGAATGGATCGGCTCGACCGGAGAAGGATCACGCTCTCACAGAATACCAGCATAAAATAGCAGCTTAACATTGCTGTGAATGTAGAGAACCGGAGACCCTTTTTACTGGAAAAGAGGCATTCCATCTTAGGCCTCACGGGTGACAACTCATATTCATTTTGATTCTTAATCGAGGATAGATGTAGATGTCTATAAGTCACAGCAACCACTTACAATCAGATGGACTGTGTGCTATTTTGTCACCATAAAATAAAATCTTATAAAAAAAACATTCAATCGAAGTTATAACTGGCCGAAAAATGAGAAACTAGCGAAAATCTCGCTGAAAGGAGTAAAACGCTCCTTATTACGTCATGCAGTTAAAGTCAGCAGCAGAGTTCCCATTGTTGGAAGTCAAAGTTTTCTAACTCGAACAAGTTCATAATTTTGACCCTCGGGTACGTAACCGCTACTACTTTATCGACCTAGTTATATTTCAAAGTTCCCAGTGGATTTTGTAAGTTCATGTAAGAAGTTATTACACAAACGCGGACAAAGCTCTCGTTATAGGTCAGTCAGGGGTTTTGACCAGCGATTCCCTGGTGTGCTGGTTATCAACGTGTGAGCGAATAATAATTATTAAACTTACCCAAACTTTAATATATTTAAGACCATCCATAATTCCTGTTATCTAACAAGTTAGTTGGTTATCTAGGATTTTAGACTAACAAAAGAAAGAAAGTCAGAGCGCTGCGTAATTTCACATCCACGCATACATCTTTCTTGCTGAATAGCTTATCTGAATAAGCAGTTGCAAGCAATAGAGAAATTTAAAATATAAGGAAAGTCGATTGGTTAAAGGACTCAACAATTCGCCGGAAAAGTTGGTTATGTGTTCCGACGATTTATTGGCAAAGTCGGTTAAAGGACCCGACGATGCATTGTAAATGGCGATTTTAAAAAGGGCAGAATTGCTTATTTG
The DNA here is from genome assembly GCA_033319125.1 of Parnassius glacialis. Classification (NCBI taxonomy): domain Eukaryota; kingdom Metazoa; phylum Arthropoda; class Insecta; order Lepidoptera; family Papilionidae; genus Parnassius; species Parnassius glacialis. The sequence goes on from JAVANC010000021.1 coordinate 34,389,028, forward strand.
GAAGTTTGTTCAAGACGAGTGTTTACATTCGGAGATAAATTGCATTGAAAGAAGTTCACGTTTAAGCAAATTGTCTTTCGAACTAGGAGAAGATAACCTGCTTCGATTAAACGGACGTTTACTCTTTTAATCTAATTTAACACCACATGTGGGGGGTGCTTGGGAGAGGTTGATAAGATTGATTGATCGCCACGCTCAAAAAAGGAGCCCACGAGAGGAAGTTCTGCATACTTTGCTCTTGGAAGGAGAGCACACCATAAATTCAAGGCCGTTAGTCATGGTGAATATGGATAGTCCTGAAGAGGGTTTAACACCTAATTATTTTCTTCTCGGGCGCTCATGTGGAGATCGTCCACCTGGATTATTTACGGAGCGACATTTAATGGGTCATCCCAGCTGGAAAACTACCCAGAACCTAGCTGATCATTTTTGGACAAGATGGTTGAAAGAGTACATGCCTACCTTGATACCTCGAACGGGAACGGAAGGTTATGAGACAAAAGTGGGTGACATTGTTTTCGATCATTCGATAGTTAATAGGACATTATCTGGAAAAGATGGTCACACTAGAGTGGTTGACGTCATCGCTAATAAAGACATCCATATATATATATATATATATATATATATATATCCATATATATACATATACATAAGGATTAATAGTTCTGGTACCCGTGACGCCTTCTAGGTGAAGTTGCTGGCGCACAGTGGGGAGATTATTGGCGACGCGAGTTAATTTTTCAGAGTAATTTTCAACTTACAAAATATTTGTATTTGTGTATCTATATTGTTTTATGAAAGTTTCAGTAATGTATGAAAATGTATGAAATAATTATTTCAGGATTATTGTATAGAGTAATAAAATAAGAAATGTTTTAAAAGTGTACAATCTAACTTTATGGATAGAATAGCGAAATAATAACAAAATTGGTATAAGTAAATTCAAGCATATTAATGCTACTTAAAGGTTTTAATTTGTGAATTAAACGATTGTATTGTTTAAGATATTCATGTTTATTAATAAAGATCATTCTTTTGAATATGTGTAAAACCGGCGCCAGATACAGCATTAAACATTTGAACACTTGTTTGATGCTACGTGTGGCACGAGACTTTGAATCAATGCTCAAATAAGTGCACACAGAAATGCACTTTGCCCAGCGGTTTCAGTTTTTTTTTTGCGCACATCAAAGCGTTCAAAGTCGACAAGGTTCAAATATTTGCGTAACCTGTTACACTTGCGCAAAGTTCATTCGCGCGAGCGTTGTCCAGCGGGACGGTTGTGCGCAGTACGTTTTAAAAATAAGTCCAAGCATAAAGACAGTAAAAAAACAATCAAATGAATGTTATTTGTATGGTCAGCTGTTATATGAAAAGATAAGGTCCTTGGATGAAGATGAGGGACTAGTACTCATGAATGAAATAGATAATCTTGTATTTAAATATTTTATTGTATTATTTTCGCAAAATATCGCGCTAGTCGTTATTTGTTTTTAGGAGCTATCTACTTTTTATTAAAAAGATATATCACCTAATAAAAAACACATTAAATCTAAACATAATGACAATGACAGCTGAGTAGCTGAGATGCGACTTTTGGACTTTGGACTTTTTGCTTATTATTTTATATCAATCTAAAGGTCTTTGACCAGTGATTTTAAAGATAACATGTCCTGAGTGGGCTTAGCCCACGTAACTGACCTTTTACTTGTTTCTACATATAGTCATATCCAATTTTTTTAAGGAATAAATATTACAATAATCTCCTCACAACGAAAGCACATAAATGTGAAATAATTATTGATAACATGCATCTCCTCGTACAGTAAACATTATTTTATTTTGCGATTAATGGATAGGAAATTTATTAATGAACATTTCGATCGATAAATTTTTTTCAAAAGACCAAAATTTGATTTTATTAAGAAATTATTTTAAAATCTAGGCGTATTCCCTGCTCGCGGGGTAGTATCAGTGAGCGACAAACTCTTGAGGGTGAAACTTGTGTCGTTAGTGGCCTTTTAGTTCTTTTTTTGTTTGTTTAGGGCATAGTTTTTTGTGATAGTTATATATTTGTTGTGTTTTTACTGCGCGAAGAACCTTTTTGTGTGTATTTAAAACTACTGAGATTTGCGAAAAGGCGCTACTGTTGGTATTGTATAATACAGACACTGCATTCACAAAATCGTCGTCCATCATGTTTGTCATTTATCAACGTTCTGTGGAAATATATGTTTGCAAAGCATATCTAGCAGTTTGCGCCAATAAGTGTTCAAACAACTGTGCAAAGTCCTTCAAATAAGTGTTCAAATGTTGTTGCTATATCTGGCGCCGGCTTAATAGATATTTAAGGTTTATGAGTGCGTAAATAGCTTGTGAAATTGCTGTTTAATTTAATTTTTAATTTAACCATTAAGTACTTTAATATTCTTTTATGTGATATTAATGTTTCAATTATTATTGTAATGTGCCTTTTTTGTACTTTTTGTGAAGTGTAATTATGTAACGACATTTTTTTTTGATAATAAAGTTATGGGTTCAAATATATGATATTGAAAATCAGTGTTAAATTACGTCGAAATGGCACGCGGCGCGCGGTTCTGTTTCGATTATAGCTGTCATAGTACAATAGAAAGCTGGTATTTTGGCAATTCGTTCGGGACCAGCTACCAGTGTCCAGTTTTAACTCAAGAAAGAAAAGCAATTAGATATAGTGATAGGATAGTTATAAAGTAGTGAAATTTTCAATATTGCATTTCCAAAGGGGTTGTCAAAATATGACATGCCTAATAATTAAATTTTCAATTTTTTTTTGTCACAAAATGCCTAATTGTGGCTTACCTATATATAAGAAATAGACATATGATATAGCGGATTTTTTTTAGACGGAGTAAAGATCTATATTTTTCTAGAACATTGTATTTAGGTATCCCGAACCATAACACCAGCGTAAGCGGATAAATCATTTTGGGAGCGCTTTTGCTTCTGACTTGCTTAACAAATATAGGCTAGCTGAGACATATAACCCAATGTTAGATAGCCTATACTATTCGACATGAATCTGGCTATAATATCCAAACAGATTTTTCAAATCGGACTGGTAGTTCCAGAGATTAGCACGTTTAAACTTAAACAAACAAAAAAACTCTTCCTCTTTATTATATTAGTATAGATGATGTGTGCATCGTGTTCGTGTAACTTCGTTTTTGTTCGAACGGTTCGGAACGCCGTACGAATAAAACGTGCGTGAATACTTGTGTCGATATGCTCATCACTGGTACTATCTCTGTCGGGTACGATGCCAAGTGAGACAGCGTGCTTTTTGGCCGCGCCCACCGGTGAGTTCGAGCCCGCGACTTGTGCTACCTTAATTGCTTAGACCGATGTTTAAAGTCCGTTTAAAGTCACCCAGCGTCAAACCATGCTACCAGTGATACAGTCCACTAGTGACTGACGCCATGACCGGGACAATTCCTTAAAGTTACAGCCTATATACGTTCCACAGCTGGGCACAGGCCTCCTCACATTTCTGAGAAGGTTTTAGGGCAAGGAAGTGTCAACTGCGCTGCCCCAATGCGTGTTAGCGAACTTTACATGTCTTCGAAATACTTTTTTTTTCTTATTTCTCAGACATACAGGTTTCCTCACGATGTTTTCCTTCACCGCCGAGCACGTGGTAAATCAGCACTTAAAATTGCAATTAACAATTTCATTGGTGCCGGCGGGGTCGAACCCGGGTTGCTCGCGTGAAATTTACCGCGAGTACTAACGATCTGAGCTACACGGACCATTCCTTAGGGACCCATAATCTTAGTCGTCTAACCTTTATTTAAGAGAGGACGGACGAGTTCTGAGTCGAACGTCTACTCAGGGGTCACGCCCACCTCGTTTTTGAAGAACTCAACGTGTTGTGGTATTGGATCTGTGAATAGAAGGTCATTAATTGGTTGATCTATGTTCCAGGACGGATGGTATGGATGAAGACCCCCGTTTTCTTTCACTAACGATAATTATACTAACTTTCTATACCCTTCCGACCGAATCACAACAGTGCACGCAACGCACCTTAGCGACAGAAACAGGTTAAGAGTGTTACCTATCACTGTTACCACCAAACAGACTTCTTTGCATAAAAGAAGACTCAACATCTATATATATAGTCTGCCGAGCCAATTAGTGATCTTATCTATTATATTTTATATGATTTAAAAATTATTATAAAAAGGGTATCTTTTTGACATTTCTTCGCCGGTCAGAGGATCCTCGTTTTGTAACGGAACTATTTTTACAGAGTGACAAACAAGCACACAATCCATATAACGGTTAATGCCTTTGATTAAATATAAAAATCCAAATGCTTTACCGCCTTGTGGAATAATATCGAATGTTTCATTAGCAGTAAAAAAGGTCTGTAGTTCTTATAAACTTATTATTCAGCTTATTATTCTGTGTGACAGCAGCATTGTGTTGTTATTTCGCTCTAGTATTCTGTGTGAGCATGGTCCTTCCTCGGTCGAACCGACCTACCACGCTGCAGCCATAATACGAGGGCGACACTGATAGTTTTTAGAACTGGCCACTTGTAAACAATATAATAAAAAAATAAGTTCAAGTTTTGAAAATGGAACTCTTTTCCAATATAAATTGTGTATGTATTTCATTAATTTGTCATTTGTTTACGATTTGGCGGGAGATTGAAAATTGTCTGTGTCACGTCAGCATGAATTTAACACGAGAAAATTTTGGTACAATGATTTTTTATGATTTTTGATGTCATTTAAGCATTTAAGTCAACGAGAAGGTAATGATAGACTTCGATCGGCCTTTCGCGAAGAAACTTTTTTTTTTACAACTGGTTTAATAAGTTTAAACGTGGTCGCACTCATCTCACCGATGATCTACGTGAGGGACAGCCTTCTACGGCGACGACTGAAGATAACATTATTGTTGTGCAGCGTATGATAGACTGTGTGACTAATCAGCAGATTCGGACAAGCTTAGGCATCGGTATGAGTCAAGTGCACAAAATCCTCCATGAACATTTAGCGCTCAGGAAGCTTTGTGCCCGGTGGATACCTCACAATTTGACAGAGGCCCAAAAACTCCGTCGTGTTGATCGGTGTCGTGAAATAGTTCAAAGATTTAACGGTGATAGGTGATTCAAATGCTGTGTTCAACATATTTACGGGTGACGAAAACTGGATTTATTGTTATGATCGTGAAACTAAGAGACAGTCTGTTGTCTGGCTGTATCCTTCCGAGGAGTTGTCAACTAAATTGAAGAGAGGTCGAAACGTGGAAAAAAAAATATGGCAGCCTCGTTCTTCGGAAGGACAGGTCATTACGCAATAATTGTTTTAGAGGATCGAAAAACAGTTACTGCAGAGTGGTACACTAACAATTGTTTGCCACTTCATTTCTTGACTCCTGTTGTTTGGAGAAAAGAACTCGCAGTAGGATTCTCCTCTACCACGACGACGACGCCTCATCGCACACCGCCAAGCAAACAGTCGACTACTTGGCGACGTCAGACGTTGAAAATTACTGGGTCACCCGCCCTATAGCCCCAACCTCGCACATTGCGATTTTTATTTATTTCCGAAAATAAAAGAAAAACTTCGAATAAAACGTTTTATGGACGCCGAGGAAGCAGTGGCTGCGTTTCAAAATGCCGTCGAAGAGACCTTAGGGACGAGTGGGCAAAGTTTTAACAGTGGTAGAGCCACGCGGCAGAATTGCTGTCGTACGGATGGGCCGGCTCGAACCAGGGTGGTACCACGACCTCACAGAATACCAGCGTGAAGCAGAGGTTTACCTCTGCGTTTCGCTTGGTGAGTGCAGGTGGGCGGAGACCCTTTTTCCATTCCATCTTAGTCCTCACGGGTGACAACGCATCTACATTTTGATTCGCGGACGAGGATAGATGTAGATGTCTATGGGCCGCAGCAACCACTTGTGGGACTGTGTGCTCGTTTGTCACCCTTCTCCTATAAAAAAAGTGCTTTTCTCAGTGGTTCCATGGGATGCATCGATGTATTGATGTAAATGGACGCTATTTTGAAAATATATAATAAAAGTAATAATTTTCTAGTTTGTTCAGTTTTTGATTTTCTAAGAACGTTCGGTGTCATCCTCGTAGACTGCACTGTGGCTCTACCGCGTGAGAGCAGCAGAAAAATAAATTGACAAGAGAATTTTTTATTTATTATGTCTAATTTAAGAAATTTGATTTTTTTATTTTATAACATGACCATATATACGTCCTTCCAGTCAAAATATTAAAATTTATTTTATTCACACTATAGCACAATATGCTGATTCGTCACATATTGCTACGGTTTTAGGAGATTTTGACGACAGTTAACCCAGTGAACCACTAATACGATTGTATCTCAAACCACCAAAGCAAATATAAAACTTGAGATTTATATTGCCATCGAATCACTTGTAACATCGTTTCTACTAATAGTTCAGTAGTACACAAAATCTTACCACTCTTAATTGTTAAAACCCACTCAATTCATAGTAGGATAATAATTAAATTAGTACTATTTACTTATATTTATGTTCCGTGTTCTACCAAGCGTATCCATAGACTGATTTATGTACTATTGTATCGTCACCATAACAGTTAGGCAGCCCCGCATCAAATCCCTACTTCGGTCGAGTGTCGCAGCTTGATAAGCAGTCGATCGAGTCGGTCCCCAACTCGGTGACGCAATTTGCTGACGCTACCGGATGCGTTTATATAATTAATTTTGAGTTACAGTCAAAAAGAAATCCTAGTTGTAATAAATTATATAAAACGGCTATAAGTGCTCTAATCGATATATATATATATATATATATATATATATATATATATATATATATATATATATATATATATATATATATATATAATTAAAGTATTCAATTCAATGTCATCAAAATCAATTCAATCAAAAACAATGAAAGTATTCAATTCAAAAACTTGGTAAGATAAGATAAGATCAGTGGAACGTTTTTTATGTTTTCCTTATACTGAAACTGTATCGATGCCTTGCCACCACGTCTGTTATTCTTTACAAAATATCTTATCTTTAGCAAATGTTTGATGGACGTTCATTCAACAAGACAATAGCACGAGATATAACGAAAATTTTCAATTATACAATACAAAACTGTGACGGTCGCTACGAGGGTATTGTGCGGCGTGCGACAGTTAGCGATGGCAGCGAAGTGTTGAGAATGGCACGAAATGGCGCGGCGGACGTCCGGCGTCGGCGGGAACGACGAAGCGGGATACTAAGGCCAAGCGTTGACGTGAGAATGGAACAGCTCATTCGCGCTACTACGTTTGTAATGACGTAGATTACGCTCAGTGATATCGCACGGAGGTGGCGTGGCGTCTTGGAATGTCTAACGAGAAATTAGATTACGGATTGAAATTCGAGATGCAACCATTGCAGTAGTAGGAGCTTACTGTTCACATTATACTGGCTATATATCTTTAGCGTACATACATATCTGATACCATATTGTGAATATATTAAGAAAATTGCTGAAAATTGCTTTAAATGTAAAATGAACATTGTTTCATTTAATGTAAATGTACAATAAATGTCTTTAGAAATAGGTTACTAACTCCTGTCAAAATTAAATATCTAAGTATATAAATAAAATCATAGAAGTTTGCAGTTGTGATAGATTTCAATTATGTTTATTAAGTTTTATTTCTTAGACACATGACCCTTATCTAAAAAAAATTATTACGATTTCTTAATTTAATATAAAGTTATTAAAGTTTTAAGAAACTACTATTTTTATAAGCACTACGTGTTCAGTGATGTGTGTTTTTGCACATGCGTAGGAGAGGGGAAGTCTCATCTACCTTTGCTTCATGATAAAGTTAGGGCCAGCCGCGCATTATTTGCGCGAGCGACCTAATGCTGTTCAGTTGTACCTTGACCAACCCCCCCCCCCCCCCCCCCCTGCCACTAGTTTCATATTATATGTAAGTATATATATCGAAAACTTTGTTAATATATCAAGCAACGCGGACGAAGTCGCGGGTATCAGCTAGTCTTATATCATATTCTAAACACGCATTTAGGTTCCTACTTCCTTTCTTACTAAGTCTATTCAAATGCTTTGTAAAGTTCCTCGACCTGTATAGAAGGTATATCACAAATTCTTGTATTCAGTAAGATCGCCCTAACAAGTATCGACATCTCAGTATTCATAAGCTTACAAATAAATGTACAATAGGCGATTTAAATCTCGCGATAGACACCCTACAAACATACAGAGTGTCTCCCCTCGTTTCCTGCATCATAAGTAACAAACGTCACGTATGTACATAAACATGTTTTCATTTTGAATTTTAACTTTACCACTCTATATGTATGGCAGTAAAGCAAAAAATCGGTTTGACAAAAGTTGCAATAAACATAGGGTCCCACTACAGCGATCTACTGAGAGGGAACGCTATTTCGGTCTGTGCGGTGTGCGGGCGTGCACAAGCCGTCTTTGAAATTTTAATCGTTACATTCACCCTGTCCTGATGGCACAATGGAGACCGCGTGGTGCCACGTGTTCGACTTTAAAAATATTACATGCCATTCTGGAGCAAAAAAATAATAGTCACTGTTGATAACTCTACAATATAATTAAAGATCATTAACATTTTCATTTTACGAGAAACATTATAAACGATAATACATTAATATAACTAATATCCGTACAAACATCACGTCCTTTCCCTATAAAATTACTGTTTTGTTAGGTAAAAATAAACAAAAAAAATAACTACATATACAAAACATTTTCCTAAATAAATAATACATTCTTGCCATTATATAAGCAGTTCTTTGATGCCCTTGCTAAAGAAGACTGTACGAGAATCGATGAACTCTATGAAGGCGTTCTATACTGCTTTTTTTAAATTTAAATTTTTGCCTATTTAAAATCTTAACTTCGAAAAAAATGGAATGCGTTTGATCTAGAGAATGGAAGACCTATCTGGGTTATTTGGGGACCGGCTTCTCCACTATCAATTAAAATCCTTAACCATAATCATCAGCAGCAACTGTGGCACCAGATAGCTATAGTGAATTTCATTAACAGTAGACGACTAAACCGTCACCATAAGCTACTTCTGGACTAGTCTTTCATTTCGGGTACAGTTTGGCTTGGACACCTTATCTAATCACTGTAATGAACGCTTCCTATTGTCGTACGGGATCCACTCAATGTGCTTATTTTTCGTGCGGTCATGAGGTTTATTTGTGAGGTCAAAGTAGCCCGAACGAAAGCTTAAACGCTTTTAAAAACCGCACAGTTCATCCGTTTTGTTTAAATAGAATAAGAGAATCAGAATCAAAATGAAGATGCGTCGTCTCGCACTCAGCTGTTGGCCCGCATACTATCGCGTCCAGCGCCAGATCCAGACCAGACGCGCCCTGACGACCTCCAGGCACCGGCCCTATGCGCGTTCTTCGTTGTGCCATCATACATTTTATGGGCATCAATTAACGGGAGACGCCTACAACCAGCACGGTTTCTTGGTTCGGTCATATGCCCAAAAAGACCTTTGCACCCTCAATTTTGCCGAGACACGACGCTCACGCCTAGCGACTGGCAGGACGCTGACCGACTACACCAAAGTAGCAATTTTGTCACTTAACTGTTACGTCAGCGGACGATGGGACGTCTCCGGTTCTCTATATTCACCATAAGAAAAAGCAGAATTAAGTTGCTATTTTACGGTGGTATTCTGTAAGAGCGTGGTCATTCCTCATTCAAGCCCAACCCATTCGTGCTACAACCATAATATATATAGTATACCGTCAGTAGTGTTAGGTCCGTAAACGGCATAGATATTACGTGTCGTTTGAAACCCATTGTCTCCACGTCGGAACTAATATTTATAAATAAAGATAGAAATATTGCGGAAAAAACAAAACTCAAAAAAAACTGACTAACTGATTATGAAAAGGAATAACATGCGTTAATTACCTACAAAAAAAATTAATTCCAAATTAAGCCATAGCTATAAATTAAAACCTATAAATTAAAGAAATATATAGAGAACTTCATGAATAAATTAAATTACAAAGATACGATAGATAGGGAAAGGAGAAGTACCAAGAGTAGCCGGGAAGTTCGGGCTTGGGGCAAGGAATGAGAGAGGTGATTCCCTTGTACAATTCTGCCAAGAGTGTGATTTTGCTATAATAAACACTTATTTTCAATTACCACCAAGGAGGTTGTACACATGGACGTCACCTAAGCATACCCCTCAGCAAATTGTAAGAAATCAGATAGATTACATTATGATTAATAATCGCTTTCGTAATTGCATCAAAAGTGCTAAGACCTATCCTGGGGCTGATATAAGATCTGACCATAATCCAGTTATAGCGATAATATCATGTAGACTTAAACAACTAAAGAAGAGAACACAGTACCACGCAACAGATGTGAGAAAACTCAAAGTACTTAACATGCAAGACGAAGTGGCGAAAGAAATAGATGAGTGGGCAGCAGATAAGAAACCAGGGACTATGCGTACGGTGGAGGAAGAGTGGTGTTCAATGAAGAATAAAATATTAAACATCAATAAGACACATTTGAAAAGAGATTGGAATCCTAAGCAGAGTTGGATGACAGAAAAAATATACAATCTTATGAAAGAAAGGAGAATCTACAAGAATTCTGACAAAAGCAAGTATACTGAGATTGATAAGATAATTCGGCGTGAAGTGCGCTATGCTCGAGAGGCTTGGTATCAGTGCAAATGTGATTTTGTGGAGGACCTTTATGCTAAACATGATTTTTTTTTTTATAGAATAGGGGGCAAACGAGCATGCGGCTCACCTGATGGTAAGTGACTACCGCCGCCCATGAACAACCGCAACACCAGGGGAATTGCAGATGCGTTGCCGACCTTTTAGAAAGGTGTAAGCTCTTTTCTTGAAAGTTCCTAAGTCGTATCGGTCCGGAAAATTCGCTGGTGGTAATTGATTCCACAAGGAAGTCGTGCGAGGGAGAAAACTTCTACTAAATCGCACAGTCGTGGACCGCCAATCATCCAGATGGTATGGATGGTAACGCGAGTTTTGTCGCGATGTGCGATGGTGAAATTGAGCGGCTGGAATTAGTCCGAACAATTCCTCAGAGCACTCCCCGTGATAAATGCGATAAAATACGCAAAGAGATGCAACATCTCTACGCAGTGCCAGTGTATCGAGCCGATCAGAAATAACTCGGTCGTCGACGATTCGAACCGCTCTGCGCTGGATGCGGTCAAGTGGAAGGAGCTGGCACTGGGGTGCCCCGGCCCAGAGATGAGAACAGTATTCCATGTGGGGCCGAACTTGCGCTTTGTAAAGTTGCAAGCGATGTGCCGGCATGAAATACTGTCTCGCTCTGCTGAGCACGCCAAGCTTTTTAGAGGCCAATTTGGCCTTCCCTTCCAAGTGACCACGAAACTGCACACTATTCGATATGTCGACGCCAAGGATTCCGATACTGGCTGAGGCAGTAAGGGGAGTGTTTTGAAACTGAGGAGATACGACAAAGGGGTTCTTTTTAGCGGTAAACGCGCAAACTTGTGTCTTCTGGGGATTGAACTGGACTAGATTTAGTCGCCCCCAATCCGAGACTTTGTTAAGCAAAGACTCGACTTCAGACACAAGTATGTCCCGGTACTCGGCGACGTTTTCCCGAGAAATATTGGCACGGCCGGTATATAAGGCATCACCAGTGCTGTCGTCCGCATAGCAATGAATGCTGCCAGTTAGCAACATATCATTGATATGCAGGAGAAACAGCGTTGGTGATAGCACGCAGCCTTGTGAAACACCAGCGTTGATAGGCTTGAAATCAGAGCATTCACCGTCTACTACGACCTTGATGCTCCGATCAGCAAGAAAACTGGTGATCCATTTGCACAATTTCTCGGGAAGCCCATAGGAAGGAAGCTTCGAAAGAAGCGCTTTGTGCCAGACCCGATCAAAGGCCTTCGCTACGTCCAAACTAACGGCTAATGCCTCCCCCTTGGACTCTACTGCCTCCGCCCATCTATGAGTTAAGTAGACTAGAAGATCACCAGCTGATCGACCCCGACGAAAACCGTACTGGCGGTCACTAATCAGCTGGTGATCCTCAAGGTACCTCATGAGCTGGCAGTTTATAATGGCTTCCATTATTTTGGAGAACAAGGAGGTGATGGCGATAGGCCTGTAGTTGGACGGGTCTGAGCGGTCGCCTTTTTTAGGGATCGGGTGCACCAAAGCTGTCTTCCATGAGTTCGGGACTACGCCTTGCATTTAACCTGCATAAGGAAATAAAATCTTTGGTAGGGCACAAAAAGACCACTCATCAACTAACGGATGAAAATAATATTCCCATATTAGATATATCAGGAAAAAAACACCTATGGGAACAATACATCTCATCAATGTTTGCTGACGATTTTCGAAGCATAGCGGTAAATTGTGACACAAATGAGGGATATTCTATCCTAAAGAATGAAGTCACAAACGCTCTTAGAAAAGCTAAAACGGGAAAATCGACCGGGCCGGATAATCTTCACATAGAGGTACTTAAACTTATTAAAGAAGAAAATATTGACTTCCTGGTTAAATTTTTTAATTTGATATACGATTCTGGCCACTTAACCAAAGGCTGGCTAACCTCAACTTTTGTTACACTTCCTAAGAAGACCAACGCAAAAGGGTGCGAAGAGTTTCGAACGATTAGTCTTATGAGTCAAGTATTGAAATTATTTCTAACTGTCATCCACGGGCGAATAAGAGCTAAATGTGACGAACAACTCACAGACAACCAGTTTGGCTTTAGGACGGGAGTGGGTACGAGAGAGGCTCTTTTGCAATGCAGGTTCTGGTACAAAAATGCAGAGACATGCAACAAGACGTTTTTCTTTGTTTCATCGATTATGAAAAAGCCTTCGACAGAGTACTGCATGACCGTCTAATTTCAATATTACATGATATCGGCTTAGACGACAAAGATGTACGTAATACGTATTATCCAGAATCTGTATTGGAACCAGAAAGCTACTGTACGACTTGGCGATGAGGAGACTGATGGGGTCGAAATAAACAGAGGAGTTCGACAGGGCTGTATATTATCACCTACGCTATTTAATTTGTACTCGGAAAAAATGATAGCAGAAGCAATTGAAGACCTGGAATGTGGAGTCAAAATAAATGGCCGGTATATTAACAACATCAGATACGCTGACGATACAGTCCCAATAGCATCATCTCCTGAAGATTTACAACTGATTGTGGAACGTGTTAATGAGTGCAGTGAAAACGTTGGCCTGCGGATGAACACATCAAAAACGAAGATCATGGTATTATCTAAGCATAGTTTAGATGACATTGATATCATTGTAGCGGGTCGAAAAATTGAGAGGGTGCGCAAGTACAAATATCTAGGGACATGGCTTAATGACACCTGGAGCTGTGAACAGGAGGTAAAGACTCGCATAGAAATAGCTCGAAGTGCCTTCTGCACGTTAAAAAAAGTACTCTGCAATCGCAGACTTAAGATCCCTGCGCGCGTACGACTCCTACATTGCTACATCTGCCCTATACTTCTTTACGGATGCGAGGCGTGGACAATTAAAGAAGACCTCATGAAACGTATAGAAGCTTTCGAGATGTGGGCATATAGATGTATGTTGGCCATTACTTAGACTCAAAAAATCTCGAACATAGAAGTTCTGCGACGCGTCAACCAGAAACGGCGACTTTTGGAGAATATTAAGAAAAGAAAAGTTGCATATCTCGGACACGTGTTTAGGCATGAAAGATATGAACTTTTGCAACTCATTATGATGGGAAAGGTTGCCGGAAGGAAAGCTGTTGGTCGCAGAAAAGTCTTGGCTGCGCAACATCCGAGAATGGACGGGAATCAGGAGTGTTTGCACATTTCGTATTCTGTACCAAAAGTAATCAAATTGTAAAATTGTAATTTGTGTAACTATTCTTTATGTGTGTGTCAATAAATTATTATTATTATTATAGCTATTACAGTGGCCAAACGGCCACTTTAACAAAACGATAATTATTACCCATGTAAAGACATAATATAAATTGAAACACAACTTTATACCAATATACCTTAATGCTTAAATAATAAGTAAATGGCCTCCCATAGGATTTTTATTGTAACGTTTTCTCTTGCTTATTCCGCTTTTAAATAAAACATTGAGCTTTTATCCCAATGGGAATGGCTGCGAAGGTAATAACCAAGCATACGCGCTACTTACGTGTTTAGACGTATTCGCGTTGAGTTATCGCGTAATGCCGGGCACGCAACATGCATACTTCAAAACACGATTTAACCTTAAAAAAGCTTAAGCGAATTCATTATAAAAGATAACTAAATAACTCATTACGTATAAATTGGGTCACCTAAATAAAAATGACCCGAATGCTTCCAAATACTTAAAAAAAAAACAACGAAATGAAATCAACCGAGCTTAACAATCTTCGCAGACCACGACAAAGAAATTGTTTGTCTTGAACTTGTTGCCAACGTTTTCAATATTACTAAATTTATATTTTAAATCACTTTATTAATTTGATAAACACGTGCTGAATTAAACATTTGTAATCAGATTGGATATGAGTGCATTTCTTCATAAATGACGCGAATACAATAAAATTATAAGAAAAATAATGTTACGAAAGAATTACAAAAATGAAAAAGGAAGGCAAGTTCGGTAAAACGTTTTTCGGAATTGACAGCTTCGCCGCACATGCAGCATCCATAGGAGTAGCATAAAACATGATCTATATAATATATAGGAATGTACAACGTCCTTGGAACTGCTACAGAGCTTGACGCCCGTTCAAATCTCAACACTATCATTGGCGAAGCTGAAAATCCCGAAAGCGGTTTGTACCGAAACTTTTTACCTTTTCGTTTTTGATTGTATTAGTATTATTCTAGATACATTCGTAAGAAATTCATAAAATATAATATAAATAATAAGAGTCATAATGGCCTCCTTCAAATGTTGCCTCCTATAATTATTTCTCAAAAAATGCATATGCCTTGCTACTCGTACCTATACTGATTTTGGAACCCCAAAAGGGTCAAAACGTCCGATTCTGTTCGCGCTTACGAACACTTGAACTCTTTGAGAAAATACAAATTAACGTGTATACATGTTTTGGACGTGGTGATTTAACCTTGATATAGTAGTGACCAGGATCTGTATCTAACTAACAATGATAGCGTGCAAAAAATGATGCACTGCATTTTAATTATTTGGAGAATTTCGGGGGATGAAGGAGCCTTCCCGAGTAACGCGCAGAATTTCTGTCACCGTCCTGCGCACTCAAGGCAATCAGAGAGTTTCTCCATAATTGAGTTTAAACAATATTTATTAATTGTACTTTTTTAGCTTTTTATTGAATTTATCATATTATTTACCTTCGAATGGCCTAGAAATAAATGATATTATTTCTTAATATCACCACATTGATTAGCTATAAAATTATATTTTTTAATTCGTAGAAATACACGTTAGAGCCACATGTGTAATATTAAATCTGTTCTGCGAGAAATATAAATATATAGTGTGTATAATATGTATACAAATAAAATTGTAATTTGTATCTTGTAATTCTAATAGGTATAGAAATAAGGAATTATATATTATTTTGTTAACATTTAGTAAGGCTGAGTGGCTGGTGTATTTAATGTTCCTAGTTTTTAATATTATTAAAAAAATAATTAACGTTAGTAAAACTTTAAATAAATACCTCCTGGCCACATAGTTGATTCGTGTTACCTACACCCTGCTTTAATATTTAAATCTTGTTTACATTCACCCTGAGCACGTCGCGTCGCCCAAAACGATAACTAACATTGAAAATACTTCGCCACAGAGGGACTATTTTTGTCGCCCTTCAGAACAGCTAAAATAGACTGACAGAGGCCCAGAATATAAAATTCAATAAGTGGCGTAACGGAGGGTTAACCTACATAATATTCAAAATTTCCTAGGAACATTAGCATTCTCTTGAAAATTTTCTGGATAAGTTGTTCTCAATATATTGTACCAATAGGTTAATGGATTACAGATCACAAATAATATTCGTATAGACACGCAAATATTCAACATCATTACTCTGCTCGTTCACGGCTGAACATAGGCCTCACCCAAGAAATGCCACAAAACTCTGCGTGATAGTATCCGTAATGATGATATCCGCAGTAGAACCAGACTAACCGACACTGCCTAACAATATCAGTAAATTAAGTTAAAATAGGTCGGGCATTCAGAATCGATAGGCAAGACATTCTCGAATGGCAGCCTTATACCGTTAAGCGGGGTGTGGGGCCGCTCACCACTAGATGGGAGTGACGATCTGTTAAACATGCAGAAAGTTGATAGATGCAGGTGGCTCAGAAATGCTGTTACTTGTGATATTCATATATTTTAACGTCTATTCAAATGAGAAAAATTAAAAAATATCTGATTGGTTAAATATTTATTACATACTAGCTGACCCAGCGAACTTCGTACCGCCTAACAGACGATTCTTTGAGTAATGTTACCATCGTATAAATATTGACAAATATTGACATTCACATCAATATGACAGACGCTCAATTGTTTTGCCTTCCCGGAACCCCTCCATTAACACTTAAACTTTAAAGTATGGTATTAAAGTTCAAATTGACTTTTAAGTATTGTTACGAATCTTTTGTATGGGAATATTGAAGTGTTGTTTTTAGACTATTTCAAGCAATGTTTTTAAATTTTTCTCTCCGTAAGAACCATCTTCGTACTTCAAGGAAAATAAAAAAGAATTAGCGAAATCAGTTCAGATGCTCTCGAGATTTGCAATTAGCAACACATTCAGCGATAGCCTAGATTGCCTGGCATTATTCATTATCTGTTAGTAGAGTTTATTTATAATAATTTTAGCTATTTCGAAGAAAAGCCCGGACAGAAAGACAGAAATACTCATACATTAAAAATGATTATTTATGTCTTAATAGCATAATAGCAGCCAGTTAAGTAACAGTGGTAGAGCCAGGCAGCAGCTTTTGCTGTCGCATGGATGGGCCGGCTCGAACCGGGGTGGTACCACGACCTCATAGAATACCAGCGTGAAGTAGAGGTTTACCTCTGCGTTTCGCTTGGTGAGTGCAGGTGGCCGGAGGCCCTTTTTACTGGAAATGAGGCATTCCATCCTAGTCCTCACGGGCGAAAACGCATCTGCATTTTGATCTGTAACAGAGGATAGATGTAGATGTTTATGGGCCGCAGCAACCACTTACCATCAGGTGGACTGTGTGCTCGTTTTTCACCCTTATCCTATAAAAAAAAACGACGGGTTGTACTCCGGGAGTGCCGGCAGAAGTGAAAACTTGAATATTAACGTTGTGCATTTGTGATATTTTGGAATGGCGGAGATTATTTATTATTATCTTATTTCATTTATTTTTATTCGAAATTATTTGTTTGGTAAACCTACACCGCACATGTGTGTTATGAAAATATAGGTTAATGCTATAAAGTATAAACATATTACAAATATTACATCTATAATGTGTAAGTATATATGTATCTATATTAATAATTTCGTCAAGCAGTACAGTAGACTCGATCGAAACCTAATCTTAATAATAAAATTATATTAATTAATAAATGAAAATTAATTAAACCCAACTTACTTCCTCTCCTACGCCGCGCCGGCTTTCTACTCTCCGTCCGTCTTACGAATTTTCGACCAGGACACGTGACCTGACGCGAGTTTAACATTTTTTACCCATTAGAAAAGAAGTGCACAACGCCGCTAAAGAAGTATTAACTTCAAAAAAAAAAAAGTTATTTCAATATTAAAGACGAACACTTCAACTTTATTTATATGTATAAATTTGAATGTCACAAAACTGTGGCGGTCCTCAGCATAAATTATATTATATTGTTTTTCCTTACATAATATTCAGCAGTTGTGAAGGGCTATAGAGAAATTATGATGATGATCATGATTCTATAAGTAATGTAGGAGGGATGGCGATAGTGGTATAGGTATAATTTTTAACGGTTGTCTAAATTCACAGCTTGATATCAGCTTTTTCAAGAATGATGTGTACATCACTTGAATGATCTACCCAAAACTGATCACGCTGGGCAGGTCGGTTGGTGAGCGAAAGCCTCGCGATGCTATCTACAATTATTTCACATAATCGTGGTAATATGTAAATAAGCCAGGTAAACAGGTTAAGACAAGAGAAGGCAAATCCTCTCTGTAACAGGCACATATCTGACAGGGAACCGTTTATGAACTGAGGTCCGAGAAATACCGAATTGTTACAGATCATTTATTTCAGATGTTGTCTAAGGCACTAGCATAGCACTGCTACATTTCGTACGATGACGGATAAGGATAAAACAATTAACAAAGAGTTTCATCGCCCACCTTACTCAAAGATACCACATGACCTTCTTTCCCTATTCTAAAAGGAGGTAAACATTATCGCCGAAACTCTTCACTGCCACTTTAGAAAAACTATTTCTGAAACTGGCAGATAGTTGGCTCGAGAAAGGCATCAAGATCGGATCAAAGAGGTTAAGCAATCTTAGATTTTCTGACGACATTATTCCCTTTGCGTCCTCGGCCAACGAACTGTGAGAAATGCTTAACGAGTTACGGACAGCTAGCCAGGAGGTAGGAATTGTATGGAAAAGACCAAGTTAATGACATACCAAGTAAAGCACAGGATACATAATGGAGGTTGAATATGTTCATAAGTATGTTTATTTGGACCATATAGTCTCTTTCCACTATATATATATATATACCACTCTGCGCTCCGCCGAACTAAAATGGGTCTGGGCCGGTCATATTTGCCGTATGTCAGAAGAACTTTGGGCCAAAATTACAACTCGGTGGACTCCTATAAATGGCAAGCGACCCCGAGGCACACCCAGAAAACGATGGCGGGATGAACTGGACTCCTCCATGGAAGACTGGTTCTCCATAGCACAGAACCGTGAAAGATGGAAAGAGATTGGGGGGGACGTTATTAACTAATAAGATAAGATAAGAAGGTACTAAATTTTAATTAATTATTACATTTTCAGTTTTTCAAAAATTCCAAATTCCACGAAATTATACGAGTATATAATATAGTTTTGACATGCATTCTAAATACTTATATTTATTTTAAATACTTAACAATACAATTATAGGACAATTTTTCAGTCGGTCGGTCATTTCAATTAGTCGTACATACTAAATTAACAACCGTGTAAACAAAACTTTACTAGCAAAACCTTTATTTAGACCACTAACAAGCTTAATCTAATTAAAATGTCTTACATCACCCTTAAAATCGCGAATTAAACCCGACAATTGTATCTCGAACCTCGCATTTAAAAACAATATTAAGTACATTACGTGGTTCATTGTAGATATGTATGATGAATGACATTTCATGTTATAACATAATTATTATGTTCATTGCCCGAATATACAATTATGCAAGCGGGCAACTGTTTCGAGAATGTAATGTTTTGTTATTAAAGCCCATTCGTGTTTGTCTATAATTTACTATGCATTTGGAATGTCGCCATCAGATACTAATGTCGTTCGTCCTAGTAATTTTGTACTATGACACACCTTACGAAATATTAACCATCTTCTACTTCCTCAGTTTTGTGTTTTGTTCGCATGGTAAATATTGATCACTTCATATTGTGGCGTAAGTGATTATGAAAACCATTCCTGCAGCTTCCATGCCCATAAATTAATTATTATTTACTTAATTAAGTAAATTTTAATTTTTATGTTCTAACCGCATTTTATTGCATTTGTTTTAAAATAAATAAAATAAGATTCTTAAAATGATGAAAAATGAAGTAGTCAGTAAATCCAATTCTATTCTTATCCTGCGTATATAGAAAGAAAGGGAATGGCCGCGACTTTAACATTAGACGTACCTGTTGGGGGAATTGTTATTCCAATGCCACCGCGTGCACATCTACGCCGCATACTTGTGTATAACGGTTCGTGTGCATAAAGGAGTTCACTTTTAGTTGCAACGCATTCGTTTATAAGATGGTCTTAAAATACTCAAATTTATTTGTACGAAGCATTACCGGAAGACGAAGTGTAGGACGTCCCCCCATTAGATTTAGTGACGACCTGGTAAGACATACAGGAAGTCGATGAATACTTGTGGCATTCCTTGGGGGAGGCCTATGTTCATCAGTGGGCATGCGAAAAGTTGTAATGTAATGGGCTGTAATTGACCTAGCCTTCTCCCATTGTAAGAAAGATTTGCCCACATCACCACGCTTAGCAGACGGATTGACGATCACATCCCCAAATAGTAATATTACTACTACTACTTAACTATTCTTCGTTGCAGTATTTTAAACCAGGCATACATCTGTTGGATAAAACATTCGTTGCAGGTTATGAAGTCTCTTGGCCTACCATAATTGCCTTACGACATCCACCGAACGAAATGAGATGACTGATGCTCCTACGCTGCGACCAAACGCTAAGTCAAGAAAATTGAGAATAAAATAATTTTTACAATGTATAACTTTATCCCCGAGTTACAACGATTCTATGCTAAGTGGCATAGTCGCGGTAGAAACGTTGCAACTCGGGGGATAATCGCTCGATATAAATTTTCATAATACGGCAGCAAACAAAAAGAGTTCGATATTAAAAAATTAATTACAGTATTATGTCCAATGGTAAAAAAACGCTGTAAATTTAAGAAATAAAAATATTTCGAGGCCTATGAAGTGCGTGCGCCAACGCGCATTGGGGCATCTTTGCTGATCTTAGTTACAAATGATAGGTGGGCTTTTGTTACCTAACTTTTTACTTTTGTGATATGCATAGTAAAAACTCTTGACCGGTACAATTACATATTTCACAAATAACAATTCAACCAGCATAACTCAATTCATATTGTTAACTTATCCCATAGATGTAGAAAGTTTAATATATAGGGTATGTGATTGTGTAGGCAATGGGCTAGCCAGCTATCACTTATTTCACAATTTCCCATGTAAACCCATTATTTTTTCGTTAAACGTGTTCTAAGTAGCTCGCTGCTCTTTGAACTCTGCTTACCCCTTTGGCAATTACAGGCGTGATCATCTTATGGCTTCCGAATGATGGCGATAACCATATAATAGAAAGGTAATGTAGTAATAATGTAACAATGTATGTGATTTTTTTTATTAATGATAAATAATAGATGAAATCCATTATATTTTGTAGATCATAATGACAAGTTTACGGCTGAATGTGTAGTTGTCAACAGCTGTCAGCGTACACGCTCAATCAGTGCTACAGCGACCGCTAAATTTTGAGAAAAAAAGTAAATTAAATTTATTTTTAGATAGGAGTGTTTACACTTGAAAGCGAGAGTACCGGTGATGTAATATTTACGATAAAGTAATTTAGACTCGATGTTAAGCTATTTCTGCCGACGAAAGATTTAATGTGACTTATCAACTTATCATTAACATTTGAAGATCACTTGTAATATATAACAATATCTTTACTTTGCTTTGATACAATTATGAAATTAAACGTATATTATTTTCATAAAAAAAGAAATGACATCTACTGTAGTTAAAAATTACGCAAGAAAAAAACATTTAATGGAATTGTACAAATAAACTGTACACAGTACACACAACCAAATAAAAATATTAAAAATACTGTCTTAATACTATACTAATACAATAACAAAAGAATAGAATTAAGTATGTACTCCAGATCAGCCTCAGAACCTAAAGCTGGTTTTTCTCTGAAACTGCGTTTAACACGGATTTCAAATCGTAAACAATCGCATAGTGTATACGTGATAGAGCAATGCAGCTACATATTATGTATATTAGTAGTATAGTTGTAGCACGAATGGGTCGGCTCGATCGGAGAAGGACCACGCTCTCACAGAATACCAGCGTAAAAAAGCACCTTAAAACTGCTGTGTTTCGTATGGTGAGTGTAGAGAACCGGAGACCTATCTTACTGTTAAAGAGGCATTCCATCTAAGTCCTCACGGGTGACAACGCATCTGCATTTTAATTCGCAAACGATGATACATGTAGACGTCTATGGGCCACAGCAACCACATAACAGCAGGTGGACTGTGTGCTCGTTTGTCACCCTATCCTATAAAAAAAAACTTAAGGTAAGGCCTCTTTCCGCTGAGGTCTAACGATAATGCTTGTGTGGTAAGTGTTACAGGACGCGTATGGCATGGTGGATGGTGGTGTGCTCCCCATACAACACACAGCCACTGCAAAACAAGTGTGTGTTTTTCATGGCGCCACGCCGCGCTTCGCCTAACTCTTTTACTGAGGCCATACCATAAGCTTATTTCGCACCTATTTTGCTGTCACATTTTTTGTTTCTTATGTTGTGCTGGTAATGTAGCTATGATTAAATATTATTTGTTACCTTTTTATATAATAAAAAATTAATTGCCTTTAAACAAATTTATATTAATTTACAAAATATTTTTATAGTAAAACTAATTTTAATAAAAAATATGAATTGAAGTTAGCTTCTATACCAGTTGTACGGCCCAGAAATTTTAATGCGATACGTTCCGACGTAAGTTCACCTGCGTCGAGGTGAAGGTCACGCATCTCATGAACCGAAAACGACGACAAACCAGACACGGCGCGAAATGTTAACGTATATATTGTATTCCCGCCACGCCGGCCATCTTGGATTTCAGCTTGACCGGTTTTAGTGCGAGACGCAAGTGGCATCGGAATGTCAGTTTATTGAATTGCTTCAAGCAGTAGCACTTACTAACTCTAGGCAGCAGATAGAATTGAGATGGAAATTTTTCGTATAATATACCCGTTAGTAACATAGTAAAGCTAAACGCACATTTGTCCGCGCCGTACGCGCTGAATTTTAGAATTCATTGTATAAAATCATATGAAAGTGAAACCTCTCACATTACTTACACCCGCACCGTACGCGCCGACTTTAATAAAATGCGGTAGGTATCCGATTATTGAAGGACGCATGCCGTTGACGTCATTTAACGCGGCGCGTTCGGCGCGTGCTTATATTTTTTTTTTGGAGATTATGGCCTGGTATCTAGACCTTTAGGCCAAGTCTTGAGTATTTTTATTCGGTTTATTATAATTTCCCCAAATGTATAATTATCCTTTATAGTTCACTGCTTCACAATATGTTGATGCGTCACATTGTGTAGCCCTTGGGAGATTTTGACGACATCTTGAGCCAGCAGACAGCTGACAGTTGGCGATGGTATCTAAAGGCGCCTATGCAAACCAACAGCTTATCTTGAGAATCCATCACCATCAGAGCACTTGTTTCACCGTTTCCACTAATAGTTAACATACGTAGACAGTTAATACGTAAAATCGCACCACTTTTACATATCAAAATCCACTTCAAACTATTATTTAAACTATAATACAGGAGCAGCAAACCGCTGTCGGTCAAGTTCCCGCCAAAACCTTGCGTGCTGCTACTGTGTTGTCTAATGTTGCCAACTTAGTGCATTTTCCACTATAACTAGTGGTTTCTTAATTACCAATAAAAATACTTATGTACCTCAAACAAAATTACCTAAAACAAACACAAATCTTTTCTCTGGTCCAATTATTGGCCTTCTAAATCTTAAGTTTTCCACAGAAAGGTATGGTTTTAGTATATTATGTAGTATTCCTTGAAATTTCTTGTATGTTAAATGCAAATATCTAAAAAATCGGTCATCTAATAAGTCTTTAAATAAAGTACATCCCCTTCATATTCTCCATAAAATTGCCTTTTTAAATTAATATTATGAATCTAGAATCTTCTTTTTCTTCGAATTTTATGTTCTTGTTCCTCTGCCAATGAGCAGGCTATTGCTATTAGTATATTTCTTTCCATAATGATTTCGAGCGATCAATTTCACTGTACCGTTTCATACCAGTGGTTGGAAAAAACTGCAAAAGTTGTTGATAATACAAAATATTTGCGTACGGCGCGGACGATACGTGCAAATGTGCGAGGCCATCAGTATCTAATCGCCCTAAGCGGATGACTACTGTTTGGAGCATCTCGGTGAGGATTCGAGGATGACGTAAAGTACCGTGTCGTCGGCGAAAAGAGCAGTATTCACTACTGGGTCCTTAGGTATGTCACTCGTGAAGAGTGTGAAGAGTATTAGGGAGAGGACGGAGCCCTGTGGGCTCCAGCCTGGTGGGGACGCTTTGTGGAGCGACTGCCCTCTATTCTATACCGATAGTCGCGATTGGCAAGAAAAGCTTTGATGATGTGGATGAGCCTATCACGCACGTTGAGTGTGTACAGCTTGAAAAGCAAGCCATCGTGCCAGACTTTGTCAAACACCTTTGCGACATCGACGAAGAGGACACTAATCGAAGTGATTCTACGAATTCTTCTTGAGAGGTTGAACCTTTTCAGAATGTATTCTGTAAGGCGTTGTAGCTGGTCGGTACACGAGTGTTCGGGTCTGAAACTGAACTGCTCGTCTAGAAGAAGTTTATAAACGAGGATGTATTTACGAAGGCGATTTAATACGTGTCGCTCGTAAACTTTCCCCAGTGTGCTAAGGAGGCTGATTGGTCTGTAACTAGAGGCTAAGTTGCGCGGTTTCCCTGGTTTCGGGATTCCTATTACAACTGCCTCTATTCAGGCATCCGGGAAGGAGCAGCTGGAAAGAAGAGCGTTGAATATGACCACTAGGAGGCATACCAGTAGCGTGGACAGATTTCAGCACCCGGTTACTAATGCCATCGGGGCCGGGTGCAGATTTCTTTTTGAGGTTTTTTGTTGCTTCTGTGACTTCGTCGATTGTCACGGGATCTAAGCGGTCGCCCGCTGGTGGTAGTACAAACTTATGCTCGACCTCCGCTTCGACCTCTGCAAGGTGAGCGGGATCTATTAGTTCGCTAGAGGGAGTATATTGGCTCCCTATAATGTCCGCGAGGCATTCGGCCTTTTCAGAGTCGTCTAACGCGAGATCGGGGTTTCCTGTTCTAATGATTGGCGGCATAGGTGAGGATGTTCTACTTTCCCATTATTTATATTAAGATTATCCCACTTATCATGTCTAAACTCTTTGATGCGCTGTTTCACCTTGTTTTGGAGGTTGCGCAGTCTGAATTCGTTGTCTATGGTACGATAGTGATCATATTGTCTTAGGGCCGCGTTTTTCGCTCTTATCAGCTGTCGAATATCACTCGGACGCTTCATGTGTCGATTACTCGACACACAAACCTTACGAGAGCATTCTTCAACTGTAGAGGTGAGGTGGGCCGATAGGGCGCTAATCGCATCTTGTCAGGGATATTGTCTAAGTGCTGGGAGGTAGTAGACTGGAATTTGACCTCGAGCTTACGCTAGTCCACGGTGGTTTTGGTCTGATGGACCTCACCTGCGGGCTGGCCCAGCTGCGTTAGGACTGGTCTATATACCGAGTCGAGTTCTAATATTCTTTCAATCGATGATATCGACAAGCGGACATCTTTGAGTATAGCATTCGCAAACGAGGATAAATGTAGATGTCTATGGGCCACAACAACAACGTCAATCGGTACGCAGTGCAAGGACCTTTTGTAGCAGATCAAGGTGCCGCCTCTAGGGCTGATCAACCTATCATTTTTAACTATGGTGTAATTTGCGATGTTAGGGTTGCAATGGCTAGGCTTCAAAAAGGTATCTTGTACCAGCATGACGTCTACATCGTGTTTACGCAGGAAGATCTCGTCTTTTTGGTCTCTAATGCCGTTCGCGTTAAAGAACGCGACAGTTAGTGAGCGTGGTTTAGTTCTACCTAAAGGTTGTACTGCCATTTGATTTTTAATTGAGTTATTTAGGCGCACTAGAAAGACCAGATTGCGTCGATTAGCCCTACATGCTGAATCGTGACGTTGAGCCGATCTTGTGGTATAGTGTCTCCGCGAAGTTTGCGGGATAAAGAGGGTAATTCAGCAACGTTAATGTTGCTGATGAAGCCGAAGGCTCGAGAGAAGACAGGGGCGAAAGAAGCCAAGCTTTGTGGGACTGGCTTCAATTTTGGGGCTTGGGAAGGCGGCGCTGGCCGAGAGGCGATGATTGCCGGCGGTTTCACCCAACCATTGGGTTTTGGCACAGAGGGCACGGGACGGCTAGCACCTTGCTCGGCCGCCCCGGCAACTGGGGCGGGCTTGGTGACGATTTGAGGCTCGAAAATGGGCACTGAAGATGGTACGGGTTTGGGGGCCGGAAGTCCAGAGCGTGACACACTGGCTTGGCCCACGCGTTTGGGACGGCTTTTACCGTCCGCGCTCCGCACTTCTTCGCGGCGCTTTGGAATACCCGCCATAATTCATTGGGTGTCCCTCTTCGCGGCATTTGTCACAGCTCGTGCGTTCAACCATCTCGGGCGTACTGCGGGAGTCAGTGATGCCGTGGTCACTTAGGCACTTGACGCACCTAGGCCTGGCGTAGCAATTTTTGGCCGAGTGGCCGCATAATTGACATCGGTGGCACTGGCCAATGATGCCCCTATTTCGAAGAGCTTCAACTACAAACCCCGTTAGGTTGCAGATGCGCCGAACGTTAAAAATCTCCTTGCAATCCGAAGTCAGATCCAGAATGACCAGGTATAAATCTAAAAAGCGTTTACGGTCGGTCTGGTGGTGTATTCTATGCATCTCCCGGAGCGGGAGATTTTGGGCTTTGAGATCGTTTAATATGTGCTCGGTTTGGAGCTCTTTAGAAAGACCGCGGACAACTACACGAAGGTTACGCTCCTCTGATAGGGCCTATGTGTGGAAGCTTATTTTCTGGGCTCACAGGCGTCTTGTTACACTGCGGAATTCCTCGATCGAGTTTACAAACAGTTTTGTTTTGTCTTGGATGATTATGGGCGGCGGCGGCTTTACCCTACGTTCAGCAGGGGACCCATTTGCTGCGAGCTTGGTCGCAGGCTTGGGGGCTTGAACGCGCTCCGTGGAGGCTGGCTTTTTTACCTGAATGGCGGTGGGGGCTGGGGGTGCCGAGTTAGGCTCGGCTGCCTTTTTGGGTGCTGCGCATTTGCGCTTTTTGCCCCGTACGAGGGTGAAGCCTTCGTCTTCAGGCTTGAGCAGGACGCGCGTGTCGGTCTTCATATCGGAGCCTGATTCTGCATCCGAGAAGACCGCAGAAGTGCCGCGGGTGGACATTGCGGAGGGCGCGGGAGACGTGGCGTCATAAATAATGTCTATAGACAAAGGGGTTGTAGGTCCGGTGCTCGGCGACTAAGGGTCGTCGATCCGCACGGTCGGGCGGTCGACAGGGGGACTAGACACGCTGGGTAGATGGGCCGACTAGAGGCGCGGACTTGAGCGCGGGATCGGGCGCAGGGCGTGTGTTATGCTGTGCGAGAAACACAGACCAAATATTGGGGTAGACGCGACTTAGAAAGTCGCTGAGTTCATCGATCGTAATCGACGCCATTTTGTTGACTGTGCTAACGCAAGCACAGATGTGTACCAAGCTGTGTGCCTAAAACAAGCACCGATACACGTAGCGCGTTGGTACGCTAGGGCGTGTGCCTAACTGTTCCCTAATGCAACAAGCAACACGAAAATTAAAAACGATGGCCGCCTCTGAGGCGGCGGATGTGTTTCACTCTACTTACGGTTGCCGATACCAGTACCGGGAAGCTAGGAAAGAGTTACGCACAAAACACTCTTTGCACTACAACAAGCGTTCACTAAACTTAATTGTGAGACCACTGTCACCCGGGACAGCGTGCTTTGCGCACCACAATAAGAGCACCAAGGCTGTAACCAAACACAAAGCACCAAGCAATGCAGTATATTCCGGTAAGTATTAAAACGTGGTTAAAATAAATTGTGCACAGGGGCAATGAGAGTGGAGTAATGGGAGTGAACTCAACCGACACGTCCGGATCATACAAAGCCTAAGGGCAGTGTGTCCTCGGCTGATTTGGTATTTTCTCTGACTACTCGGCATTTTATCTGGATAAAAGCCGTCAATTACAATTAAAAATTAAATACAGGAATAATGAAACATTATTTCTGATGATGAATAAATCTATAAATTTGGATGTCTATGGGCCACAGCATTCAATTACCATCAGGTGGAGTTTTTGCTCGTTTGTACCCCTATTTTATAAAAAAAAAAACTTTTATTTAATTCCCCAAATACACGTGCAAACATGATAACACAACATGCAACACAATTATGTAAGAGTACTCTACGCGTAACCAGGTCTTGATCTTGAACTTAATCCGCCGCATAATAAAGTCAAAACAACGTGCTTCCAAACAATGTTAAGTTACTGAGATTAACATAGGCTATTTTCACGTAGCTCTATTTTAATACTTAATCTACTTCCGCTTTCCTGAACGAGAACAAAGCTACCAATTAAGGTTTATAATCGCCGGCACCCCTATAATTAATACCAGTGAAATTAAAACTCCTGCTATAAACGTACAGTACAAGTCTGCACAAAAAAATACACAATCACGGCATTGCTTCACCGAACATTAATTAAGATGAAAACAAAGGTACAAAAGTTCGCAAAGCTATGCCATGTAAATCAATCTTTATGTACTGGAAGGTACAGTTTTATAAAATAACAAACGTATTCGAATCACCGAAAAGAAATATTATTAAGTGTAGAATAAAACTACTTTTACGGTTTCTATCGCGTTTAATTAACTTACTTTTATTAATTGTTGACGTTTCGGGTGCTTTACGGCACCCATGGTCACAGGGGACTGAGGTGATTGACGACCCGAGTTAACCCGGAGTACCTTCAGCTTTTTTTAATTATTAATTTTGGTCCGATCTACGCAGAATGAACTTACTGTGTCTTGAAGTCTTGCAGTGGTATGCTTGGGTTTAGTTTTAATTTTATTAATTACAGAATCCCAAGCAGGTGGTAGTACCCAGCCTCCCTCTCTATTGAAATTAGGATGTTTTTTTTTAATTTCAATAGACTCACGTATCATCCTTGGCAGGAATCGATGTTCTTTCACGAGAATTTGTAGTTTATCAAATCTAATGTACGTCAGTTACATAGCTGACGTCAAGCACCAACGTTCCGGGAAGTCTCCAGTTTGTGATCACATCTTAGACGGCCCTCGCCATTACATTAGATTTGATAAACCACAAATTCTCGCGAAAGAACATCGATTCCTGCTAAGGATGATACGTGAGGCTATTGAAATTAAAAACATCCTAATTTCAATAGAGGGAGGCTGGATACTACCACCTGCTTGGGATCCTGTAATTAATAAAATTAAAACTAAACCCAAGCATACCACTGCAAGACTTCAAAACACGGTAAGCTCATTCTGCGTAGATCGTACCAAAATTAATAATTAAAAAAAGCTGAAGGTACTCCGGGTTAACTCTGACATCGGGTCGTCAATCACCTCAGTCCCCTGTGACCATGGGTGCCGTAAAGCACCCGAAACGTCAGCAATTAATAAAAATAAGTTAATTAAACGCGATAGAATCCGTAAAAGTAGTTTTATTCAATGTGTACTTTTCGCGTAAATATAAGAAATCATTATATTATTAAGTGTTTCCTTCGGTTCAAATTATGCTTCGTGAAAATATTTGTGCTAGTCCGAAATTATGCACTCAAATTTTCGTAAAAATTTGTCCTCTCCTGGTTATTACAAATACTAAACATTTTAAGCAATTTAAACCTTAAATTTGCTGCAAATACTTGTATATTGTAGAGAAGAAAATTTTCTATTGTGGGCATGTAGAATTGAATATGAATAATATTGTAAGTAGACTGATGTTTCGCCTTAAAAGCGCTATTTAGCGGTAGCTAGACAACGACAGCAGTTTTGCGATTGAACTTCTGATAGAATAGGATAGAATAGAATAGAATATTTTTTTATTCAATATTGATTATTACATAATACTTATTGAAAGTCATTTTTTATTTACCACTGGTTCGGAAAATACCTCAGTCCTGGGAAGAACCAGCAAGAAACCCAGCGGGACTTTTTTTTTAAACATAATTTCACTTAACAATAATTTTGTTTATACAATTTTTAAATGACATTTTCATAGATATTTTCATTTTTGATACTCGTTAAGACGTTTTGGCGGTAAAAAAGACAAACCCATTATGTTGACTTATCTAGAATATCATTTAGCAGACATTAAAGCAGAAGCTTAATATGTGTTAAAACAATTTACAAAATTTATAAAAAATAATGTTTAACTGTTACTAAATTCTTCTAGAGTCGAATACACATAGTTTTACATCTTTAATGTTAGTACAGCGAGCGAGTTACTAACGAGGGGAAAAGTGCCTATTTCCGTAGCTTAATGACCATCGTGACAACCTTCGCCACCCAGTCAAGCACAAGCTCGACCTGCCTAGTTATTATTACGTCAGTTTACTTTACAGGGATTTTATATCGCTTTTTTTTAAAGTACCTAATATTACAAAGAAAATTCTTCACAGAATACAGAACAATGAAGACATTTATAAGGATACACTTCAAATTCATGACATGTACTATATAATTTACATATTGACTGCTTCGTTGGTCTAGTAGTTGTAGTAGTGCGACTACTGATCATGAGGTCCCGGGTTCGAATCCCGGGTCGGGCCAAAAAATCAGTTATTGAGTTTTTCCCTCAAGAAATTCTCAGTAGCTGCCCGGAGTCGGGAAGTTGGCGGTGTTTCACCCCCGTGCCTTGGAAAGCACGTAAAGCCGTTGGTCCTGCGCCTGATCTCTCTCCGGTCGTGTCGGTTTACCGTCCCATCGGGCTATGAGAGCGAGGGAATAGAGAGTGCACCTGTGCTTGCGCATACACTTGGGCACTATAATCCTGTCTTGCGCCGATGGCTAGTCTCCGTTGAGACTGGCCGCCGTGGCCGAAATTCGGTCGGGAGGACATTATTATTATTATTAATTTACATATTAAATACCTATAACCTATATATCTATATTTATCCCTAAACACCTATAGATAGTCAGCTGTACGGCACTTCTTGCTTAATCCTCGGCAGTGACAACAACATCTCTTTGAGCTACGAAAGACACTTACTATCAGGTGGACTGTTAGTGAGTTTGTCACTCTAATATAAAAATATTATTGTGCTTTTTATCACGTATTATTGCCGTGGTAGCTCAGATGGTTAGCGCTCGCTGTAAATTTGACAGTACGCGAGCAACCCGGGTTCGATCCCCGCCGGCACCTATGAAATTGTTCATTGCAATTTTAAACGCTGATTTACCACTTGCTCGACGGTGACGGAAAGCATCGTGAGAAAACCTGCATGTCTGAGAAACAGTAAAAAAATATTTCGATGACATGTGAAGTTGGCCAACACGCAATGGGAGAGCGGAAAGCGCGGCAGACATTTCCTTGCTGTTAAACCCTCTCAGAATTGATAGGAGGCCTGTGTCCAGCAGTGGGACGTATATAGGCTGTAACTTTAACTTTTAACGTTAACTTTTATTGCGGTACCTAACCAATAAATCCTATTAAATGTGAGCGAGTCGCGTGACCTTGTCAAGTCGACACTAAGGCCCGACCTCTCCACTTCGCGTTCGAGATGTGCAATTCTCTTTAATGCTTACATACATCCAACACATACAACACACGCTATCACACACGCACATATTAAAGTATAATATTTAAAACAAAGGAAGAAAACTTTCATCTTTGACACCAAAACACAGCTGCCATTAGTCACTTGAACCGCTTGAATGTTTGTCAGTTGTGACTAACCTTTCAGGCTCCGACATTTTATTAGACAAACTTAGTTAGAACTATGGTCAAGCCAAAGAGTATGTAGGTCAGGCCAAATACATTTTTTATGATGATAAATATAACTTAGAGTCGTTACTATGTTCTTATGCAAAAATAAAAAAAATATCAACAATTAAAATATCGAATTATTTGTATGAAGGTCAAGTGAGCGCTAGAGTAACGATGATTGCAAGACGATTTGTCGATAAATGAAATGTTTTGAGGATTAATTACCGTGTAGTGGGGGTGTATGAATATTCATATTATTCCGTGGGTTTCGTAAGAGGCGACTGATCCACTTTTCCCCGGTACACGTACCTTGTTACACAGTAACAAGGTACGCGTAGTTAATTTTGTTTGGTTAAATCAGTAACAGTCCCATATAAATTTGATCAAGGTCTGACCAATAGTTTTTGAGTTATTCTTAATAATTTATATTGAAGTCGATTGTACATAATTTTTAATTTTTAATTATTGTTGGAAACAACTTCGCCATAATGTTCACTATATATCGAAATTATAACATAAAACATAATTTTCGCACATTGAACTTTGAGGAATAAGAAAATTCATGTTTTTTACATGATTTGTAGTGATAACTCACACTTTATATTTAATTTTTCGTTAATTCTGGCTATTAAATAAAGTGATACGTGAACGATACAGTATTTGAAATTGAAATTTTATAAAGTGTATAAAATTGTTACGAAGAAAAATATAAGGAATTAACTTTTAAAAACAGTGTAATTACTTACCTTTTATATAAATAGTAACAAAAAACTTTCTTTTGAACACATTTAAGTTTTTTTTAAATTTGTAGTTGCCTCTTACACTCACGCGGCGAAGGAAATGACAAAAGTATGTGAAGTCAACGCGACGCGTAGGTAAAGGCGGAAACTCGTCATTTGAAGTAAATTCTCTCAATTTAGAGAAGCGTAATTTAGTAACGAAACTAATTCTAATAAAATTTTAGTTGTATAATTCTTATAAATAACATTATAAAAAGAATTGTTCTGATCACTCTTAACTATGGTTCTGACTAAAGGTAGTGATTATTGGTTGGTTCTGCGGGGTCCTTTCTAAATATTAACATACTGTTTGGAAGGTTCTACCAAGGTGACCTTGGATTATCTAATGTATAAGTCCAGAACTTGACAGATTAAGGGTGGATTCGACCAAATATCATGTCATACCATTTACCATACGCTTTGGTCTTACTATCAGATAATTCCTGTTGCGTTTTTCCATCACTATCGTAGAGTAGCTAATACTGGGTATTGTTACTCTAGAGTTGGTGAATGAATATTGAACGAAAATTTAAGCCAACTACAATATAAATACGATTGCTTACATAGCGTAACGTAAGATTTTGTAATACACATAATTTTCCGAATTATAATAGTGTCAACTGTCACTGAACATTGAAATATTAACACAAGTTGTCTTTTCTAGGTGTTAACTTGCATGCTGTGGTGACTGTAAATAAAAAAAATGTCTGAAGAAAGAAGGAAACGTAGCCGTGGCCCAAAAATACAAGAAATTATAAAAGCACAACTGTAAAATATCCTATTTTATCAACAAGGCATACAAAACTTCAAAAAAAAGTTCTCGAGTGGCGGCCTCGTACCGGCGGACGAAGTGTAGGGCGTCCCCCCACTAGATAGAGTGACGACCTGGTAAGATATGCAGGAAGTCGATGGATGCAGATGGCTCAGGACCGTGCTTTGTGGCATTCCTTGGGGGAGGCCTATGTTCAGCAGTGCACATGTGAAGGGCTGTAATGATGATGATGATGATACGAAACCTGCTGTAAAATATAGCGGCCGCCATTATAATAATCTGGGATAATTGGTTTACTCCATCAATTTTGGCGATATAGCGATTTTCTCTCGAATAGACAGTTCGGATAGACTTCCTGGATTAAGATTTGGTAAAATGAAAAGTGCTCTATAGTTAGAGTAATTTGTGATTTTATTCGCAAGATACGACTTATACAAGCTTTGTAAAATCGCCCTTACTTGAATAAAAAAGCTTCAAGCTTTAAACAAAGATCATTACAATTTAAACAAATTAAAATTTTATACCTGCTATAAATAGGTATATACATACATATTTTTGCGAGTAAATAACAGAAATAAATAGAAAATCAGCGTGAATCAAAAATATTGTTTCTGACTGAAGTCAGAGTCATGCTTTATTTATTCCATATCACTGCACTGTCGAACGTTTCTTAAGGGCACGAGAACGAAATCACAACGTTCGATTGAAATAAGATTAAAGTTCGCCTTGCGGCTTTAAGGTTTAGTGGCCGGAAAATTGCAACAATGGTTGCAAAGAATATTAAATTCAAACACACTGAAAATAGATGCAATTACTTTTTCTTCAGCTTTCATTATAAATAACACATAACATTTTGTCTGTTTTAGTGTTTAGATAATAATTCCTCAGATGATTCTCTTTTAAATATTTTTTATAGGATAATGGTGACAAACGAGCACACAGTCCACCTGATGGTAAGTGGTTACTGTGGCCCATAGACATCTACATCTATCTTCTATTACAAATCAAAATGCAGATGCGTTGTCATCCGTGCGGACTAAGATGGATTGCCTCATTTCCAGTAAAAAGGGTCTCCGGTTCTCTACACTCACCATACGAAACACTGCAGCGTTAAGCTGCTATTATACGCTGGTATTCTGTGAGAGCGCGGTCCTTCCCCGGTTGAGCCGACCCATTCGTGCTACAACTATACAACTAATATAGCTGCAACATGGCACTACCACGTACAAATAATAACTAATAACAAATAATAAATAAGCTCAATGCGGCCATACAGTCCGATTGTTCTGTTTTTAGAAGGATGTGCGCGTTTGTGTATGTATGTATGCGTGTGATCTTCATCGTGTTAAGCGGTACAAAGATACTCATCAAGACATCACTCAAAGTAAAATTTTACAATATTGATCTATTACTCTTTATATAAAGAAGAACCAGTAAAAAGCTTTGATAACATCGTTTTCCCTGTCATTTTTTTTTAGAAACAAAGGTGATATAATATTATAAAGATTCCAAACACTAACAATGCTCATGAGTTATAGCCAATTATTCGCAACATTCATGGTCACAGAGAAAATGGAAAAAGATGGATTGTACAATGTGATGAACTTCCTAAAGCGGTAAAATAAAGTTAATTTAACTATACATATAAATAAAATTTAAGTGCCTGTGTGTAATATGGAAATAAATGCCCTATATTGAGCTGAGGCGGTTACTTGCATTTAGCATAAAACATGACCATTATTGAAAAAGTCTTGTCTATCCGGGCTAATCTAGAGAATGACTGAACCGATAGTAATGAAACTTTACGAACAGGTAGAGAGCAGGAGTGATCGAAGAGGATATCGAAGAGGAGTAAGTGAAGAGGATATAATTATTTTATTCGAAAAAATAATTTTTTTTTTCAAAAAAAATTATAATGTTTATAAAATTATGCCAGTCAGCTCCGACGCCTGACTGGAGTTTACTCCTGAAAAACGATTGTCTTTAAATATGTACAATAGGCATAATAATATGAAACTAAAATAGGAATCCATATATTTATTTGTTGAAATATGTATATATTACACATATACATAATACATTTTTAACAGTGGTAGAGCCACGCGGCAGCTTTTGCTGTCGCACGGATGGGCCGGCTCGAACCGGGGTGGTACCACGACCTCACAGAAAACCAGCGTGAAGTAGAGGTTCACCTCTCCGTTTCGCTTGGTGAGTGCAGGTGGCCGGAGGCCCTTTCTACTGGAAATGAGGCATTCCATCTTAGTCCTCACGGGTGACAACGCATCTACATTTTGAATTGTAATAGAGGATAGATGTAGATGTCTATGGGCCGCAGCAACCACTTACCATCAGGTGGACTGTGTGCTCGTTTGTCACCCTTATCCTATAAAAAAATACAGGTTATATTACATAATAGGGGGATGAGTCGCTCGCGTCCGTAGGCTTTGACCACGTAATCCTAGGCCCACCCTACACGTGTCCCGCGGGTGGTGCTAAACAAGCGACAAAGCCGAAAGAACTGACTCGACTCCTCGCCGTGTGGTAGCGGCGTAAAAAATACCACACCCTACTTTCGCACCATGAGGCATAAAATTAAAGAAATGGCCCCGAGTTCCCGGCGCCCCTTTAATGGGGCAGGGGTGCGAAGAATCTCCGGGAGGAAAACCGGCGACGAGGTTCGCCACCCGTCACGTTCTGTCCCCCGGAGGGGCTAAAAGTGGATTGCGGAAGCCCGTCTGGCTACATTGAATGTATGTGGAGGAATGAATGATAAGATGGATGAAGTATGCGATATGATGCATGATAGAGGAATAGACGTGTTATGTGTAAATGAGACGAAACGGAAGGGAAAGGATGCCACTACACATGGCATGTATACCGCGTACTGGTCGGGTGTAGACGAGACCGAGCGGGCATGCCAGGGAGTCGGTATCATCCTTTCAGAAAGAATGGGTCATTGTGTGAAAGAGTATGAATGTGTAAGCCCGAGACTGCTATGAATACGAATGAAAGTGGGCTTAAAGAAGTTGTTTGTTCTAGGGGTCTACGCCCCAGACATGTCTAAGCCCACCTATATCCGAGAGCAGTTTTGGGAGTTGGTAAGGATGGTGCTAATGAAATGCAAGGTTAATGAAAATATTGTGATATTAGGCGATTTTAATGGAAGGGTTGGGGTGAGGAGGCTATGTTATGAAAGGATATTGGGAACGTTTGGTGATGAAAGTATAAATGAGAATAGTGAAAGCCTTCTCGCCGTATGCGTGGAAACGAATCTTTTTGTGACGAACACTTTCTTTCGTCATAAGAAAATTCACACGTATACATGGGAAAGAGGTGATGATAGAAGTATGATAGATTTCATAATTGTTGATGAAAGAATGAGGAGCGCGGTGTTAGATACAAGGGTTTACCGGGGCTCTAACGTAGGGACGGATCATTACTTGGTCTTTTGCCGAATTAATGGTCTTTTCAGACGTTGAAGCCATCGGACATCTGTGTCTACCACTGCGTTACAGCGTATAAGAACAGAGAGGCTACAAGATGAAGGCGTGAAAGAGAAGTTCAAATATAGATTGAGAGAAAATATAAGTGGTATGGCTGAATTGTGTATGAATGATTTAGACTTGGAGACTGTGTGGTATAATGTCAAGAAAGGTTTAGTGGATGCAGCTACCGAAGTATGTGGTGTAAGTAAGAGAACGAATGAAAGGAAAAATAACACGTTATGGTGGGATGATGAGGTACGGATGGAAGTTGAAGCAAAGAAGAAAGCATGGCTAGATTTACTAGCAACCAAGGCTAGTAATTCTAGCAGTATGAATGATGATATTGAAAGGAAAAAGGCAGTCTTTAGACACCTAAATAAGAGAGTAAAAGAAGTAGTTGAAAGGAAAAAGCAAGAAAGAATGGATAAGAATGATAGAAGAATATCGGATAACTTGCAGGCAAACATTAAAATGTTCTGGAAATTCGTAAGAACTACCAGGGAACATTCAAAACAGCCTAGAATGAATGCAATACGAGACCAGAATGGCAGTATTCTGAATGACGAAGTTTTGAGTTTAAGGAGATGGAAGGAATACTTTAAAAGCGTGTTTATGAGTGATGAGACGTTTGAATTAAATGAAATAGAAATTCCGGAAGAAGAGGAAATAGATACAGATAAAAGTGTAGATGAAATAATGAAAGCAATGAAAAGTATGAAAGCAGGTAAGGTTATGATAGAGTATCTCTCGAAATGCTAAGGGCTGGAGAAGGAGTGGTGGCCGACCTGCTGTACACCTTGTTTAATTTATGTTGGGAACTTAAGCGGGTACCGGGAGACTGGTGCAAAGCCGTGATAGTCCCAATATATAAAGGAAAAGGATCACAGCAGGACTGCAAAAACTACCGTGGTATCAGCCTTCTTAGCATTGTGGGAAAACTGTATGCTAAGGTACTAATTGAAAGAGTTATGAAAGAAACTGATGGAAAAATTTGGGATGTGCAAGCGGGATTTAGAAAGGGAATGGGATGTACGGATCAGGTCTTTTCCATGCGCATGATCGCGGAGAAGTTTTTGGCCAAAAACCAAAGAGGTTTTGTGCGTTCATAGACTTGGAGAAGGCTTATGACAGAGTGGACAGGGATGTGTTATGGCAAACACTGAACTCATTTGGGTTGAGCGCTGGCTTGATACGGGCATTGAAGTCTCTATATAAGGACTCTAGTGCTTGTGTCAGGATCAACGGGGCTTACTCGGACCGGTTTGGCATCCATAAAGGTGTCAGACAGGGCTGTGTGGCTTCCTCGTGGCTGTTCAACCTATTTATGGACAGTTGTTTGGAAAATTTGAAAGTAGAAGAATGCGGGTTAAGAATGGGTGAGTTATCCGTCCAATGCCTTTTGTACGCCGATGATCAAGTCATACTTGCGTCATCGGCAGCCGAGTTGCAAATGATGGTTACATTAATGAACAGGACATTAAAAGAAAAGGGAATGAGAGTGAACGCAAGTAAGATGAAAGTTATGGTTTTTGAAAGAGAAGAAAGTAAAACGATATGTGAAATAAGAATAGAAGGGGAGTTGGTAGAGCAAGTAGATGAGTTTGTGTATTTGGGATGTGTGTTTAGCAGGGATGGTAGATATGATAAGGATATAGAACGACGAGTGAATGCAGGAAATAGATTGAATGGGGCTCTACACTCTATTGTGAAAAGTCAGAATGTGTCCAAAAAGGCACGTATGGCAATCCACAATGCTGTAGAAATGCGGTTATTACGTAGTATGCTAGGGCTGAATCTGAATGACAGGGTGAGAAATAGTGTGATAAGAGAAATGTGTGGTTTGCAAGATGATGTTGTGACTAGGATTAAGAAAGGAATGCTTCAGTGGTTTGGTCATGTAGAAAGAATGAATGAGGAAAGAGTGACAAAGCAAATTTATGGCAGAGTCGGGAAGGGTCGCCCTAGGCGAAAGTTTATCGACCAAATTGGCGATATATTGAAAATGGGCCAAATTAAGAGTACCTTTAACCGACAAGCGTGTATGCGTAGGTATATGGATGTGGAGGAAGCGAGAGAGGTGTGTCAGGATCGTGCCAAGTGGAAGTCCATAGTCTCTGCCTACCCCTCTGGGTGACAGGCGTGAGTGTTTATGTATTACATAAAAATATATGACTTATACTACATTATTAATTTCTGATATTCAACACCACGCTTGCCACATATTTGGAAAGAGAGAGAGAGAGAGAGAGAGAGATTAATGAAAGAGAGAGAGAGAGAGCGCTACGAGATGCGCGAGTATGTTGTGCATAGAAAAACCATAACTTCACCCCCTGTTCGGACGACCGTTAGATAACTTATCTTCTTGCTCTGTAAACTGTCGTAGGTGAACATCGTTACGTAGGTAACTTTGGGAATAATATAAAATCACCCGTTTTACAGTTTCAACAGTTGCCTTACAGGCCGCGAGCCCTGAAACCGATTGGAATGTAAAAGCCAAAAAAAGCTAAAAGCACTAACATCATCCAAAACCAGACCAAACCAAAACGGCTTCATTTTTGTTAACGCTTGATTTTACTACCTATCTATTTTTCAAACCGTCCGCTAGGTATACGTACATATAAAACGCTTTTTAAGGGGTAAACTCCAATAAATGGTTTTTGATTATCTTAAATTTATATAATGTTAAGTTATAAGTTATGGAAGAAACTAATGGAAAAATTTGGGATGTGCAAGCTGAATTTAGAAAGGGGCATTTTTGCGCATGATTGCGGAGAAGTTTTAGGCCAAAAACCAGAAAGTTTTATGTGCGTTCATGGACTTGGAAAGGGCTTATAACAGAGTGGATAGGAATGTGTTATGGCAAACACTGAACTCATTTGGGTTGAGCGCTGGCTTGATACAGGCATTAAGGTCTCTTTATAGGGACTCTAGTGCTTGTGTCGGGATCAACGGGGTTTACTCGGATTGGTTTCGCATTCATAAAGATGTCAGACAGGGATGTGTGGCTTCCCCGTGGCTGTTTAACCTATTTATGGACAGTTGTTTGCAAACTTTTAAAGTTGAAGAATGTGGGTTGAGAATGGGTGAGTTAACCGTCAAATGCCTTTTGTACGCTGATGATCAAGTCATATCTGCATCGTCAGCGGCCGAGTTGCAAATGATGGTTACTTTAATGAACTGGTCATTGAAAGAAAGGGATGAAAGTGAACGCAAGTAAGACGAAAATGATGGTTTTTGAAAGAGAAGAAAGTAA
This sequence comes from Parnassius glacialis, assembly GCA_033319125.1. NCBI lineage: Eukaryota > Metazoa > Arthropoda > Insecta > Lepidoptera > Papilionidae > Parnassius > Parnassius glacialis. Next base: position 34,429,131 of record JAVANC010000021.1, read on the forward strand.
AACGTTATGTGAAATAAGAATAGAAGGGGAGTTGATTGAGCAAGTGGATGAGTTTGTATATTTGCGATTTTTATTTAGCAGGGATGGTAGATATGATAAGGATATAGAACGACGAGTGAACGCAGGAAATAGAGTGAATGGGGCTCTACACGCTAATATGAGGAGTCAGAATGTGTCAAATAAGGCACGTATGGCAATTCATAATGCTGTATTAGTTCCTACTTTAATGTATGGTAGTGAAAGTTGGGTCTGACAGAAGAAGCATGAGAGTAGAATAAATGCTGTAGAAATGCGGTCCTTAAGGAGTATGCTAGGGCTGAATCTGAATGACAGGGTGAGAAATAGTGTGATAAGAGAAAAGTGTGGTTTGCAGGATTGTGACAAGGATTAAGAAAGGAATGCTTCGGTGGTTTGGTCATGTAGAAAGAATGAACGAGGAAAGAGTGACAAAGCAAATTTATGTTGCAGGAGTGAACGGCAGGGTCGGGAAGGGACGCCCTAGACGAAGGTTTATCGACCAAATCGGCGATACATTAAAAATGGGCCAGATTAGGAGTACCCTTAACCGACGAGCGTGTATGCGTAGATATATGGATGTTAAGGAGGTGAGAGAGGTGTGCCAGGATCGCGCCAAATGGAAGTCCGTAGTCTCTGCCTACCCCTCTGGGTAACAGGCGTGAGTGTTTGTTTGTTTAAATAACGCTACAATAATGGATGCTACCCAGGCGAAGTTAGGCCGGCTTGCTAGTATTTAAATAAGAAAGAATCAAATATGAACATTTTATTTGGCCCATATATTAGCACTGAGTGAACATTTGTCATTCGGCGGAAAAGTTTACAAAATATATTTTTGTACGTCTGGATTCTTGACCCGGAACTTTCTCCAGACTTACAAAACTAGGACAAATAAATGCGGAACAATTTATTGGTCGTTTTAAAATTACTACATAAGCAGTAGTAGTAGCTCAGATGGTTAGCGCTCGCTGTAAGCCTCACAGTACTCGAGCAACCCGGATTCGAACCCCACCGGCACCAATGAAATTGTTAATTGTAATTTTAAGTGTTGATTTACCACGTGCTCGGCGGTGAAAGAAAACATCGTGAGAAAACCTGCATGTCTGAGAAATAAGAAAAAGAATATTTCGAAAGACACGTGAAGTTTGCCAACACGCATTGGGGCAGCGCGGCGGACATGTCCTTTCCCTAAAACCCTCTCAGAAATGAGAGGAGGCCTGTACCCAGCAGTGGGACGTAAATAGGCTGCAACTTTTACTTTACTGTAACAAGTGTTTCTTATTCCAATGAGCCGAGTCGTACCTAACCTGTTTAAAATAAACTTTTAATACCTGTTTCGTTACGATAACTATAGGGCGTAGTTAGTTATGTGTAATTGAAAGATAAGATGCGGTCTCTCCCAGCATTGTCAGTATTTATAAGCCTCCACTAAATTAGCTATAAATTAATTTTAGTAATAAGAGTACAAACGAATTGTTTTTTTTTTACAAAAGGCAACAGAATCTTTACTCATGTCTAGCCCCACGACATCAACACAACAAACGATGCGGGTAAAGTTAAAAAGTTAAAGTTACAGCCTATATACGTCCAACTGCAACGCTCAACTGCAGAGCTCCACTCATTTCTGAGAAGGTTTTAGAGCAAGGAAATGTCCGCCGCGCTGTCCCAATATGATATGCCCAAGAATGATAGCGAACTTCACATATCTTCGAAATATTTTTTATGGAGTAATTTATATACAGCACACGGTATGAAAAACATATACAAAAAAAAGATGGGTAGTAAAATCAAGCGTTAACAAAAACTGAAGCCGGTGTTTCCTCTGCGCAAAATAGTCGCGCTTCTCAATTCCCTCTCTCTTGCCTCACTCCCTGCCTCTTTCTTAATATGTGGATAACGTGGTGGGGCCAGCGTACTCGTACCAGCGTGGCCACTGTTTCTATAATAATTTGACCATTCAGTATTCAGTATAATATACAATATCAAACCTCAGTTTGTGGAGTTTTAAAGATTTAAAATTTGATTTTAATTATATCCTGTTGATTTTTATATTAAATACGTAAAATAATAAAAATTGTTATGTTTTTGACTACACGATATTCTATTTTTTCTCTTTTTCATCTTGATACTTCTATTTTATTTACTCTATTATTTGAATCATTAAAACATATTGTCACAGTATTTGATAATGACGTTACTATACACGAAATGAATAATTTAATATAAGTCATATATTTTATGTAATATAATTCATATAATATATTTTATCAAATCAATATAAATACATTTATAGATAAATTTACTTCCTTCGCCTATTGTATAGGTATATACAATTTAAGACACTATTTTTTCTGGAGAAACTCTAGTCACGCGTCGGTTCTGACACGCACATTTTTTTCTTGTTTCAGACATGCAGGTTTCCTCACGCTGTTTTCCTTCACCGCCGAGCGCGTGGTTATTCAGCAAAATTGCAATTAACTATTTCATTAGTGCCGACAGGGATCGAACTTGGGTTGCTCGCGGCCTCTGAAATTTACACCACAGGCTTAGGCCCGATCGATCAAATTTACATAAATTACATCTGAACAAACATTTAGACCCGGAATAATGATTTCAAGGCTATACAAACACTAGTTACGTGAAGGAATCGAGACCGCGACCCCGCAGTGCTGCGGCCAAACGCTTAATCACTGCGCTATTGCACTTATACATAAAAACGTATGCATGTATTACATTTTACACACAATACAACCCAGACTTCTAGACCTTGCCGGAAAGTTTTAAATATGCGAACAGGTAATTAACGCTATTCAGTCTTGTTTTGAAAACAGAACGAGCTGAATGAATTTGTGAACAAGGTCTTGATTTGCATATATGTATTAAAAGTAGTGTATTTAAATAGATATTAATAAATAAAAAAGAAATACGGTAAACATAAGGACATTTTTGGGAAAATAATTTATTTTATTAGTCGAAGTATCTAATTAGTGTTGATTTTAGGTCATTACTGTGGACACTCGAGATACTTGCCATTTTGATGGCAGTTCACTGATGCCTCGGAATGCGGAATATAAAAATCACCTATGAATTTAATGATATAATACGTACAATGATTACCATTATAATTCATATTTGTTTTTTCAAATTTTCCAAGTTTATCACAAAACAGGCCGATCTACTTTTGGAAATAAATGAAATAAACCTGGTCGTTATATTTACGACTAAAACGGCGGGTATATTCTTACGATTGGTTTAGGTGAGACGCTAAGAGCAATTCGTGAGAAGATTGCTGCTGTATCGAATGAATAAAGAGTTGATTTTTTGTGACTAAGGCATAAAAGGGTGCCTTAAGTACAGGGCCCGGCATAATCGCACTGCCGGAGACCCTTTTCTAAGGTGAGCGCTTTTATGTGCCCATCAAACGTTACGAGCACAATAAAACACGATTGTTTTCCATTAACATGGACGTCCGCGGCCGGACTATAGTCTGCGTGAATATGCGACGCTCTAATTTATTTTATATTCAGTTCAACATGCGTCGTTTTAATTGGCAATAAGGAGTTAAATTAAAATTGTCATCTAAAAATGTTTGTGTCCACAAATAAATTTGGAAAACCTTAAGAAGATTTTATAGTTTCCGGTAAAGGAAAGAGTAACCATCATGATGTGTTAGTCACAATGATCACAAGGGCCGCGGGTTCGAATCAAGCACGAAAAAGGTATTTATATGGCCTACAAATAATTGTTTCGTGTCTGGATGCTTGACCTTGAGCAACTTATTTATGTAAAGAGCCTGATAATGATACAGGACACAATTCTAATTGTAATTGTAATGTTTTTCACAAGAAACTAAGAAACTTTTTTAAATACCAAAGCCAACGACAAGAAGCAGCGTCAAACGTGCGAGAAATATGGATTATAACTGGGATTACTAAACATAAGTTATTATCCTTCATATTAAGGAAGTGTTTCACGTCTAGTAGGTAGGTGACAAAGAGCAATGGCAGAAAAATAGTTGACAAAAATTATAGCGTCTAGAAATAAGTTATATATAAAATGAGTTTTATTATATTTCTATGATTTTTCAAATAAAAATGTATTTTAATTAAAGCCACAGAAAAAAACAAACATTTTTGGGAATATCAAATGACTTAAATTATTTTACTCTATTCAAATGTTGCCATTTAGTATATTCATAAGTACGTAGTATAACTCAATGATACATACTATTTTCGTATATACTTTGTAAGACTACCAACACAACACACAAAATATTTTTATATTGTTATTATTAGTAACAACTGTACTATCAGTAATAATAACAATAAAAGTGATATGGCAGAGAATAAGTCTCTTACAAAGAATTTCCTACAATAATGCATTATCTCAATCATAGTACTATGTAACAATTCCATTTAATGTTATGCCAACACTAGCTAAAATAAAATGTCACTGTTTTTTTTTTTTGCCTTTACGGCTCTGGGTTCTATCCCTTCTGAGAATGTCATTATGGTACAAAAGCCCTGGAGCCATCCCAGAAATATACATGTATAGTATGCAAATATATAATAGAGATACAATAATCTAAAAACTCTCAATTATGTATTATGTATTAAGCTAACATCAAACAACCACAGGAAGCATGACTTTTTCCAAGTGACATAGGACATAACCTAAAAAGGTTCAAATGTAAATATATTTTATTTGACGCCTTCTCAGTACGCAATTCTTTGACAGATTTATTAAGGGACTGACGCTTAACATTTTAAGATATTTTTGGTATATAGACGCTACCATTTCTTCTCAACTAATTTTATGTATGAAAGTCTGCCATTGCTCTTTTATTTGTATACACTTGAAATCGACTTTACGTGGTAGAGCCACGCCGCAGCTATATTATGGTTGTAGCACGAATTGGTCGGCTCGACCGGAATAGGACCACGCTCTCACAGCATACCAGAGTAAAATAGTAGTTCGTATTCGTATGGTATAGTTCTACACTAATAACACAACACAATATATTTTTTTAAATAAAATTAATATCAATATTTATTGCAACACAATAGTAAGTTTACAATTGTTCTGAAAACGAAGAACTGCATTTTGATTCTTATATAAATGTAGATGTCTATGTATCCACAGTATCCACTTACCATCAGGTGGACTTTGTGCCTGTTAGTCACGACATTGAAGGGACCATCACTCTAAGGACGCTATATCCGATTAGTTTTTTTAAGCAATTTACATACAAGTTAATTATGTTTACGTAATTTATATTGGTTTCCATTTAAACAAGTTGCTAATAAAATAATTTCTATTTGTATAATTTATATGAGGCTCGGCTGGGATCGAGCCATTCGGCGGTTTGTCATTTACCGGCACTGCGCCGATGTCGCGGCTTCGTTTCTCCACTGCGCTGGTGCCGGTGCCAGTCCACGGTCGGTTTTGGGCAGTACTAACAAAGACTTCAGTTCTACATCATGTAAAAATGGTCTCGTCAAATAGTCGTATTTGCTTGTTATATCTCTTACACTGAAGATGAAAATATAAACAACGCAGAGAAGTCAAATTTTGAATTTATCCAATCTTAAAAATAAAACACTTAGAAGGAACATATTAATATCATACCCTATTTTAAAGCTGAAAATGGACTCCAAAAAATATTTCAACGACTTCCGCATGAACGAGGAGACATTACATCATTTCACAAGTCAATTTCGAGTCTCAATCTCAACGCGTCCCTTATACCTTGGCCCGCGCACACGCACACACGAGCAAGGGTACAATACGTACACAATACACAATATGTAGTTTACCGGCCGGCACCAAGCGGGAAGCTTGCTGTCCCGGCATCTGCGACGGCATCTCCGTTCCGGAGCCGTGCCGGTGAATAGAAAACAAAAGTACCCAAGTCTTCTTCAATACTTAAAAAGTTAAATGAAAGATCATTGCGTATAAAAGTCTCTAAGTATCTTCTAAATAACTATTCGGACAAAAAATTAAATAACTAAATACATTAATGTCATAATTATTAGCGTTGTTATGTTACTTTCGATATTGCCGTGTAGTGGCGATGTCTGAGAGTCTATTTATTCTCGTGAGTGTCTTACAAGGCGATTATGGGAAAGGTCAGACATATTATGGAATCCAATTGATGACGGTATATTGAATAAAATACCCAAGCAGGCAACGAAGAGCAGCGCAAATAGTGCGAGACCACGAGTGGTGATTACAACAAATCTTTTCTACAATGTGTTGATATGATCCAGAAGAAAAAATTTTAAAGACTTAGTTTTCAAAACTTATCAAGCTATTTTACTAGTAACCGAGACCTTGTTGTATGATGACGTAAATGGCGTTTTACAAGAATCCGGCGGAGTCCTCAGAACGTATACGAGCGCGTCGCAGCGGGAGCTGTAGCAGACCTCTGTCCCTCTTGCTACCTGCATGATAAATAAATACCTACATCCTACAACCGTGCGGAACCTCAGGCGAGCATACTAGTGAATTTCAAAGGTTTTACACTGTTTACGTAGGTAAATAGATTTTTTGTTTGTATAAATATTTTTGTTTATTACTTAGAATATTTAGTTTATTATTTAGGCATTCATTTTTGAATGAGGAAATTATATATTAAAATGACAAAGAAGATAAGGAACTATACAAGTGATAGAGGATATTTAAATATTTTATACTATAAAAATTAAAGTCACAAGTATATGTACGATCCACTGTTGAGCACTTTCAGTTCTGACCGAGCCCGCCATTTGCTTCAGTGCGTGTTGGTCTTCACAAGTCCTCGAAATATTTTATTTCTCAGACATACAGGTTTCTTCACTATGCTATGGTTCCTTTCAACGTTGAGTACGTGGTAAGTGAGCACTTAAAATTGCTATTAACTATTTTATTGATGACGGCCTCGCGGATTGAACTTAGATTGCTCCCAGTTTATGAAATTTACGACGAGCGCTTATCCCCTTAGAGCCTTTATCCTTAGAGCTATAAAAAATATAAAATAATTATCTTGCACATAGTTAAATTTACACAATTGGTTGATTTCAAACAAAGCAATAAGAGTTAATGTCGCGTTGTACAAAAGTTTCCATAATCATTTTTACATATTCATTGGGATGTCAAAGTGCGTTTCAGACGCGACGTCTGGTATTTGAATAACAAATGGCTGACATCTGCATGTTTCTGGCCGGGATTTCCACCGAATCTTTATTCGGATAAAAAATAACTAGGGGACAAAGTGACAGACACTGATTTTAATATGTAAAAAAAATGCTTCCACAGATACATAATTATGTTAAAAGGCAAATTTTATGTTAATTAATTGTAGAATAAAACATTTTATCTTTAATGTGTATTTTGTATGGTAATGAGGTGGCACAATATTCTTTTAGGCCGTCCGTTTATTGCTTTTACTTAGATTCAAAATAATACATAAATCCTAAAGATTTATCGTGACAATGATGTAACATATTATAAAGAGTATTAAGTTGCTGCTTTACTTTGAAACAGAAATTAAAACTTCTCACAGATCTCGGAGATAATCTGAGTATTCAACGTTAAGGTAAACGTTAGCAGCTGATTGCGAAACTTTAGTCTTTGTTTAAACAACATTAGTAAAGTTTAAAAGAACAGTAATTTATTTCAACAGAATGAAGTTAATGTAAGATGACGCGAAACGTTTATTCCGGACTTAAAATAGGGTTTTGACATCGTAATGTTAAAGCAACCTTGAATATGCAAAGTTGATGTTTGCTTCGACGATGCTAAATCGAATAAAGATCAACAAACAAAACGTTTAAACGGCTATTTGCCTTAAAATATTTCTCGTGTAATTACTGAATATTTTATATATTGTACAAAAACATGCAACATTTATGTAATTACAATAATATATGTAAAGCTTTAACCCATAGACCTTCCATTTTATGAGATTATTGGAACAAGCATCACACGATTTTAATTTCAAGTTGGCTGGATCTTACTTGGAACAATGTGCTAAAATTGCGACTCTTGTCAGGCGAATTGACAGCTATATTTACTAAGTTTGCCGGTGTGTTTGTATAAAAAGGGTTAGAATACATCTAATATTATACAAAACTAATTAATATAATATCTGGTGTAGTGTCTAGTGTGGTATCTGGTGTATCTTATATAATTTATAAATTACACACATGTTCGTGGCTTTTGGGCCATGGGCCACTTCAGCCACACATTAAACTTCTGTCGATGATATTACTTCATACGTGCCTTTGTATTTTTGACAAATTGAACAGTAGATATAAGTTTATTCAACCACAATCGGCTGTACCTAATTGTAGGCAGCTAAACGTTATTCGAACGGCAGTGATAAAAAATATGTGTTATGTAATAATTACTAGCGACTGTTCAGTAGATAAGTATTATAGTCGCTAGCCATGAATTGCATAGTACGCAATCACATCGAGTCTGATTCCAGCTCTACATAAAATTGTTAATTGTAAAAAATATTTTAAGTACTGATTTACCACGTGCTTGCCGGTGAAGGGGAAGTCATAGAGAAGCGCGGTAGACACAACAGTCTAATGAGGTACTTTTTATGTCCTAACTGTATACATATATCCTAACGCGTGCTCAGTGTTAGGTCATATACGATAATTTAACATTACTTCATTTGAAAAGTTCGATGATATATGATTAAAAATTGATAATCTCTAATTTATGGTTTATTGTACATTGTATTGAGATTCAGACACTCAATGAAGTATGGTTTGCCTTACCTACCATCCGATAGAATAAATACCTAAAATCACCATTTAACCATTTGTTATGTTTACTAGACTGGACACAAAGCCGTGGCATTTATGCATGTAATAAAAAGTAATTGTGTTTACGATAGGATTGCCTTGATTTTTGAGATATATAGTAATAAATTTGCAATATTTACTACGTAGCAGCGTTAGGTGTTGCAAAAGTACATCGCGGTACAAGGTTACAACAGGCAACATAAAGGTATAACAATTTGATATTACAAAAAAATCCTAGAGGTCTAGACAAACAGCGGCGAGGTCATCGGTCCACATCGATGTATTCCGTCCTTACGTCATCGGTCGCCAGACAAACGCAACTTGAATATCAATGATAGATGTCCATTGCCCAGAAACGACAATTAAATTTTCCACACGCTATACGCGTCATATGGAACGAAAAGATACTCGAACTTGGGAGTGTGTTTGGCTTAGTGATTTGTGACGTGACATTATGTGCTTTAGTAGCTTGAAATAAGAGCTCACCGACTATACCTACTCTTGTTAATATACGTCAAAACCTTGATTTTTTCAATTACGACACGAGACATTCGCTGTTGCTAAAGATGTTAAATAATTCAGAGATTCAAATTAACATATTTCAAATAAACTTGGTTTAACTATATCCAATTAGTGTATTCATCGACATCATAATAACGAATTTTAACACATAATTATCGGACAATTACGTATATAGTAATTACGACAATTAAGTAGCCTATGGACATCACCAACCAACTTCAAATGAAGGCCACAGATGCGTGTCACCTCTGAGGATTAAGATTAAATGCGTCTCAGGCTGTAATAATAACAGGCCTTAACATTATCCTTTAAGCCGTAGAACAGTAGTGAGTGCTGTGTTGCATGGCGACTGAAATAGTATGGCAATCCACAAGAACACCTTGACGAAAACGAGCCCTACCATTCAAGAATAAAAACGCATAGCATAATTATTATGATCTGACTTTTGGAGTTTGATAAATACAATTAACATTTAAGCATAATAATGTTTAGCGTTACTACTTGACATGTATTTGAAATTTTCCGAGTTGCTTTAAGGTACGAATTAGAAATATAAGAGATCTGCAAAGGTTGCGAGCTGTGGTTGCGACATAACATCTGTAATGACATGGCAAATTGCTCATCTACTACGACATTTGCTAAAATTAGCAACGTTCTACCAATTTAGCGACGGTATTCGCTGCCTAAATTAAGATTGCGAGGTTTTACTTTTGAAAATATTCAAAAATACAATGAGTGCTTATCGTTGCTTTATTGAATGAAAAAGGACGAATAAGTTGTTTTGAGTTCTAAATATAACTGATCAATTTCTAAAGAGATAGTAAAGTGCCTTACTAATAAGTTTAATAATTTAATATTTAATCACTATCACGTAGTACAAGCAAAACAATGATTAAAATTACTAAAATTTAGCTATCTTTAATAAGAATATAACTAGTAAACAATATGTATTGCTCTGACGTCAGCTCTATTTAAAACAATAATTTATAAAAATCAAACTAGTATTTTTGAAAGATATTAATTATAATAATAATATTGAATATTGCGAAAAAAAAACAAAGCATTAAGCTAACTATGCCAAGGACGTCGTCAGAGTAAAGAAAATATAAGTTAAATATTACGTAATTGCATTTAAATCGACGATCCTAGGAATGACCACTTCACCGTTTGTTAGTACAGCAGAAAATTTAATAAAGTCGTATTTACAAACTAACTACTAACTATTGCCGGAGTTCGAACAGTAAGTATGCATGTTTATTAAAATTATGTCCTATTCATTTACTATTTATTTAAGAACTTTTTACTTTTAATTTTACCAAATAAAAATTAATTTTGAAGGCTTTGCAGCATTTATCATTAAAGACTGAAATGAGTGCTAGAAGTGCTGACTTATTTGTATTTGTTTTGATTAAAATTGAAAAATTTCTTATAAGATGAAAGAAACGAAAAGTCCAGCCAGCTTCTTATCCATATTTATCTATTATCTTATAGGGTGACTAAAATACGTGCCCAAAATTAGTTACTAGCTCTCAGACCAAGTCGTGTATGTGATTCGAATCTACGATGCTATCAATGGGGATCAGATCAAACATAAATATTAGCCTACTGGCATATAATTATAGAAAAAAGTACAAACACTAATGAAATTATCATTATTTTTTAAACTAGTAGTTTGCAGAACAACTAATGTAACAGACGATCAATTCATTTACTTAACATTTTGTATGTACTTTGGTTTTACTTTAACAAACACTGATATTAACGACTGCTTTTAAGACGGATAAGTCTTTAGAAATAAAGCTCTTATTCCAAAGTTCTTAAAGACGCTTTTCAAGTGTCACAGGGTTTCATCTTAGCCATGTGAAGTACGGTGAAGCCGCAATGCAATGACTTCTCCCCTTGAAAAACGTTAATTGCAACTCGACGTCGTCAGCCGACTTCGCTTGGAAAACCGTAACTTATCTTCTCACTCTAAAGTTGCAATTTTGAGACGTTTAAAAATTTAATTTCAGCAATTAAGAAGTGCGCTTTATTCTTGAGCGTTAAGCGAGTTGGACCAAAGTGAAAAGATGGTAAAACATACTTATCTTAAACAAAAAGGTGAAGTTATCAATATAACTGTACGGTGTATTCAACGTCTTTCTTATCTAATACGTCGTAGAGACACGCTGCAGCTATATTATAAATGTAGCACGAATGGATGGGTTCGACCGGGGAAAGACCACGCTCTCACAGAACACCAGCGTGAAATAGCAACTTAAATACTGTTTTGTTTCCTATGGTGAATATATATATATATATATATATATATATATATATATATATATATATATATATATATATATATATATATATATATATATATATATATATAGTGTTTATATGTATATATATTTTCAATGATGAGAACAGATGTAGATATGCAGGAGCCACAGAATTCACTTAAAATCAGGTTGACTGTTTGCTCATTTGTCAACCTTATTCTATAAAAAAATCTCATTATCATGAAATAATAATGTGTTAAAGATTACGTGTAAAGATTTTGTTCACTTCTTCTTCTACTACTCATAAGCCATCAGCAGTCTTCTGTTGGACTTAGCCCTCTCCTACAGTAGAGAGAATAAGCCGTAATCGTCACACTTTGAAGTCATGGCGATAGCATTACCGAAAGTCTCGCACCCTTGATGCAGCTTACCGTGATGTAGGCATTTAATATCTAGCAAAAGTACCTGACCATTATACCGCTGTATATGGAAGGCCACAAAACTTTTCTTATATCGCCTCTAACGATACCCACTGGATGAGATACATAGTGACGGTTTGTCTTATTCCGCCACCGCGTTTTCTTTGCAACTAGGTTAGCAAATAGGTTGTATGTTTCTAATTTCGATTAAACCTTTTGCGATATACAGCACGAATAAGAACTGATATAAAAAAATCGTACTCATCCTCGCAAGTCATACTCTAATCACAGATTTAGAAATTTATTAACGTTTATTAGTAGTAAGAACCATTATCAGAATTCGTTTAGTAAGCGAACTGAAACGAGGTGATGCAGTTTTTAAATATTTCAATAGATTTTTATAGAAGTAAAATGAAATCAAAAGAACATACAGTCCCCCTGATGGTAGGTGTATGCAGTGGCCTACAAATACCATAATATACTGCGTACCATAATATGATGCGTAATCAGGTAATCACCCATGAAAGCTAAGAGGAAATGCCTCGTTATACCAGTAATACATAGGTATAAAATCTGCATTTCTCGTTACTCACTAAAAATACACAATAGCATTGGGTATGCTCCAGTGTCCCTATTTCACTCTGGTATTCTGTTCGAGCGTGGTCCTTCCCTTCCCAGGTCCAACCAATTCATTCGCGCCGCTGCCACAGCCATAATACGTTGCGCTAAGTTAAAAATATTAAGTTAAATCTACGATGCGATGTAGATACCAAATAACTTTACATTTCAAATTGACCTATGGATTACCTATATCAAAAAGAAGTATAAAATAACTTTGATAGTTTTTCTCATTAGCACTAAATTTCACAACGTGCTAAGTGTTTAAAATTTTGATTTGATTTGAGCAAGTCGATATGGAAGAACTCAACTTTTTGATTCATTGTGAACAAAAATAATACGTCATATAATTAAATTAATACCATCCATGGCTATGTTGCAGTAACAACGAACATCAATAAATGTATGTTGTACTCGGGCCGATGGCCGCCAACAGAAACAATATAAACAGCATATAAAAAATATAGTATACTTCTTACAAAATCTACATACCTTCAGACAAACGAAATAGAACCCTAAATATAATTCAACATAGATTTCAATGTGGCGCAAGCATGTACCCAATAAAGGAAAAGAACGGCGCAACAGATCCCTACGAATATGTTCACAGGCTCACTCGGAGTTACTAACACTCGCAATTCATTTTGTGAACTGAATATATTATACCGGATCAAAAGATAGAATACCTTACAGATATAAACAATAAAGACGAAAGTCAAATGGAAACTCTTTTCGTTGAAATGGGTGAAAATTTTTCTTTCGCCAGCGGGGGATTTTCACTTTTATTCTATTACTAATGAAGTCTTTTATGGTATGAAATAGAACATTTACAAATCCCAAACTCGTGATCACATGGCAAGGCAGACGATAAATGTGTTCGGTGTATTGAAATCTTATAGAATACTGCTAAAAGAAGTCGTAAGTTGATACCCAAAAGTTAGTTCAACTTTTACGACTTCCGAATGTGGCTCCTTAATTCTCAAGGTTACGGCTAACAAACTTTGTTCAACTATGTCAAGTAGGTATTCGGATACAGACTGAGGATGACTTGCACTTTATATCTCAAGAAATATTAAACTGTACAAGCATTTATTAATAGGATGCGTGTGTATTAAAGGTAAAAATGTTACGCAACTCAAAAGTTTTATGTTATTTTTGAAGGCCATAATTTTTAATATTTCTAGAAAAAGTATTAATATGCTCAGAAAAAAAACATGGGCATACATGAAATACTCAATTAAATTCTTAATCAATTGTTTTTTTTTAAATACTTATTAGATTACTTAAGATTAAAAAAAAAATACAATTTACTTAAACATTTTTGTGTACATACGTAATTATGAAACGATTATCACTTAGCGATTGCAATTACGATTACGATTATTGCGCTTAATGATCATCGATCATTACGATTATTTCTGTTATTAAATAAAACAAACTATAATCGATAAAGGAGCATGATATTTATTACCATAAACTAATTTAAATAATGTTTACTAAGGAATCAAATTTTAGTAATTTTGATAAAACAACATTTTAGTTTGAATCAAAGTATCAAAGAATCCAGGATTGGATTGGACCCCTCCGCCGCCACGGACGATTATTTGATTGAAATATATGTTTTTACTATACTTTAACAATTGGAATCCAATGAAAATAAATCATAAATAATCGCAATGACGACGAATACGAATAATTGCGATATTTCGATAATCGTCGATTACGATTAATCGTAATCGAATTCCCTTCATACATTACATTTTCGTATTATGTATTTAGAGGCCAAAGTTAATATATATTAACTTCCTTAAATTTTTGAAAAGGTAAGGTTTAAGGTTTCGGTAAGGGCAGTGTCAATATCTTCTCTAAAGTCTCACCGCGACTTCGCCCGCGTGGAATTTATTACGATTGATTTCAGGGGTTTATTTTTTTACGCGGAACCCTAATTATATTTCTATAATAAAAGTAGCCTAAGTTACTCCTTATAACATCAGATATCTGCCAATGAAAGTCCCGTCAAAATCGGTCCATCTGTTTCGGAGATTAACCGGAACAAATAGCCAGCCAGACAGACAGAGACAGACAAAAAATTTAAAAATTATTTTTTGTTATTAGTACCATACATAGTGTCATATGCATTTAGTAAAAAGCTGTTATTTTGACATTACAAACAGACACTTCAATTTTATTTATTTGTATATAGATGTAAGTATAGATTTTTCGAATAAGAAAGAGTGATCATAGATCAAAATCTTAACTTTGTTGTAATTTTGTTCTTCGCCTTTAGTGTTTCGTGCAGATTAATGTGCCCTGTGGTGGCAGCGTAAGTGAATCCATCATCAGCCCGTTTCGACCCGTGAGTGTCGTAAGAGGTGCCTATGGGAAATGCCAGTAAATCTTTAGGCTTCTGCGAGTTGGCCATAATCATATAATTTAAGGCAAACTTAGGACTTGATCAAAATAGCAGTCTCTAAGATCATAATCATAAAAAATATTATTATTCATTGGCGAAGCTTGCGAAGACACTTATTAAGTGGCGAAGCTTGCGAAGACACTTATTAAGTGGCGAAGCTTGCGAAGTCATTTATTGATTTCACGATGTCTGGCCGTCTGTCCGTCTGTCCGTCCGTCCGTCCGTCTGTCTGTCTGTCCCACGATTATCTCGAGAACGGTTTCGAATTTTCAAATTCTGTTTTCAGCAATCGATTACTGATCACCCAGGCATCTTTTTTTTCCGTTAGAAACCGCTACAAAGCTGATTGCTTCGCCACTTTGCTATGCTGTTAGCTTACTAGGTTTATTTATTCTTCCTAATACAGGATTATCATAGCATTGCTTAAACTTAACTATTGACTTAGAATGTAAAAGTAATTTAGTAATTGTCATGCATAACAACTTACTAACCAAAGATATTTAAATATATAGGTAACTTAAATGTCTTTGTTACTAACACTAATAAATTTATATCATTGCCTGAAAAATAACATAAAGAATTTCAACGTTCCTAAGTTATAAGACATAATTAGATGAGAATGTTTCATAAAGATTATGGACAGAAAACATTCAATTACTTTCAATTATAAAGGAAAAAAGTTTCCGAAGCCATAAAGATAAAAGAAGTCCAGCAATACGTGTTTTATGGATTACCCATAACCATTACAGCGAAATTGATTTCAGTTTCATGGTCTCTGCTCCCCTGAATCCAATCAGTGTTATCGCCATTGTTTGCTATTAAAATATAATAAGGCCAAGCGATATCAAATGTGACCTAAATATACCTGCGTTTTCAATGAAGCACATGAAATTATGTCATGATCTCTACATTCAATCTTCACAATCTTCGGTTAGAAGTCAATTATAGTTTCTGATTTAAAATGATCAGAAAATAGTAAAAAAAACTATGGAAAACAGTTACCAGTTAAAGCCTATTATAGTCCACTGCTGAACATGGGCCTCCCTAATAGGTTACCTCATAGGGGGGATATTTGCCATAGTTGCCACGCTTGGCAAGCTGGTTTGCAAACGCAGTTTTTTATTTTTAGTCGTTATTAGGAAGTCGCAAATGAACCTTCATTTATATAAAATACATTTTCTTCTATGACCAGTGCGTTGTGCCATATTGTCATTTTAGTGCATTTGTTATCGGCGTAAAAGAATACATCACACGTGCCATATGTAAGAGTCCAGACAATAAGGTATTTAGACTGGCGAAGACTAGCGAGGGGAAAAGGGCAGCGTCAGAGGTGGCTTGTAACCACAAATTCGCATGCAACGCGTGTGGATTAAGGCAAATCCATACTATCCGTACTTCTAAGAAGAGTCTAAGAGTAGACTGTTAACGGACTGAAACATGACCAGTATGACGTACTTAGTTATCTTTTTACTTCACCTATAAAGTCATATAAACGTGACAACTATGACATATATGTATATATATGTAATGACTGATCAGTTGTGTGTTACTCAATTTAAAGATCACCCTTTCACAATCGAGTGAAGTACCACTGCTAGCAACAATAGAGTCTAGGCCACTAAACCCAACGACAACACACGCCATACCAAACAAAATGTTTTCAGGTCTTGGGAGGGTACTACACCTATCATCCGATTGGTTGCGCGTTTAAATTAGTTGCAGAACTAAGTGGAGGATGAGCAATGACGCTTAATATAGAATTTAAGGACTGCTCGACCATGTTCGTCACGCAACGAGTCAAATGTAGTGCTGTATACAGTCGAATACACTCGGCCACTGCTTGCAATACCACAATTACGCAACTGTGGCCTTTCAGTGATAAGAGTGCACTAACTGCAAAGAAATAAGTGTATTAAGGAAATGCAACTTACGCTGTTTATACTTCTTATGGTGAAGGTTTTCCTGTGATTGCGTAGATTAAGAATACAAATTAATTTTAAAATGAATTATTCGAAGCCATATGAAACGACGGAAATCACAATTACCATATTATTATTTTTATTATTGTTGTTGGCTTTGCAATCCTCGCTTCTCATGGGTTGCGAAATCGAGCAGCAAGCTTGTACAAATTTTTAAAATATACATATTGAATATCAATATGGATTAGATGTAGATTATATGTATAGGTACATCATATTTCGAAAGGAAAATTCATTAACACTATTTTCTGAAGAATATGAAGGACATTAAAGTTATTGTCACCAAACTTAGTTAAAAGTTGCACAAATATGCAAAGTCTAAATCTTAATTCTAGAAACAATATTTCAAATTCCTCAACTACATTTGCAAGCTAGGTATCTCAGATAATAACCTAAGTACATCGATGCAAGCTGACTCGTCTTTAGCGCAGTAACGTCACATGGATCTGTGCCAGACTCCTTGTGGCGAGCCGATCTAACTATGCTAGTACGACTTGACTTTGCTCTTTAATGACCGCAAAGAGCAGGGTATGACGACAGTGAGCAAACACAAAATGCTGATGCAAAACGTGGAAAAATTCCGCCGAAAAACGACTCATATATAAACAAGTTAATGTAATAAACAGGTAAGTCTAAAAGCACAGAAGCCATTATAATTTCTCTTTATGTTGAAAGTCGACTCGACTCTACCGTTTATAAATTGGATTACATGAAAAAAGGAAGAAAATCCGAAGATCACTTAAACGGATAATCTGCGAGCGAACATTAGTCAACAACGAAGAATTTTGAAGGAACAATATTGTTTACTTGTATTATTGCTTATTACTACTTGTTCAATTTATTCGGGTTTTTAGTTTTAGAGATAAACAAACGCGCTCGATGAAGGACGATTTCTAAAAGCCTCTTTCTATATCTGTCTCGAGAACCTGGGCTCTTTTGGGCTTTCATACTACGAGAATTTTTTGTTATTTATATGTACATGAAACTGCGACACCATTTTTATTATACTTATCGATACAGTCTATATAAAATGTTTCATATATTTAGTTTAAAATGATCAAATTACAAATGTTAATTTTATATCTGTAAGGAATTTAACCACATGGTTACATATATTTCATATATTCATATACATATTTTTACACCGTCACTATGTAGTGGCGAATATCCACTACCCTATATCGTCCCGTGGGTGTCGTAAGAGGAGACAGATTTCAAATGAAACAGGAGATGGGCAACAGCATATTCCTGATAACAACTCAAAATAATGAATAACTGTTATTGCCAACCCTATAGCAAGCGTGGCAACTATGGCAAAAATGAGGCAATCTATGACGGAGGCTTATGTTCATAATGGACTATTATAGGCTGTAAATGGATGGATGGATGGAAGGAATCTATGCTGCAAGCATCAGACGCGTGTTGGGTCTGTTTCCGATCCATTTTTAGGATAATATGGAGAATATTATGATCTAATAATAGCAATGAGTGACGATCAACTAACGGAACATTGAGTAGTATGATGTGAATTGCGAAATACAAAATACACAAGTTTGAAACTATATTTTATTGATTGACAGCGCAGTGATGGACCTGCAACATGATTAATGTGTACGAATAAAAATTACCAGTTGTCTGTCCAATGATATGCACATTTGTCACCTGAGACTATCTATGTTTTTATTAAATTAATAGTAACAGACTATACGACCCATAGCTAGGCACGGGCCTTTTTAAAGCAGGGAGGAGTCGCGTCGAATATTTATTCCTTACATGTACATTGTACAATGCAAGATTCATTATATTTACCTTCACCGCCGAGCATGTGGTACATCAGCACCTAAAATTACAATTAACCATGCAAGCTAATACATATATAATTGATTCTTCTAGACGATGATTCATAGTTTTGCCAGGATCAAATAGGTAGCGCTGTAGAAAAGTTACTAACTAACTCTATATAAATTTATGGACCAAAATGACCCATATTCACAATGTTGCTTTAGTGTTCAAAAAATCCTAAAACCTGGAACCGATAGGTAGTGCTGTGGTCGAGATCATCATCGTCAAATCACCGGAAAGTGCAAAACAACGTGAGCCGAGCAAACTAGTTGTTTTAAATAACATAGGTAGTATTATTAACATTTTCCGTTTTAAAATGAGCGAAATATACAAATAATACAGGACGGAGTGCTTTTGCTTGCATCTAGTGTTACAAGATTTTCTTTTTCTTTGGGGCTGATAAATCCGAACTTTAACCGGAAAACCCAATTTCAGAGAACGTGCCCGGAGTGAGCAAACTCAATTGGGCTATCGTAGCTTCAGTTCTGATATTTGCAAATAAATTTACTTCATAATTTACAAATTACAGTAATTCAATCATAAATTAGGCCCAAGCATTAATATGTACAGATAAAATAGTTGATCGAAAAATATATATTGTGATAGGTAATCTACAGATACAAATAAAATTGAAGTGTCTGCCTTTAATATCGAAATAATTGGTTTCTATAAGTTCTATAAATAACTGGTATGCTTAAGGGGTTATTTTCATGGTATTATGATATGAATAACTACTTTTAGAATTTTTCTCTGTCTATCTGTCTGTCTCTTCGGACTAATCTTCGCAATGGCTAATTCGATTGTGATGAAACTTCACGAACAGATAGAAAACAATGCTAGGAGTGATTTAGGCTATAGTATATTAGAAAAACATGCAGTTCTATGTAAACCGAAAAACTGATGAAATGTGTGGTTTTAGCTTGCTCAAAGACTACTTTTTTTTAAAGATCTTATCTGATTTTTTGTTTTTAAAGTCGCGGGTATATAGTAAATAAATTTAACTGTTAATGTTTAAGTAAATATTACTAATAAGAAAAAGTTGCGCTGATATTAATTATTTATTATATCTCCTACCGTATGACCAAGAGTATTGCTGTCATAAAAATAAGTATTACCTAAGATATAAGCTTATAAGAATATTTTGTAGAATTGATTGTTTATTTTCAAACATTTTTTGGAAAACAAAATATGCTGTTCGCAATTGCTAAATTGGACATTGAGCCGATTTTTTTAAAAATAACGCTGAATTATTATTAATCAGCCAACAATCAAAGTGATATTAACACTGCAACGACTGCAATAATAAAGACCTCTAGGTATTAGAGCTCCGACTATCGATCAAGTGTCGTCCTCCTGTCATAAACCCTCGGGGCAAGCGTAACTGTCTGTTACCGTGCGCCGTTCCGCTCTAGACACTTGTGCCGCAGCTAGCGGCATAATGTACGGGTGACAGGCGCTTTTAACTTATATGTGCATCAAATTGTAACATAATATCAGTAGTATAGTAAGTGGGTGCGTTTTTAAGTTCGCGGAATGGGTAGGTAGGTAATAAGTGGGGACGTCGCTGAATTACGTGCTAATTGAGCAACTCATTATTAGTATAAATACGGGGTTTTATTGTAATTAGATATCATTAGTCTTTGAGTTGTCGTCAACCAAACAAGTCAATCGGGAAGAAATTGTGAAATATGGAGAAAATCGAGTTCCGTGCCGCTAGTCCAAGTAAAACTATGGTTTAGAAGTGGCATACCCTTTTAAACAAGGCAGAGATTCACTTGAAGACGACCCAGGGCCAGGAAGGCCGATCGAGGTGACCACTTCGGAAATTATTCAAAAAGTCAAAAAATTAATACTAGAAGATGCCCGCCTAACATAAAAACAGCTCGCAGAAATGGTTGGAATATCAGATACAACCATTTTCAAAATTCTTCATGACCATCTTGGCACGACTAATGTCAGCGCAAGATGGGTGCCTAGAATGCTCACGCCGCCTCAAAAGTAACAGAGCGTGGAGTGTTCTCGTGCATTTTTTGCATTTGACCTCTGTATGGAAGACAAAGATGGAGTGTTGGCTCGAACCTCGTCCAAACAAGACTATGCAGTGGCATAAAAAAGGCACACCACCAGCCAAGAAATTTAAGGTGGTTTGTAAAGATAAAGGTGTCCCAAAAAACGGAAATTACTACGCTTCAATCCTAGAACAATTGAAAGAAGCCATAAAGGAGAAAAGAAGGGGAAAATTGACCAAAGGAATCCTTCTTCTACACGCAACGCGCCTGTTCACAAGTGCCCTGTTGCGATGGCTGCCCTGCAGAAGGTGGGCTTCGAAATTTTGATAAACACACTCTATAAGTCCTGACCTGGCCCCCAGTGATTATCTATTTCCAAAGTTAAAAAACGAACTTTTTTTAAGTGATGAAGAAGTGAGGGAAGCAATTTCGGCGTATTTTTTGGACAAAGACAAATCATTTTTTTGAGGGTATACATAAGTTAATTGAAAGATCCGAAAATTGTATTAGGGTAGCAGGTGAATATATTGAAAAGTAAATTTGGATTTTTATTTCAAATCCTTACCCCCCGTTCCGCGAACTTAAAAATGAACCCTCGTATTTAAATATATATATATATATATATATATATATATATATATATATATATATATATATATATATATATATATATATATATATGAGCATAGCAGAAGCATTATTAATACTGACGAGTTACTGACTTAAGGCTGTGACTTGACTGTGACAAAAATGAATGCTGTTGTGCGAGAAAAAACCAAAAAATGCATGCTGTTGTGAACGTGGTAGAGCCATGCTGCAGCTATATTAGTAGTATAGTTGTAGCACGAATGGTTCGGCTCGACCGGGGAAGGACCACGCTCTCACAGAATACCAGCGTAAAATAGCAGCTTGAAACTGCTGTTTCGTATGGTGACTGTAGAGAACCGGAGATCCTTTTTATTGGAAAAGAGGCATTCCATTTTAGTCCTAACGGGTGACAACGCATCTGTATTTTGATTCACAAACGAGGATAGATGCAGATGTCTATGGGCTACAGAGACCACTTACCATCAGGTGGACGGATAAAAAAGACATTTCAATCATGTGGCTTATTTTCATAACAAAAATGGCTGCAACCCAGATACGAGTAGAATGTAAGTATATATATATATATATATATATATATATATATATATATATATATAAGGTAGTTATATAATATATAGATACAAGCTTTGTCCGCGATATCGTTCACACAGAGCTTTGTGGATAACAAACTTTATTGATATGGAGAGAATGATATTTCTTTTGTCATTTTTGGATCATAAAGGAACACGACAAAAATATATAAAACAAGCTATTTTAAGGAAGGCGATAATTGACAGTGGACTTCTAAGCTCATAACAAGTTATATTGTTATGAGCTTAGCAGAGTAGTTATGATACGTTTTCTGCTTTTTAACAAACACGAAAAAACTAGGACATTAAAAGATAATAGCCACTGAAATTTAAAAAGTAGGTGAAGTACATATGCTCTCTGTCTGTCGGTAATGATGTTTGACACATTTACAGTAGCTTATAGTAGCAAAAATATAAAGATGGTAAATAACTAACAATTTTTTTTTCGAAAGAGTATCAAAGTAGGTAATTATAGTTACAGTGTAATTATATTTTTTTAATAACAGCAAAAACACGCAGTTTTGTAGTTGCTTTGTCTTTAATTTTACTTATTATAACATCAATTAAGGTAACGTAATGAATTTTTAAGTGGTTGAGTCCCAGTGCAGCTAGCTACATTATGGTTGCAAAACGAATGGGTTGGCCTTACGTGGAAAAACTATTCTGTCACAGAATAACAGCGTGAAATAGCAATATAATGCTACTGTGTTTTGTATCATGAGTGATGAGTAGTTGAAGTAGTAGAGTAGCCTTTTTACTGGTAACGAGGCATTTTATCTCGATGCTCAGGGGTGAAAACGCATCTGCATTTTGATTTTTAAGTGTAGGTGGTATATGCGCTCGTGTTAAATGTATGTCGTTGAGTGTACGATTTATTGACATTTAAAAAAGGCGGACAGTCTTCTAACCGCAGAGCACAGAAGAATAAATTTAAAAGCACCAAGTTTCCCGTTTTTATCGCACATGTATTAGCTTCAAGATTAGAACAAATTGTTAATTGTAACCGTCTTTCGTTTGTTGTACTCGTTGAAATTCTATTAGTATTTGACAGTTCATCATCATCATCACTAACGATGACAAAATTCCAGCTATTTACAGGCCCACAACTGAACATATGTTCGGCTGTGGGACTTTATACTTCGTCTTATTTATACTTCACTCGACTTTTTCACTCCATCCAGTTCGGAAGCGAAGTGTAGGAACCTTCCTACACTTCGCTTACCCGTATGTAGCTGCTACTCGAGAACCTTTCTTAACCATTTGTTGTCAATTCTTCGAGGTATATGGTCGGCCTAATGCCACTTTAGCTTATATTTAGCCTCGATCGAGGATCCAAACGCAAAGATTCACTGTTACTCCTAGAACTAAGATAAAGAGTCTCTGATTCTCGCCAATCACCATTTTATTTTATAGAAAATGGTGACAAACCAGCACACAGTTCACCTGATGGTAAGTGGTTGCTGTGGCACATAGACATCTACATCTATCTTCGTTTGCGAATTAAAATGCAGATGCGTTGTCAGCCGTGAGGTCTAAGATAGAATGCCTCTTTTGCAGTAAAATGGGTCTCCGGTTCTCTACACTCACCATACGAAACACAGCAGCATTAAGCTGCTATTTTACGCTGGTATTCTGTGAGAGCGTGGTCCCGCTTTCTCATGTGATGTTATATAACTGCTGGATTATTAATAATAAACAAGTTTTAGTTAAATTGTGCAATAAGACATAGAATAGTATAGAATATTATTTTACTTATATATATTATATGTAATTCTTAATGAAAGTATTTTTTTTACATTACCACTGGTGCGAAATCTCTGTCCTGAGAAGTAACTGCAACAAACCCCACGGGACTTTTTTTAAAGTAAATTATACAATATGAAAAGTTACAAATCATTTACAAAATTTATTACAGTAACAGCTTGGAAGCGACCACCTCATTCCCAGTATTCATTTATATTGTAATAACCCTTTTTATACAGTTCTTGTTTAATAAAATATTTTCAATTTGGTAATAGAAGACCGTGTATATTTTCTGGGTATTTGTTTTAATAGCGTATACATTGCCCTAAGAATGAATTACTAAATCTGAGTCGAGAAACTGGTATCACCAGCTTATGTTTGTTTCTAGTGTTTGAAACAGAAACAGAAACAGAAACTTTTTTATTCAATATAGATTATAAATAATGCTTATTGAAAGTCACTCCTTTGTATAATTACCACTGGTTCGAAAAAAAACCTCTGTCCTGGGAAGAACCAGCAAGAAACCCAGCGGGACTTTTTTTTTAAAATAACAGCTTACAATCATGTATGTTACACAAATTAACAACACAACAAATTAGAAATAGCTTGGTAGCGATCACCTCATTTCCAGGGGTTATTATCATCTATAAATTCTTTAATACTATAATAACCCTTTTTATACAAACTTAGTTTAATAAAGTTTTTGAACTTTAAGCAGGTCAAATTTTGTATATTTTCTGGAATTTTGTTGTAAAAGCGTATACATCGCCCCAAGAATGAATTACTGACTCGATGGAGTCGAGTAACCGGTACTATTAGCTTGTGTCTGTTCCTAGTATTTACAGAGTGTATATTACTTTTTTACTAAAACTACTTCTGTTTTTATGAACATACATTAAACTTTCGTAAATATACCGAGAGGCCAAAGTTAATATATTTATTTATTTTAATTTTTCTCTGATTGACTCTCGGTTTTACGATGTAATTAGCTCTTATGGCTCTCTTCTGCAAAACCAAAATAGTTTCTAAATCACCCGCATTTAATCATAGTAAAACCCCATAAGACATAATGCTATGGAAATAACTAAAATAAACTAATCTAGCTGTCTCGACATTAGTGAGACGTCTAATATTTTTTACAGCATAAGCTTACAGAGCTTAGTCACTTACTAGTTTAGATATATGTATGGGGACCCCGTTGAAGCTTTGCGTCGAGAGCGAAGCGAAGAAAACAGTGGA
Source organism: Parnassius glacialis (assembly GCA_033319125.1). NCBI lineage: Eukaryota > Metazoa > Arthropoda > Insecta > Lepidoptera > Papilionidae > Parnassius > Parnassius glacialis. The sequence continues at coordinate 34,454,170 of JAVANC010000021.1, forward strand.
TTCAACAGGGCTCAGTTCTTTCCAATTTAATAACACATTAGTATTCAGATTTTTAACTTTCGGTGTTGTAAATTTAATACATTTAGTTTTATTGCCGTTTATTTATTCATTTTTTAACATTATAATATTCATTATTTAATATATAGCATTATTCACTTCGTCACTTTTAAATGATTGACGTTTAAATCTAAAAATCAAGGAAGTATCATCAACAAATAATACTATATCATGATTGTCCTCTACAAGGGAAGGTAAGTCATTAACATTGACTAGAAATAGGAGTGGGTCGAAAAATGGGATTTGACGGACATCTATTTGTATAGGTGACCCGGATGATTAGTGAGGGGCGCAAGAAGGATTAAAAAAGTAATGTTTCGGTGGTTTGGCACACGTTAAGAGAAAGAATGAGGGCAAAGTGACAAAAAAATATGCTGTGGCAAGGAGTGCCTGAGAAGGCAAGGGATACCCTAGACGGAAGTTTATTGACCGAGTTGGTGATATATACAAGATGGGCAACGGGGAATCCGTAGTCTATGTTTTCACCTTAGATGAGAGTTTATTTTTGTATTGGAAATATTCGTCAATGCATACTTCGTATAATTCAGTAAACAAAGTAACCAGTGAAGGACATCACTAGAGACCTACGATGCGGAAAGCATCTACATAATTGCAAAATGGTTTAATAATTAAATACAACAATCGATAACATGGTCGTAATACGGCTATGCAAAAAACTATAGTACCGAATAATAAAAAAAAATATTGCAGGTTTGTATATTTTATAAAGACTAGGTATTATTAAAAAATAATAAATTAACTATTGTATATAATATTAGTTTTATTAGAAACAAGCATAAAACAAGGGAGAATAATTTCTTCACATTTAGTTATGGACATTAAACTCAAGGATTAAACAATAAGCTGGGCCAAATTAAGAGTACTCTGAACCGACGAGCATGTACGAATATTCATGGACGTGAAGGAGGCGAGAGAGGTCTGTCAAGATCGTACCAAATGAAAGTTGCTAGTATCTGCCTCCAGGTGAAAGGCTGGGGTGTATATGTCTATGTTATGTTTTATGATGAAACAACCCTGTACTCTCTCATTGTCTCTCTATTAATATTTTTGTACAAGTATACAAGGATGACAAGAACACACAGTCCACCAGATGATGAGTGAATGCCATGACTCACGGACACCTGCGTCTACCCTCAATTAAAAAGTCTAAAATAAAACGTCGCCTTAAGGACTACGATTGAATGCCTCATTAAAAAAAGAGTATCCGGTTAGCATCCCTCATACGATACGTAGTAGATATCTAATGCCATTTTAAATATATTATAGTTACTGAAGACAGCTGTTGATATTCTGTGCGAGCGTGGTCTATCCCTGGTGGAGGCGACTCATTTGTGCTGCAGCTATAAAGGGCTGCAGCGTAACTCTAGCACAGTATTGTGTAATGTCATTCTGGTCAATTTTTAAACGGCGACGAATTACGAATAATCAGAAGCTACACATGTGGTATTACAGTATAATATTAAGTGTCGATATGCGCCACACAAGTTTTCAATGTGTTGCCAGTGTAAAAAACACTGACGAGCTGCCCCATTTCATTCCATGGTTGTAGTAAATGGCAATTATAGGAATGCCAGAATTTTTTATGGCATCCGATATATAGTAGAATACCATCTCGTTTACGCAAACTTAAAATACCCAAGTCAAAGGTACAAGAACTCTGGTACTTCGATTGTCAATCGATGGCAGGCGCCATGCGCCCCACAACAGGAGAAACTCATGTCCAGCAGTGCACGTTTACGAGCTACAATAACAATACAATCAAACCCGAAAGAAAAAATCTTCTGTAGATATGTTGACCCAGCTAAGTAAATTAGTAAATTTTTTATATCATAGCCAAACTAAATACTACAAAATATATATAATTATAGATAGTATAAAAACTATAGATTAAGATAAAAAATATAAAAACCGTTGTAAACAATGTGAAGTAAAACAAAAGCAAAATAGAGAACCGACAAATTCGCAATTACTAGCAGCGCTAACCTAAACATTTTTCACCTAGCCGGTATTGTTTAAGTGCTCCAAACCACGCGAGCGAAGCCTAAAAGGCATCATTAATATTCAAATACCAATTATTTTCAACGGTAGCTTAAACTAACTGTGAAAAGGTAATAGTGAAGTTTTGAAACGACAAAAAACATCACCGGTTAATATTATTGATTTCAACTGTGGCAAACGAGCTTAATTTAATTAGCGAGATTAAGTCGCTTCGCTTAATTATTTAAACCTCATGTGACGTGACCCGGTTTTGCTTTGCTTAATTATAATTTGGACGATTACATACAAAAATACATTTTCATGTGTGAATAATTCCGTATTTTTAGTTATAGGAACGAATAAATAATTATTTGTAAAATTGACGTCCCTGAAAAAATAAAATGAATATGTATACTAGTGCAACTGTTCACGAGCTGGACATAATTAAAAACATACTCTGTAACATTCCATAGAATATCGAATTCCAACAATTAAATAATGATTTTGGTAGTTTAATATGATTGTGTGTATTTTGGAGGTTCTCATTAGTGAGTTACATACGTGGTAGAACCATGCTGCAGGTATAATAAGGCTGTAGCTCGAATGGGTCGGTTCGACTATGTAGTCGTAAAACATCAGGTTAATACTGCTGTTTCGTATGGTGACTTTAGATAGCCGGTGACGATTTGTAGTGAAAACGACTCATTACATCTTAGTCTTTAGGGGTGACAAGGCATCTGCATTTTGATTGCGAACGTACACGAATAGATCAATAGTATTAAATTGATCCTTGCCTATACCACACAGTGTTCTTTTGATTTAACGATAGATATTTCGAATGGACTTTGAATTTTATCGCCGCATGATACAATTCAGATCTCATATTGGCTCCTAACAAATCGTCAACAAAAACGTTTCTACTCAGATATTCGTACAAGGACACAGCACAGATTACCACCGTGAAATAGCGACATAATGCTACTGTTTCGTATGGTGGTCGTCCACTAGAACTGACAAAGCTTTGAAAGGCAACAAGGAATACTACCTTAGTCGTCAGCTCGTCAGGGATGATATTATCGCATATGACGTAAACGTATCTGCATTTTGAATCCTAATTGAAGATAGATATAAGTATCCCTGGGCCACCGTCAGGTGGACCATGTTCTCGTTTGTTACTTCTATAAAAAAAGTTCTTTTAACAGATTCAATAGATCAAAGAGAAATCAACTGTGATGCAAGGGACAATAACCGCTCTCTTTCCAATCTCTCAAAAAAATATCCTTTTTACTATATTTTAAAGCAGTGAAAATAATTTCAAATAAAAGATAACATAAAATATTATTGACAACCAAATATATCTAAACGTACTTTTTGTCATAACATTGCGTTACAAGCAAAATTCAATATTATTAATGTGGTCGCTATAAAGACCTTTAAGACCCTTAATCCGCTTTCAATCTTTAATTAAATTTGGTAAATATTATTACGCAAGTACATCCGCTCGATAAAATAAAAAGATGTGTCTTACTTAGTTTGAAGAGCACACCCCGCCCTCCCTCAATTTCGTACACTATCCCCGTCCCACTAATCCCAGCATCACTACTCCCAATCCCAACATCACTACACTAGGAATGACACACCTGACACTGACACACTGACGACAATACGACACATGTTTCGCCTCTACACGAGGCATCTTCCGGTGATGTAGTAGACTCTGCGGTGGCTGACAGGCACATCATTTTATTTTATCGAGCGGATGTACGCTAGGTAATTTTTACCAACTTTAATATAATCGATTTCCGCAAAGTAACACCTGATTCTATTAAATATTCAATCTTCAATAATGGAGTATAAGACTTATTTTATTTTGACTTATATTTCTGAAATAGTATTCTTTGAAATGAACAGCACATTAATTACATTTTTATTTTTAATTTATTTTATTACATTTTTTATAATACTAAAATGACGAACGGACCTCCAGCATCATCTGCTGGTAAATGATATTAATGAAATAACTTCGGTCCATGGAACCCTGTAGCCAATTTAAACCACACACTGCAGGCTATATAGACTGCAGTCTATATAGACTGCAGTATATATAGACTGCAGTCTATATAGACTGCAGTGTGGGAAAAACGCATAATATTATATAATATTATGCGTTTTCCCCCTTTGAGAACTAAGTTAAAATGCCTCACAACCTGTAATATTGGCTGTCTAAACCATTTAGACAAGAACACATCAATGCAAGCACTGCTATTTGGCGGTAGATATACACAGGTAAGAGGGTAGTACCTACACAGATGGGACTCTTAGGCACAAAAAGAGTCCTACCACCTAGAAAAATAACATGAAGGCATTATATAATTATATATATTAGTCTAACATGCATTTCTAAATTACTACGGTCTTAAGTATGCTTTAGGTATAAATCACTATAACCTATGCAACCCGTGGACACTCCTAGGAAATGTAAATTTGTTCTGTTGATATATTAGTCCTCAGGGGTGATAACGTATTCTGTATTTTGATTCTTCACCGAGGATAGACGTAGATGTATATGAACCACAGCTGAAATACCCTAATAGCCTGTGAACTTTTGTCATTAATTACACAGTTACTTATTTACAGCCTATCAAACGTCCACTGCTGAGGGTAGGCCACCATAGATTGTCTCATAGTGGACGATATTTGACATTATTTTTACGTTTAGCAAACAGGTTGCCGTCCGCAGTTTTTTACCATTTTGATTTGTTTTCAGGAAGTTGGTATCTATCATCTCCAGTTTGTTTCATTCCCCTGTAAAAAAAACTGGCACAAGAACACAGCAGCGAGTGTTCTGCTGTCTGGTCACAAAACAGGAATTATAGAAGGTGTAAAAAGAAGACTTAGACACGTGGTATAAATTTAGTTATAAATGGTAGTATAAATACATTATAAGTTTAGTTAAAATAAAATTTATTTATATAGATTTGAGACGGAAGGATATTTTGACAGGTAAGGAGGAATTTTTATGAAAATTTTGACATTCAGTAGAGTTTTAGACAAACCGAAATTGAATAAGGTTGATAGGTCACTGCATCCACTTATTATGAGATAGGACTGAGTGCTCATTTGTCAACCTTAGTTGTATGAGAACAAAGATAAGACCCACGTCCCGTAAGACTGCTTTTCGGTCTAACAATGAATAAAAATCATATTTTAATGAATATTTCTTCGATAACGTAAAATCCTTTCCTATTATATAAAAGATAATTTGGGAAATGTTACTATCGACTTTATGTGATAGGTACGTAGGTTTTGCATAACCAAACCGAACAAATATTTACAAAATATTTTTTCTTTAACAAAACCTTTGATATTTTCGCTCGGCACACGTCACGCTTTTTCCTATTCTATACTATTAGATTCTAACAACGTAAAACGGGAATAGAAGGGGTGGTAAATCCCCTGACGCCAACACACTTATTTGGTATCTATTTATGTAATTTACCAATATTTAAACAGGCCGAGAAAATATGAATAAACACATGCAGTTATTAAATGTGGCTTATATTATTACGTACCTGCAAAATAAAAAACGTTTATAGGATATTTACTTGATTTCAGAAAGTCCGATGGGACGGCAACCCAAGACGACCGAAGATAGATCAGGTGCAAGAGCGAAGACTTTTCGTGCTTTTTGAGGTACGGGTTACAACATCACTAACTTATAACTTACAACAACTCTGTATTTTGCCCCACTAAACAATTCTTGACGGAAAAACCCAGTAACTACTTATGACCAATAGACCAAAGAGGCAGTTAAAAAATATATACTTGAATATAGATAGCATAGGATCTGTGCTACTGTCATTAAATAATATAAATTGATATAAACATATTGATATGTAATAACAGTGAAACCTGCATAACTGGGACCTGAAGGGATATGCAAATTTGTCTCACTTAAAGAGGTATTCCACTTACCCAGTGTCTCAGATATTCAGGTATAAATAAATAACTGCCACATTTAGATATAGTTACATTAATTGAGGTGATAATAGAGGTTAGTTCAGTTATAGAGGTGCAATTATTAAATAAAATAACGTATTTTGTAAACAATATACATGAGTTGTAATCTTTATTGATAATCAAAAAAGCTATTAAACAAAAAATATTTCAAATAAACATTCGGACGATAGCAAAACCAAACTTAAACTGGAGGTCACTTTTACACAATTAGCAAATTGCGGAATTTGCGGGTAGAATAAGAATTAGTAAACAAAACGGTACACAAAATATAGTCTCAGTTAAAGAGGTAAAATATAATCGCTGTCTCAATTATAGAGGTAATTATGACCATAAAATCGAAATAACTAATCCCAGATATAGAGGTTTGTTTTGTCCCACTAACAGAAGTAATTTAGTGCTAAAGTGTCGGGACCTAAGCCTGAGTTCCAGCTATGGAGGTTTCTCACTTATCCAGGTCCAATCCCCAAGTTTTACTGTATATTAAATATTATTATAATACGCAAAAAATATCTTGAAAACAATTTTTAAGGCGTTACCGTTAATGCTGAAAACATTACCTATTTCCTTCTTCATTTAAATAAAATTTCATAACTTAAAAACCATTGAAACATTTATAAAGAATTAAGGACATTTCAGTAAAAAAATTATACTATAATATTACAAGTATTGGAAAATGTTTCGAAAATTAACTCAATTACATGTCTGTCTCTCATAGATGAGTACGTTGGCGCGCTCAACAGAGTCTAAGTGAATTTGTTATGTTATTACAGTACAGTAGTTGTATGTATATTACTGATACAATTAATCACATAAAACAATGTAAATAAAGTAATAAAACAACCACCCCAACTGCGAAACTCGAGTGCGCGTAATGAATGACCTATTTTAATCCGGGTTTGTTACGAGTTTACAGTAATAATAAAATAAACTACAAGAGTAAATCACAACGGCTCGAGTAACGAAGCCAACATTACTATTTTAAAGCGGATCGGAGCGAAATTAAAAAAATATCAGAGAAGCCTGTGCCTATACAGATAAATCCGCTACGCTTTTAAGCTTTGCGTAAATTGAATCTGGAAAATCGAATGTTACGATGCAACACAGCTCACGTAGGCACGATGAATGAATTAGAGCGGGCTTGAACAGATATGTCGGGTCTCAATTCAATATGCGTGTCCTGGGGGCAGCAAACTGTTGTCCCGTGCTTAGTCTGTATCACATAAACACAATGGGTCGTTCAGAGCTGTAGGGAAGGGCTCGTTAGTGCACTGCTAAGAACAAGGTGAGCTTAGGGTCATGCGTAAATACATTAAAAGAGAGATGCGACATTGCCGTTTTGTACTCTGTGTTGATAAACTTTAGCCTAAGGTTAAGGCCTCAGAGAAGAGCGTTTGAGGGCGCGTGCGACAAACATCTTCAGCGGTTGCTTCGTACCGTTTTTTATGATGCTCGCTAGTCACTCTTTTAAATTATACAATTATTAGTAGCTATTTACTTACTATAGCACAATAATACTAAATATTCATTACAATTAAAAAAAATAACGACCTGATCCTGACCAGATCGTTGTAATCTAAGAATAAATGCAATTAATAAATAACACGTAGAAAAGATCTTATCACCTTTTCCTTTAACACTTATAGTTTTGTAGTAAAATAGTGCTGAAGTAAAAAAAGGTTGAAAATTGATTTTACAATAAAAGTTTTAAAGATAAAAATTTAGTTACTTCTTTGTGTAACTTTGCAAACCATAAAAGTTTGATCGAAACTTATTTTATATCTCTCATAGTTTAAGAAGGTCAAAAACCACTTATTTTATCAGTTTTTCGAATATATACATATATATATATATATATATATATATATATATATATATATATATGTGTGTGTGTATATATATACTACATCTGTTTGTGAAGTTCAATCACAATCGGTTCAGCCATTCTGAAGATTAGCCCGGACAGGCAAAAATTATTATTTTTAATCATTTTTTTAATTTAATAACCCGCGGAACTCAATAGAAATTATTTTTTCGAAATTACAGACAAAGACTACATTTTTTATAAGTATAGATGTATAAATTAATTAACTTTGCTATTATATCAATCTTAATTCTAAATGTTTATCATTAGTTTTTATATACTTCTTAAACATGCATTCAATTTAAAAAAATACTCAGAACAGTAAAACGTGAAAAACAGTAGAAGTAAAATAAAATTATATGTTTCGCCTTTTTAAATTACGTCTTCGCTGTAAACGACAGCCCCCGGAAGGAATCTTTGCTTGGAGTTTCTTAACAGTAAACTTTTATATTCACTTCAAAATAGATATCTTGAAAGAAAATTAATAAATTAAAAAAAAACCAACATGCATAAATATCAAAAGTCGTTCACACAAAATGTGGACTTATATTTTAATTCAAGTAAGTATTTCACTAATTCCTGAAAGCTAGTATTTTGTATAAAAAGTATGATATTTTCTCAAATACAAGGTAAAAAAATTTGTAAATAAATAATAAAATTTGAAATTCTGGGCAAAATATTCCAATCAAATTACCCTAAATTAGACATAACGTACTTTAAGCTTCTCATTATAGCGTTGCCCGCAAATCGAACGACAATTACAGAAGCACTGAAGAAGTGTTTATTTGTGGCGACAATTTATTCGGCAATTTGTATCCATTAACAAACTGAGCAAGGCTCAATGAGTACTCGTAACCAGGATTTAACATCTTAGTTCACGCTGGCTGGGGGACGTCGCTGTCCTATTTCGAGAACTTTTCGAAACATACCGACACAAATTCAACAAAGGAATTTTTGCCGCGTATCGTTCGAACAAGCTATATCGTAGAGTCAACATCGACATCGATATCATTAATTATTACATAATACATTAACGGCTTTTGTTATGCCTATATTATATAAAACTTCATTTTTTACTTTGATGTACAATTGCCAATAAAATTCTATCGCGGCTACCAACTATGAACACTCATTATAATGCCAAACTATCAACACTAACAAAGCAGTAGGTACCCTTCAATCCTCCCCCTCGAATGAGTTCCCGCCTTATCGTGGCGGGGCGTTTAGTAGCTGTGGCTTGGTCACCCGCGGTGAGCAAAGAGGAACCCCTTGGCTGGCCCGTGGTGTAGGGCCTGCCCAAGGTGGTCACTCCGAGTGGGCTTGGCGAGCCCACTTCAGATGTGTGTCGGTTTGCTGCGGTGAGACGGGTGTACTTTCCCCCTACCGCTGCAGTCGAGGTGGAGTCGCGGAGGAAGAGGAGTGTTGGTATGGCGATACGCCACTCGCCCTATCCTCCGCGACTCTGATGGGGTCGCACCGTTGATGCGGTGGTGGTGGGGGTCGCGGGGGGAGAGGAGTGTCAGTATTGCGAGGCGCCGCTCTACCTACCTTCCGCGGCCGAAACTTGGTTGGCGGCGGAGCCAGAGACCAGATCCGCCGGTGGAGTCGGAAAAGCGGGTGATACTAAGCGTTCGATTTTCCTGGCCCCATGGCTTCCGAGTATCGGTCTCAGGGGTGGGGTCCGATACGCAGGTGGAGTTGGAGGCCGTGGAAGGGGCGTGCCTTGTGTTCCTGGAGCGCCTTGTCTGAGAAGGAGAATGGGGCGGAGAGGTCTTCCCCCGAAAAGGGGTTGCCATGGGGCGGTCGGCGCTGGTGGGGCCACGGATGTGTGCGAAAGCGTTCCCGTGGCCCTGCCAACATGCAGGAAAGGTGGAACACCATGGGGTTATAGTCGGTGCGAGTCCGACATAAACCGTCCTTGCCCACGCGAGGCGGGTATGAGTAGGCATTTCCCCATGTAAAAAAAAGTAAGGTACCCTTCAATCCTAACCGCCCGCAAATGAAATATCAAAAGCAGAACGCTGCTACCACGCTTAACCCTCAGGGTTCAACCATGATTATCAAGTAATTTCATCGTGCCTGTCAATAATGTTATTAAGATAGAATATTGTGTTGGTAATGTGGGGTAAGTACAATGTTAATATTAGGTACATAATTTTTTTAAGTATGGATTCGTTGGTACATAATTGTGTATTGATGTCAATCATCATGATGACATTTGGTAACTTACTGTCTTAAATTTGTACGTTATTAATCTAGGCTTATTGTACAACTGTGTTCCTTCAAACAGTACCAATAGTATTCTTTGCATCTGAAAAATAGTACGGAAAAAAATTTATTTTCATCTATGAAAAGAAAACAATACTGTTTTCAGTACATTCGGTAATTATACATTGTTTTTGTGTGTTTTTTATATGTTTTGTGCGAATCTCTGCGTTTCGTTTGGTGAGTGCAGGTGGCCGGAGGCCCTTTTTACTGGAAATGAGGCATTCCATCTTAGTCCTCACGGGTGACAACGCATCTACATTTTGATTTGTAATAGAGGATAGATGTAGATGTCTCTGGGCCGCAGCAACCACTTACCATCAGGTGGACTGTGTGCTCGTTTGTCACCCTTATCATTAAAAAAAACATGCTATTTGAACTCCAATGGTCCATAGACAAATTTTATGTTAAACCTATTATATTATTGACATCTTATATTTACGCGAAGACTACACATTAAATGAAACGTCGGTGCTTGAAGTCAGGTGTATGTTCTTTCACGCGGGTTTTAATAGAGTTTTTTTTTTCTTTTTTCTACATAGGACAAACAAAAGGATCTATTAAAACCCGCGTGAAAGAACATATAGCTGACTTGAAGCACCGACGTTCCGGGAAGTCTGCAGTGTGTGAACATGTTCTAGATCGTCCCCACATTACATTAGATTAGATAGACTACAAATCCTCGCAAAAGAACACCCATTCCTACCAAGGATGATTCGCGAGGCTATTGAAATTAAAAAACATCCTAATTTCAATAGGGAAGATGGATGGGTGCTACCATCTACTTGGGATCCTATAATTAATCAAATTAAATCCAAACCCAAGCATACCACTGCAAGACTTCAAGATACTGTAAGCTCATTCTGCGTAGATCGAACCAAAAATTAATATTCAAAACTGAAGGTAGCCGCGCTAACTATGACATCAGGACGTCAAACACCTCAGTCCCCCCAGTGACCACGGGTGCTGAAAAGCACCCGAAACGTCGGGAATTAAAAAGTTAAAGTAAACGCGATAAAAATCCGTAAAAATTAGTTTCATTTAATCTATTATATTATTGTTACTGTATGCTTAAGCAATTAAGAATATTGCCTTTTATATGACCCACATAGTCACGACAATTGATTAATTAAAGGCATTAATTGTTTAAAATAGTTATAAATGTATACTCCCCTGGCTTCCCCCATTACTACATTACTAGATTGTATAATTTTATTGCCATATGCTTTAAATACTTATGCCATTATATTTTCTTTTAAAGTGATCTTATGCTTAAATAAACATCAAAACACATTTTATTAAAATACTTTGTAAAAATATTTATTTATATGAATAAGATATTTTGTTTATATATATATATATATATATATATATATATATATATATATATATATATATATATATATATATATAAATAAATAAAATGTGTATATAAATATTTGTACGTCACGTTACAATAATATCACCTCACCTGGCAAAATAGGAAAAGCTCAAATAATATTGCGTCAGTTTTCGATTACCTGAAGGCAAGCGTTTGTACCAGTCGTTGGAGTCCTTTGGTAAGTATATGTTTTTGTATTTTGTCATTACGAAATTGTAAATTTGCACAACGCAATGTTTATTCTGTGTAGATGTCATGTATTACGTTAAACTGAGGTCAGAAAAACAAGTGATGTTGTTTTTGTAGGTTATGTGCGATTTTGTCACTTTCAGGGGAAATACATATGCCCCAAGGAAGTGGCGAAATTTTGTTTCGTTAATATTTAATGTTATTTTACGCTTCATTTCATTTGTTCTAGATACTCGAGCATAATCGAATATCATGAAGAATGTTAAAAAATAAACAAGGGAAGAGAAAAATTACTCTACCAAAGAATTAAAAATGCTTCATTTAAAACTGCTGAATCAAAAGGAAAAGAAAAGCAGTAATATAAAAAAGGAGAAGGGACAAATTAAGAGTATTAATGACATGACTAAAAGGGAACAAAGGACTGTTAGAAAAATTTGGAGAGAGGAAATTAAAAACCATAGAGAACGCGAGAATCTACATCTACCAGAAACTATCCAGTAACACCTCCTGCTTCTGATACTGAGGGCGAACCCCCAGTTCTACAAAACAATATCGATGTGACTGCTAGAAGACGATCAGAAAGTCAGCTGAAACAACGAAATTAATCCATGAAAAAACAAAAATATGAAATTAAACAGTTACTTCAAAAGATACATAGAGTATCAAAAGAAGCAAGGCGCATTGTAAAACAGAAAATGACTCCAAATACAAAAGTGGTCGATCTTTTACAGAATAATAGTAAAAAGAAGAGGTGAAAAAAAAATTGTTATTTAATGATGTGATCCAAAAAAGTCAATGCAAAGAAAATATAGATTTGACAATTAATGGTAAAATACCTGTCAAGTTTGATGATTCTATCATACCGTATTCTGACAGCGTTAAAAATCTGGGTGTCTTGACACAAACTTAAGTTAGTCCAACAAAAATTCAGAATATCAGTGGTTCTATTTTTGCTAAACTCAGTGCTTTGAATCGTCTCAAGAACTTTTTTCCGGAGAAGGTAAAGATAACTCTGGTGCAATCTCATATTTTGCCTATTATTAGACTATGCTGATGCATGTTTTTCTAATCTCAATGAGGGTTTCCTTGATAATCTGGATCGTCTCGTCAATAACTGTATCCGTTTTATTTTTCGTCTTCACAAGTTTGATCATGTGTCCTCATTCCGCACTCAGCTTAAATGGCTTCCAATTCGTTAGCAAAGACGCAGTAGGATACTTAACACAGTTTTTTCTATTTTATTCGATAACCACTATTCAAATTATCTGAAACATAAGTTTCAGTATCTGCGGGCACTCATGACAGGCAGCTTCGTTCATCGGAGACTCTTGCTATCTTTATATCCCTTCACTGTTCGAGTTTCATATCTTCATCGTTTGCTGTCCAAACCGCGCGCCTATAGAATGACCTGCCTGAAAAATTAAAACAACCTACCTGCAAACAAACATTTAAGAAGAATATTCGAGATCATTTTCTAAAATTGCTTTACAGTTGCTGCTAACCTTTGACCTCACTTCTACATACATTAAATACACCCAAAATAATATAACCAAATTGGATGTTGCTGCAGTATTCCGATTCTGAGGAAGATGTGCAAAACAAAATTATTCCAAAAACATCTACTAATCTGATTAATACTATTGACGACAATGAAGACACTGCTACGACTGTCAAGAACGATGATTTTATACTTGTGAAATACCAGATTAATAATAAAAAATATAGATATGGTTGGGTATGTCCGTGAGATTTTGTTTAAGAAGAAGGGGAGATCATGGTCACTTTTCTAAAGATCTCCAATGAAGAAGGTACTCTTTTTAGAATAGATGACAGTGACATATCTGATGTTAAACGGGAACAGATCTTGACTATACTAACAGTGCCAAATATACTTATGAAGGGTAACAGAGTATTCTACAAATTTCCCGAGTCAGTTGATTTATTTGAAAAAAATTGTTGATTGTTTAGTATTTAAGTAGAAAATATTTATTTTAATCGAAATTATTGATTTTGTTCTTTGCATAAAAATTAAAGTTTTCATTTATACTGTGCATTAATAATTTCTAAGTTCATTTGTTTAGATAGCCCCGAGACTGATATTATTTTTACATTAGATAGTACTATTTTTTGTTTTTCATCGCAGTTTATCTTATTGTTTCAATTAGAAATTTTATTTTTTGAAATTTTATAATTAAAACCTGTCTAACAGCATAACTGTGCTGTGATTTTTATAATCAGATAAGCAGAAAATATTAATTATGTAATTTGATTCGGGTAATTGAAACTTAAGCATTAAAAAAACCATTAATATTAAAAATAAGTTTGCATTTAGAAATTGTTAACTGAATGTATCTTATAAGTATATATCATATACTTATAAGTATATATATATATATATATATATATATATATATATATATATATATATATATATATATATATATATATATATATAAAATATCCAAAACTTATTACGTTGTTTTCAATATTATTCCCCTTTCTTAGCCAAAAACCAATGGTCTGTCACTTTCCTGCTTTAATTTGCCACTACTCTGCCAATAGTGTCACTTCCCTGATAACACATTTCCCCCTGGTGCTTATAAAAATGAAAAAAAAATGGAAAAATCTTCTGGCCTTTATCATTACAAATGCAAAAATAGTGTCAAATTGTGATATTATTAATATTGAATTTAACATATCATTTCCTTCAGGGACACAAAAAATTCAAATACTTACTGTTCATCCATTTCTCAAATTGTGTTTCATTCCAATGTGAAATTTTAAAAAAAAGTAATGAGTAAGATGTAGACCGAACCCCGAATGTTTAAAAAATTGAGTTAAATGATTTTAGAGGGTAATAAAGTTTACAAAAAAAAAATTAGCGTATTCTGTCTAGCAGGTGGGGTGTCAGTTTATGTAACAGGGTCTATTTCCAAAAATACTTAGTTAAAAATAATTTATATGAAGAAAGACTTGACGAAACAAAAATTTAAGTTTGTTTAGGATAGGATATCATTATAAGCTGTCTCTTCTCAGTATAATTAATTCGAACAAAATATAAATTATATTTCGCTCCTATGCTTTGAATGGTTAAGTAAACGCTGAGATGAGGATCCACATAATAAATTTAGGGCTACAACGCCTACGGCTCTACAGGTAAAATAAAACATCAACTAATTAATTAATGGTTAAACAAATTATTGGTTTTGCTTAAAATCTTAAAAAGCCTTATTTTTTAACTTCTAATTGTAAAAACAACAGAAATATTGAATTTATTACACAATATGTTTCTTTATTAAAGCTGTATATAAATTATTGAAAACCTGAGAAATTATAATAAAAGATGTAATTAATTTTAAAAACATAAAAAACTTAAAATTCAACTTGCCGATAACAAGCCATTAGGTTTGACAAACAACAAATTGCTATGCATTTTTAAACAACCGACTGGAAATAATGGAAAAGTTACGTAAACGTATTAAAATACCAAGAGGTAAAAATCACTTACCACGGAGGTTAGATGTCATCAACGTGTGAACGCGCGTTGATATCATATGATATCATCGACGCATTAGCAAGCCGACGCGACGCATCATCAACCGATTGTTTCCTTACACGGAAATCATAGCTTAGACCTTCTCTAACCATTAAACCAAGCGTTAAAAATATTATTTCTCTTGTTGACTCTAAAATCAATAGTTACAACATGTTTCGTTAGTATTCCAATCGTGACGCAAACATATTCACATACCTTCACATATTATGCGATGTGTGTGTGTGTGTGTTAGACTATAATAATGGTAAATTAGGTCGGGGAAAAAGGTCCTTCGTATTTTGTTTGTACAAAATGGAAGGAAAATCTTTTTGGTTGTACTGTTTGTATGGCTGATTTTAAATTCAACACACTTTCCCGCCATTTTTCAATTGTTTTTCTGTCCGCCAAAATGAGTGAATCTAACGAAGAAATTTTATATATTCTGATAATATATTACAAATAATAAGCATTAAAGACCATTTATTTCACCTTATCCATATTTCTATTCTAATATAAAATTAAAAATTTTGTACAACAGCCTTCAATATAAATATACTTCATTTATTCTTGATTTTTTAAAACCACTCGACCGATTTCGATTCGAATTTTCAAATCGGTTCAGGCATCTTCGAGTAATCGGTGAACATACATAAAAAGAAACAAAGATTCCGACGAATTGTACACCTTCTCGCTTTTGAAGTCGATTGAAAAGAGAAAATGCAACCCAAGCCGCGAAAAATATTTGTGACGTTAATGGACCTAATGCACTGTCAGTTAGAGTACCACAAAGCTGGTTGAAGCGCTTTCAGTCCAGGAATTTTTATGTCAAAGATGCAGCTCGCTCCGGTCTCCCTCATACGCATAAAGTCGATGCCATTTTTGAAAAAGTGAAGCAATATCGGCATATTAGTAAATGTGACATAGTTGTGAAGTGTATAGTCCTGAACTTGCACCCTCAGATATTCATCTCTTTGGGTCTCTTCAGAATTCTTTGGGTATTGTTAGGTTAACATCAAGAGAGGACTGTCAAAACTGCTTGTCGAATTGTTTTGATCAAAAATCGCCAGATTTCTGCAGCAACGGGATTATGTCACTACCTACAAGATGACAACAAGTTATCGAACAAAATGTAATTAAACTTTGAAGAAAAAAATCTAGAATTTGTTTTCAAATACGAAAAAACATTTTCCTTGACCTTATATAAAACTTATTAAATTAATATGTACATATATTATACGAATGTATTCCTAGTTTCACATATTATATTTTTCCATTATTATTATTAACTAGCTGATTTTTACCTCGCTTCGCTGGGCGCAAGATAATATTTTATTGCAGAACCTATAATTTTTTTTTGATGGGACTATCATTGCAAAATGAGTAACTATACAAAATTTCAAGTCAATCGGGTGTATAGTTTTAGAGATCTCGTGATGAGTCAGTCAGTCAGTGGTATTTACTAGCGATCCGCCCCGGCTTCGCACGGGTGATTTTTGGATCTCGTCAACAGCGCCACCTACCGGGTCTATTGTCACACACAAAATTTCATCAAAATCGGGCCAGCGGTTTAGGGGAGTTAACAGAAGAATTATATTTTTATTTATAGGAGGGGGGACAAACGAGCATGCGGCTCACCTGATAGTAAGTGACTACCGCCGCCCATGAACAACTGCAACACCATGAGAATTGCAGATGCGTTGCCGGCCTTTTAAAAAGGAGTAGGCTCTTTTCTTGAAAGTCCCTAAGTCGTATCGTTCCGGAAAATCGCTGGTGGTAATCGATTCCACAAGGAAGTTGTGCGAGGAAGAAAACTTCTTTTAAATCGCACAGTGGTGGACCGCCAATTATCCAGATGGTATGGATGATATCACGAGTTTTGTCGCGATGTGCGATATATACCTTCCTCTTGAATAATTCTGTATATTGATGAGAAAACCCTATCAAAATCTGTTACGTAATTTAAAAAATCTAAGAATACAGACGGCGGGAAGCGACATTCAAAGTTTTTTAACGCCTCGCACTGCCCTTTGTAGGTGGAATTTCGTAAAATCCGTTCTTAGCTGACCTCTATTCGCCGAAAGGAATATTTCTATCTAATTTTTAATCTCTAGACCTTATGGTTCCAGAGATGTCGTGATGAGTCAGTTCATAGATGGAAATCTCTTATTTCGCTCATATAATATAATATAGATTATTATAATTATTTATTTATCTATACATATAAATATCATAGAGTCGTCCGTGATATTGAAATAACTGGATTCTATAAAGCTAAGGGGATTATTTGCGTGAACATGAATATAAACAATTTTTTTTAATTTCGTTTGCCTGTCTGTCTGTCCGGGCTAATCTATGGAATGGCTGAACCGATTGTGACGAAACTTTACGAACGGACACTAGTAGAGAGCAATGCCAGGAGAGACCTAGGCTATATATGTGTGTCATACGAAAAACAGATTTTTTTAAGAAAAAGAAAACGAAAAGTTCGTAAAATAAAGTCTTTGAAAGAAGAAAAAGAAAAAAGAAAAAGAAGTCTTTGATTATCTTAAATCTAAATAACGCCGCATGAATGGGTCCTATCTAGGCGGAAGGGACGACGGTATACCTACGTAGATAAGTCAACGACATATTTATATTGGAGGGGGCGGGGGGACATATTTGCAATAATTGTTACGCTTGGCAAACGGGTTGCCAATAGGCATTTTTTTTAGTTTGAGTTGTTCTTAAAAAGATACTGCCGCTCATCGCCTGTATCATTTCCAACAATGGGATACCAACGATTATTTGGGTAGCGAATTCTATTACGCGTTACTCAATGGAGTTTTAATACTATGTTAAAATAACATTTAAAATACTACAAAGCATCGACTATCATCACGCTGTAAAATCACCCTAAGCGCGGCAATGACAAATAGTTTTCATGACAGCACTAATAGTTGGTCGTTACGAAGAATCGTAAAGCAATAGATCGTGTCGGGCTCCTGACCTCGCCCTCTCTACTCGTGGTGCCGGGCCGTTCATTAACAAGGCTGCGCATTGTTGCTACATCGTCAAAATATGAACGCAACAAGTTTACCTCGGGTTTTGTAGAGACCGTATTTTATGAATGTGTGCACATACATAAAACGTTTATCGTTTGTTGACTATTTATTTACATATTGCTTTCAATATCAAAAATATTTTATTAATTTTAGAATTACTGCGAGCCATATGAAAACTCTCATAAACGACAAAATTTAATCTACAGTCTGAAACAATTTATCTTTAGGGAGAAGAACCAAAAAGAAACTTTAGGGCATCGTTGTATGTATCATTTTTATATTAATTATTCAATTTTACATTTATAATTAATCTTGATAATATAACGACGAATAAAAATTTATGAAGGTATTATAATTCATTATAATAAATAAACTTCGACAGAGAGGTCAATCGGCAGATTCAACTTGGCTAAGAAGTGCTCGAGAGATTACGAAACAATTTCTTGTCACGTATACCTCAAAACTTGAAAACAAGATTGTCAACCAGTATCAGTTACCAGTGACGACATATGGATCTGAGACGACATTCTTCACTGCTGGCCGGTTGACGAAGCTCAAGGTCGCCCAGCGAGCTATGGAGAGGGCTATTCTTGGACTTAGTAATGAGCATATCCGCAGTAGAGTAACCGACATAACCCAACGGATCAGTAAGCTGAAGTGGCAATATAGATCGACCAATCGACAACCGACCGGGAAGAAAGATTATCGAGTGTAAGCCTCATCAAACGCTGTTGTGCAATCTGTCGCACCACGCACGACACCATTCGAATGTGCTTTATACAGCAGTACTATGCGTTATCACGTCAGATATTTTTTAACTGTAATTTCAATGCTTCATCCTATTTCTTACGATCGAAGAAATTTGTATAACATTATTTTAAGTTGAGAAAAAAAAATGTTTTCATTAAACATGAAAAAAGAATACTGTACCAGATACTTTAAACATCTTTAGTAAATTCTTCCTGCAAATTGTTTTTTGAATAATGAGTCCAAACAGCACGAAACATTAGAAACTACATGAAAATAAATTTGGTCATAAATCTTTTCCAGCGGCCTTAACAGTTTCTACTAATTCTTTTAAAGAACTTTTTATTTAACCTTTACTGCAGTGCTGGTGTACGCGTAAGAAGTGAAATATCGAGAAGTGCCTAGTGCTCCCGGGAATACCTCATTATTTCCCGATCGAAGCGTTGAAGCAAGAAATAAACGTAAACAATCTTTTCGCAGCTATTCCCCTCGGGTTAATTTGATAAAAAAACATCTACGATTAAAAGACGAAGACTTTTTCTTACTGTATGATACTTTCCATTGAAAATAAAATGGAAATAGAGGAAATGTTGCTGTAATATAAAATAATGGATATCTATATCAAGAGGGTGAGCCATGGTAGATCAAGGTCTAAAAACGCTCGCTATAGATTTCACAGTACCTAGCGTACTGCGTACAACCGTACAAGCGTACAACCCTGTGCTGATTTAATCTACATATCTAAGAAATAAGAAAAACAATATATTTCGAAGACATGTGAACTTCGCCAACACGCATTGGGGCAGAGCGGCGGACATTTTCTTGCCCTAAAACCTGAGAGGAGGCCTGTGCCCAGCAGTGGGACGGATATAGTCTGTAACTTTAACTACGAGGGGTCATGTGCGAAAATTATGGAGCAAATCGTAAGATAACAGCTAACACAATGCCCCACAGCTTAGCATTGGCGTCCTGTTATATCTAAGTTATTTAAAGAATGTGCCGCTATACCTCAAAGCACAGACGTAAAATAATTTAAAATTAAAAATTTTGTACAAACGACTTCAATATAAATTATTAAGAATAACTCAAAAACTATTGGTCAGACCTTGATCAAATTTATATAGGACCACATGTGAAGCACCATCTTTCAAATAAAAAAAGAATCTTCGAAATCGGTCCACCCAGTAAAAAGTTATGAGATAAACACATAAAGAAATATACACACGAATTTACCGTCTCCTTTTTGAAGTCGGTAGAAAATACGGATGTAATGTTACACTGAAAATGTTTGAGGCACTATACTAGTTCCTACAATTTTGTTTGTCATACGCGAGATACCCGCACACAAATATATCTAGGTCCGACAATCGGCCCCTGATGGAAACTCGACATCAGCTCTATCAGCGTATGAGCTCTAAACACTTTCGCGCGCCGCATACCGGCGCCGCTTCTTCATTAATGTGCGTGAAAATTGTAGGGCCTAGCTTGCTTCACACATTTTCAGTGTAACATTACATCCATATTTATTTTACGTCCGTGGTCTAAAGCAATAAACTTTGCTTGTTCTAGAAATCTTTAGTTAATTAATGAAATATTAAATTTCTCAGACATCTATTTAGGTCGTCTCTAAACATCCAACATGATATATCAACTTCAAATTGATGTATGCTCATAATAAGGACGTAACGTACGAGTAACAAAATATTTAGGTGGCATATTATACTAAGTCGACAACAACACCTAAGCTAAATTAAAGGATAAAATCCCGAACGGTACCACTATTCTAACGTTTCTATTGACCTAAAATATTTTATCCAACGTGTACTATGATACCAAAAAAATTAAGAATGGTCTGTGAAATTCGAAGAATTTTGCTATTTAATCTTACCTACATTACTCAATACACGTGACAAGTGCGACAAGTTAGAACGATAAAATGGTCAATTGATCTCTTATCATAGACATTTTGACAGGTGACGAAGATATAATATTATGTGTAGCTTATTCATATACGTCTAAGTGCCACCTCGATAACATGAGAATCAGTTAAATAGAAACTCGAGAAATAGAAATTGTTAGAAAAGTCTTTTTGAAATAAAACAGCTTGCGGCCTTGTTTCTATCCGTTTTGTTGTAAGTGGATATGGTATTTTATTTTAGCATTCAAAAATATAATCTTTCAATTTCAACATAATATTATCGCACCCTGTTAACGATTGAGTAAATGTTATCGATTTTTGGAATGCTTCCAATAATGCGGTCAATTTTCTCGCGGTTGGCATTATCACTAAAAAGTATTCGATCCAAGGAATGAAAGCTTTTCTAATTTTAGTGCGTTACACTACACATACATCGAATTTTTCTGTTTTTATTAGCGTCAACTGAAGTTAGTTTTATAAATGAATCACAGCTCAAACGCCGGTAATCATTTAATTTTTAATTACTTAAATAAAATCGATTTTGTCTTTATTAAAAAACCGCTCTGGTCAGATTAAGAATCGTTTTCGTTAAATTAAAATATCCACCCATATCCATATTTTCGTCTATAGTGTTGAACAATTATTATGATAATTTACGCAGGTTAACAAATGTTTCTTTTACTTTACCAGAACCAAATTGTAACGAATAAGTAATTGTAAATGACTAATATAATTTATAATTAAAAATTAAAATATTTTGTGCAGCCGACTTCAATATAGGTTATTTAAGAATAACTCAATAATCATTGGTCTGACCTTGATCAAATTCATATGGGAGCACACGAGAAGTACCAGCTTTCAAATAAAAAAAGAATCATCGAAATCGGTTCACCCCAGTACAAAGTTATGAGGTAACACACATAAAAAAAACATACACTCGAATTGAGTACCGTCTCCTTTTTGGAAGTCGGCAGAAAATATAAACTAAGTTTAATTGACCAAAAATTACAAAAAAAATACTTAAAAATGCCTGAAGTCTTATCTCAACATTACTCCTTACAAAATACACCATTACATGTATATTTGTATAGCGAAGTGGGTTTATTTATAAGCACAGTTACACGACGTTTAATACTTGCCGCTTGCGCCTATTATGACTTTCCATTACATTACCGGCTATAATAGCAACAGCAATGTCCCAGTTTACCTTATCACTTATTTTGCTTGCAATTCTATGTTAGAGGAGGTGATGATACAATATGCTTTGCTTTCTTGGTACAGAATACGGAATATATTGTAACACTTTTGAAAGGGATATCTTTGATAACAACTTCTGAATTGAGATATTTATGTCTTAAAAGTTGTTGCAGCTTCGACTATAAACCAACAAGTCCGTGTTTACCTAAAAACATTTTGCACTTATTGTGCACATATAAAAGACTATTGTGCGTTCCTGATACTTACCAAATTTGACACTTCTGATTTTCGATCATGTATAATCTATCTGCTTAATTGATAACATCGGTTTAGGGATTGGGGAAAATAGAACGAGAAAATAGTTAGCTTTATTGTACGCACAAAAAGCAAATTTTGAGATATTGACGCTTGTATCTTGGGATCGGTATTTAATGGCGATCTGTTACGGAGTTCTTGTAATTTTGCTTATTGCTAACTGAATTGAATTTTTATGAGTGTTTACTATATGAAAATCCCGTAGGTGTAGGAGGCGACTACGGGAAATATCAAAAACATCTTTTGCCTCTGGATATATGGCGCTATACGAGTAACCATTTCATTTATAACAGACCTACGGTTAAGGCAAAAATCCTCCCTAGTAAGAGGGGCCCATGTTCGGCCGTGGATTACGGAATAATGAAGAGGATGAAGGAAAAATTAAAGTATACACGATAAGATACACGGCTTTTAAGGGTTTCTCTACGTGGTAAGAGCCATGCTGCAACGATATTATGGGTGTAATACGAATGGGCCAGTTCGAACAGGTAAGGAATACGCTCTCATAGAATATCAGCGTAAAATAGCACTGCCGTGTTTTATATGATGAGTGTAGAGAATAGGAGACCCTTTTCACTGGATACACAAGGAATTCCATCTCAATCCTAAGGGGTGACAACGCATCTGCATTATGATTCATAATCGGGAATACATATAGATGTTTATGCTATAAAAAAAGAATATTAACGTCGCCAACGTATGATTCACCTTCATTATTATCATCGTTCCAGCCTGTTATAAATTCACTGCTGAACATAGAAGTTAACAACTTACCTCAATGGAGGGCTATTTGGCACAGTTACCACGCTTGGCAGGTGGGTTTAGCAAGTTTTTTATCAATCTGAGTTGGTATCAGAAGCTGCTGCCCATGTGAAGGGGATTCTCTTACGCCACCATGACGACACGTCAACGTAAGGAATCATTTAGCACATTTATCGACTCTAGTTTGGGTTGAGTACTTTTGTTCACCTATGTCCACTTGTGCCAGTTTCAAAACACTGTATCCATCATCGTCATCGTTACAGCCCAATCACAAGCCCACCGCCGAACTTAGGCCACGCGTAAAGAATGCCACAAAGCAGGGTCCTGAACCACCTGCGTCTATCGACCTTCTGCATCTCTTACCACTCGTCACTCCATCTGGATGGAATATCACTGTAATATATACATAACAATCAAATTTATATTGACATTTAATGATTGTTGCAGTAAGAAAACATCGTTGGAAAATAAATCACCAAGTCTCTATAAATGTTCCCTCGGTTTTAGAGCCATGTGGAATATTTAGAGGCGATGGCAAGAGACCGGACGATATGACATTGGTCCCTTAGGTGAGGGGTAAAGCCCTAGTGTGGGATGCTACTTGCGTAGACACTTTGGCGGCCTTTCATCTTAGGGGTACCTCGTTTAGAGCCGAGGCAGCATCAGAGGCAGCTGAACTGAGTAAGTGGCGTAAATATGGGTATGAGAGATGACTACATATTTGTGCCATTTGCTGTAGAAACTATCGGTCCGTGGGATCCACGTGCGGTGAAGCTCCTAAAGGACTTCCATCCGCGGCTGGTTGTTGCTGCAGGTGATAAGAGGGCTGATTCTTTTCTCACTCAAGTGTAAGTATAGCCATTCAGCGGGGAAACGTAGCCAGCGTTCTTGGCACGATACCGCGGGGAGTAGAACTATATGATAATTAAGTTACTAGTTTCAGTTTTTTTATTATAGTTTTTAATATTGTATATAAAAATATTATATTTTATTTTGAGTTGAAATCTGTAAAATATTTCCGCAAGTTAACCCTGTGAATATATTGTGTAGAGGGTCGATACGTAATTACAGAATTACAATTATATACTTATTATGAAGAATAAAATGTACAACGCCATCATCATTGCAACTCTTTTCAATTGCGACTGACGATCAGCACTTGACTTAAAAAACGCTGTTGCTAAAGAAAAATATCATGTCAGACATGATGTTTGATGCCCGACTAAACTATACGCCCGATTGACTTGAAATTTGACATATATCCATTCCTGACGTAGACACCGACTAAGAAAGAATTTTGGAAAATTCAACCCCTGAGGGGTAAAATAGGGTGTTTAAGCTTGTAATAAAAAAAGTTTGATTTTCTAATATGATATTGTTTTATTTGAAGTTAAAAGTTAAAACTTTGACGTAAGGTTATAGGGTTCAGTTGCTATTTATGTATGAAAAAACATGTTACCTGCCGTAGGTTAATCTAGTAAGCGAAATAATTAAAACCTAGTTATAAAAGTAAGGCACTCTTCGTGAAAAGAGATTACAATTTGTTTAACCACTAACTAACTATTCTAAAAATAATTTACATTTCAGCTAAGTTCAAAGACACAATTGTCTTTAAGACGCTTTAAGCTTTTAAGAATGCAGACGTGAAATAAAATTGACTACGAACACGGTAGAAAACAGCTCCAATGCTTGTGAAGCTAGCTATATGAAACGTTAACCTAGATGTAAAATACCCAGAACGTTAACAGGGAGCAGTATTATGTGCAAAACTTCTTGTATAGCGATTACCAATTCACAATTGCCTGAGGCAAATTACCCTAAAATTGGAAGAACTCATCTCCAGCAGTAAACTGTTACATGATTAAGAGGATTATATTAATGATACAATAGTGCTGATTATAATTCGCTATTGTAGCTAATAGCAAAAAACGCTTTCGTGCAATACAGAATGTTTCCTTTAAAAATATGTAATGGATTAAAAATAGAAATTTTAAAGATATCGTTAATGTAGATGCTTTGCTTCAAGTAGTCTATTAAGCAGCAGCTAACTAGACGTGAGACGTCGAAGTATCAGTTAGTTGCTAACTAATTTACGCCGAGCGACACGAGAACGGAGAGGCGCGAAGCTGTAATCGTGGCTCATTCACCCAATTATAACTTTGGACGAATAAACCTGGCTTTTGACAATAATGTAATTAGCTGGTATAATAAAAGTGGAATTGAAGGAGTACAATTTAGTTGTAGACACCTTTCGCTTCTGATCCAATTGTTGTGTTTGTTTAAACGCTTCATTATAAGGTAATCCCGTACATAATTATTAAAACAGTTTGTGTATAAGAGAACTAGGAGCTCAATCGTATGACAATCGCTCATCCATACATCACATTTTAGAAAATCAATTATTGGTTCTACGTTCTACGAACATATCTGCAAAAATTTCTCTCATCTAAAATTCAAAGGACCTTTACTTAATACCTATAGTTTTTATAGGTATCTGAGTAAAACCGCGGACGGACGGATGGACATGGCGAAACTGTAACGGTTCCTTGTGTTTATCTACGGAAACCTAAAAAAATAGATGGAGGTATACTTTAGTTAAGAAAGGGACACACAATGTCCTATGCAATTTATATATGCAAAACGCCTACAAGATATAGGAGAAATTCCTAGTGCAAGTTACCTCTAACGTTTTAATTGCACATGCATTGCAATAATAAAGATATCAAAATTTTCGAATTAAAAAATTGATTTTGAACATTACAGTAGGCGATTCAACTATATCCAATATAATATAGTATTTATTTAAGTTAAAATGTACCTAAATAACGAATTACCTTTTCGAAATAATCGATACATTTTACAGCAGAACAAACTTACAAACCTGTGTTTAACGTTATTCCATCGTATTGTATTTGAGATCTCTCTAATTATAGAGTTAACCATCTTAACATTACGGATTCTGTTTAAACAATCTCGAAGTTAGACAGTATCACATTAGTTCGACTACCTTCGAAACAAAGCCCCGCCTTATCCTAACAGCTGGGAAGTACGAGTGTTCTAATATTGATATAGAACCGCGGTAGCTAAAATATTTCATTTTACGGGGCGCAAAATTATCATCGATTTTTTGTTTCGGAAAAGTTTTAAGAATATCAATAACGTGACATTTTCATTATGAAATAACAACTACAAAACATGCAAAGTATATTATGAATTTTTTTCAATATTATTATGTATAAAAAATATCTTCACAAAATCCCAATAACTCTCTTAATGTGCATGTGAGGAGTTACTGTATGCTGGGTACAAAGTAGTTTATAGTATGCTTTTTCATTCGGATATAAAATATTGCAAGTACTTGCTATTAGCACATGTGTCTAAACTGGGAAATACGATATTCTAGACTATTATTAAGTTAAAACAATCATCTACTATGTTAAAATAATTTATATTGTTTAGTATCAGCAATTAAGGCTAAGTAAAAAAAAAGAGACTGTACACAGGCAAAGCTTCTAAGGAACTGTCAAAATGTTTACTTAATTTGGTAGGGTTGGCACAGGAAGATAAAATTAAATAAACAAAACGTTTATCAGCATTTTAATAGATACTTAAGATATATTTTTTTTACAAACTACGTATTCCATATATTTTACTTTTATAAACAGTTTGTTGTGGATTTTAAGTAAACTCTATATTTAATGTAAAGTTTTTTTTTTAAATAAGATATTGGAAATAACTCGCATTTCATAACAAATATAAACTCTTGCACACGTTTTAATATTTCATTACCAATATTTACAATGTTTCTTTCGAGGTCAAAATATTGCCGAAATTTTTGCTCACGCTATTCAACAAACGCGATAAAATTGTCAGGAAGTATTATAAAAAACCGATTGAACATCATCTATATTAAAATCCTTGTAATGGCTCAAAAATAATATTTTCCCATAGTTATAGCTTGTTCAGATCTATTAACGTACAGTTTTATTTTATCACATTTGTGATGTTCGAGACAACATTTTCTATTCAAATATCCTTAAAGATATATATAGACTAAACTATTTTTATCTGGTTATTCAAATAGATAATCATTTGTTCCTACTGTTAACATAGGAGCAGTAACATTGTCAGGTTGCGGTGAAGTTGCATTAAAATACGACAATTGTCTGGTTTCATAAGTAATAAATAGTATTTTGAGGTTTCCCTAGGACATTATAAACATCTTATTGAAGGCAATACTAACTAGTCGACGTGTTGGTTCCTGGCAGTTACCTGACTGACTTTTCCAAAAAAATTTTTTAGAAATAATCTTAATTGACACGTATCGTAAATATAAATTAATTTAATTTCTGCTGATTTTAAATCTCCATTAATTATATTAAAGATTGTATAGATACTTGAAATCCGTGAATGAAATTTATGCTATTTGTTACGTCTTTCTGTCTATCATTTCTTATTGATTTTAACTTCCTGAAAAATGTTAGCATTTCTTCTAAGAACTCAATTTGATAACTATCGCATCGAAAAGCTCTTTTATATTTATTAGAAGATCGCAGTATAATTGAGTGTAAAAAAAAATCAAACGAATTATTAACTTTACTTACAAAATCAGCAATATCTCTTGCGACAACCTCGATACGATTTAATTCTACATAGGTATTACTTTACACTATTTTTTTTACTACTTTATACTATTTACACTTTTTTATATTTCATTTGATACAAATTATTCTTTAAAAAGCAAACTTTGACACTTATTATTGTTTACACAACCCTGAGTTTAAGCACTGGCCGAGCCGGTTTAAAGCAGTTTCTCTCTGAACGTGACGAACCGCCAGTGCTCAGACACACACGCGCCTCAAACTTGTAGTAGTGTACCTACAACGCTGTTGTATGAAGCTTTGCCTCTATACGGTACGGTTTCTTTACGCATGTGCTATTCGTCTTGTTTCTGAGCCTACTGATAAACTTTGCTAAGTCTGCAGACTTAGTTCTGCAGCATATGCTGTAAAAAAGATTAGAAATCTTACCAGTGTGGAAACAGCTAGACTAGTTTACTTTAGCTATTTCCATAGCATAATGTCGTATGGTATTTTGCTATGGGGATACGCGATTGACACTAAAATTATATTTGTTTTACAGAAGAGGGCCATAAGAGTATTCTATGATTTAAAACCTAGAGTCGCCCCGACAAAAATTTAAGGAAATTAATATATTAACTTTGGCTTCTCAATACATTTATGAAAATGTAATATACGTATACAAAAATAAAGGTAGTTATACAAAAATAAGTGATATTCATTCTGTTAATAGTAGGAACAGGCACAAGCTAGTAGTACCAGTTACTCGACTCGACCGAGTCAGTAATTCATTCTCGGGGCGATGTATTATACGCTTTTACAACAAAATCTCATAAAACACAAAATGTAACCTGCTCAAAGTTCAAAAACTTTATTAAACAAAAAAGGGTTATTATAATATTAAGGAAATTATGGATGATAATAACCCCTGGGAATGAGGTGATCGCTACCAAGCTATTTTTCATTTGTTTTGTGTGGTTAATTGTGATTACATGATTATAAATTGTTATTTTTAAAAAATCCTGCTGGGTTTCTTGCTGGTTCTTCCCAGGACAGAGGTTTTTTTTCGAACCAGTGGTAATTAAACAAAAGAGTGACTTTCAATAAGTATTATTTATAACTTATATTGAATAAAATAGTTTCTGTTTCTAATAGGGTATTTTGAACCATGTAAAAAAATCATAAAATACATATTTTGGATAGGTTTTTATAGGAGAGGGGGCAAACGAGCATGCGGCTCACCTGATGGTAAGTGACTACCGCCGCCCATGAACAACTGCAACACCAGAGGAACCAGGGCAATTGCATATGCGTTGCCGGCCTTTTAAAAAGGATTAGTAGGAAATGTTGCTTCCTATTCATAAAAATGCATTATAAATTTTATAATTAAATTTTAAGAATATTTTTTAATCTGTGCCTCAAATCTCCAAAACGCTATCCGTCATATTAGATTCCGTTGTGACGTCACTGATAAAGTAAACAAGCTAATGTCACAGAATAAATAACAGTACTACGTACTAATGTGTCGTGTGTTAATTTGAAATTTTCATGTTATCATCACGACTGTTGACTTTTATTCCGTATTTTATTGAAATAGGATCGTGGAAAACGGATCCGTAAAAGCAGAAAGTACTAGTCTACCAAAAAAACATTGATGGTGGCAAAATTGTATACATGCTATCCTTTTTTCTACCGACTTCAAACAGGAGGAAGTACTCAATTTGATTGTATGTTTTTATAATATTATTATATATAAATTTAATCAAGGTCTGATCAATATTTTTTAATTTATTCTTAATAACTTATATTGAAGTCGGTTGTACAAAATGATAATTTTAAATTATTTGTTCTACTGAGTTGAGGAATATTAAAACATCAATGTACCTATTAACAATTTTAGTTCAGACCTTGATTAAATTTATATATAATAATATTATATATAAATTTAATCAAGGTCTGACCAATATTTTTTAATCTATTCTTAATAACTTATATTGAAGTCGGTTGTACAAAATGATAATTTTAAATTATTTGTTCTACCGAGTTGAGGAATATTAAAACATCAATGTACCTATTAACAATTTTAGTTTATACAATAACACAATGCCAGGTCATAGTGAATCATTAGCAATCAGTAGTTATATCTAAGATTTGACAATTCGACTTGCAATGCCTGTCACCTCATGATGCTTTGTTTTGTATAAACGATAGCTAAATATGGTCCAACTTACATCAAAGTTATCTTTACAGAAGTATAGTCTAGTTTTTTGCAGACAATATCTTCGGGTCTCTTCTTGCCAGTTATAATCAAGTATTTCTCATTCTATGTTTCTCATATTTAAATCAGTTGGCACTTGAATCCATAACTTCCCCGGCGTTCTTATGCTCGTATTTTTGCATTCAGGCAAAACACACCAATGATAAAGATGATTCATTATTAAAACCCAAAAATATCTTATTCCTTTGCAAAATAATTTTATTTACTTAATCAGTAACGTCATGAGCTGAACGCATGGCGGCTATCGTTTTCGCGCGATAATTTAAAAGCATAAATTGAAAGTAATTTTTATGGCACTAATACGGTTTTGAAAAATTTATTTAAAAATTATAGTGGTTTATAATTACTCTAGGATTTATTTAAAACACTATTTGAATAATTTAAAATTAAAAATTTTGTACTGCCGACTTTAATTTTTTTTTTATAAGATAAGGGCGACAAACGAGCACACAGTCCACCCGATGGTAAGTGGTTGCTGCGGCCCATAGACATCTACATCTATCCTCGTTTGCGAATCAAAATGCAGATGCGTTGTCACCCGTGAGGACCAAGATGGAATGCCTCATTTCCAGTAAAAAGGGCCTCCGGCCACCTGCACTCACCAAGCGAAACGCAGAGGTAAACCTCTACTTCACGCTGGTATTCTGTGAGGTCGTGGTACCACCCCGGTTCGAGCCGGCCCATCCGTGCGACAGCAAAAGCTGCCGCGTGGCTCTACCACTGTTATAATATATAACAGTTAATATAAATTATTAAAAATAACTCAAAAACTATTGGTCTGATCTTGATCAAATTTATACGGAACCACACGAGAATTATCAGCTTTCATATAAAAAAAGAATCATCGAAATCGGTTCACCCAGTACAAAGTTATGAAATAACACACAAAAAAAACATACAGTCGAATTGAGTACCGTCTCCTTTTTGGAAGTCGGCAGAAAAGGGTGTAATACTAATTAATACCCTATTGCTTATACATAATAAATAAAAACAAATGTTTCAATACTAAAACAGTCTTACGGGACTACACTGTCGTTAATAGTTGTATCAAAACTGTCAGCTTTTTGTATCAAAACTGCACTAACAAACGAACTTACAGTCCGCCTCATGGTAAGCGGCTAGTTTCAGACAAAGAAGGTTACAGATGCGTTGTAACCTCAAGGAATTTTATAGATTTTAAAATTTTACATTATTTTTTATATCTGTCTAAAAACACTTTCATCAAGAATGTAATATGTAGTACTTTGGATATTTATATCTTTACGCAAAGAGGTTTATACAACAATTAGTTGCGCTGCTTCAGTGCGTTTTAGCGGACATATCTTCGAAATATTTTTATTTCTCATATGAAAGTAACCTCACGATGTTTTCTATCACCGATGAGCACATGGTAGATCAACACTTAAAATTGCAAGTAACAGTTTAATTGGAGGGGGCGCAAATCAGTTTAATAACCCAATTTGCTGGACGGCGGAGTCTTAGCTCTTGAGCTACTACCGCTCTTTATTATTTCTATAGTAAATTAATTGATGGACATCAAAGGAACATTAAGGTAATGTTACAAAATAACTAAAATTGCGATTTCTAGTGATGTCTGATTATAAAATAGAAAAATGAATGGTTACATCTAAAACGAGTCGTTTATTGTCAGTATTTTGATTCTTTATTGAGGATAAATGTAGATGTCTATGGGTCACAGCAACCACTTACCATCAGGTGGACTGTGTGCTTGTTTGTCACCCTAACCTATAAAAAAATCCAAGCTCAGATGTAATCAATTACACACCCAAAATAGCGCTGCAGAATTATTTTTAAGTATCTAAAATGTAAAAGAATGTCTCGTTTATTTTGTCCCCACGTATAATTTTTAAACGAAATAATATAAAAATCCAGAATTTGGAATACAGATAAACAAATCTCATATAACTTATAATACGAGGGGTGATCCGAAAGTAATAACAATCGGTTATTTTCAGTGAATTTAACAAAGACGAAGCCCAAATTTTAACAAAGACGTCTTTCATTCATCATTAAGTACATGTGAGTAGATGGCCTGTAGATCAAGCCTTAATTAAGAATCAAAATATAGATGCGTAATCACACGTTAGGACTTAGATAGAATACCTCGATTTGAGTGAAAAAAATGTCCTTTTCTCGACACAGGTCATGCGAACCATGGCAGTATTATTCTGTTATTTTACCCGGTATTCTGTGAAAACGAAGTAGATACCCAGTCGAGTAGACTTTACCTGCAACCATATTACTTTTGTATCATCGCCCTATTACATTAGGGACGCTACAAATAAACAGATTAAGGGTTCTTTTCCGACTTTGAATGTATCAGTAACGAGTGCCTTCCTATGCCACTTTAGGTTGCTTTAGTTTCAGCTGTCGATAGCTCTTAAGCTCGACTGCCGATTTGTCACTGTCGTTCTGCCTATTCTCTTGTAAGAAATAAACCACAGGAAATTTATATTATATTACGCATTTAAGTTGCGTAAATAACCACATCAATATGTTTTGTTATATGTTTTGTTGTAACGGATGATTATTGGTAACGTTCCAAATGATTCTAGGGTTAAGAAATAAATTGACTTTTCCTTTTATTAGCGTTATACGCGCAGTTATTACGCAAAATACATTTGCACGCTGGCAATTTTATCGCGTTGTCGAGACATTAGATCATCATTAAAATCGTCATGGATGTCTTCACGACCTTGTAACGATACAAGATTTAAGTAGGTACATTAATCCTCAAGGTTAACGTTTGTTAGGTACCTATTGCATAGCCTAGTATTATTTGCTCAGAATTTATGATAAAGTTGAATTATACTATTAGACACAATGTGCTTGTCTACTGCAGCCAAGAGACGCGTGAAGCCTAATTCAAGTAAAGGCTACAGCTGTGTTGACAACACTGAGGACTCAAATTTTTTATATAAGAAAAGGTGACGTAGGGCACACACACTATCCACTTGAACATAACATAGACACCTAAATTTATTCTTGATTATAATATATCAAAGATGCGATCTAAGAAACATACTAGTATTCTTCGTTCTTCAAATCTCATTCTTAGATACATTTTATTGCTGGATTTCTGTAAGAGAAGTTCGTCCTCGGTTGAGGGCCTACTCAACTGGGGAAGAACTCTTGCTGTAGATATAATACGCTGCAGCAAGGATTATGGACAGATAATTCTTATTAAGGTAGTTTATCTAAGATGCAAATTTACATTATTTTATTTATCATCTCCGCCAAAGAAAGCCACAAAGCACGGTCTTGAGCCAGCTGCGTCTATCGACTTCCTGTATCTCTGTCTACAAGGCTGTCCCCACGAAAAACATATTTTTTTAATATTGTATACAGGATACAAAATACAAACAACTTACCTTTTCGTGTCAAAAAATCATTCATTATGTCTCCCATTCAGAAGGTTGTATCTCCACTTATAAAACCTTGTTTCAATACCTATGGCGCATAAATGTGATTTGAGAATATCTTATCGCGCGCATTACATACGATTCGGTGGAGGCGCGTATTTCAGATGCACTATTCAATTGCACACTACTCTCTTCATCCTCGCTGGGTACAAAGACGTTTCTCTTCGTTGGACGTAACACAATACATTTTTCCTTTACTGTTAGATTTACAAAGAAATAAAATATCTTTTGAAATAATAGTGATGCGCATTTCCTATTTTTAAGTCACTAGACGCTTCAACGGTAAACTTTGTATTTAGTAATAGTCAAACAAATATATTTTACATAAATACGTTTGTCTAAAATGTTTCTAAGGATTTTTATAAAACATTTCAAAAACCCGAACGCTGGCGAATGTAATAACAAAATTATTATATTTTTCCATTGTTATAATATTTTACATTACAAGTTAAGAATGTGGTGAATTTCCCATCCTCATACTGCATTTATATTAATAACTAAAATGTCAAAGTACTAAACAACGTCCTAGTCGCCTTCGACAAACTAAAACCGGTTTTCAGACGATTCGAGCAAGAAATGAAATAACAGCGAGCTCATAATGGAATAATTTATTATGTCGTTTATTTTAATTTGTTCGTAGATAGACAGAAAATTTCATGAAAACACTTTTTAGTTTATATAATTATTAAAAAAAAATCTATGCGGTACTAAAAACATATTTCGCAATTTAAAATAGGCTATGTAGTAATTTCAATACAATAGAGCATATTATTGTGTAACACGAAAACTAAACGTCTCCATCTCGCACTTAAACCACTAAAAGTTTTGAAAGAAAAAATTGTATATTATACATTTTTTTATAGGATAGGGTGACAAACGAACACACAGTTCACCTGATGGTAAGTGGTTGCTGTGGCCCATAGACATCTACATTTATCCTCGTTTGCAAATGAAAACGCAGATGTGTTGTCACCCGTGAGGACTAAGATGGAATGCCTCTTTTCCAGTAATAAGGGTCTCCGGTTCTCTACACTCAACATACGAAACACAGCAGCATTAAGCTGCTATTTTACGCTGGTATTCTGTGAGAGCGTGGTCCTTCCCCGGTCGAGCCGACCCATTCGTGCTACAACTATACTATTAATATACCTGCAGCATGGCTCTACCACGTATAAAATATATTATTACAATCGTTGGTGAGTCTGTTAGTGATCTTGTAACTTTATGGACAAAAATGACTCATATTCACAATATTATGTCTAATTAGTGCCAAAGAAGGAAATGACACAATTGGGATCCGACTTCAGTGTAAGCACAGCTTTGTTTTTCTATAAAGTGCAAAAATATGCAAAAAATAAGTTGTTTTATTTTTTTTCTTCTATTGTAAAAACTTGACTGAATCGAATAACCTAAATATGAAAACAGTGAGGGCAGAGCAAACCACGCTCAGTTAATTTCAATTCCGGACGAGGGCGAAGGGGGCCGAACGTTAATTAATTACCTCTGCCCCTGACAGTCAAAGGTAGATAAGTTATGATTTATACCTAAATGTGTATCTTCAAACATGGCTTTACAAGAGCTCTTTCAACTTCATTTCAGCCATGGCGACCAGATTTATACGAGTCTTTTTTATTTAAATTCAGTAATAATTACTAAAATCATCATTAAAAGCATCGACAATTCTTTATGTAAAATTGCTTAGCCCAAAAACAGTCCACTACTAAAATGAGTGAGACCCCCTCTGTGTGATGGTGATATAAGGGAATTCATCACCTCATCACCACGTATCGTAAGGGTAAGTGGCGATTCAGGAAAATACCCGGAATATAATGTGGATTCCGGTTAATGGTGGTATTAGCTCTAACTTCGTGGGTGGTCTGAAAAGTTTCCGACGAAACAAAAATACAAGACATTTTTTCTTAAAATTTATTCTTATTTTTCTACATAGTCTCCTTGTAAGTATACACACTTCTCCCAGGGATGCTCCCATCTCCCTAACCTGTCCAAATAGTACCCGGCGTTTTTCTCTGCAAAATAATTGTTCACGAAGGTGATTGCCTCCTCATTTGACGAAAATCTCTGTCGGGCTAGATCTGGTGAGTAAGGCGAATGGTCAAGCAGTTTAAACAGTAGTACGTGGATTTTCGCCACGGCAACTGCTGAGGTGTGAGACGGCGCGTTGTCACGGTGAAACGAGATTTCTTTTCCTGCAAATGTGGCCGTTTACCGCAATTTTTGCCTGTGTCAAGTAATGATGCGTAGTATGCTCCTGTAATGGCTTTTCCTTTTTGAAGATAATCGATTAAGATAACTCCATAACTATCCCAAAAAACAGTTGCCATCACTTTTCCAGCCGAAAAAACAGTTTTTCCTTTTTTTTGAGCCGGTTCCCCCTTTTCAGTCCACTGTTTTGACTGTATTTTTGTTTCGGGCGTATAATGGTGTATCCAAGTTTCATCTTCAGTAATTAATCGGCGCAAAAACTCTGATTCATTGCGCCTTAACTGCACCAACAGAGCGTTGAAAATGTTCATCGAACAAGTTTTTGGTCTAACGTGAGCAAACGCGGCACCCAACGCGCTGTCAGTTTTCTCGTGCCTAAATCTTGATTCAATATTGTGACAATCACGACCTTTGGACATTTTCACAGCCTCTGTTATCTCTCTCACTTTAATTAGGCGATCGTCTACTATTTGGTGAATTTTAGCGATGTTATCGCCAGTAGTTGCAGTTTTTGGACGTCCCGAACGTTCATAGTCTCCCAAGCTCTCACGGCTACGTTTTTAATTCAGCGGCCCAAAATTTCACTGCGGTAAATGATGGTGCAAAGTCCCCATACACAGAGTAAAGCACATCTTTGATTAGCGTAGGCGTATTGCCTTTCAAAAATAATAATTTAATGACAGCTCGATCCTCGATTTTTTCAATTTTCATAAACATCAACTCACACTCACATCGACTCACTCAAACGACTGTCAAATAACAACTACGAGTCCAAAATGACTTAAATTTTGGTGCGTAACAAAAGATGCACAATTACATTCACTAGCTTTTATTGACGAGTGCTGCCATCTTTACGTTGAGATCGAAAACTTTTCAGACCACCCTGGTATAAATCATACATCTATGTTTCGCCGTGTAGTAGCGGCTTAAGAGTATCCACTACCCCACATCATCCCGTGGGTATCGTAAGAGACGACAGAGGTAAACTGAAGCGGGAGATGGACAGCAGAATTTTCATGATAACAGCTCAAAATAGATGTTAATAATATAAATAATAATATAAAACTGCGGCAGTCAATCCACCTGCCAAGTATGAAAACTATGGCAAATATTATCCATATCCATAGACTGCTTATGTAGGGATAAGCAATTTATGGATGAGGCCTTTGTTCAGTAAACTGTGATAGACTCTAATGATAATGATCATGATAAATTGTGTACCTAGCTTAACCAGAAAGGTGACGGGGGAGTTTCAAAATTGTATGAAACGACAAGTTCTGCGATCGCGAATTTCCATGTTAAGCGTGGCCATTCATCTTCAGATTGAAACATTTTATGTTGGTAAAGAAAAACATTTTTTGAAGTGGAAACTTCTTTAGCGGCGTTGTGCACTTTTTTTGTAATGGGTAAAAAATGTTAAACTCGCGTCAGGTCACGTGTCCTGATCGAAAATTCGTAAGACGGACGGAGAGTAGACAGCCGGCGCGGCGTAGGAGAGGAAGTAAGTTAGGTTTAATTAATTTTCATTTATTAATTAATATAATTTTATTATTAAGATTAGGTTTCGATCGAGTCTACTGTACTGCTTGACGAAATTATTAATATAGATACATATGTACTTACACATTATAGATGTAATATTTGTAATACGTTTATACTTTATAGCATTAACCTATATTTTCATAACATCACAATAAGCACATGTGCGGTGTAGGTTTAACAAACAAATAATTTCGAATGAAAATAAATGAAATAAGATAATAATAAATAATCTCCGCCATTCCAAAATATCAAAAATGCACAACGTTAATATTCAAGTTTTCACTTCTGCCGGCACCCCCGGAGTGCAACCCGTCGTTTTTTTTTTAAAATAGAATAGGTAAGAGTGACACACGAGCATACAGTCCACCTGATAGTATGTGAATGCTGTGGCCCATAAAAATCTATATAGACGATTAAGAATTAAAATGCAAATGCGTCACTCCTGAGGACTAAGATGGAATGCCTCGTTACCAGTAAATATAGTAAATATCTCCTCACTCACCATACGAAACTCAAGAGTATTAAGCTGCTACGCTAGTATTCTGTGAGAGCGTGATCCTACCCAGCCGAACCGACCAATTCTAGTCACAGCCATAATACAGCTGCAGCAATTAATCTTGTGTAGTTTGCCAACAATGAACGAATAAAAAACGTATCTTAGCGCTGTAGAAGAAACCTTTCCAAACGCTGATTGTTAATCAGTCTAATAGCTTTTTTCGTCACTGAATGAGAATCGGCCCATGAGTACCGAAAACTATTCCACCTCAATTTTTTATGCGATTCTCTCCAAATTGTCTTACTGATGATATAAATGCATATTTCCATGGGGCAACGTTGCCATATTGTTTAAACCGAATTTTTTTCAATTGCAAAGAATTGTTATTTTCAAACGGGACATGTTTTTATATTATTTCATTAAATAAGAATAAAAAAGGTTCTACAACTTTTTACGATAAAGTTAATAGTTTCGGAATTATGAATTTCTAAATGTTAGAAAAATCCCAAAGGAGAATGGGATTTTTGGGCCTGAAGTTAACTAATTGGTTTATACTATAAAAATTGGCCATATTTTTCTTAAGTAAAATACAAAAAAATAGCTCTTTTTACAATCTAGATTTCGAAAAAACAATAAAATAAGAAATAAGTTAGAAAATCGATTGTAGTGTATTCTCTATGGCAGTAAATCGATTACCATACACTAGTGAGATTCTCGTTTCTGAACATTATTTTACAATAGAGAACTTCTCATTTTGAAAGTTGACAGTTCAAACTTCAAACTATATACTTAAAAGAAAAAGACAGATTTTTCGATTCGATTTGAAACGAGCGCAATATAATCGATTCTCGATTAAATTTTATATTTTAATAAAATGTTTCTGTGTCAACTAGGGAGACAAAAGAATTGCGCACATATCTACAAAATAATAATAAAAAATACAAAATACCTAAATTCCAAAAAGCAACAGTTTTAACAACAATTTAAGTAATCGATCTCAGATCGATATCTCTAATATTCACTTCACTTAGTGGTTGTTGTTTTAACTTTCGTTAATCGTTTCACCATTTCGTTTTATTATCAACCACAGCTTCTTTGGTGATTATATACTGATCCTGCTTTTATATCTTTAAGTAATTATAGTGAAAAATAGCCTGTTACAGTGTAATAACAGTGAAAAATCACTTGATACACTGTAGGTAATAGATACACTTTTACTTATTCTTCAATAACTCAGCTCCTAGATTGACAAATCTTGCCAGATTTTCAGCTTTGAATTGTTTATATACACGCTTTCAAATGGTCCTACTTTCATCTTGTTAACACTTGGGCCCAAGAATGTATGGAGACGTCTCCTTCTCCTTTTAGATAATTTTGACTTATCACACGCTAG
The DNA here is from genome assembly GCA_033319125.1 of Parnassius glacialis. Classification (NCBI taxonomy): domain Eukaryota; kingdom Metazoa; phylum Arthropoda; class Insecta; order Lepidoptera; family Papilionidae; genus Parnassius; species Parnassius glacialis. The sequence continues at coordinate 34,493,411 of JAVANC010000021.1, forward strand.
ACTAGAGCATACAGTGAACGACAGAGTCGGTGATTAGGTAGGTCTAGCTACCATTGACCAAATATGTTGAAATAAGACGTTGAAGAAAGATACATGTTAGGTATATCCCAGTATACATTTTAAATCTATGGGTGTATCTATTCAATAACATCTAATTTAGCTTATCCGAAAAGATACGAGACTCGCTGTGTTCGCAAATTATTGTACTTATTACACTTAATAACTCGATACAAACAAACATTTGCTAGACTTCGTTTCGGCACTTTCATTTTAAAAATTTATTAAAATTGCATTATGTTCAAACAACTATTGAGGAGTGTTTTATGTGCTTTTTATTATTGTTTTAATACGCATTACGTCCTTGGATTCTTTTTATTTTCTCATGCTACGGATATGGGATTTTATTTCACTAACGCTTATTATTTTTTCAACACAGATTTGCTTTGGACTTTTATTTTGACCAAGAAATTATTAAGTGTGTGTGTACGAGTGATCAAATAACATTACGATTCCATATCAACCGACTGAGATAACTATTCCATATAGATAGATACAGTTTTTAACTGCTTAGTGATACTGATGACCGAATAGATCTAAAAGAACTAATAGAATGAACTAGTTCACTGTTCAAAATTAACTAGTACAGCCTGTTGTTGATCCAATATGCATCTCTGGTAACTAATGTGGCTAACATCTACACTCATGGGACTGCTTACTAGCGTTTGCCGAAGTTACCTTGCGATAGTTACGGAAAATGTTGATCCAATTTAAATGAGTCAATCAGAACAAACGATCGTATTGGCTGAAAGCAGCCGCGACTTTGCCGTTTTGTATCTTTGGCGGTACAAGCTACATATATACATACAAACGGATAACTCAACCACTCGACAACGCCACGACTTGTAGCGGAAGTGGTGGCAGCGAGGACATTATCTAAGGTGGTCGAGGCGGAGAAACCGGAGGCGGCGAATGGAGATAGAAGTGGAGGCGCAGAAAGCGGAGGCGGAGAACGGAGATAGTGATGGAGGCGAAGGTGTAATCAGCGTAATTTGTGGTGTAGGCATAGGCATCGTAAGCGGAGGCGGAGGGAGCGGAATTCGTCGGAGATAGCGGAAGCGGGGAGAGCGGGGTCGGAGGCGGATCAACGTGAATTTGTGGTGGAGGCGGCGAGAGTGGGGGCGGCGGGCGGCGGAGGAAACGGAGTTTATGGTGGAGACGTAGTTAGCGAAGGTGAAGAGCGAAGGCTTAGAGCGGGGGCGGTGGTAGAGGTGGAGGCGGAGGCAGCAGAGGCGGCGGTGGATGCACTGGAGTGCAGTGCAGTGGGGACCGCATGAGGACAAGTGGGGCTCACGTTAAGGAGATATATATTTTTTTTCTGAAAATATAAATAATAATAATAGTTTTATTGCTTTTCACATAAAAAGATTGGGAGATCAAGGAACTAAAATACCTATTACATGATTTTTCCTTGTTATCAGCCTTGCTCATTATATTGCTTGCTGCTACCTGTTACCCCCTCCCATACTAGAGGATTATTAAAATCCCTACGTTTGCCTTTGCAGACGATTTTGGTAAAAATAAGTACTACGCGAGTAAAATTAGTAAGTTAAAGTTGCAGCATATATATATACGTCCCGCGCCTGAGTTCAGACCTCCTCTCATTTTAGGGAATGTAGTTAAAGAACGCGAGTTGCAACTTATTTCAAATAAAGAAGGACAATATGGAATGTCCGGCAGCTTTTGCCACCCGATGACACCTACAATTATTTACTTTATTTATTTAATTATACCTTGAAACCCTTTAAACAACAACAGTGGTGACTAAGATTTAATGCCTTTTAAGAATATTAGTTCCATAACAATGTTAAAAATGGTGCTTTAGTGTAAGCCTCTCATTTAAAAGCTATGCCGATCTCAGAATCTTATTTCCTAAGAATAGTCACTCACTCACAAGTTTAAGTAAAAGTTTACAAATACATTCTTAAGATTTTGTTGACTTTATTAAGGAGCTCAAACTAATACGGTCGATTTAAGAAGTTCCTTGAGAGGAAGTTGTAATTTAAAATGGACAGGAGTGCACAGAAGTGCAGTGCAGGACACATTTACGCGAAGTAGTAGTTAATAAATTTTTAGAAACAGTCGATGAAATCAATATTATCCAAGAAAATAAAGTCAGCAATCACTCGAGTTGTTTGTATTCACAAATCAGCGATTTTGAGACGATTAACTCGATAACGGTTAAACAATAAATAGCGCGTGGGTAATCTACTCTCACCGCAATTTCAAACGAACCTCGTTGTTTTATAATAGCCGTGTTTTAAATTTGATCCGGCATTAACAAAAATGTTCATTCCAATTTTAAGTGCTGAATTGCCACGTGCTCGACGTATTTATTCTTTTATTTCCAATGTTTCTTTGCGAACTACTCACAGGTACTTGCAGGCACTAATTATCACCACTTCACTGTTATTTACTTATTACTCACTGTTGGCAACTAGTAAATGAAACATTAAATTGTAGGATAAGGAGAAATTCATTGGCTTGTACTTCGACTCCTATATATTCGTATCCGTAAAAGACTTCTTACTCGGCGGTAAACGGAATCCACGTAAGAAATTGTACGTTGGCCTACACGGGATCAACGTCAACGTGGCAGACGCTTTTATTACTTTAGCAAATATTAGAGGTGTCCTTTATTATAAGCGGTTTTGTTATTAAATTTTAATAATTTTAATTATGAATTTTGATTGGCAAATATTTGATTTCTCTATTGTTTTCATTATTGGAAATAAATTCAAATTTAAGTATAATCAAATCACGCAGTGTCTGTGTAATAACTTTACAAGAAAAAATAAAAGTAAATAAAATGTAGAGAAACCTTGAGCCAAAATTAGAATGTTTCATGTTTAATTGGGCGAATGAGTAAAAACCCACTTTAATCGATGACATTAAAACATAAATCTGTCTGTGTGTTCGGCGGAGGAATCCCATGCCGGGACGAGCCCGGATCCGGTTGTTAAGCTCGATCGAAAACACTATTTTTATTACAGTTGATGCCGGTATTATTATACGATAGGTGGTTATTTTTACATATGTATATAATTTTCGTGTGATCGCGTAACATGGCGTCTGTCCTACGTTCACAAATTTTAAAGACAAGCGGTTCTTATGAATAAGTATAATAAAACCATTATTCACACGATCCCGAATATATTTTTTTAGTATTAAGTTACTGGTAATTTTATACAAATATTGATGATGAGATGAGACGTTTGTGTGAAAAGTCGTTGACTAATGTTCATTATAATTTTCATAATAGGAGCAATAATAATTACAGACCCATCATTTTGAAGCTAAATATGGGAAGGAAGAAAGTTTTTCGATAAACGAACAAGTGTCTGGATTAAGTTTGGACGTCGTCTTCTTCAGTAATCATTTCATCGTTAAAATTGCCAAAACACACAGTTGTCACACAGATAGATATATACTGTCGCGAATTTTTTTAGAATCATTAAGAAAAACAATTCAGTCAGACAATATGCACTCCTTCACGATATAAACATTATTATGGTAAATCTTACACTCTTTCATGCGCGTGCGCCTATATCCTTAAGAAGGGGTACACATTTTAATGTAGCAGTCAAGGCACAAATCCTCCCTCTCATGGGAAATGGGAAAGGCCATATTCACTAGTGGATTTAATCAAGGACTGTTTGCCACCTTGTTTCTAACAAATGACGCATGGTTATAGCTAGCTACTATAACACCACAGTTGCCGCCCCAGATGATTCATTATAGTACATGTCTTTTAAAATAACAAAATCACGGTGTGGTGGCAACACACACCAAACGTCAGAAGGACAAAATATATATAAAATGTATTATCCTTACATATGCTTATAATGTGCATCATATGTAGAGTTAATAATCATCATCATTATAACTTATCAAAAGTTCATGATGAACAGCAGGCGGGTTGGCAACCATAGTGTTTTTATTATTTTGAGTTGTTATCAGGTAAACACTTTTGCTCGTCTCCTGTCTCATTCCCCTCTATCGCCTCTTACAACACCCACAGAATGATGTGACGTAGTGGATTTTCTTACGCTGCCATTACACGGAGTCAACAATAGCTGTTGCTCTTAACTATGCTTTTTTTTTTTCAATTGCACGTAAAACCATGCAGTAGGGAAGCATTTAATAATGCATGAAAACCATTTTATAACTGTTGAAATGAGCGTTGTTTTTTATTACCATCCTATAAACTTTATACAGCGAACAATAAGTTATTGTTTCGAGCGACGTGCACATACCTGACTGTGCGGCCTTCATACGGGTTAACTGAGTTTAATAAAGTCATTAATAAAATCAAATAGAATTTGCCTTCTAAATTAATACACGCAGCAACCAATACTTATACTGTTTGGATTTTGTACCTCGATGTTTACTTTATCATAAAATAAAATACCTACAATATATAAAAAATGTAAATCACTATTATAATTTAATATATTATGGTATGTCTTACCGTTACCGTTACAGCCTATCAAAAGTCCACTGCTGAACATAGGCCCATAGCCTGCCTCATAAGGGGATATTTGACATAGCTGCTTCGCTTGGCAGGTGGGTTGGGAACCGCAGTCGTTATATTTTTACTCGTTGTTAAGAAGACGTTACTGCCTATTTTATGGTTTGTTTCTTTCTCTCGCCTCTTCCGACACATGGATACGGGATAGTAAAATGTTCCTACACTACTACTACACTGTCAATCATCCATATCTTACTTATACATATAATATTACATATAAATATGTCGTGGAATAGCACAAGGAGGATACTCTTATTTCTATCAATTATTCATCATTCATCATTACAGCCTTTCATAAGTCCACTACTGAACATAGGCCTCCCCCAAGGAATGCCACAAAGCACGCCTGAGCCACCTGCATCCATCGACTTCCTGCATGTCTTATCAGGCTGTCACTCCATCTCGTGGGGGTCGCCCTACACTTCGCCTACCGGTACGAGGCTGCCACTCGAGAACCTTTCTTCCCCATCGGTTGTCGGTTCTTCGAGCTATATGGCCGGCCCACTGCCACTTCAGCTTACTAATCCGTTGGACTATGTCTGTTACTCTGGTTCTACTGCGGATATCCTTATTTCTAAGTTTATCACGCAGTGAAACCCCGAGCATAGCCCTCGCCATAGCTCGCTGAGCGACCTTGAGCTTCCTCATACGGCCAGCAGTGAAGGACCACGTCTCAGATCCGTAAGTCATCACTGGCAACACGCACTGGTTGTACAATTTCGTTTTAAGGTTTTGAGGTATGTCTGACGAGAAAATGGGTCGTAGCTTCCCGAACGCTGCCCAGCCGAGTTGAATCCGTCGATTGACCTCTCGGTCGAAGTTGGACTTACCTAGTCGGACTATTTGTCCCAGGTAAACATACTCGTCAACAACTTCGAGCTTAGTGCTCCCAACAACTACCGGCATAGGTGTGACATGGACATCAAACATAATCTTTGTTTTGTCCATGTTCATCTTAAGACCTATCCGTTGGGAAACACTGTTGAGGTCATTGAGCATGGTGCTTAGTTCCTCCAGCGATTTTGTCATAAGGACTATATCGTCGGCAAATCGAAGGTGAGCGATGTACTCGCCATTGATGTTAATACCGTATCCTTTCCAGTCCAGAAGCTTGAAAACGTCTTCCAATGCAGCGGTGAAGAGTTTCGGGGATATAACGTCACTCTGTCTTACACCTCTCTGCAATTGGATAGGTTTCGTACTCTGGTTCTGTACTCGGATAGCCATCGTAGCCCTACTGTACAAGCACTTCAGCACTTCGATATACCGACAGTCAACTTTGCACCGCTGAAGGGACTGCAGCACCGCCCTCAATTATTACTAAACTTTAATTTACGAGAAGTTACTTAATAACATTAACCTGACCACAGATTCCAATTTTTGTTATTTGTTCTTTCATCTTGTATAAATAACTAAAAAAATCTCCAACTCTCATTTTTACATTTACGACGAGAAATAGGGTTGGGGTAATTCAATGACCCAGCCACACGACAAATAAGGGCTATTATACGAGTAGAATGGCTGTAAAAATTATGTTCAGAAAGTATTGTCAAATAAACCTTATCAAATATATCATAGAGTTTACATTGAACGCAACGCTACCATTTAACAATATATATCTTGAAAAATTAATTAAGTTTACTTTACATTACACCATTTTTACGACTCAAAGAGTCGAAGTGAATACACAACAGTATTTATTTTAGTGTGAAAATGTTTCTGGGTATAGTCGTTAAAAGCTCATTTCGCAGTTTACTAACACTGACATTATGTTGGTATAGGTAGTGTTGCCTCACCCTCCACCGTGTGTATTTAGTTACATAAAATACTCACGTAAAATAATTAAAAAACTTGTCGTTAGCTCGATAAGTCAAATCACGTATTTTTCATTATTTTTTTATATATTTTAGTTGTTCTATTTTATAATACATTTGTCTACTCTATAGTCTACTGCTGAACACATCTCAACAGATTATATTACCATTTAGTCATAGTTAACACACTATTATAATTAGGATACTGCAATGTAGTAAGTTAAAAAAAAATTAAAAATGTGGTACATTCCTATATGATTTAATAAAGTACTATCAAACTAGGTACCCGTGAAATCTCAACTCTATTATTGACAAAGCCGACAGCCCCGTTTGTACCGAACTTCGCCCTCTTTTCACATTTATATTTTTGATGGAAAATCATTAGTTCTTGATGTTTTGTCCATTCATTATCTTAAAAAAATTACATGGACTTTAACCCCTTTTTTGTGACACCTCTGTTTTTTTTATCTATAAAAACCCATAAATATAACTAAATATATTTTATTTCATAAAGCATTTAACAATAGGGAGCGTCTTTTAAGCACCTTAAGGCACTTGTGTCAGAGACAACAGTGGTAGAGCCACGCGGCAGCTTTTGCTGTCGCACGGATGGGCCGGCTCGAAGCGGGGTGGTACCACGACCTCACAGAATACCAGCGTGAAGTAGAGGTTTACCTATGCGTTTCGCTTGGTGAGTGCAGGTGGCCGGAGGCCCTTTTTACTGGAAATGAGGCATTCCATCTTAATCCTCACGGGTGACAACGCATCTGCATTTTGATTTGTAATAGAGGATATATGTAGATGTCTATGGGCCGCAGCAACCACTTACCATCAGGTGGACTGTGTGCTCGTTTGTCACACTTATCCTATAAAAAAAAGACACCCGCTCTTCCATAGCCATACAAAACTTATTAACTAATATAATATAAACTCACCGCATCAATAATAAAGTTATTGGTGCGGTACGTTTCAAGTAGAAAAGTTAAGACTAACCGCAATAGAACTGGTCTAGGTTTTTGATGAGTGAATCAGTAAATCAGTGAATGATTTGACTTGATGAAAATGGACATTTTTGGACCTTAATAACTCAATAACTACCTATGAAAGTGGGATTGTTATAAACTAATTTGCTTAATTCCGCGTAAAGAAAGAAAATGATGTGACCTGCCCAGTTTTAAGTCCCAGTTTTACCTCCCACCCTCCCTCAATCGTTCGCACTATACCCGTCGTCGTTACTCCCAGCATTACCACCCTCAGCACCACCACACTAGGCACGACACACCACTCTTGAAAATACGACACGTGTTTCGCCTCTACACGAGGCTCAGGTGAAGTAATCTCTGCGGAGGCTGGCCGTTAGCGGCCGTTAGCGCGCGATTGGGGGAGTGTGGGAGGTCCCCTTAAAACTGGGTAGGACACATCATTTTCTTTCTTTACGCGGAATTAAGCAAATTAGTTTATAACAATCCCATTATAATGGATTTCCGCAAAGTAACGCCTGATTAATTTCAATTACCTATGAAAGGTTTATTCATAAAATTTAAAAGTATTTTTTCGATATTTAAGGGGGACTCATTATCTTATTAGACCTATATGTAATAGTTGTAAAGTAATGGGGGGGTTAGGCCTACCCCCTAGATTGCCTTATAGGGGTTTACATGTATTACTTGCAACGCTAGAAAGGCGGGTTAGGAAGATGCTGCAGATGATCTCGTGTTTCTTTTCCGTAATCGCCTTTTACGAGCAAAACTTAAAAGTTAGGCATAACCTTGGGCGGAGCACCGCCGTATCCTCGTAGCGGCGATAGGCGGCGGCGACCTCTCGCGTCCGGCCCTGGTCGAAGCCATGGTCCGGAGCGAGACGGAATGGGATGCCGTCACCACTTTCTGCGAAGCAGTGATGCTAGCGAAGGAGGTGGCGGAGCGGGAGAAGGAGAGAGCAGCAGCTTTCCTTCCCGGCCGCCGCGGGAGACGCCCCGGGCGTCGGGGGCTACGTCGTGGCCCTCGGCCACCGTAGGCGCGGGCCTGTGGATGGCGAGCAATGGGTAGCTCGCCGTCCGTCCGTCTAACGACGACAGGCCGTGTCGACGGCGCGTATTGTTCCACGCGCGCAAAAAAAAAAAGGCACAATAAACGGACTTCAGAAAAGACACCCAGCCTTGGAATAAACTAAAGCTAACTAGCTTCACTTTATTAGAAGAAGATACTAAAATTCATTAAATGGTTTAAATACCATTGGGTTACAGCTTATAGTCGATACGACGTCGTTAATGTTTGTGTAATGATAATTTACCATGAGTTGAAAAAGTTGTCAATAATCAAAATTAAATCATATCCAGCAAAATTACAAATATATAATAAAAAATATGTAGAAATCATCTTTTATTTCTATCATATCACTATATACACTATATATATTATATTTTAGTTTGGATAGCCCCTGCTTGATCCCACATTTTCAACATTTGACAGTAAGCGGATTACGAACTCGAGACTTGTATTTCAAATCTTCAAGTTTGTGATTAATATACCACATTTAGTAATCCTTGACAATGCCAAAAAGCTTTACGCAGCTGGTATCTAAACGATCAGTCCCCTTTCACTAATAACTATATTTAATCGCAACTCTCTATTAAAACCCTCCTACTAAAATCGATGCGAATTTTAAAATCGATACGAGTTTATCACAAATCCTTTAAAGGAACGAATACACGATTTTGTAATATTTTTTTCTGCGCCAACAATGATTTTTTTATTATGATATCTATTTTGCAGTTAATTATCTTTTTATTTTCATGTTGAAATACAATTCCCCATATCCCTTGCCTTGATTTAGTTACACAGTTTTTAAATTTCCACAAACCTCGTAAGAATAAAATGTATCTTACATTAGTATCATTATCTAATAAGAATACATTTTGTTATCAGTAAAACCCGGATCTAATTTAGTAGGTTGTATTTCTGCTTTCGTAGTTCACTTTTTCAATATATTTATATTGGAGTGACTCCAACAAAAGTGTATTAATAATGCTATTTATCAGTCATGGTTAACTGATTTCACATCTTAAATTCTTAATTACAAGGTTTTGATTTCGAACACAATTCAGAATAATTTCAGATAACAGGTAATTTAAGCAAGGTTGATTTATAGGAGTGAGGTGCAGTTTCAGAGTATTAATTTTGATATAGGTATACCTAGTTGTGACGTGTCTGCATTGATAATTAAATAAATAGTAATAATAATAGTAGATTCATAATAATTCCGAGGTACATATTTAGAGGTTACTGTGACCATCTCGAACTTCTCGGCATACAGATGAGTGTTACCCTCAACTTTGGCGCCAACATTGAGTCGAAAGCACAAACTGCAGCCAAAAAACTGGGAATTTTAAACAAGGTGAAGCGATACTTCACGCCTGGACAGCTTCTAACTTTATACAAAGCTCAAGTCCGAACTTGCATGGAGTATTGTAGGCACCTTTGGGATGGCTTAACAAATTATCAACTTGTGGCACTCGACTCAGTTCAAAGAAGACCCAAGAGACTTATCGGCGACAAAAAGCTGGTGGAAACTAAGTTTTACAGCTTAGCTCACCGCCGCCAAGTTGCTTGTTTGTCGGTATTCTACAGATTGTGTTTCGGAGATTGTGCCCATAAGCTTCATAAGCTTATACCGCATTTCTCCTATCGGACTACCAGACGTACCTACTGCGGGTTACCATCCAGATTTGGTTGATATTCCGAATATACGCACTAAGCGCTTTAAGTCATCTTTCATAATGCGCACAGCCAAGGAGTGGAATGACCTGCCGGCGTCTGATTTTCCGAGTGCATAATATAATATTAACCTCTTCAAGGTGAGAGTTAACAGGCTGCTCCTGTGCAAACTCGCTCCATCGTAGACCTCATCTTTGCCCTCGGGCCAGATGGAGGAGGATGGAGGGAGTTTTTATAAAAAATCAATATTGGGTCAAATTAAAACTAATACCTGGTTACTATATTTAAACAATTCTGTTATTGGTATAATTGTTATTTATTAGACTGCAATATCGTGATTGAAGATGAACAAATTGAACAGGTGAAAGAGTTTGTGTATTTGGGGTCAAAGTTTACAAGAGATGGAAAGTGTGAGAGTGATATCGAAAGAAGAGTGAATGCAGGAAACAGTGAATGGAGCTTTGCACTCCTTTATGAGCAGTCGGAAGGTGTCTAACAAGGCTCGTTTGGCTGTGCATGAGGGGGTGTTGGTTCCGACACTCATGTACGGAAGTGAAAGTTGGGTATGGCAGAAGAAACATGAAAGCAGAATAAATGCAGTTGAGATGAGAGCATTAAGAAGTATGATAGGAGTTAAACTGAGTGATAGGATAAGAAATAGTGAGATAAGGAAACGTTGTGGTCTGAAAGAAGATGTAGTGACAAAAATTGAGAAAGGTATGCTGAGATGGTTTGGCCATGTCGAGAGAATGAATGAAGAACGATTGACGAAAAAAGTGTATAAGGCGAGTGTGAATGAAAGTGTCGGAAGGGGTAGACCTAGGCGGACATTTCTAGACCAAATCAGGGACGTCTTGAAAAAAGGCCAGGTCAAGTGTACCCTAAACCGTAGAGCATGTATGAAGGGAATAATGAAAGTGGACGAAGCGAAACAAGTATGTAAGGATCGTAGCAAGTGGAAAGAAGTGGTCTCTGCCTATCCCTACGGGAAAGAGGCGTGATTATATGTATGTATGTATGTTATTGGTAATAAGAGCTTTTCGTTGCCATGTAAGAGTAACGAGTATTTAAAAAATATAATAAAACTTTGTAGTTTCTAACCAGCTTACTCGCTTCTCAGAAATGACAAATGATAATTTATGTTCACAGTGGTTCACACAAGGCCGACATCCGACAGTTCTCAAGATGGCTAACATGGCTATACAGTCTAAGGTTTGATGACCTGTCTTCCATCTTGCCAAACATGTAAATATTTAAAGAGTATCCTCTCTAATTCTTGTTACGTCTACTTTAAATACTTGTAGCTTTTGTTGACACATTCACTTCTCCGTTTACGTAACGTCAGAATTAACTTTCAACAACTTGTAGTGCTAACGCCCATATACCAAATATACATGTAGTCTAGGAAATAGTTTTATTCAGTTTCTGTGTGTTGTTCTTACATATTTTATATGCTTTTTTTTTAGTAGAATATGCATAGCACCGGATAAATTATATTATCATCTATATAATCAATTTAATCTGGTCTACATTAAAATTGAATAATTGTACCAAAGCAAGGTCGTGAGCCAATCGATTCAACGACTTCCTACATGTCTTATATGGTCATCACATCTAGGCCAGGGTCAACTTACTACTTAAAGCTTACCGGTATGGCGTTCTTCCCCAAATATTTAAATCGGGTTTTACGGTCGGCTTATTGTCATTTCAATACACTGATGTGTGTTGTGAAGTTTAGCTGGCGCTGCCTTATAGGTGGATCGACGATTTCACTCCGGGACTTTACAGTGTAAATATTAAGTAAATTTTTCAATAACTCAAACACAGCGCTAAACCAACTTATACTGTGTGTGTGTATATCTCATTCATCTCGATCTATAAATACTATATTGTTAACTAGCTGTTCCTCGCGACTTCGCCCGCGTGTTATTTGGGGTTTTAATTTTTTGTGCGGAACCCTAATTCTTTTTCTAAAATAAAAGTAGCCTAAGTTACCCTTTGTGACATCAGCTATTTGCCAATGAAAATCCCGTCAAAATCGGTCCAGCCGTTTCGAAGATTAGAAGGAACAAACAGACAGACAGACAAAAACTTTAAAAATTGTATTTTGTTATTAGTACCGTATATACTTTCATATGCAATTAGTAAAAAGCTGTAATTTTGACATTACAATCAGACACATCAATTTAATTTATTTGTATAGATAATTGAACAATAGCGCCACCCATCGGATCCTAGTATAGCTATGAATCATCGTCTCGCTAAAACAAATAAGATAATTCAGAAGTTAAACCATCGCTAATAGAAACAAACCTACGATTATATTTCAATTTAAAGATAAATCTTTAATATTATGTACATGTCTCACTGCAGGGCTGAGGTCTCCTCTCATTCCTAACACGATTGTAAAGCAGGAAAGAGCCTACTGCGCTGTCCCAATCCCCAATGCGTGTTGGCAGACTTTAAATTTTCTAAGAAAATTTGGAAAAGTATTACGAAAACGCAGAGGATTAGGTACGCGATGATAATTGATCTTCGCATTGTAGATGCTCTTTTGGTTAAGGTAACTGTTTTTAATCTGACTGCCTAAGTATCAGCAACCGCAATTAAACATCGCTTGCTATACATATTATGTTCATTGGTAAATCTTTACCCAAAAAGTCAAATATCAATAGGGCCTGTAGACTCGTTACGTCACAGTTAGTTATTCGTTATTTTACGCAGAAGTCTTCTTTTTTTTAATAAATACAGAATATGACACATTTAAATTGCAAAACTTCAAGTTTTATTATAAATTCGAAACAGGTCAGCTGTTAGAAATATTATATTTCTAAGCATAATTCTCTGAAGAGACTGCACCTGACGACGAGCACATAAAACAAATGATGCGTTTCTGGACTCATTTGAACACACGATATTTATATACACACACAATTATTTAAATTTATTTATAATATATTTTTGATCAATAATATACAAAATTTTAAATATATAATTTAACATTCTTACTAATCTCTCGTGATAAAAAAATAATCAAAAATCTACTAATAATACATATTCTGAAGGTGGTTCTTTACTCACGGTGTGTCAATGCTTGGTGCAATATCATCATCTAAGTTGCGTTTGGATGTGTGTGTGTGTGTTTTTTGTTGTGTTTTCCTAGATATGTTCATCATCATCATCATCATTACAGCCCTTCACAAGTCCACTGCTGAACATAGGCCTCCCCCAAGGAATGCCACAAAGCACGGTCCC